>JAIEZT010001390.1:30758318-31958318 GCA_019594935.1 Periophthalmus modestus
GGTAGTGTTGCCATTCTTCTATGGCAGCTTACCAGGGATGAACCGCAAGTAAATTATTAGGAGAGAGGAGGAGGATTATAATTATTAGTAGGATTTAGAGGGGGGGGTTGTTTTAAGGTGTGGCAAGAATACAGTTCTTCCAATGTGAATGAACATTTACAATGTAAAAGATCTTGACCTGTTTAATTGAAGGTGAAGTTACCTTTTATTGATCCCTCTTGAACAAAATACATTTTCTTTCTGCCTTTGCCCCACCCTTCGATCCCACTGAGAACACCTCAGGAGCAGGTGGACACAGTGTCCGCGCTCAGGACTTCATCTTCAGATCTTAAACTAGGCTTGTCACAGAACTATCATAGACTGGAGGATTTTATATGAGAGTTGATGGGAGAATTTGGTATGGCCCTGGGAGTTGAACCCACAACCTTCTTGCTGTGAAGCAAGAATGCTAGTCACAGTTTTGTTTTGATATATTTCAAACGGAGTTTCCCAAATGGTGCGTCACAAAACATATTTTTTTGTTTCTTAATACTGTTACAATGTTATAGTCTAGAACCATCAGAAGTATACAGTATGTGCAATGCAGGTCGCAAAAATACATTGAAATGTATTTTTTAATCCTGCTTTTCATCTGAAGCAGGACCTTTTCCCCCATCAGCAGACCAGACAGACCTCAGTACTTTGTGTATTCAGGTCAGTGCACTTTGTACGGACACCTGCGTACATTTGTGTTATCACTTCTGCAGGAGTCATTTGCTACAGCCACAGGTCTGTCAAGTTCACATATCTCAATTCAACTCCAGACAATTAGATGCAGTGTTTTTTTTGTTTTTTTTCTTTGCCTTGCCGCAGGCCTTGCCTGAGCCCTGGCAGACCTTTACCCTGTATCTATTTGTAATGATGTGTTGGTTACTACTGCTTCTCTCCAAACCTTTTTAAAAAATGAGTGGACCCAGGGCGATGCCTGCAGACCAAACCACAAGCGGACCGCTCTGTATGTGTTTACAATCTGTAAGGCCTTGAATACCACATTATTATTAATGGGATTGTAGGTTTACTGCACACTTCCAAATAATATGTTTATATGCAGAGTTGAGGCGCACTAGAAATAACCCTGGATCGAAAGGGCGACACGCAGTTAAGAGCTCGTAATGTGGAGCTTGGATCACCAAACTATTAAGATGTTTATGAGGTATTCAAATTACAGGGCAGCTTTGGCCTTTCTGTTGCCGAAGCAGTTTCACAGCTATTTATGGCCAATAATTGTTACTAAAACAACAGGAAACAGATGAAGTGTTTTGTTTGGAAATTCCACACGACTCTGTCATTCTGACTGCAGTGGGTTTTTTGCTCGGGCTCAGCCTCCGCAGTCGTATCGATAAGATCAGAGAGATGACAGACTGATGATGGAGTTGATTCAGTGGCAGAACATGCTCCGGACAGACTGGATGTGATGCTGTTGTTTTGAGGAACGTGAAACTGCTATTTTTCAGTGAATGTTTATTAATATTACTTAGTCATGTTTTATTTTTATTTTTTTAATGTATCTTTATTAATACAGCGAGACCCAATGAAACCACGTCGTTCGATCATTTTCATAAGTGGCCAGTTGAAAATACAGAAAAATACAAACAAAAACTAAATAAAATAAATATGTAAGGCCATTTAAAACATTAAAAACGGTTGCAGGTGTGAGTATAAAAGTTCATCACCAGATTATAAATTGTGTTTGTGGCACCAAAGTGTCCATTTTGCATGTCCTTCAAATATATTCCATTTTTATGAAGCAAAACAGCCAAAACCCCTTTTCTAGCACTTCAGGTCTGGTGCAGTCAGGCCTTAGACTTATTCAATCAAAGTTCAAGTTCAACAAGGAAGTGAGATATTCCTGCAGTCCTATGAAGTAGTGCCTTATAAATACGTTTTATAGAGTGTTGTTCTCTTCTGACAGATAGTGATGTCCAACCTGCTTTTTCAGAGTGAACAGAGATGGGTTTAAATTCATCACCTGACATGAAACAAAGAGCTGAGTGAATCTAAAGGTTTCAGAGTAGAGGCTGAAGTCTGCAGGACCATTATATCTCCATAATCCAGTACAGAAGGAAGGATCTCTTGAACAATTTCTCTTCTGTATTTTCAACGGCGTACAAGATTTTATGTCTAATATTTATGTGTCTTTTATCTCACCCCAAACTTACACCTTTTCAATTTTCTTTTGAAATCCAAATCGAATTCAAAAACACTGACCATGAAACAGCCCTGTTCTCCTCCACTAAATGATTTTTTTTTTTTTTCTTCCAAATGTTTCTTTTTGCAATCCAATTTCTCACATCAATGTGTTTACACACAGAAAGCCTGTCTCTTTGGAAACCTGCCAGAGAAGACGACAGGGCAAACAGTCCTAAAAGCCCCACACTAATGAACACCATTTTTGTTTGAAGAATTGAATAAATCTATGTCTGTCTTAACAAAACTGTGAGCTTTCCATGTTTCTGTCAATCAACAGCTTTGCATGTGAATCAAAATCACAAATTTGTTATTTTTAATCTGGTATTTTAATCCTTTGTCTACGAATGTTCTTGTTAATTTCTGTAACAGTACGATGTTGATCCAGCCGACAGATGGACACTAGTTCTGTTATTTCTCGGTTTGTCCTGATTCGAAGGTTGGCAGTTCAAATCCTGCCGTTGACTTAAACATCATTAGTAGAGTGGTTAGATCAGGGGTGGGCAAACTTTTTTGACACACAGGCCACAGTGGGTTCGAAAATTGGACAGAGGGCCAGGTCAGGATATAAACATGTAGATACTACATTAGAGATTTGTCCTGTAACATGTAGCAAAGCCTGAATTAATGCATTTTTTTTTTTTTCCAAATGCATTGATTAAATTAATAATTCATTTCCTAAATTCCAGTTGAATAAACACAGCAGAAAAACTTTGAAGAAGGTTTATCTATTTTTAATATAATTTTCTCACGTTCAGCGGGCCGTGTGTGACCCCTAACCCGATCTAACCCATGTCTGAGTTAGATCGTTAGATCCCCAGTCAGCGGGCCGTGTGAACCCCTAACCCGATCTGACCCACAGTTTGATGGTGCAATCCCCCAGCTCTCACAGATGAATGCTGTCGTTGTGTCCTTGGGCAAGACGCTTAAATTGCTTTGCCTTCAATGGCTGTGTACACTGGTGTAAGAATGTGCGTGTGAATGGGTGCAGGGCTCCTTGGTGTAAAAGCGCGCTTTGACTTTCTTGGCGGTGGAAAAGCGTTCTATATAAAAGAGACCATTTACCACTGATCATTTTCCACCACTTTCTATCTATCCTGTCTAGTCCCTTAAATAGAACATGCACTAGAGACAATATGTCGTAGAGTCTGTTTTAAAAATATATTACTTGAGAGTGCAAAATGTCCAACCTTGACCATCACCCTAATATCCAACAATCTCCGTCTATTCTGACACGTTCCCCCATCCAGCAGCTGTCCCGTCCTTATTGCATATTTACCTCAATGTGATTCCCAAATACCTCTTCCCCAAACCTGCCCCACACCCCTGTACTCCAGGCCTTGTCCGCAGTACGGCTGTGAGAAAATTGAATGTGCCAGTCAAGTGAAGCGCCTCACTTATCTAATCCCACCTGTAATGCAGCTCTGTGCTCTCCTGCCTTTGCATAACGCCCTCTCCATGGCCACAACCCCAGCCCGCGAGGGACACAGTCCAGCATTGTCACTCCACCTGATTGTAAAGCAGGGCCATCATCAACCCCCTGAAGCTTCCAACGTCAGCACAGCATTCTGTTCTTATCAGGCGTGTTCTAGGCTGCAAACACTACATGTACATGAATAACAATCGTTACAGGTGATGATTCCAGTCCACTCCACAGAGTAATTGTCGCTTTGCATTCAGTCTTTTTTCTTCTGGGAATTGAGTGCATATTGTGAAATGGTACACCCACCTGCTTGAGAGAAAATTGGAAGACTGTGACAAATGACATTTTGTTCAATCAGTTGCATATGTTCTTACTAGTCTATGGAAGAAAGGGATTTTCACACCAACATATTACCATACTGGTAAAAAAGCATACTGTTGTGGCTAGCACTCATGCTTCACAGCAACGAGGTTCTGTGTTCAATTGGAGCAGAGTTTGCATGTTCTGCCTGTGTCTGGGTGGGTTCTACGGACAACTCAGTTTCCCCATCAAGCCAAAACATGAACCACTGGTAAAATCCTCCAGCTAAGGTACTCCTGACCAGCCTCGCGCAACAAGATCACGGAGGTAGATCCCTGCACTGCGTCATCTATAGAAGGCAAGTTTATTTGTATACCACAATTTGTACACAAAGTAATTCAAATCACACAAATCAAAACATAAATAATCACAAATAATCATCATAAAGTTACCATTAAACAGAAGAGTGCAGAATAAAACCCTTTCAGTCATATTCACAGCTAAACAGAACCGTTTTGAGTCTGGATTTAAACATTGTCAAAGCAGAGGCCTGTCTCACATCTTCAGGGAGACTGCTCCAGGTTTAGCTGCATAAAACTGAAACGCCAATTCTCCATGTTTAATCCTGACTCTGGTGTGAGATGGTCCATGTGGCACTAACATGTGGGAGATGCAGAGCTGCTTTAAAGTCTCTTCTCTGAGCCACAGGAGCCAGAGACCTGAGCACAGGACACATGTGTGAAGTACTTCCTGGTTCTGGTCAGGACCCGAGAAGCAGTGTTCTGGATGTACTGTTCTGTCTTAAGGCTCGTTTGGAGAGGCCAGTGAGCAGGATGTTACAGTATCTAACCTCCTGGAGACAAATGCAGGATAGTCTCTCTAAGTCTGGCTTTACAGTTTACCTTTGATTTTTGACATGTTTTTTTAGATGGTAAAAAGCTGCAGATGTTATTGATTTGATGTGACTGTTAAGTTCAGTCTGAGTCCATTATTACCCGTAGATTTCTAGCCTGATTTGAAGGTTTTAGAGGGAGACTGGAGGTGACTGCTGACACTTTTATGGGCCAAAGGCTATGACTTCGGTCTTGTCTGAGTTTAGCTGAAGAAAGTTGTTTCACATCCAAATACTAATCTGTTGGATGCAGTGGCAGAGTGAATCCACCGGTCCTGCTTATCAAAGCCTGATCTCATCAGAGTTCAGAAGCTAAGCAAGACTCGGACTGGTTAGTACTTGGATGGAAAACCACTAGGAATACTAAGTGCCACAGAGGAAAGCCTTAGGCAAAGCACTTCACCTACACTGCCTAGTATGAATGTAGTGTGTGGGCAGATGGCACATATTGGCAGCCTCAATTCTAGTATTCTACCCCAGGACAGTTGTAGCTACAATACAACAGAGTATGGAGTGGATGAATAATGCACTAAATTGAATGTCTGAAAAAAACACTATACAAAACAAAAACATGATCATATTTGTGCCCAATAGTTGCCATTTTCTCTCACTTTGCCTTTGCTGACCCCTGTTGGTCTGACAGCTGCAAATCCCCCAGTGATACGTAATCTCTGGTCTACACAATAAAGAGTTTTCTTGTCAGGCCTTTTCCTGTCGACATCAGTAAAGTTCATGTTGTTCACATAATCACATGCACTTACTATGTAAATGTGCAAAGTGCCAAAGTGTTATGAAGGAAGAGAGGAGATATACATAGTCACTGAAAATTCATCACACCAGGGACTCATGCTTTTCTGCTTAAGTCAGCAAGGGAGATGTTAATGCTGCGCTGAGAATTAATGGAAGTATTGGCTTACAAACATTTGGTGATACATTATCATGGCTCCGGGCAGTGGGCTTCGTACAGGTTTTTCAATAGCTGGAGCCTGCAGGAGGACTACTTCCTGTTTTAATGAGACACTAGATAAGCAAATGGTAAACTAGATAAACAGGAGCTTTACAGTCGGCTGATGTCTTACTCAAAGCGGGAGGAATGTGCGAGTCATGTGACCAATATTAATCCAACTTGCACAGCAGTTACAACTAATGATGGGACTTTCGGCTCTTTTATGAGATCTGAATCTTTTGGATCTGTTCAATTCAAAGAGCCGTTCAAAAGACTGGCTCTTTCTCAATTTATTTATTTGAGAAAAGCCGACGTGAGAACTCATTTTAAGGATAAACTAATCACAGGGAGAAACAAACAAGGCTGAAATGTGTTTAAACTGGTTCAAACTGAGAGCGAGAGTGTTTAACTTTTCAAATGATGTATAATCTAAATAAAACATTGCACTACAATAATCATCTTATAACTAACCGTTGTTATGATGGCAAATGTGTTTTTTTGTGCACAGAGCTCTCACTCGTGTCGCCTGCTCTGCTTCTGTTCTGATTCTTGTGTCGGTTCAGAGTTACTCATACAAATTATACAAGTTAGAAAGAAAAAGAAGATCTGGATCCAACCATTCACACTAAGGAATCGTTCAAAAGAGCCGACTCACAAATGCCACTAGTTACAACAAGATTATTTTCAATTTGCCTCTTGTAAATTAATCATTTTAATCGTTAAAGTTCTGTTGGTGCAAGTGAAAAATTACATGGTGCACTTTTTTTTCTTTTTTTTTTTTTCTGTTTTTATTTTTATTTATTTTTTGAAAAAAAAAATAAAATAAAACATGTCTTGGCACTCATGGCTATTTGTCCAAGCCTTGTAAAAAGACAAAAATAAATAAATAAAAATCCTAAAAAGTGTGGTTTTTGTTCCCATCTTGGAAAAAAAAAAAAAGAAAAAAGGCAGAAACAATCAGGATAATTCCCTCTCCTTAGAAAGCAGGTTATGTGTGCTTTTAATATTTTCTGCTTCTTCTAGCACAAACCTGAGGCACGAGGAAATAACTCACGAGCGTGCGGCTTAATGACTGTATTTTGTCTTGTATTGTGATAAATGGGGCAGCTCTCTGCATGTGCCAGGTTACTGTATATTTGCACAACCTTTTTTTTCCTTTAGACATTAAAGATGACAAAAGTGTTTTTACCTCCCGGAGGTCGCTGCGGCAGTGCCTTTAAGTCGTAGTGATAGGGCCATTGTTCTAAGCTGAGTAACCATGACTAGAAGTATGTAATGATAGTGTGCATGCAATTAAAGTGAAGTATTTGCAGTTCAAGCAAAATGAAGTTGTAGCAAAGGTTACGCTTAAAACAGGCCAAACAGGCTCATATTACACTGTTTTCTGATCTGTTATAATGTAGTTTTACTCATCAAAAACAGACCTGGATTTCTGTTTTTGTTTCATTCACACTTTTAACACACAAACCTGCACATTTAGGCTGTGTTCTCGGTTCCACCTTGTGACGTCAAACTCCACAAACTGCTCCACTGTGTTTTTTTAAACTCCACACACAGAATCAGTTGAATGATTTCACCTCTGGACTTGCCAATCTCTACGTTTGCACAAGATAAACTACCACAATATGACATCACAAGGTGGGACAGAACATTTTGAGCTTTGGAGATGTAGAAAGACAAAGGATTACTCAAATGTGTGAATGAAACAAAACACAGCTCCCAGGTCTGTTTTTGAGGAAGTAACAATATATAATACGACTCTAAAAGCTCAACAATCAATTTTGCATAATGTAGGTCCTTTAATCTGCTTAAACCTGGGCATGAATAAACACTTATCAAATAATGTTCACTGCTTGTGTGACTCGCCCAGTAGCTTCAGCTTCACCCACGAGGTCACGCCTTCATAAACAAAGCAATTTTGGTGCACTTGCATTGGTAGACTTCTCTAAAGAGTAATAACTTCAGATCAATGGAGCTCAACAGTGATCGCCCACCCTGAAGCTCCAGAACAAAATTTCTCATTCATTTTCCCAGAGGCTTTCCAAAAAATACATACATTCAAAGTTTGAAAGCTTCCTCAGAGCTAATGGTAACTAATGACCACAAGACCCATCATTTACTTTACCATGTGTTTCTAAAATGTTATAAACTGCTAAGTAATTCAAACATTTTGCCAAATCTTGTGTTTTAAATTTGCTCTCGCTGATTAGCCTCCATAAAGCCTTTGAACATGAGCAAAAGACGGAGTTTAAATCTGTCACCTGGACAAACTGTAGGAGTGAAGACGTTTTGCTGCTCATCCAGGCCGCTTCTTCAGTTGAAAGAAGCGGCTTGGATGGAACAGACCTGGATGACAGAGGGATTACACAGAATTTTTCGAAAATGTAATGGGAAAAATTAATGGAAAAGTCACTGTCGAGATTGAATGAATGAATTTTATTTTGGTTGTTTACATTTATTTATTTATTCATTTATTTATGTATTTATTTAGTATTTTATTTCATTTCATTTTATTTTATTATTTATTTGTTTTAATTTATTTTTTATTCTTATTCTTTTTTTTTTTTTTTTTTACATTTTTATTTATTTATTTATTTATTTATTTATATATTTAAAGACAAAACATAACATTTTCTCTATCCGTTACAACCAAAAAAAGGATTGTGCTGAAGCGACTTATGTCAGCTCATCCTGACCAACACATAACTCCACGATACAGTCACATAACAGAATCCATTTACTGAAATCAACATCTTAAACACAGATGTCTTGGCTCATATAAACCTACATCATTGTGTATGTGTGAATGAAGTCATGTTTTGAAGTTTGTTTGTTTTTTAATTAAGTTTTTGAGTTTTAAGTAACTTAAATTCATCGTCGACCTCATTCCAAAGTCTTATTCCTCAAACAGATACATCTTTGCCTCACCTTAGCTCTTATTTTACTAGATTCAAACAAAAGTAAACATCTTAAGTTATAACAACTACTTCTTAATTCAAATAAGGACTGAATGCTGACGGGAATATCCTCGTTTTTTCACACACACAAAACAGCCGAGTGTGAAGCGGGGGTGGGATGAGAATTAGCCAAGGCCATGGTTCTCGACCGGATAAAGGTGGCTTGCCCTCTCCGGGTGGGTGGTGGGTGGTGGGTCTCTGCCTCAAGTGGAGGAGTTCAAGTATCTCGGGGTCTTGTTCACGAGTGAGGAAAGGACGGAGCGTGAGATTGACCGGCGGATCGGTGCAGTGTCTGTATCAGTCTGTTGTGGTAAAGAAGGAGTTGAAAGGCAAAGCGAGGAGGCTCGGGCATCTGCTGTGAATGCTTCCTGGACACCTCCCCAGGAAGTTCTGGGCATGTCCCACCAGGAGGAGACCCCGGGGAAGACCCAGTACACACTGGAGGGACAATGTATCTCGGCTGGGCCTTGGGGTCCCACTGGAGGAGCAGGAGGACGTGTCTGGGGTGTGGGAAGTCCACCCGGCCCCGGATAAGTAGAAGAAAATGGATGGATGGATGGATGGATGGACAACACAAAACAAAATTGTCAACATTTTTAACTTAACTATGTCCATAAATTTGAAAATATTTGATTTTAAAAATAGTTAATTAGTAGGATCACGGGGGTCCTTCTTTAATTATTGTTATTGCCCTTTACTGTCGTTTAATTATAGGAGCTTCATATAGAACAGTTTTTCTAAACCTGCCGTAACTCTACTTGACCACTAGATTATTTATTTTGTTTTAATATGAACGTGAACACGCAGAGCACCACATTTTAACTCTCGGGAACCATGTGTTCGATGCCTTTTTATACATATCTTAGTACCAGAGAATCAGAGACAGTTTGGACTATCTCAAGCATGTGACCGCACCAGCCTGGGAATAAAAAAAAATCACTCAAGCACTTTCCTCAATGTCTCCCTGTAACCCTGTCTGTGCCTTATCGTGTCACAACACTCTTTTAGGTCAAACTCTGCAATTTCCTGGATCGTTCCTCTACACACACATTTGGGCTGTCACTCATACCTGCTTTTGTTTGGCTGAAAAATCCCCAGTGCCACCAAAAAAACCTTTGTGAAAGAGGAGAGGACGATGCTATAACGCCCCTAAATGAGACAAAATAGTCACTTTAAAGTCAGAAGGTCGAATTCCTCCATCATCACGTAACCCACTCATAACTTTAACAACAAACAGAAGTGCGTTTGATAGATCTGAGAACGTTCGGAGGAGCCATTATACAGTATACAAAACGGCAGCGGGGACCAGACACAAAAGGACATATGGGGTATTATTTTTCTCTCTGAAGTGGTTTACAATCGGGTTTTGCTACAGGAGTAAACAGCTTGGCGAGGGGCGCTGGTTAAGTTAAACTGAACCAAAGTGTCCTTGGTGAGCGTTCTTTATGGATTAGCGGGGGAGTGGCTGTCTTAAAGTACAGCAGTAAGACAGAGATTCTTACATAAAAAGCAACAGACAGTTTGAAAAAGACATGGACAATTAGGCAAGGCAAGTGTGTTTGTACAGCACAATCGGTACGAAAGTAATTCAAAGAGCTTTACAGAATAAGACAGACATTCAAATCACAATACAACAAATCAAAACATAAATAATCATCATAAAATTAACATTAAAAGAGAAAAGTGCAGAATACAAACTTTTCAGTCAAATCCACAGCTAAACAGAACAGAGCCTGGATTTAAACATTGTCAAAGTCGAGGCCTGTCTCACATCTTCAGGAAGAATGTTCCAGGTTTTAGCTGCAGAAAACTGAAACTCTGTTTCTCCATGTTTAGTCCTGGTTTAGTTCTGGTTTAGTCCAGATTTAGTCCAGATTTAGTCCAGATTTAGGCCAGATTTAGTCCTGGTTTGGTCCATGTTTAGTCCTGGTTTAGTCCTGGTTTAGTCCTGGTTAAGTCCAGGTTTAGCCCAGGTTTAGTCCAGATTTAGTCCTGGTTTAGTCCTGGTGTAGTCCTGGTTTAGTCCTGGTTTAGCCCTGGGTTAGTTCATGTTTAGTCCTGGTTTAGTCCTGGGTTAGTGCATGTTTAGTCCTGGTTTAGTCCTGGTATAGTCCTGGTATAGTCCTGGTTTAGTCCTGATTTAGTCCATGTTTAGTCCTGGGTTAGTCCTGGTTTAGTCCATGTTTAGTCCTGGTTTAGTCCGGGTTTAGTCCGGGTTTAGTCCATGTTTAGTCCATGTTTAGTCCTGGTTTAGTCCTGCTTTAGTCCATGTTTAGTCCTGCTTTAGTCCATGTTTAGTCCTGGTTTAGTCCTGCTTTAGTCCATGTTTAGCCTTGTTTAGCCTTGTTTAGTCCTGACTCTGGGCACCAGCAGAAGCCCGGTTCCTGAGGTCCTCAGAGTGTGAGATGGTCCATGTCAGTTCGATGTACTTTGGTGCTAGGCCATGGAGAAACAAGCAACAAGATTATACTTTCTCTGGTATTGTTATGATCTATCAAACATGTTTACTATTATTTTTTTTGTTATTTCTTTTTATTGAAATATTGATCTGAAATGGTTTAGTAATAGAAAAGAGTTCTCATTCACTACTGAGGATGTATCACCATTTTGCTGCTCATCCAAGCCGCTTATTTTTTTACATTTTGTTTGGGTCATACCTGGACGACTGAGGGATTATTCAGACATTATTACCTGCAGCTCAGAAAAGTCAGTTTGCATAATATGTCTCTTGTAGTTATTTTCTGGAGGTGGCATGATGATCCGTGGAAACAGCAAATTAAAACCATACTTCAGAACATTCTCCATCAAGATAGATACGTTTAATGCCATACTGTGGAATATTATAGCCAATAAACACAAAAAAACCTGCTTTTATTTGAATTATTTGAATCTTCATGTGCACCATATCGTTTTGAATGTTGTTATCTATAGGTCACATTATACATTTGGAATATTCACTTGGAAAGGTTAATGTCAATCATGCATTCATTTTGGGTTCATTTTTTTCTCCCTAGAGGATCATGCAGTCATATGTGAGTCCCACCCGCAGGTTACAATAGGTCACCAGCATGTCCTTCTTTTAGAGGAGACGCAATAATGAGGACTTTTTTTTTACTCTTAGGTCAAGTCCCTGTGAATTTAAGAAGGTCATTACCATCATGTATTGGTTGTGGTTCTTCTGTGTTTGGTTTATTCCTCAAAAAAAAAAAAAAAACTTGTTCTCTTTATATATAAATTTATTTCTATGTGTTTTATCCATATTTTTTATTGGTGGTAAATAGTCAGACTTTTATATAGTGCTTTTCCACCTTCATTGAACTCAAAATGCTTCACATCAAGGAAACACTCACCGATTCACTCACACATTCATACACCGGTGGACACAGACACTGGGGGCGAGGTGGGTTAAGTGTCTTGCCCAAGGACCCAAGGACACAGCAACAGCATTCCACTGTGTGATCTGAAATCGCACCGCCAACCTTTGGATCAGTGGATCTGACACGCAATGGAGTCATTTTCTGTGGCCACCTTTGGTAAAAAGAACTTGGGGAACGCGGGACTCTTTAAAACCGCGTCCGAAACCCGGAAAATGGCAAAAATCGAGTAGTAAACACGCCCCGACATGACAGTGAGAGGTGTCAAAAATTAGAACTTGACGAGCTCTAATTTTCACCGAAGACCCCGAGAAAAAATGACAAAAGACGACTCGGTAGCGCCACCTCAAACTTTGATTTTCATGGGGCCAGTGGGAGCCCGACTCGGAAAAAAGTCGACTCACGTCAAAAAATAGAACATGACAAAAATGATATTATGGCCCCGCCCTAAAACGTACAGGAAGTCGGCCATATTGGATCAAACTCCTCGCACAGTTTTCATATATATATTTATTTATTTATTTATTGTACATACATAACCCCTACCCCAATACGCACCTCATTAAATCAGACACACATAGCTTAGTGCCCAAAATCCCCAGATTTTATTTTCATGAACATGAGACTTTGAATCAGTGCTTTTTAACACGAAACACAGCATCACTAAAGTCTAAATTATGCTACCAATTTACTGCCACAGGACTGACTCCATTTTAAAAACCCAAGTGTATCATTGATAATTTGAAACCATTAGATCAGGGTTTGATTAAATTTACCCAACTAAACTCCAAACTTGTATTTATTTGTGTGTTTGGAGCCTCTGAAGTGCGTCTGAAGTGCGTCTGAAGTGTGTGTGTGTGTGTGTGTGTGTGTGTGTGAACAGCATGTTGATCTGCAGATTGAAGCTCGGACATACAGTACATATCTGCCTCCTCACATATCGCCCGCGGCAGTTTGGTCTAAGCCGTCTGTCCTGAGTTATCCCCTTTTATCTGCAGTTGGTTAGTCCGATAGCGCTCGCTCATAGATGCCAGTCTGATGCCTTCTGGTGCTTCTTTTTATCATCTGCAGGTCAAGCGTCTCTTCAACTTTTTAAAAACTCTGTCTTGTTATGATGTGTCTTCATTCAGTCACCTGTTTACTTCTGCATGGATAAAATGGATTGATACCAACTGCAACTGTTTTGACTGAAGTCTGATTTAGTTGTGTATTAGTTTGCCAAAAAAACCACACGTGGCACCAGAAAGGTTAGTCTGTGAACTTTTACTGGATCAAAGAGCTTATCTTCTGCTCTCAAGTAACTCCAATATAACAGCACTTTCACTGTACCGCTCTGACTGCAGTAAATGACAGTTTTTATGGCCCAATATGACACCTATTTAAAAAAGCGCATAAGATCAGGCCTGTCAACAGAAACTTGGGGTCCCCGGGCAAAAAAGCCACATGGGCCCCCCCTCTAACGAAGGTTAATAGTAAGAGGGTCCTGTTCTGGGCCCTTAAGACTCTGGGGCCCAGGACAGCAGACCCCTTTGTCCTCCAGAAGTTCACACTATATAAAAAGCCAGTTTTTTTTTTTTTTTTTTTTTTTTTTTTTTTCTCACTGTCTGACATGAAATTAGGCTAAAGTTTTCCTGTTTTATGTTAATTAGTAGTGATGGGCAAATGAGACAGAGCTCTGGAGCATGTCTCGTTCTTTCTGCTCCGAAGCACTGCCTCGGAAATTTGTTTCCGAAAATTTGTTTTGTTCCGCAGCAGTCGCTCACGTGACCAAAGTGTCGAAGTGTCGGTCCCTCCCCCTCCTGCTTCGCTCTGCGTGTCAGTCGCTTCAGTGAATCGAAGCGTTTCATTGGCTCAGCGAATGTTCCGCTCTGTGATTGGTTCAGAGCTTCAGAGTGTTCAGCACTTCTGTGGTTTGACAAACGCTAAACTGCTACAGTATAAAAAATGCACCAATATTTCTTAAAAATGTTGGGTAGTGCAGAGTATTGTGTGACGTTAGTGGTGATTTTGGCAACTTTTGGCGACTTTTGGCATTTGTTTCATTTTCGATGGCATCTACAAATGGAAAACAGCGGTCCATGGTTTGGGATCTCACAAAACTTCTATTTCTTAATAAAAACATGTGATATATAAATTGTTGTTTGTTTGTTTTGTTTTTTTAATGTTCAAAATAGAATATATACTATTTATGATTTCTAATAAAATAGAAAATAGAGTTTTGGTTCCCAAATCATGTGTTGTGTGCTGGTTTGCAATGGTTAAATTTGTCCACTAGAGGTCAGTGTTCCTCCGAGGCCTCAGACACGTCGAGCCATTTGAGACAATATTGTAACTGAGGTGTCAATGCTTCATGAGGCTCCATTCGCCCATCACTAATAATTAGGATTACCAAAATTATTTCTCTTTGCTAAATGCCAGAATAATGAGAGAAGGATTTTTTTAGACACTTTTTCATCACTCTCTTCAAAGTCAGAAGTTTGCATACAGTATAATTTCCATGTATTTAAAGAATTTTGGGAAACTCAGATGATGTCAAGCCTTTGGAAGCTTCTGATTAGTTTATTGACAACATTTGAATTAATTAAAGACACACCTATGGATGTATTTAAAGCACACCTGAACCACACTGCTTATTTGTGTAACATCACAAGAAAGTCAAAAGAAATTCCACGTCTCAAGTCTGGTTCATCTTTGAGTGAAATTTCCAGATGTCTGAAGGTGCCTCGTTCATCTGTTCAAAACAATCATGCAGGATTATAAAGACTATAGGAATGTCCAGCCATCACACCGCTCAGGAAGGAGACAGGTTCTTTGTCCCAGAGATGAACAGGCTTTGGTCTGAAATGTGAACAAAACAAGCCAAGAACAAAAGCAAAAGACCTTGTGAAGATGCTGCTGAAGCTGAAAGAATGTGTCATTATCCACAGTGGAACGAGTACTGCACCAACATGGGCTTCATTTTTTATGTCCTGTGGTCTGAGGAAACAAAAATTGAACTCTTTGGCCATATTGAGCATCGGTACATTTGGAGGAAAAGGGGGGAAGCTTGAAAGCCTGAGAACATCATCTCATCTGTGAAATACGGGGGCGGCCGCATCATGTTGTGGGATTGTTTTGATGCTGGAGGGACTGGTGCACTTCACAAAATGGATGGCATCATGAGGAAAGAACATTATGTGGAAATACTGAAGCAACATGTCAAGACATCAGCCACAAAGTTAAAGCTTGGGAGCAAATATGTCTTCTAAATGGACAATGGTTACAAAGTGGCAAAAGTTTTGGAGTGGCCATCACAAAGCCCTGATCTGAATCCAACTGAAAATGTTTTTTTTTTTTTTTGTTTTTTTTTTAAATGTAATTTAATTCTTAAATTAATTCTTAAATTAAATTAAATTACATTACTTTTTTTACATGTATACATTTTTTTCTAATTAAATTTCTATTATTATTATTTTTTTATTATTATATTTTTTTTTATTATTTTTTGTGTTATATACACTACCAGTCAAACAGTGGGGACACACACACATCTCTTTCAGAGTTTTTATTTTTAATGTTTAATTTTGTATTTTTTATTACTTTCTAGATACAGAAGACATTGAATATACTGAGTAAGATATATGGAATTATAGAATTATGTAGCAAAGCAAAAACGTTAATACCCAAAAACTAAACTAAATAAAAAAAAAAAAAACTAAAAAAAAACTAAAAAAAAAAACATTCATAACATTCAGATCCTTAAAGCAGCCACCTTTTGCTTTGTCGATATTTAACTTCCTTTTTTTTTTTTTTTTACTACATAATTCCATAGATCTTACTTATGTACATATATCTGTTGTCTGTGGTATATATAAAATGTAGAAAGTATTTAAAAAAAAAAAAAAAAAAAAAAACATTGAATGAGAGAGGATGTGTCCAAACATTTGAGGTAGTGTAAATAAATTTGAATATTTCTATAATAACATTTTCCATCTTTAACCTTTTGTGTTTCATTGATCTCCTTGTATGATTAGTTTAGCTGTATTTGCATAATTTTCCTGGTCGAACACTCGGAAAGACAATCAGTTCACTCCCATTACATGTAAGTGGCCATGTTTACATGCACACTCCAGTCTGATTATTATCTGATTTCCTGACCTTTGAAGATGATTTAATTCACATGAAACTGCAACATCTAATGGGAGTAATCAGAGGGACCATGATTAGAAATAAATGAGGTGATTTTGCCGTTTACGTTGTTTTAATGGTAAATGGTCACATTTTTATACAGCGCTTTTCCACCTTCAAGACACTCAAAGACACAGCAGTGCACGCCGACACTGGGAGGAGTGGATTAAGTGTCTTGTCCAAGGGCACAACAACAGTATTCATCTGTGAGAGCTGGAATCGCTAACCTGCAGGTCAGTGGGTTTGACCGCTCTACCGATGACGAGAGCGGGATTCAACCACCAACCTTCTGATCATATAACTCCAGAAATCTTTTAATAATCAGGTTTGGAGTGTGTTTGTATAACTGCAGCTGTTTTTTTTACCACGCTCAACTCCAGAAATTCAATAAAGATCAGATTTTTGGTGTGCGTGTGTAAACTTTGCCACTGTCTGACAACGTCCAGCCGTCTCCATCGCTCTCCAAAACCATCTCTGCCTCTGCTCTTCTGAGATGTGCCGTAATTGTGTGTTTGGTGCCCGCACACAGAGAGTAATCACGGGTTTGAGCGGCTCTTTGCATGGATGAGTGTAAGAAGTGTGACCCGGCAGCCGAGGCTCCGCCCACATAACAGAGAGGTGAGAGCGAACGGTGGACGGCCCCTCTCTAATCACAGGGAGGTTCTTTGAAGATCAAATGTGGTTGCGAGATGGGGTCACGTAGCGATGCCAGTCAGGCTCAATTAAAACCTCAGGCAGTCTAAAGAGATAATGAGAACGAGCCGCTCTAATCCGCTCTGATTGTGTTTAGATGCAGGCTCAGATCTCAGTAAACATGACGCGGGGCTTACCATTTTACACAACCAGACTCCTCGTCTAGTGGTGGTTATTAAAGATCATTTCCTGCTCACATTAAGACGATAATCTGTTTTTCCTTTTGTCTTTTTGTGTAATCCAAAATTCAACCTCCATCCAGTCCAACCCTTTGTCTGACTAACCTCACGTGTCCTTAGGTTTTATTTGTCCCCAATACACGGCCCAATGCTCAAGCCTAGAATCGTTTAGAAACTATATTTTTTTCGAGATGTAAAGCACAATAGTAATGTTGACTTTCTATAGTGCATGCATGCTTCTCTTAGTACTGTGTTAAAGGCTCTGCAGCAGCGCCCAGACAATGGAACAGCCTCCCTCCACCCGTCACATCCTCTCAGTTTAACACTACACTCAAACCCAAGGCCAGTTTATTTGTACAGCACAATTGGTACACGAGGTAATTCAAAGAGCTTTACAGAATAGGAAAGACATTAAAATTGCAATACAAATAAATCAAAAATAAATAATCATCATAAAATTAACATTGAAAAGAGAAAAGTGCAGAATAAAACCTTTCAGTCAAATCCACAGCTAAACAGAACTGAGTCTGGATTTAAACATAGTCAAAGTAGAGGCCTGTCTCACATCGTCAGGAAGAATGTTCCAGGTTTTAGCTGCAGAAAACTGAAACTCTGATTCTCCAAGTTTAGTCCTGGTTTAGTCCTGGTTTAGTCCTGGTTTAGTCCTGGTTTAGTTCATGTTTAGTCCTGGTTTAGTTCGTGTTTAGTCCTGGTTTAGTCCTAGTTTAGTTCATGTTTAGCCCTGGTTTAGTCCATGTTTAGTCCTGGTTTAGTTCATGTTTAGTCCTGGTTTGGTCCTGGTTTAGTTCATGTTTAGCCCTGGTTTAGTCCATGTTTAGTCCTGGTTTAGTTCATGTTTAGTCCTGGTTTAGTTCATGTTTAGTCCTGGTTTAGTCCTGTTTAGACATGGTTTAGTCCATCCTGGTTTAGTCCTGGTTTAGACATGGTTTAGTATATATATAGTTTTTAGTCCATTTTATATATATATATATATATATATATATATATATATATATATATATATATTATATCCAAATCCTCAAAGTTGCCACTTTGTTTTTTCTTTACTGCATAAATCCACATATCGTGTTTCATATATTTGATGTTTCCCATATGTATAAAATGTAGATGTCGTGTATGTTTAAACATCACGAGTCAACACACACCCACATTCAATGTCTTTTTTCTTTATTTTTACAACTTTTTACATTTTATACATATGAAAAACATCACATATATGGCGCAAGATGTACGGAATTATGTAGTAAAGAAAAAAAAAAAAAAGTTAAATTGATAAAGCAAAAGGTGGCTACTTTGAGGATTAGAATATATATATAAAAAAGAGTTATTTATCTTTTTTCTTTGCTAAATGTTTCTGTATATCTTATGTTATATAACTGATATTTTGCATTTATTTAAAATGTAGAAAGTAATTAAAAAAAAAAAGAAAATATGTTTGAAACACTGAATGAGGTGATGTGTCTGAGTTTGTGGCTGGTAGTGTATGTCTGATTGCATTGCATAAAAATATAAATCCATATTTTGGATTATATTTTTCGAGGATCGTCTACATGAGCTAATACTTAATAAATCCAACATGTTTTGCACATGTGAACAAGATAACTGCAGCTACATGTGCCATAAACACTGCATTGACTCATTGCCCTCTTCTGGAGAAAACGCACCACGGCATCTTTAAAAAGCCTCTCTCTTTCTTATTCTCAGCCAAGACACAATCATATAGCAACAATCAAAGTCCATTTCAGAGGAACATGGGAGTTTTTAGCTATGAGAAATCTCTTCGACACCCTGCTTGAATCTCAAAGCGTGCACGTTTAGGTCAGTGGTGGACACTTGGAAGTATGGCCTGGGATAGACGTCGCGCAGATGCGTTCACTCACTCTCAGCCGAGCCCAACTCTGACATCCGCTCCACTCCACCCGGCCGTGTCCTCGTGTCCTGCGGTTCGTCCTGTGACTTGACAGCATGACAGTCCTATGGAGAAATTAGACGGCAGTAGCTGTCAGCAAGAGAATGAAGGCAATTTCAACATGCAGACAGCAGCAGTCACAGTATGCAAAATTGATATTGACCCTGCATCGGCCTGATGGGGGGAGCGGGATGGGACACGGGCTATTTACTCATGTTTTCAACAATGTCTCCGAAGGGGGATGTGGTGCCATTACGGTTGTCATGGCGGATTGGATAACTTCGGCGAAAATCCAGTCTGGTCCCTTAAAGAAATTCGATCATGGACATGCAGAAAGCACTAATCAGGTTTTGTGTCAATCTACAAGCTGTCTTTCAGAGTGTGCTGTTCTTTGGTCCGCGTGCAGGGATCACAGACACGCAAATGGTTTTATAATGAGATGACCAACTTCTTTATAATTGGAACATAGTTGGATTTGCATAGCGGATCTCATCTAATGTGTTTTTGCAAAGAAATTGGGGTCTTGGCAGGAGGTTTTGACCAATTCTGCAAATCTACGGCCGTGGAAGCACCGAATGTTACGTAATGCAGGCTTAACTGACTGGAAAGATGAGGCAATTGTGTTGGGATTAGATGTTAGGAATTACTGAAGTGGAAAAGGTTTGGTTCGAGTGTAAGCAGTTGTTTGGCACTGGCAGAGTGGTTAGCCCTGTCATCACTCTGCATGTGTTTCTAATGCACTTCATGCTACTTGTTCTGGTAAAATGTGGATCTAAAATGGACCTTAATGAGCAGTGGTGTTGTGCTGTTAAAAAAACAAAACAACAATAATGGTACAATCACAAGTCCAAGTATTTCTCTTGCTGTGAAAAGAACAGTTGGAGCAAAGTTTTGAGACAGATGTGAGTTGCTGAGGTTGACAGCAGTGTGGCTTGGTTGAGCTGCGTTTTGAGCTGAAAAGGTGTCTTTTTGTGTCGGAATGAAATATATATTCTTTATCCATTGTACTGTAAGTAATAAAAAGTTTTGGAATAGGACAGAAACCAACCTGAGTCTGTGCATAGCTGTATTGCAATGTTCTATTCACATTAGAATGGTGCAAGAGAGTTGGCTTCCAGACAGAAGGAAGACTAATAAGATAAGATTTTTATTTTATGTTTTTGAGACAGTACAATGAGGAGTTTTAATATTTGAAGAAAGTCAAAAGAGGTGGTATTACACTTCTATAGAGTATGAATTGTTTTCAAATAACATATTTCTTTATTTATACAGGGGAACCCAATGAGAGCTCTTGGTCTCTCTTTTTCATGGGTGCCCTGTTTAAAATATAATAAGTACAGTGGTCCCACACTTTATATACTTTTCTCAGACACTCTCAAAAAAAACCTTCGTATATTATCTCCCTCTTCCCTCGATGATCTCTTTAAACGTGTTGTTTATGTGCCTCTGCTCCAGCGGTATCCACAGTTCAAACCTCCGTGCACAAAAACACTTAAGTCCAAAGCATTTCTGAAATCTGTCGGTGCAGAACGTTTCATCGACATTGTGGGCCTCGGGGAGAAAACTTGCAAACACACAGCACTTCAGAGTCCGTGCGATCCAACATTTATGTAAATTTTGTCTGAAGCATTCTGTACTGTACATCTGTCACGGAGGAGACTGATGGACAATGGTCTACAGTCCCTCAGCCAACTCAGGACGCAGAACACAATGGTCTACAGTCCCTCAGCCAATCAGGACACAGAACACAATGATCTACAGTCCCTCAGCCAATCAGTACTGTACACAATGGTCTCTACAATCCCTCAGCCAATCAGGACGCAGGACACAATGGTCTACAGTCCCTCAGCCAATCAGGACGCAGGACACAATGTACATTCATACACTGAAAAAAAACATGAAAAATTGTACCAAAAAAAAAAAAAATCTGGGCCTGAGTTTGACATATCTGATATAAAACATTAAAAACAGGAGCAGGTGTGTGTATAAAAGTTTGTTACCAGATTATTAAATTGTGCTTTTCCTTGGAGTGTTTTCCATTTTCTCAAAGCAAAACAGCTAAAAGCCTCTTTCCCGTTTCAGTTTTGGTGCTGCTAGTTCTCAGCCTTATACAGTCATGTGATCTAGTATTAAATGTTCCAGTATCAATGATTAGCAAACAGGTGAGATATTCTGGCAGTTTTTGAAGTAGTTCGTTATCGATACATTTTATACAGTGCTGTTTTCTTCTAACAGTGATGTCAACCCACTTTTTCATAGAGATCTTTATGTTACCTTTTATCATATTAAAATGTTTGATACGTTTCAGTCTCATGTTTGACACTTCTCCTCCAGAGTGACAGTGAAACTACCGCACATCGCGTCATATTTACACAAAACTGCCATGTGGGAGCATAGGTGATGTAGGTGATGCTTGTGGACTGAATCTTGAAGTAGATCCTATACTGTTCACCGTGAGGAGGGTTCAGTTAGGGCAAGAATACTCAAACATGGAAGACATACAGTAGAAACCCTTCAGGCATGTTTTTTTGATGAGGAAACAACATTAAAACATAGCAGAAAGCTCCAGAAAGGCGATTTTTGCATAATACCCCTTTCTGAAACATCTAGAAATTGAGGCTACATTGCAATGACAACACAGATGATCACAGTTTGTATTCAGAAAGCCCAAAAATTACTTAAACATCAAGAACACTGTTTTGACACATGCCTAGCTGTCAGCCTGTCAGCATGTTTGGAAGTGGGAGTGCAGCTTCAGTTAAACCATTACGGGACAAGCTGAAAGCCATTACCTGCAATGATGGAATGGAATCCCGCGGGTACAATGGATGGACAGTTACATAGATGGCAGATGATGAGGTGGACCAGGCGACATGACGAACAGTTAGAGCACCCATAGCTCATAGTCAATTATAGAGCAGCCTCCAATGAAAGTCACAAATGAATTCAACTCATGGAGCCGTTGCCATTTGGATCACACTCCAACGACCTCAAAACCTTTCATAGATTTCACAGAAGGGCCGTCTCAAAGTGGGCATTTTTCAGAAGAAGGTAGTGCCTGATATGTGGAGGTGTCATCCTAATAAATCTGCAATCAAAAAAGACATGGGTTCTTTCAAGTGCCCAAAAACTTCGAAAAGTTGAGATCTATTTTTTGTTAACGTCCTCATGCCAGCCCATCTATTGCACGGAAATAGATTTTTAATTTTCCCTTGGTCCAATTCATAACAAAATGTGGCTATACACCACCAGATGTCACATTGGCAGAAGAATGTAGAGGGAAAATGGCTAGGGACAGCGGAGATCTCAAGCTAATTAAGCCTGTTAATTATACTAATTTTGACTTACTACAAAACAAAATCTAAATTTTGCAGACCAGGGAACTAATCATAAAATTGTGTTAATCTAGACAATCGTAAATTTTGAGGTGCCAGAATTTTGACTTTTCCCATTTACTTTATGCAAAAGCAGTAACCATTTTTTTCTGTTTTGAGAATAAATTTTTTTATTCTAATTGTTTGAATCTTTTGTCATTCAGTCACAAATTTACATTCCTTTGCAGGATCATCCCTTTTTGTTTTTCTGTCCATCTAAACACCACAGACTGTGTAAAGAAGTCGACAGAGTGACTGTGACGTCACCTGCAGAGTTTCGCTCCAGTCAAATGAAGCTCATCGAGGCCAGTGGTTATAGCAGTGAATTTGGAGCCAAGTTTGAAATTAGGGACTCCAACTGCAAGTATCATAGCAACGAAAGAGTAATCTGTATCGACCATGTTGAAGGTAACGCCCCTTAGCAACGCTGTCAATCAAATCTGTTGCTAATGCTACTGGGAGCGACCTCGGGAAAGAAGACGCCTGATTTGTCTGTTATTAATGTTCATATATTGTCCGTTTACATATACAGTCTATGCTAAACACACAGATAAGTTGGAATGTAAGAAATTCAAATCTAGCTGTGCATATTTTTTCTTTATATTCATCCATCCATCCATTTTCTTCCACTTATCCGGGGCTTGGTCGCGGGGGCAGCAGTCTAAGCAGGGACTCCCAGACTTCCCTCACCCCAGACACGTCCTCCAGCTCCTCCGGTAGGACCCCAAGGCGCTCCCAGGCCAGCCGAGAGACATAGTCCCTCCAGCGTGTCCTGGATTTTCCCCGGGGCCTCTTTCTTTTTTTTTTTTTTTATATATATATATATATCATCCATCCATTTTCTTCTACTTGTATTTATATTCAGTGGCTGCTAAAACCAATAATATATAAAGGCCTCCAAACTGTATAAAGTTTCACCCATAACATATAAGTTTTTTTTTTTTTTCAGCCGCCTCCTTCGCCTCCTTCCCCGTTTAGCATGAACACAGAGTGATGATTTATACCTGTATTGATGCGCTTTATGCTAATCAGCTGAGTGCTTTCGCTTAAGTTCCTCATGGATGTATTGTCTTATGTAAATCTTAAGTCAACGGTTAATACAAATACAGAGCATAGATCCCAGGGACTTGTATTTTAATCAGCCATCTCCCATTTTCAATTTGAGTGAAAGACAGAGTGTGATTGATGAAAAAGTGACATAAAATATCAAAAAGCTGAAAGTTATGCCCCAAAACAGGGGTCTCCAACATGTAGCTCGGGAGCCAACTTTAGGTCTCCACCCTTTTCCAAGTCGCTCACCAGGGGATTTCTGAATTATCCGTATTGTGCTCAAATGTGGTTACTTAACTGCCAATTATCACTGTAAATTTATCTTTTTGACGCCTAACCTGACACTAATAAATGGATAATGGCTTATGTTTTATAGACATCTAACTGTACTTACTGTGCCTCTTATATTTACTCAATTTCTTGCAAACACTAAAATTAACAGCTCTCTGGCATTTGTTTTGGTAAAGGTAGCTCACCGGAGAAAAAAGATTGGAGAGCGATGCACCAAAATATGATATAAATGATAAATGTTAAAATAAGCTATAGAAGCAAACAAAAAAAAAAAAAAAAAAAAAAAAAAAGCATAAGATAAGAGAGTTAACTTTTTGTAGAATTCAGCTAGTACTGTGCTATTTTAAACTGAATTGAATTTTTATGTTTTTTTTTTTGTTTTTTTTGTTTTTTTAATTAGTCCAGTTATAGACTAATCAGTATTTTGTTGCCAAACAATACTACACATACAACTATGTGTTGTAGAATAAACTGAAGTAGTCTGAGAGAGCTCTTAAACCCGCAAGACATTGTGATAGTGTTGTCCATTTCAGTCCAGGGCAAAGTTTATACCGTAGACTGTATGTATATATAATGCTAGCTAACGTGCTAGTCACCACATTCCAAATAAGAAGTGAGCATGTAGGCTCCATCGACTCTGGCTCCAATTCACTGTTATACTATTGTTTCCTCCTCAGAAACCATAGACTGTATGTATAAATGGACATAGCTAACGTGCTAGCCAAATAGGAGGTGAGAATGGGAACGCTTCCAGCTCCTCATTTTGGTCTTAAAATGTTCATATTAACCCTTTCTACGTGATCCTGATGTTTTTTGTTTTTTTTTTTAATTTCAGACAGGTTTGATTGACAGCGTTGCTCCCTGCCAAACCAGCAGTGCAGGCGTGAAGGGGCGTTACCTTCAACAGCCTTGCTCTGGATTGGCTCATTGGTTGCTACGATACTTGCAGTCGGAATTCCAAATGTGGATTTACCCTGTAACTGCTAACTTCGAAGAGCTTCATTTGACTGGAGCCGAACGCTATGAGTGACGTAACACTTACTTCCATCAGTCCATTTCTTTATACAGTCTATAGTCATCGCCGCTGATGACGTGGGCGGAGATGAGCAGTGAGCGTCCTCAGCTCAGCACAGCAGAGCAAAGCAATTTCTCAAACACTATGCTTACGCCAACTAACTAAAAAAACTGAAACCTGTCATATTCACTGTAAGCAGGACAGATTTCATTTGGATGGTACACAAGAAAATAAGTTGTTGTACACAGAACTTTGATGAAACAAGGTGCTAACTACTCTTTGCTAACCCGTCTTCTATATTTCGATCTCAAAAACCTGCATAACCTCCATATGGAATGTTAAAAAAGACATTTCTAACTGAATTTTTAAAGCTCAGTTGTCCTTAGACCAAAATCTCGAGTATAGTCTGAGTTGGGCTGGAGTTGCTGAAATACTTTGCAATTGACCCTGAGCTGTATAGGCTCAGGTATGCAGCATATGATTAGCCATAAGCCTATTGGGAGCTGACCACACCATATGTTTGTCAGTCTGATCGTTTTTTTCAGTAAGCTAAAAAAGAATAATTGTAATCCAGCAACTTTGGAGGACATGATGTGAAATACAAATATTAAAATCGCAACGCCGCGGTCTGGCTCTGCTGATAGAAGTGGAATTTGCCATGGAGTGAGCTGCATTTTTTGTATTTATTTCTCCTTATTCACGCTTTTTCATCGAACATGTTGCTGAACGATTGGATTTTCTTTCTCCTCAAAGCTCAAAGGGTTATCAAGGTTCTGACTAACACATCAGTACAGTACAGTGTATTCTTCTCTTTCAAACTGCCCACATTGACTAAATAATTTTTAAAAAGGGAAAGTGAGAAATGAACAGTAAGCAGAGTTTGTGTGAAAGCTTCTAAAATGTCCATTTGCTGACAAAATGTAAAAAGTGCAATGTTTTCAGTAACATTGTTAAAGCTGTTCTCCCTGATTTATCCTGAGCATTAAAGCCATTGTGTTTAACTTTCTTGCCACAAAATAGACAAAATAAAAGCACGTTTTGTTCATTATTTTTTACTTTATTGCAATGGAAAACACAGGAAAACATGCACCATTACTGTAAGCGCTTATACATCTCCACAAAACTCTTATTTGGTGTGGAGGAGGGCCCCCTCATGCTCGTTTCCATGGAAATGTGGTTCCTTTGACTATGATTCCACAGTATGGCATAAATCTTATATATCTCCATCGACAATGTTGGAGAAAAGTATGGTTTGAACATTCTATTTCTGTGGAATCATGCAGTTGACTTTCCACCTCCAGAAAGTTGCATACTGTCACTTTATAGTCAACTACTTTAATTCCTTACTTTTCTTTTGCACCAGTGTCTGTTTTGGTCAGTGTTTGGTTGAATAAATGTGACAACTGCTGCTGCTCATTATAGAGAGCACATCTCTGAGTCAGAGCGCTCAGACTGGTTTGAGCCCAGAGAATACTTTATTAAATCTAAGTAGAAGTAGTTATTATAAAGTGAGAAAAGTCTTGTAAAGGTCATTATGAACAACTGTTTTTAACCATGGTACTTAATTAAACCATCGACCCAAACACTAACCCATTAAATAAGTAAGTCTTGATTAATACCTCAACCGTAACTCCTAGCTCTGCCCACTCAGTTAAGTATTTGCTAATCCTGAATCATTCTAAACAATTAATAAACTATTGATTAAAAGTACAGTATGTGACTTTCTTGAGGTGCATGGAAACAATGAGGAGGAGGCCAGGTCTGTGGAGGTGCAAGCCCAGTCACAGTATGGACACATGTTTGTTCAGTGCTATAAACATAACCAAAATGAAAAGAAAAAAACAAAAAAGATGCTTTATTTCTGTGATTTTTTTGTCTAAAAAGTGACATACTGTGGCTTTGAGTCATTCTGCTTCATCAAGGCTTAATAAGGTGTAGTTAAGTGTAAACGGCCGGGTAAGTTCTGATGTATAGACTATAGAGTTTGATGCTGTTCTAGTCATGGTTTAGTCCTGGTCTAGTCCAGGTTTAGTTTGTTTGGTCTCAGTTTTCCCGGGTTTGATGTGGGAGTATGTGCAAGTGTGAACACCTATATTGTAAGTTTCCATGACTCAAATCTCAATCTCAAAAGACTGACTTTCCAAATCCTACACAGTACATTTGAACCTTTTGAGCGAACAACACAGACTCTCACGGCTAATACATGGTGTGGTACTAAAAGTTGTTCCATTTATTCTTGGACATACTTGTACTGAAGTGACATTACCTGCTATACTTGTGCACCAATAATAATTTCACCTTTTAAAACCACATGTTGTGCTTGTGTTTGCTATAAAGTTATAATCTATGACACCTGTGCATCATTATGTTATAATTTGCACATTTTAAAATACAATGCTCATCTAAAACAAGTTCATAAAAGAAACGAGCCATGTAACTGTCGGATACCTGCACATCACACTGCAGAGTATAGTAGAGTATAGTAGTAGTATTTTTTTTTTTTTTTTCTTCATTTAAACCAAAATGACTATGTGATGTTACAACCCGCTTTCTGGGGTGAAAAGAAGTTACATAATATTTAAGTAGCTTTTTATTTTTAATGTCAAGGTGAGTGAGAATGCAACAAACAAAAGAAAAACTTCAGCTAACTACAAATAAAAATAAATAAAAGGAGGCTCTGAGAGTACAAAACTTGAGTATAAGGGTAAACACAAAAGATCAAGATTCAAGTCACAATTTTTAGTCCAATTTAACAAAGCTCGCAAAGTCTGACAAGTGGCATGCCGTCCGGAAAACAGAATCAGGCAGCCTGGAGTTGCAGGAGGCGGGTCCTTTTGAAGGGGGTGTGCCGCAGGTGGAGGGTGTTGATTGGCCAGGCCGTTAATTGTTGCTCCAATCACATATCGAGCGGTGCTGTCAATCAGTTTCACCGGTGTGGGCATCAGGAGAGGCTGAGAGAGAAGGAGAGACAGGGCGGGAGAGAAAGAGAAAGAGAGAACACACCCTGCAGGAGGAGCTGGAGGCCAGGTGCCGTAACAGTGAAAATAAAAATGAAGAACACACGTAAGTACAGAGCAGTGGGCATATGCCAGGGATTGATCGGCAATATGGCAACTTTGTGTAAGGTATTTTCTAGCAGTGCAGCACTACTCCAAACTGGTTTACTAATGCTAAGGTAAATAACACGTGCCCAACAGTGGATATGGAATGCATGGAGGATCACCAAGATGTTATGGAGACCAGACAAGGATGTGGACAAGAAGATAACACCTATGTTCTGGTCTTGTGATTAAAGCCACTTCTTATCTGTGGCCCCTTTCACCAAGGAATATGTGACCCCCAGTCTGAGAGGGTCGTAAAACAGTCACATTGTTCGACTTTGCCTAAAGTTTCTTAATGTGTGACACCATGCTGACCAGAAGAAGACCCGCCTCACAAACACACACACTGGGAGACCCTATAACAGCCCTCAACAGGCACATCTCAGGACTCTCTTCTGTTCTTTCCGAAGAGTCTGTCGCTTCATTGTTCACTTTACCTGAGTGGAACGAATTAAACCCTTCTGACTTTATGTTTCAGCCTTTTTGTCCTCTTTGATGCTTACACCAGAAGCGAACAATCCTTACATCTGATCGGGTAAATGAGACAGGGAGACAACTCGAACATGGTTAAAAGCTCTGAAAAGTTGATTTTGCATAACAGATCTGCTTTAAATTTAAGTTAAACGGCATGCCTGTGAACTTTCTGCTGTTACCTTAACCCTTCGTCTCCTCCACTAGTTCTAAAAAGCCTTGAAGCATTCGCAAATATTAATAAAAGAAATCTCATCATCTTGTAATTTCCTTCTAAAAGGTTAACCACTGTGTTTTTCTTGTTTTGATGCGTTAATTACCGGTTTCAGATCAACACAATCGCGCGCACCTCTCAGGGGACTTTTAATTGCAAAGAGTGAATAAACACAGGCCTTAAGTGTGCAAACTGCCACTGTGATGTAATAAGGACAACAGACAGGCGACGACATTGACATTTCAATAGCAATAAGTCACTCCCCAATGATAAGAAGCAGGATTTCCCAGAACAGCACTTCTTCTGACAAAAGAGCAGTGTAAGAAGAAGTCATAAATCCTCCGCATCAGATATAATAAAGTATGCCTTATCTCTCTAATAGATTAAATTTGGCGACAGCGGTTAAAGTCACTTGCGGATTTAATTAACTTGTTATAGATTTTAGCAAGAGTGGTTAATGTAATAGTGATTGGGGTTTTACAAGCTGCTTGCTGAGTGATAACCTGAAGTATTAACAGTCTGGGAAATAAATGGAATTGAGGAAAATCTTATTACAATGAAATGTTAATATTAGTTGAGAAGTTTGAACAGTTTCGCTAAAGAACGGCACTGCTTGATGTCTTGAGTGGAACAGTGTGTGGGGTTTTCAGTCAGCATGCGGATTTTACACAAGGCACAAGTTCCAAAAGTGACAGACGTTCTTACGACTTTGATATTATTTGGTGACGTAGTTTCTGATGGCTTAATCAGGTGGAGGCCTTAGAGAAGACGGATATTTGGTCAGTATATTAACGAGGAGGTATTACACTTCTATGGGGTATTAATTGCTATCGCGTAACATGCACTGCCCCCCCTCCCCGCCCAAAAAGTTGCCACCAAAAAAAAGGTCACACACTCTAATATTTGGTTGGACTGTCTTTAGCTTTAATTATGACACACATTCACTGTGGCATTGTTTCGATTTCGCTTCTGCAGTGTCACAAGATTTATTTCCATCCAGTGTTGCTTCATTTTTCACCAAGATGTTGCACTGATGATGGTCGAGTCTGACGCTGCACAAAGCTTCTCCA
Source organism: Periophthalmus modestus (assembly GCA_019594935.1). Lineage (NCBI taxonomy): Eukaryota > Metazoa > Chordata > Actinopteri > Gobiiformes > Gobiidae > Periophthalmus > Periophthalmus modestus. The sequence continues at coordinate 30,787,992 of JAIEZT010001390.1, forward strand.
GCACATCCCAGAGATTCTCAATGGGGTTAAGGTCTGGACTCGTGGCCAATCCATGTGTGAAAATTATCTCTCATGCTCCTGAACCACTCTTTCACAATTTGAGCCTGATGAATCCTTGGAATATGCCTGTGCATCAGGGAAGAAAAAATCCACTGATGGAATAACCTGGTCATTCTGAATATTCACGTGTCAGCTGACCTCATTCTTTGAGCACAAACTGTTGCTGAACCTAGACCTGACCAACTGCAGCAACCCCAAGTACCTATTTGCTTAGTTAAATCCAGGTGGCGACTTTTTTTTTTTTGGCCAGGCAGTGTATTTGCATCAGAAAAAATAACTGCTGTCAGCTGGACGAAACGTTAAGATGTTTCACTGCTCATCCAAGCCACTTCTTCACCTGCCCATGGCTTTGCCTCTGGTACCCGGGTCCAGAAAGTGATGAGTTTCACTGGGCACTTACCACAGGCCTCTGAGGGTTGCTCCATGAGGAAAACATGGGCAAAGAGCAAATACAATTTCAGCTTACAATGAAATTAAAATGACCGCTTCTTTTTCATTTTCCAATTTTGATTTTAAACCCAAAACCTCTTCAGGTCTGGTGAGATCACTGATGGACACTGCCTTATATCTGTCTGAAGGGAGGGGTTAACTACATTGAAACTAACATACAGGTACTGTTTGTTAGCTAGGCCTATTGAGCTACACAAGTGTGAACTGTGCCTTTGTCAATTTCTACATAAATGCAAAATATGACTCAGGCACAGTTCAGTGTAGCTCATTAGACCTGGCTCACAAACCAAAACTATAAACAATCAGGTGTGTTAGTTTCAGTGTAGTTAGCTCCTCTCTTCAGAAAGATATAAGGCAGTGTCTACGAGCAATCCGACCAGAGCTGAAGAAGAAGCTTGGATCATACCTGGACGACATCACCATGTTACCTTGTATTTAGTATCAAAGACACTCCCCCTTCAGAGTCCTGTCACAACCTAATCGTCTTGCATTTCGCTAATGTAACTACCGAACATTGCATCAGGTGTGTAGAGTTGTGTATTGTTTTGTATTATGCTTTTGTATATTAATGGGAAAGTGACATGCAGGAGTGTGGGTGGCATAGGCGTCCTTATGGTTACTGCCAACCATAAGGAGGGTTTGAATAGAGTCCAGGAAAGACTGCTGGATTATCTCAAACATGCATGGACTCAATACAAGTTTATTTATATAGGAAAACTTCAGCTAAGCAAAGTTCTTCTCATAAAAGTTAACAAATAGCAAATATACAGATAACACAATACATAGGATAATCAATAAAACACCAATATCCATATATCTATAAATGTCAGGGAGAAGAGGTGGGTTTTCAGAGGTGGAATCACGTCTAAAACCTCTTGAGGCATGTTTTTGATGAGGGAACATTATAATATGGTAGCAAGCACCAAAAAGCAGATTTTGGATGCGCCTGAAGTGGTGCTGTTTTTATTTGACATGTTTCCTCCTGGCCTTGTCCCCCTTACATCAGCAGGTGGTAAAATATGAAGCTGGTCTGTTTTTTTAATGCATACGTACAGTAAACATGCATACAGTATTGACCTACTCTGAGCCTGTCAGCACAAACTCACTGCACTTGTGTGTCAGTCCAATAAAAGATCGATAGCACCAGGTCAGGGTTCAAAACCAAAGAAAAGTTGCAACAAAATGAACCTATTTGTCAAACCCACTTGTATCACAGGTGCAGATACATTTATTGGCTAAGAATTTGTCAATCAGCATTTTGCTTTGTGTTGTGCATTTTTTTAATAGATTCTATTCAATGTATAATGTAGGCTACGGATTCACTCTAGTGTTGTCACGACAGTAACATGTCAAACAATATTTCTATGACATTTCTCTATGGCATTCAATCGAATTACGACTTTGACTAAGAGAATGATGGGGAATAGTGTTATAACAGGGCTAAGGGCTCTAGTTTTCAGTACTCAAATTCAAATCAGTATCTAGTTTTCAATCATTTAGTATTGATCTGAATCTGTTAATTCTTTAGATAAGTCTTATCCACTGTTTACTGTAGTTTGGTTGCTGCATGCTGAAGGGGACATGCATTTCGCACTTCGTTATTTGTTTTGGGTTTAAAACCAAAATTGGAAGGAAAAAAAAATCGAGTCCCTGTGGTGAAGTTACTTGGAAAATGATATTTGTTTTTGCCCATGTGTTTTCCTTGTGGAGCGGTGCTCAAAGCCTGTGCTAAGTGTCCAGTGAGGCGCTCTGTTCCTGGGCCCAGCACTGGGTGCTACGCAGAGGCAAAGCCGTGAGCAGGTGAGGGGATCTGAGCAGCGTGAGATTGTGGATATGCTGTCTTTCTGTGGCCCTATTACCTCTATTTGAAACCAAGCAGTCAGAGGCAGAGCGAGGATCACTGCTCGCGGCTGCTGGACAGAACGCCACACTGCCTCTGTGGCAGGACTGTGGACTCTGTGAACTCGCTGCAGAGAGTGTCCAGGTTTCCAGAACTAATCAGCTGACAGATCCCAATACTGCTCATCACAGGCAGCAAGACTATGAGTAATGTGGACACTTTGTGTGTCGTCACAATGGGATTTGTGTGGATATTTGTTTTATTGCAATATTCATGAGTTTATATGAGTGCCTTTTAGAGCTGTGCGTTCAACACGAGAGTAGGGTACGCCACGAGCAGGCATACATGACAGAAGCTCACGGGGATTTGGAGATGATGTGGTGTACACTTTCATTTCATAGCCTTGAGTAGACTGGGCACGAGGAGGCGCTGAGTAGCCGATGGTCAGAACACAACTAAACAAGGGAACTTCTACAACAATGGAATTGTTTTTAAACAAAGACTCAACCCGGATTCAACCAGGTCCAGCCTGATACCACACATTTAACTGAACCATGAGGATAGCCCCATGCACCATTATGCACACTTAACTTGATTTGCTCATAAACTTGTGAATGTTGGTAAAAAATAATATACATCCACACAAAACCCATATGGATGATGACACAAAGTGTCCGTGTGTTCATCAAAGTCTCTCTGTAACGGGGCAGCAGTGCAAGTGAACAATATACCACTAAAGCCCCGCCATCCGGAGTGTTCCCCAGTGTACCCCAGCCCTGAAAGCCTGAGCTGGCTTCTGTAAACAGTCGTGGATGGTGAATACTACTTTGCCTCTGCTCTGTCTCATATAGGTGACCACAGACAGCATATCCACGATCTCACACTGGCCAGATCCCTTCACCTGCCCACGGCTTTGCCTCTGGTCCCCGGGTCCAGAAAGTGATGAGTTCCACTGGGCACTTAGTTACCACAGGCCTCTGAGGGTTGCTCCATGGGGAAAACATGGGCAAAGAGCAAATAAAATTTCAGCCTACAATGAAATTAAAATGACCGCTTGTTTTTCGTTTTCCAATTTAGATTTTAAACCCAAAACAAATGACCAATTTTCTATTTCATTTTGAGGGAAACGGGAAGCAGGTGTTTTCTCAGTTTGGATTTCTCAATTTCAAAACGAAAATCAAATGGCCGCGACGCACACAGACCCCGAAGCCTATCCACTGCAGAACTACAACATGTACCAAAACTACTTTAGGATTTTACACATTCCACCCTTTAAATGACTGTAGTTAAGGGTTGTACATTGGCATTCGAGGCAGCTGTAAGTGGAAGCCATTCCTCTTGACAGCTGCTGCATGAAGTGGCTGGTGTGAGGGCTAAGTGCATGTTCTTCATGTTCAAATAGGAGTGTTCTGCTTGTGCCTTTTGAAAAGCCAGGCCCAATCAGTGTTGACAGCGTTCAGGGTGACAAACACAAAGTGCACCCAACATAACACGTCTTCATTCATAACACTGCTGACACGTGCAGATGAGGCGGGAGCTTCTGTCCGTGTCTCTCCATTTATAGCAGTAACAACAATCTTTCATCGCTGTGACTTTCGGCTCTTTTTGGGGATCTGAATCTTTTGGATTTGTTCGTTTCAAAGAGCCGTTCACTATGTCTTTATATGACAGAAGCAAATGTGAGAATTTAATTAAACAACAAACAAATCAAAGAGAGAAATGACCGAGGCTCAGACGTGGTTAAAATAGTTCAAACTGAGACTGGGAGTGTGTTTAATCCAAATAAAATGTTGCACTACAATGATAATTTTTTAAAATCAAACGGTTATTATGATGCCAAATACATTTTTTTGTTCACAAATCTCTCCCTCGTGTTACCTGCTCTGCGTCTGTGCTGATTCTTGTGATGGCTCAGCGTTAATCAGTATAAAAATGCATAAAAAATGTTAAAGAAAAAGATTTGGTTCTTTTAAAAAAAATGAGATCCGGTTAAGGAACTGTTCAAAGGAGCCGAATTGTTCATGAACTTCACATCACTAATTGGTATAGAACCCAAAAGTACAGCTTAGCATCTTTATTCAGGAAAGAACTCAACACTTTTAGATGTTGGTAGCTCAAGTGATGAAAATATTAAGGGCACTAATATTCTTAAACCTCATGGATGTGCTAAGGTCATTCATATTTGGTGAGGAGACAAATACATCAAATTCTACGCTAGGCCTGTCACAATGGGGATATATTGCGATAAATTACATTAAAACTACTTTATGCCACTGATACAATTAAAATACAGCAAGGATGATCCCAGTAAAACATTTAAAATAGACAGAATCATTAAAAGGCCTGAGCTGCAACAAATACACGGCCAAATGAAGCTATAATTAGCCATAGAAGTGATCTTAGTCAACTCTCTACAGGTCAAATCTGAGCGTATAACAACTAAAATAACAAAAGATCTATCTAAGTTTGCGAAGAAGTATCACTGAACTGTATAACTGAACCATTTTTGCACAGATTTTAGATAAGGCTCACGTCAGCTCCTTTTAATAACAGCAATTTAAGAGAGAACGAATATCATGTTAATAGATGAGGCTATTCCTATGACAACAGAGCTGATTGTGGTTGTATAATTTATTGTGGAGGTCAGCCATTTCACAAGCCGTTATCCCCATTGATTTGGTGCAGTCCCTCGGGTGTGTTTTCATCTGCAGCGTCTGTGATGCATAAACCCGTCTGGGACTGAACAAAAAAAAAAAAAGTTTGAGAAAAAAACTCAATTTTTCTCTGATTAATGTCATGGGTTTCGTTCCTCCTCCTTATCATAAATAATACGTTGGACAAAACAGTCAGGGTACTAATGAGACTGATGCTTTGTGTTGTAACTGTTAAAATCGTATTTAGGTTCTGCAAAATTCAACTTTTCAGACGTTTGAACCATGTTATAGTTGTTTCCCCTTCTCATTTACCCTCTTGAACTTGTTTTTTTGGGGTGTTTCATGCACGTTTGACCATCTTTAATCGCTTATTTTCAAGACGCTTATTTTCCATTTTCAAGACGCTTATTTTCCATCAATCCCTGTTTTCACCTCCACTTGTACACGCCCACTGCTCTGTACTTAATTGTTCAATTTTATTCTCGCAATCGATGATACTTGTAGGATTTGGCAATGTGTGCGATCTGCAGCTGTCCATCGGGCGCTGCAGTTTTCTGACCTGGAAGTCAACAGGCTTTTTCTTTTATTAAGTCGTTTTAGATGAATATTGAGATTTAAAACATGCAAATTATAACGATATAGAGTGGACACAAGCACAATATGTCTTCTTGATTCAGTCCTTGTTTGATAGATGCACACGATTATGCCACAGTTGGGCGACAAAACACAAACAGAAAACAAACAGCAGGAACATTACATTTATTATAATAGTATAATAAGAGTAGTGAGTAAGTAAGTCACACCAGTGAAAAAATGTGTAATAATGAAGAAAAAAAAAAGAAAAAAAGTTGCACTGGACTATAAGTCACATTTTTGGGGAAATTTATTTTACAAAATCCAAGAGCAATAGCAGACGTCTTATCTTTAAAGGCAAGTTATAATAATAATAATCAGTATCAGAATCTTTCAGACTTTTATTGTCCTTTTCAGTGAACACAGCTCACAAACTAGGAACTTACTTCGGTGATAAAGTGCAACATAAAAACACTGAATAAGTACAAATAAGGGCATGCACAAAGTTAAAAAAGATATGCTTAAAAATAATATAATGACAATAAAATAGAGAACAACAGGGTGAATAGCAGTACAGCAAGTAACATAACACACAGACAGGCTGAACCGGAAAACAGAAAGTAGTTTTTGCGACCTTTACCTAGACTTGTGATAAACTTTTACAAGTTTACTCTGGATCTCACTCCAAATCACTACATTTTCAGTGTGACAATAATGAAGACGTGAAAATATATACTTTAATCACTTCCCATATAAGTCGCATCTGAGTTTAAGTCGCACCCCCGACCAAACTGTGAAAATAGTCCAGAAAATACACCAGTCTAAATGATCATCTATACATTTATTTATTTTTCTCATATCTGACTTTAAGCGTACTTGGCTACAGAAAACAGAACAACACCTTCTTCTGCACCACTCCACAAACCTGCTTCCAAGGTGAATATCAAGTCTACAAAATGTGCACCAGTGTAGAAAATCTCTATTGTTTTAGCCTGACCAGTGCCACAAAAGACAGTGGTGCTGAAAAGACTGTTCTGGTGCGATTAGATCAATACATCACTGATGTTTGGACCAGCGTAATGGCAAACGGTGCACCTCAGGGAGCGTAGCCACGGCTCCACTCTGCAGCAGCCGCGCTCATGACCTGCAGATCTGGCCTACAATTGACCCCACAGCTAACCACCAAGCCAATTAGCAGCGCGGCTCTCCTGGGGGCTGCCTATCTACACAGCGGATCACGATGCCACGCGGTCACACTCAGGCCTGGCTCCCATTTAATACGTGACCAAACAGAGTCCCCCAGGCCCAGGTGGCTAGTGTCGCATTTTGTTAATTTGCTCTGAAAAATGTAATCAGGTTGAGTCTGGGTAAAAGGAAGCAGAACAGGGTCTTATCTTAAATAATGACATAGCTTTTTGTTATTCTTTTAAGGATTTCTTAAAGGTCCTGTAATACACAAATGGACTCTTGTGAGCTTAAACCCATGTTAAAATATTGTTACTTCATCATAAACTTCCCCAGAATTGTGTTTTGTTTCATTCACGTTTGAGTATTTGTTTGTCTAAAGCTCAAAATGTTCTGCTCCACTTGTGATGTCATATAGTGGTGGTTTTCAAGTTAACAGCGACCTTGTATCTTTAGTTTGGTAGAGATGAGCAATTCCAGGACCGCAGTCATTCAAATGGTTCTTGTGAAGGTGTGTGGAGTTTTAAAACACAGTGAAGCTTTTCCTGTATTACCACGTGACATCACAAGGTGGAACAGCGTATATTCAGGATGTCTGTGTTCATCATGTGTGAGGAAAACAAAGCACAACTCCGGGTATGTTTTTATTTTTATCAAAAAGACATTATAAAGTAGATCAGAAAATGGCGTAATATGAGCCCTTTAAACTTTAGTGTCTTTCTATCATGTTATAATGTCGTTCTCTCATCAAAAACATGTTTTTTCGAAGTCATCCATGCATGTTTAAGCATCTTTGCGATCTCTCCTAGGCCCTAATCGTTTCCTCCTTACCTAACTGTAAGATTTGTCAAATGCCACAAGCCCACAAGCCTCTACCACACGACAATTCTCCATAAATATACAAAAACCTGATACAAAATATTACATTACCGCTTTACAAACCTGATGCGATGTGCAGTAGCTGATTGTAATGTGATAGAACTGTTAAGAGGGAGTGACTTTTCTTTCTTTCTTTATTCTTTATTTGACAGGGACCATGTACAAATTCATTAATCTTACAAGGAAAAGATGATTTGTACCAGATTTCAAAACTATAAAAGGCAACATTACAATCTAGAAATGTTACGTCTTTGCAGTTACCCTATAGATGTAAAATAACCCATTTTAAACAATTCCCGGTAAAGAAGTTAATCAAGGTTCATTATAATAACTTTGACAACAAAAGATAATGTATTTTCATCGCTCTACCTGATTTTTACTGTCTTAGAAACTTGAAAAACAAAACTAAGAACATTTAAAATGGTTATTCCACAGTTGCCTTGTGCATTCTTACAAGTATTATCCACCATGATGAGATTATAAGCACTTTTTGAAAATTTGAGAGATAAGAGCGGAGTTTACTGTCACGGTAAAACTAGCAACAACTAGCATGCTAACACACACTTCCTCATAAACAGACAGTAAAAAACACTTGCATCACATTACAGCTTATTTACCTCAAGAGCTCCTTACACAATCTATCTATACTGGGTCAAGACGATGTTTCATGGGGAAAATGAGGTACAGAAATTCTGATCTTGCAAACAGTTACACAAATCTTCCAACGCATTTTGTTTGTCTTGTAAAGAAAAGTTGCGCCTTCAGTCAGTGTAGAAAATATATCTAAACCGGAGCACATTGCAATGCATAATAGAACATAGAGCTGCTAGTGAGGCACATATGTTTTCATGTTGTAATGAAGATTACATCAGCAACATGGATAATTTAAACTAGTATTGATTCCAGCTCTTTCACATACAGCAGCAGACAGGCTCCCTAAGCTGCTGGAATTGCTGGAATTGTAAGTTATTAATAGCTAATTATAGGAAAATGCTCTCAGTAGATTACTCCTATTGGCCCATCCCACTTTTCATGCACATTCCTTGTTAACCTTTTTTGGCACATTATTACCATTTTCAGTGTCCAATTGGCAATCAATCGATATTTTCATTACCACATATTGGGATACAGTATTAGCTTCATCGAAAATGCATGTTATTTGCTGATTATCATACGCTAAACATTAACAAGTCGATATTTAGGCTAAAAATAACATAATTAGATCCCTCGTATTTGTCCCTGGTGATATTTCTTCAGTCTGAGCGTGATATCTTGTCCTCTCCTACAGTAAAAAGCACATCTACAGGTCTACACTGTGATTAAAATCAGCCCGCACCATAGACTCTTTATATAAATGGACATGGCTAACCTGCTAGCCGCCGCGTTTCAAATAAGAAGTGAGCCTGGGCGCTTCCGGCTCCTTCGACTTTGGCTTCAATTAACTTTATATTGAAAAACCATCTCCCCTCTGTCTATAACTGCATTTATTTTGCTGTTGTGTCTGTAAATCAAGATATGAACATTAATAACAGACAAATCCGGCACCTTCTTTTTCCGAGGTTGCTCCCGCTCGCCTTAGCAACGGGTTTGATTGACAGCGTTACTAAGCGTCCGCTCCCTGCAAACCAGTGGTGCATATTTATTTATTTCTTGTCACATGTTATTGAAATGAACTTGGAAACACTTACTTTTTGATGAGCCGTGTATCCATGTGGTTGGTAAATGTAAAAGTGTTTATTTCCTGCCTGTAGAACTCGCTATAGTGACACATTCAACTGGCTGATTCTGTGGTATGGCTTCTCCCTGGGGTCTGCCTATTCACCTGTGGTTGAGCTCGTCCTGTGAGGGTCTTCATCCTGACAGAGCTGACCGTGGAGAGGAAGAGGAGGGACATATGGCCTCCGTCATGTGTAGTAACGGCAGATGAAGAGAAGCCCGGGAGGCGACTCTGACCCTGCGCACCAGTCTTTAAGCCACAAATTAAACAGAACTTGTTTTCTAACTTCAGGCCATGAAGTCGTCAAGGAAATGTCACATCAAAGCATGAGGGACAAAATGCTATTAGACGTGAAGACATACCATTTAGCCGAATGTATGTCAGCTATAAAAAGAAGAGGAGCAAATCAATGTCTATGGAAATCTTATTAACTTGAAGCGGCACTTCCATGTTGTATCTTTTTTTAAATTAACATAGATTGGGTAAAGCACTGTGCTCGCCAACAAGTCAAACGGGTGAGCCTGGAAACCCCACTGACCAGGGAGTGTGCCAGGATCACATTACCTACCTCGTACATTCATAGACTACAGAGAAGGAAGAAACTAGGTAGGTCCAGGTCACTATCAGAGTGGAGCGAGCAAAAAGTCTAAGGGTATGATGTGTTTTATGTATTTTGTGAATGGAATGAAAAGAAGGTGTAAATATAACTACACATGAAGCATAAATTTGGGTTCAGCCAGGGGTTCAGCCAATGACGATGTGGGATTACATCAGGGCTTCACGAGGGCTGTCCATAAGGGTTAATCACACCTGTGTAAAGGTTGGTTAAAGAATTCATATTTCTCGCGATATGCAATGGATCTTTACAGTCTATGATCTGACCTCTTATCATGCCCTAATGATTCAAACCCTGTAATGCCTCACTCAGACTACACCCAGTCCAGCTGCAGCTCCAGTCTTGGACCAGTTTTATTGTGTTTGAAGCTGCACACACAAGACCACGTGCTCATGCGATGACTATTCATTTATTAAGGGAAAAGGCTGTGGCTGGCCCCGGTGTCCGGCAAAAATAGACTCCCAGCAGACAGAATCCAGAGCGCCGCAGCACCTCTGCTGGCACCACTGCACTGCACACTGTGCAATTTGTGCTACTCTTGCTTCTTAATTCAAAATATTGTAAATACTTGTGGTCACTGCACCAAAGCTGCAGCACACACAGTCTGAGCTCGGGGTATTCACATCTCCTCATTGTTTAATCGTTGCTGTACTATCAAAATGTCAAACATTTAGTAGTTGCTTAAAAGGTTACTGCAACAAGTAACCCCAGACTAAGCTTCCAATATAATTTTGTCTACCACGGTCATTGTCTTTATAATTCATATTTTTACCATATTCTGAGGTTGTGCTGCTTGCTAGAGAATTTAGGATTATATAACAACTTGTGAATTCCCACTGTCTTGCATGTGAAACAGGAAGAACTCTTGAAAGCAGCATACAAAACAGAAAAATCTTATAATAGCTAATTCAACATGGGCCCATTCACACTTAAAATAATGAGTCTATAAATTTCCAGTGAATCTCATTATAATAGTCCCTTTATGAAACATGTATCTAATTGCTGCGAAGCATTGAATGATCCAAGTTTGAATACTGGCTCCCTGTTCAGTCTCCAAACTGAGTGGGCAACTCTCACTTGTACAAAGAGCAGCGTGAAATGCAGGAGCTGTCTGAGAGAGGGAGCTGACAGGATTTCCGAGCGTGGCGAATGGAAATAAGAAGTGCCATTGGAGTGGGCTTGCTTCCTTCCTCCAGGAGTTATTGCCGTCTTCTGTTTGCCCCTGATTACCCCACAGCAGCAATTTCTACAATTTCATGTCTATTTATTTCCCATTTTGTATTTACATTGATCTATTCGGCCAACCCGGATTCCATTTTGTTCCAAACCAAAGTAGAAGAACTGTTGACGCATTGTGCCGAATTGCAAAGTCGACATGCTGCGTTTTTAAGGAGAAATCTCAGGTTATAGGCAGTTGTTGTTTTAGATGGCAATTAGTTTCAAAGTACCTAATATTGAGCAGCACAATGGAAGCTAACGATGATAGTGATCTGAATTAGCATAACGTTTAAGAAGAATAGCAGGAAATCGATGCCTATTTGTGATTATTGTAAGGTGTTTAGCTACGGAAGCAGGTGTTGGTGCAATATATAACTGTTGGTGGAAAGTTCACCATCACCATCTTAGGTGCTATCTATTCCGCATGCATTTCATTACAGGTGATTCTTTCTGAGTCTCATAAGATTGTTGGATATCACACTACACAACACGAGGAATTTAAATCGTACAACTTTTGACAGCAGACATGCACACTGCGATGGTGCACACGATCAGTTGAGGCTATGACCAAAGTCTGTCAGAGTGGATGTCAGGCTCCAGGCTCCGAGTTGTAACGTCTCCATAAATATACCAGTTAGCAGAGGCTAGCACTACATGCTAGCAGTGTTTCTACGTTTGTAAAAGTTACAACATGAAAGAGAATCTGGGAGAGATGGCTCTTCTGAGGAGCGCTTGTGTTTACTGTAGGACACAAAGATTGAGCGCAAATGCAGCAAGAGGAAGGCTCGCTCTGTACCCGAGACGCCGAAAAATCAGACAGGCTTGATGTCGGACGCAGCTCGTCTTTGATCGTACGACTGTTCTAAGTTTAATCTTTGTCCTTGTTTCACTCTGAAAACGAAAACCCACGATTTTTTAGCTATGACTCAAGATATTCCCCACGATCGTTGCAGGCGGACACAATCGTGCAATGGACACCCAGTTTAAGTGGGTCATCTCTCCACAGATTTGACGTGTAATTTAGCCTGATTGAATCACCAGGCTGTCTGTATAAAGATAGGTAACTTAAATGCCACGGTGCAGAACATTCAAGGCATCTGCAAGGAGACAGGAGGCATTAAAATCACCAATGTGGATGGTATTTATAATAATACAATTGACCATTTTCCTCTCAAATTATAATTCTATATCATTTTTATTTGATCATAGCCAAACCAAGCATTCAGTCTTCCATTCTTACTTGTGTTCCTAGTCATGCTACTACATCCACACATGTATAGACAGATATTGTATACTGTATCGCCATATTGTTTGTTTTCCATAATAGCTAATACCTAATGTCGCCAGCGGGCAGAGAAGGCTCCTGGGAAAGGATCGTGTGCCAAGTGCCTCTTCTATATAGGACATATTTTTAGAGGTTATTTAAACTGCATAAAATTACATTCTTGAGTACTCACTATTACACCTTTTCAAACAGCACGACCTATTTTTGAACAGCATGCGTATTGTAAGAAAAGTGCAAATGATAGATGTTTATATCTCTTAAAGTGTTGCGCAGCTTTTGAAATCACAGCATGTCATACTCAAGGCTGAATCATAACATTTATTTTCTTTTTTAACCATAATACAGCGCATGGATAGGAGGTAATTTCTCTATTTGTGAAGGCTTCCTCTTGTTGCGTTCAGTGGGACCTCCTTGTGGAGTACCTCTGACAGAGTCGTCTTTGTTCTCTTGGCTCTGTGTGAGAATGTTGACATATGTAAAGAGGCTAATGGGTGAAGCAGTCATCCCAGGCACTCGCACCGCTTAATTCTTTTGATGTAAACATTTCAAATGTCAACCCGGCCCGTAGCTTTGTGCCAGTAAGCTCCCACACAAATAGCACTGTCAGTCTTATTCACTCCTCTTGTATTAATCGGAAAGATTTTCAGTGGCTTTATACTGGTTTTGTTTTTGTGGAAGCCTCCGAGCGTTCCACCTGTGTCACTGCCCATAGTGATCCCTCGTCACTTCTTATCAATGCTCCCTCAGGTGTGACGCCAAGCTAGTTTTTTCTACTGTAAACTCCACATCCAACTCTTACTCAAAATGGTTCAAGCAGAAAAACAGTGTGGTATACTGTAGATACAAACCATTGTCCAACACAAACTTTTACACTGCATTGTTCAGGATTAACAGTAGTAGTACATTTCAGTTTGATCTTAAATGTGTATGTTGTAACGCCTTAATTTGTGTAAGACAATTAGGCTACTGCACGCTGTCTGCATCTGATCATAAATCATTTTTATTATCTGCAAATCTGAAAGAAACACGTGACAGCATGCAGGGCTGAGAATGTGAATGAGACTGAGCTAAACGAGGTTGTTTTTTCCTGCTCGCTGCACCATCTGATAAACCTGTACATGTGTCTGAAACATGCAATTCATGAATGTAAATGGTAAAAGGCCACGTTTATACAGCGCTTTTCCACCTTCAGGGAACTCAAAGCGTTTTACATCAAGAAACCACTCACCCATTCACACACACACATCCATACACCACATTCAGTCATCTGTGGGAGCTGGAATCGAACCGCTGGATCTGACCGCTCAACCGAAGATGTTTATGTCGAGCGTGGGATTCGAACCGCCAACCTTCAAGTCAGTGGACAAATGTTCTACCAATTGAGCTACTGTTGCCCAATGTAAAAAAAATATATCCTGAAAAGTAGCGCTAAAGAACATGGGACAAACCTAGAGCCTGCTTTGATTGTACCAATACAAAATGCAAATGCGTTTCCAAATTGTTGGCCTAGAACAGAGGCGCCCAAACTTTTTTTTTTTTTTTTTTATAGAGGGCTACATCTCAAAACATATTCGAAGCAGAGGGCCACAGACTGGTGATCAATGCAGTGCGGTGCTTTATACACAGCTTTGACAGAGCCGCTGTGTATTATTAAAGCTTGAAACACATTAATTTTAGGTCTGTATCACACTGCAATGTGAGGATATAGTGGTAGAAATAGTTTAATTTGCTCTTAAAATTACTGCTTATGATCAATTGGGCCAGTTCAGCAGGAAGCCTAATGCCGCATTTGGCTCCTGGGCCATAGTCTGGACACCCCTGCCCTAGAAAAAACAACTTAAAAGCTAAAATGAGACTAGAGTTGAAATCGACAGGAAAAAGTCACCTCACACGTGTCTGTGGATAACACACATCCGCAGTGCTTTAGGTATCGTCTTTATCCATCCCAATCCACTGACAAAAACATCCTTTCTACCTCTCCCCCACGCTTCTTTTAAACCACACCCTGGTACCAACCGGGGTCTATTTTTACAGCGGTAGTTGCGGGCGCCATAAAGAGCCCCCTGTGATGGACCTTAAACCCCATAAAATGACTTTAAATCTCTGTGGGACATGTTACGGAGAGGGCAACTCTTTCCACTTTGATATACTTTGAACCCATCACTTATCCCTGATTACCATGGGTCTTTGCCAGTTTTTGCACCCCTCCTAACCTCAGCCCAATCCTGTTAACACAAATTTCTGAGTACACTTGCAGTCCATATCTACTTCCTTACTTTCCACCCCATCGTCAATTTCCCTTCTCCATATTGGCTCTAGTATCATTATCAAAGCTCGGAAATAAGAAAACAACAAGCAAAGTTCTCCCCGTACGCCTTTCACAGTTCAAAAGATGGATACAAATTGCTGCTTTCAAAAAATATGTCTTGCTTCAGTTCTCTCGGGTGCCCGCATCAAAGCCGAGTGATTATTTGCTAACATAGAGAGTGTGACAAAATGACAATGTTTCTTGCTTGAAAGTCCAGTAATGGCTAGCTTTTGTGTAACTCGGTCGGATTTTTTTGAAGTTGGAAGTTGGAGCTCGCTCTCTCGTCTTCCTCCCCCCCTGTGTACCTTCCTCCACAGCTGCTGCATTATGGATCGACTCCACATCACAGAGTTATTCGCATCGCCTGTAGCAGTGGGAGACAGACGAGGCAGCACAAACACGCCTCACTACTGTAAAATAAGCCAAGTTGGAAAATTCTGGCAGCTTCCCTTAACAACCTGACATTCTTTTATTTGTTCCCCCCAATGGATTACCACAGCAGATGTGGATTTAATGCATTTTTCAGCATGCCGCAAGGAATGAGGTTAAACATACAGTGTGGCATCATGGGAGTCGCATCCTATTGCCATGGCGTTATCGTCCCATCCGCAATACTTTTTTCCGTGACACTTTTATGGAAATGTGATGCAACTATTGTCAAGAGAGATACTGAACATAGATTAGCAATACGAAATGCATTGTGGGATCTTATTATGTTTAACAGGATCATTGTCAGCGTGCCAGTATTGACTCGTTTGCCTCACTCATCTATCTACCAAAAGGTTGCGTTATGTACCAGTAAAATCGTTGGTATTTATTCATCTTGAACCATGATGCACCACATAAACCACTGATAACGCTTAAAACTTGAAATATCTTACCATACTTTACCATCTACCTCCATACAACAAAAATAAGACACATAACAGTTCATGCTATAGAAAAACAACCAGAAAAACCAACCAGAAATCAAGTCCCTCGAGATGCAGCCTCTCGTTTTCAAGTCTATAAGTCCATTTGAGATACTAATGTCTCCATGTCGGTGTTCACCAAAAAGTATTTTAACACTTACCAAAAACATTTAGCATTAGATACACAGTAGTTAAAAATCTTACATTACACAGAATTGACTCTTGTGGACTTTAAGCCATGCTGCCTCCTCAAAAACACAGCTGGAGTTGTGTTTTGTTTCATTCACACGTTTGAATAACTCTTTATTAGTCTGTCTATGTCTCAAAATGCTCTGTTCCTCCTTGTGATGTCATGAAGAGGTAGTTTTCAGGTGAAGAGGTCCTTTTACCTTTAGTTCAGTAGAGATTGGCAATTCCAGGGCTGAAATTATCAAACTTATCCTAGTGAAGGTGTATGGAGTTTAAAAACACAGTGAATCTCTTAATGCATTGCCACATGAGTCCAGATGTACAGGGTCTGTGTGTTAAACATGTGAATGAAACCAAAGACAACTGCAGGTCTGTTTGTGATGAGGAAACATTAGAACACATATGTCAAACTCAGGCCCGGGGACCAAATCTGGCCCACGGTGTAATTATATTTGGCCCATAACATCATATCAAATGTGCATTAGAGCTGGCCTGCCGGTATATATAGCATGCATCACTAATACTACAAATCCCAGAATGCCTTGCTAGTACGCTTATGCACAGTCGAGACCAATGCGCAGAGTGTAGTAAATTGAGCTTGAATATATGTTTTCTCTATGCACCTTTTCTACTCTAAGGCATCTACTGTTAATAATTTGAAAGTCAAATTTTCTGTGAATGAATACTGATGTGTCTTTTATTTCAAATTTAATTTCTCATATGTTTGTAATATCAAGCTTGAGTTGTACCAGATTTTGTGTTTAACTAAAGTTCATATGAAAAGGTTAAATGTTACATATTGAGCGCAGTCAATTTTTCGATAAATATTGAGTTTGGCCCATGAATTTGTCTGTTTTTAATTCTGGCCTAATGTGATTTTGAGTTCGACACCGCTGCATTAAAACATAGATCACAAAAAAGCCTGATATGGCCCTATGATGGCGTCACTCAACAGTTTTATAATTTACTGTTTACTTATTTAGATTGTGCTGTAATGATTCTCTGTCAACAAGAATCTCCTCTCACAGCAAATATCAGCGCCAAATATGACATAACATTATGACATAAGCCGTTCCATTAATCCAAACTGAAGACAGGCACAAAAAGTACTCGGGCTGTGTACCTTGTGTGGCTGTATACTTTTTTTATGCTCTTTGATCCTTCTAAATGTAAAAACAAATGCATCACCATGTGGGAATCTGTGGCTTTGATGTTGGCTACATTTTAAAGTGTCACAATAGACTTTTTAATCACAACATACAAAGTGCTTGTCATTACTGATACACAAAGCACAATGTATCCAACGTAATACTGCTTTAAAGGCCCATATCACGCTACTATTTTCTGATCTATGTTATAATGTTTCCTCATCACAAACAGACCTGGAGTTGTGTTTAGTTTCATTCTCACATGTTCAACACAGAAACCTGCATATTTAGGCTTCTCTGAGTTCTTCTCTGAAACGGGAAACACTCTGATCCACCTTGTGATGTAATGTTGTAATACACATGTGTCAAACTCAAGGCCCACGGGTCAAATGTGGCCCTCCAAATCAGTCTATGTGGCCATCGACAGGATGAATTAAAAGGCATGATGGCCTTAAAATGAAATTTTATCAGGAGATACACAGTTACACAGCCATATTTTTACATCTAGGCAAATGCATATGCAATATTTGTAACTTGAATAAGTAATAAATACAGAAACAATAAATTAACAAGTTTAAAAAAGTAGTTAAATTTATTTTACATCTGGCCCTTTGAGAGCAGCCATTTTGCGGTTGTGGCTGTTAGTGAAAATGTATTTGACACCCCTGTTGTAATACAAGAAGTGCTCCAGTGTGTTTTTAAACTACATACACCTTACGCAAAAGGTAAAATGTAGCTGTTAACTTGAAAACTACCTCAGAAGGTGAAACTGATCATTGTGAGCTTTGAAGATGTAGACAGACTAATAATGCAGAGTTATTCAAAAACATGTGTGAATGAAACAAAACACAACTCTGGGTCTGTTTTTGACTTAAAGTTCACTAGAGTCAATTTGACATAATATAGGACCTTGAATACTCCTATTGAAGCTGCTAATAGTTTGTGTTTACATAGTGGTAAACTGAATCAATTGGCCCACAAAGTTGCACTTATTCATGTGTAATATATTTCTTCCAAAAGTTTTTTTTATATCCTTCGTCCTTCATGATTTATTCTATAGTATCGAATTCTGCGACAATCTGACAAAGTGAAGTAGCCCTGACTTGTTACCACGCCTCTTTTCTAAGTAGTTCTTTCAATCATTGACCTATGTAGACATGCCCTTACACAGTGTTTGCAGTGTATTGTATGTGTACTTACAAAGTGCTGTCTTTATCTGAAGCTCACTCTTTATGGGGCTGGACAGTGTGACTACAATAAAAGAAACTGTGGCTACAGGAAAACTATGTAACTTTTCCAGGGGGGAATCTGCTACCTGCGTACTGTATATTGTATGTGTTTTTACAAAGTACTGTCTTTATTTCAAGCTCACTGTTCATGTGCTACACTGTGTGACTACAATTTAAATAATAATAATAATAAAAGTCAAGTCCAGTCAAAGGTGCACTAACCCTGGAGAACCCTGCATTAAGTTCACTGAACACTGAAATATCAACTTTTAAAACTTTATTCCCTAATTTAGGATCATTGGCAAAATATGACAAATTGGGCAAGCTAATTTATCCAAAAAGAATATAAAATGTACTTCTAGACATTCTGCAAGCTATTACAAAAAATATTAACAAAAAAAAACCCAATTTTACCAACCGTTTTTTTGCTGAGAAGATGATTTTGTTTGGGTAGTTTTCCAGCTCAACAGGTCGGCCATCGTGACGCTACCACTCATTTTAGTTCAATATTCATCCAGTAGGTGTCTCTATGCAGGGGCCAGAAGTGGCACTCTGGGCTTTTTTAATTTTTTGAATTGAAATTTGACTTTTTTTTTGTTTTGTTTTGTTTGTTTTTTCAGTTTGGGTAGCAGCATTTAACTGCAGCCAAATTTGATCAGACTTCCCTCACCCCAGACACATCCTCCAGCTCCTCCAGTGGGAACCCATGGCATTCCCAGGCCAGCAGAGAGACATAGTCCCTCCAGCGTGTCCTGGGTCTTCCCCGGGGCCTCCTCCCAGTAGGACAGGCCTGGAACACCTCCCTAGGGAGGCGTCCAGGAGGCATCCTGAGCAAATGCTCGAGCCCCCTCAGCTGCTCCTCTCGATGTGGCGGAGCAGCGGCTAAACTCCGAGCTCCTCCCATGTGACCGAGCTCCTCACCCTATCACGAAAGGAGCCCCCCTCCACCCTGTGGAGGAAACCCATTCTGACCTCTTGTATCCGCGGTCTTGTCCTTTTGGTCATTTCTCAGAGATCATGACCATAGGTGAACATAGATTGACCAGTAAATCGAGAGCTTTGCCTTTCAACTCAGCTCCTTCTAAGGATGGAGCAAGAGATGTTTGCCATACTGAGGAAAATTCTAGTCAAAGCACTAAAATCTCCAGGGTAACAAACAAGTGAAAAGAAAAGTTACTAGGTGCACCTTTATTATTATATTGCTGGTATCAACAGTAAGACGCTCATATTAAAAACACTTATAGTTGTGAAATGCCATACTGAGGAAAATTCTAGTCAAAGCATTAAAATCTCCATGGTAACAAGCAAGCGAAAAAGACACATCGGTGCACCTTTATTATTATTATAGTTTGATTTATTGCTGGTATCAACAGTAAGCCACCCACCCCATCACCAGCACAGCTTCAGTTTGTCAAAATCAAACGGGTACACGACCTCTGACACTGACTGACAAGCTGACAGTTGGAACAATACAATCTCTGAACACATGCGCACTTTTAGAAACATAATTACAATCATCAGCAATGTTTGTTTACAACTGTCACCCCTCCGCTGCTCCTTTAGCACAGACACGCCAGCTCAAGGGAAATCTCCAAAGATACTGACGAGAATATTTGGCTAGAGAGAGACATCTGACAATCCTCCAGCACTAAAGCTGTCACACTGTCAGCACATGCACCGCTCCACTCCCTATCTGCAGGCACCGCGCCGGCCAACAGAGACAAGCAAAATACATATTTATTAGTTTGACTCAAAGAGGAGAGAGCACAAACAGCAAATGCTCCGCTGTGCCAAAGTGACTCGAAAATGTATGCTAACACCAGGCTTTGTTTTGGCAATTTACTTCAGTGGAAAATCATACTCTTATTGTACGGACCTTTTAAACCTCATTGTTTTTTCAGGCACAATAATACAAAAAAGTATATTTGTCTAGGGGAGACCAGCGGCAACAGAGAAAACTCTATTTTTACGTGTACAAGCGTGTGAAGCAGAAGGCGTAAAAAATTCAGAGAGGAACTGCAAAGTGTGGTACTTTAAAGCAATTTGTGAGCCTGTCGAGCGCAGTTGTTGCTCCCAATATTTCTACAATCTTATGAGTAATTATAGGAGACACCACTAGCAAACCTGTCTCTTTTGGGCTTTGAACCATATACCAAAAAACATACATTGGTGAGTGTGTTTTGCGTTAATCATTAAAGGTAAATTTCTACTGTCATAAAAACGTGAAAAACCGAACTGGCTCACTTTAAACTGTTTGCAGTGGTCCAAAGTTATTCCATGCTCGCTTTATGTATTCCGAGCATCTTTATTGGGAAGGCGATCTGATCTCCCACGCATGAATACTGTTGTTGTGTCCTTGGGCAAGACACTTAACTCATCTCGACCCCAGTGTTTGCGTACACTGGTGTATGAGTGGTTTCCTGATGTAGGTGGAAAAGCGCTATATACAAATGTGACCCTTTACTATATATAGACACGTTTTACAACTTTCCGAGGCCAGAGCAGCGTTTGCTCTCACTGTGATGTTAACAACAACTAGAACACTTTATAATTAGACGCAGTCAGTTCACAGCAGAAATATTTTGACCTCAAGAGCTGCTTAAAAATACAATGTGGCCCAAAAGTCACTGACAGTTGAAAAAAATTCATAACTGTTTTGTTTCTAAATATTTTTATTTTATTTTTTCAGAGCATTTAGAACGACCCTTCCGACATTAATCTGAACAAATACAGCACCGAGGAACGAACCCTCATTGTACAGTGGTACTTTGAGTCACATGGGTCAAATTCAGAAACCCAGCGGTGTTACTGTCGACATTTTAATACCAGAGATGCCCCAAGCGTAAATGCCATTAAAGGAATAATAAGTGTTTTTTCAAAGACAGGGGGCAGTATGTGATCTCCACAGACCTGACTAGTCCTGATTTCTTCCTGTGGGTCTATCTTAAAGAAAAGGTGTTAGTGAATAAACCTCAGACAATAAACGACTTAAAACGTAATATCAGGGATCAAATAAGAGCCATAAGCCCGAAAATGCTTTAAATGTTATAAAAGTGTGTTGGATCAGGCTGTTCAGAGCCAAACCCAAAATGGTGGACACTTAAAAAACATTATTTTTGAAAATTGGGTCATTATTACTGCTCTAGTTTAAGTCGTGATAAGTTCAAGTGTAAGTGAACAATTATAACTGTATATATTGCCAAAAGTCTCAGAAGGTTCAGTTTATCTACTGCTAAAATTTGGTGAGTATAACTTAAGAATTATAGGAGCTACTGAAGATTTAGTCAGTGACTTTTGGGCCACCCTGTATATCTGTAGTGGGGCAAGACACATTTTCAAGTCAAAAGTTTGAGTAGTTTGGTTTTCTTTTATAGAATGCAGCATATTGATTACATTTTATCTTGAGACCTTATCACCGCTGTGGTTTTACTTACTGAAACATTGGCCTATATATAAAATACTGTGTACTAAATTGATTGAGCCACATATTATAATACATTCACTACCGCATCCCAATTCCCTGTTTTGAGACCACTTGGACAACAGGGAATCTTGTCTGAGTGATTTGAACCTTGCCATAAGCACTTCAATGTTAAATCAAGCTTAACACTCATCATTGCTTGCCGTTTGCATACAAAGCAGGCCCTCACCTTCAGAGAACAGGGGTCATCTCTTATTACTGGACCTGTGTCGTTGGAAAATGAGCACTCATTCCCTTCTCCAATGGGGCAACATCTCAAATATTAATGCGTCTCATAAGGGAACCCTGTTAGAGAATGGACGATGAGGACAAAGGATGGTGAATAAATGATGTAGGCTAAACTAGTCGGTGCTTTCACTCCCTTAATACAGGATAGTGGTTAAGAATATACTATTAAGATATTAAGATGGTGTCGATGGCCGGCTAATCTCCGTCCATTATGGTGCTAATGGTTCCAGTAGACATGGTAATCCCAGCTCATGTGGGAATGGGCTACATGAGGACATCTTGTCATGGCCATTACCTGCACGTGTCGGCTTAATACAGCGTGTTCAAACCCTTTTTTTACACAAATTTGCACACATTAACTCGGTAATGGATATGCACGAGGCAGTGTCGCAATGATGTGCAACAGGCGTAACAATAAGACCTTTGGCAAGGACAGTAAATAACAGCTTGCGTCATTGTTGGTCTAATTATCCCATTTAAAAAAAAAGCTTTTCAAAAATAAAAGTATGTTGTTTTTTGTTAGTTTGTTTTTTCAGATGGTTTTATTGCACTGGAAAATGGAGAAAAGTGTGCGTAGTTACTGTGAGTGAGTTTGCATCTCCACAAATCGGACCTGACCTCCACCTGTTGCCATGGTTTCCTTTAGGGATGCACTGATACTGGTGCTGATATTGAAACATGTGGTGGATCGGGTATCGGTTTCGAGATATCGTTTTGCTGATATCTCATTTTGGTCAAAAAACTGGTGCCATAAGAAGATTTTCAGGCCAATGTTGGATCAAAATGTCTCATAATATTTACAAAGCTGTTCTATGACGACATTAAATGATAAATAACTGCACTGTTATCGCTACGTGGTGGATACACTGTGTATGTGAACGCAGATCAACAGCCAAACTCGGTTTTCACGAGCCGGAAACTGAGCCTCTTACCCCTTTAATGCGGTCTTCAAGACAAAGTACAATTCATTACAACTGTGATGTGAAAAGCTCGAGTGAAAAGCCATGACTTTCAAAGGTGTAGATAAGATTTTAAACACAGGATGAGCGGTTTTGGATATCAACAAGCAGGCTTATTTTAACACGTTTTTATCTGGCGAAACTGTGCCGCTGTTACCCATAATGCATTGTGACCACTTACTCGAGCCTTCAAAATAAACACAAGTAACCCAAAACTAGAGTATATAGTGATTATTTTTAACAAAATAGCTGTCTTTAGCATGAAATAGTAACAAATTAATTAGGCTGTATCTATTACTAAATTATGTACAAAATTACTAAATTATTATGAACCTTTTCTGAAACTAACTTTTAAAGTGGGCAGAACAAACAGTTATAAAACATGTGATTTTTTTTTTTTTCTTTTTTACTATATGCTCTTTGTGTTTAAAGGAAATCTATTTTAATTTCAGTCTCCGCCCTGGTATCGGTCGATATCGGGTATCGGCAGCTAGTGTTGCTTTAAGGAACGCAAAACTTCAGCAGATTTTAGTACCAATAAAAGCCAAGAA
Source organism: Periophthalmus modestus (assembly GCA_019594935.1). Lineage (NCBI taxonomy): Eukaryota > Metazoa > Chordata > Actinopteri > Gobiiformes > Gobiidae > Periophthalmus > Periophthalmus modestus. The sequence goes on from JAIEZT010001390.1 coordinate 30,811,473, forward strand.
AATAAAACATGGCACGGCTAACGGATTCAGTAATAAAATACATTTCCCAATTTTTAAAGCAGCCAAATCTTACAACAATAACGCTGCAAATTATTTTAAAAAACATGCAAAAGTGTCTCTCCATGGGGTCAAATGCCTAAAAGAAAAGATGCATGTCCTACGCAGGAACTGAAAGCTCTACTCCCTGAAACGTGAGCTTTCTATAGGAGTGTGCAGAGTCAGTCAAGGTGCTGAAGGACACACTGGAGGAGATTAATCACTTGATACAATATCCAGTCATTTCCCCCGAAGCCTGCAGACTCCCTCATGATTGCAATTAGTCAGCAAGGGCTTCACAAGTATTTTCATTCTTTTAAATGCTGGGCACTTCTATTCATACTTGCACTGAATTAGAGTCATTATGGTGTCCTTCTTGTATAATTCCAGTACATTGGCTTCTTTTGGCCAATGAAAACCTGGACTAACCTGGACTAACCTGGACTAACCTGGTCCGCTGTTTTGAAGTCACATAAGATCGTTCAATATGTTTGAGTTGATTAGACGTATGAAGTTGTGATCGAACAATTTAAGACTTTGAAAAGAGCCAAAATCGATTGCTTATGCGTACTGGATCTCAACTCAAAGGTCCTATTACATAAAATCTTCTGAGCTTTACGCCATGTTATAATGTCAGTTCATCAAAAACACACCTGGAGTTGTGTTTTGTTTCATTATCTCCAAAGCTCAAAATGCTCTGATCCACCTTGCGATGTCATAAATTTCGAGATAACAGCTGCTTTTTTACTTCTAGACCAGTAGAGATTAGCAATTCCATTGGCGGAAAACATAAAAATCATTCTTGTGAAGGTGTCAAACTCATTATTACCGCATGACATCACAAGGTGGAACAGAGTGTTTTCATTTTGAGAGAAGAACTCAGCCTAAATATGCAGGGTTTGTGTGTTAAAGGTGTGAATGAAACAACTCTAGGTATGTTTGTGATGAGGAAACAGCATTCTTAGATCAGAAAATAACGTAATATGAGCATTTCTGAGGATGCAGAACTCGGGGGCAAGTTTTATAGTGTTTATTGATATCAGTGACAAAACACAAGGAAATGGCGGTAGATACACGAGGAGCTGGGTGTAGGTCGGGGTCCAGGGCAGTCACAGAGATGCAGAGACGAAAGGGAGCAATACCAATACCGGGAAACAGGGTCGGAGGCGGGAGTCCAGAGCACGGTGCAGGGAGGCAGGGTCAGAGGCGAGGGTGCTGGGCTGGTTCCAGGAGCAGGTGTCGGAGTCGGGAAACGGGGTCGGAGGCGAGAAACAGGGTCGGGGGCGGGAGTACGGAACACGAGCAGGAACACGAGCAGAAACATGAACAGAAACACAAGCAGGAACACGGACAGAACACGAGCAGGAACACGAACAGAAACACAAGCAGGAACACGAGCAGGAACACGAACAGGTAGGACAACAGGTAGACGAACAGTGAAAACAAGCAGACGATCTGGAACCGAGTGGAGAGTCCTGGCTCCTCTTATCCTCCCGCAGGTGGCGTTGATTACGCTGATGGGATTTAGGTGTGCACGGGAGGAGCCAGGAGCTCCGCCCAGCTCCAGAGACAGGCAGGTGAGGGAGGGGCACAGCACTCACAGGAGGCAGGAACAGGCAGGGATCAGGACAGAGATATTTTTAAAAACAGTTTCTAATATAAGACATGACCAGCCTTCCATTCTCCAGATAAACCCTTAAGATTAATGCGAGAGAACAACAGTTATTAATCCTAATTTAGCTGACATGTTTCTATGGTTGGACTTCATCCTCCTTCAGAACACATTATACATTTTCTAAATATAAGAACATTAAGTGTAGCAGGTCAGCAGCGTGCCCCTAAGCTCCCACACACAAAGATAACAGATTGAGGTTTTGGGTTGTGAACTTGCTGGCCCAACAAGCAGACAATGTTTTTTTTTATCAGAGCGCCACCTGAAAAATGGCTCCTGGTCTGGCATTAAGCATCGTGTGGAGGCCAGAGAGATCCGAAAAGTGGGAGCATCAGCAGCTTCCGAGGCCTGCATCCAGCTCCTCCACTGCACCTCCATCTGTTTTCCTTCTAATACAATTTGCCTTTAATTTCCTAATGTCCCTCTAATGACCAGTCCGAGTGCACCACGGCTAATAGAGGGGTCACAAGTTGAAGTCTGTCCCGAGGAATGAATTTAATGGGAACAGAGAATGCAAACTGCATTATAAACCGCAGCTGCCTGTGAGCGTCAGAGCAGGGCAGGCCTCTGTCTGTCACTGGGGCACTACAGAGAATTTCACTTTTAAGACATGGCGCTGGTTACTCATTTTTCTGTTGGATTTATTTACCTACCTTTGGATACAGAGAAAAAAAATGTGTGGAGAATGTGTGGAGTTTGCCAAAACATGAATCTACAGTATATCATAGTTTGAGTGATATACTGTATAGACTGCAATTTTGTATGCTTTTTTACAGCATATGTGTGACTCTGAAGTGCTGTATCTGTCCACAGTATATAGCAGACACAAGCACAATAGGTCTTCTTTAAGTCATGACAAAGTGGGACATTGAATCAAACCACCAACTCATTGACCGTTTTAAATTCTAAAAAGGACAAAATAGCTAAATAAAAATACCAGGATCAGGTAGAACGTGTTTCAGTGTAAAGTGAACTGGAAACAGAATCGTTGAAGCCAGAAGTGTGCCCATGCTAACTTCCTGTTTGGGACGCAGTGACTATGGTGTAGCCCAACATTAATTTCCACTTTCTTTCACACACACATTTGAAAAGACAGTGCATTTTCATATTGAAGAGATTTGTAGGGAGAATTGTGGGGTTTGGCAAACTAAAGACATGGCCTATGCATTTAGTAGTTGACTAAAAGAGCTATTAGGATATTGTGCAAAAATAACTGTGTAAAGCTAAGTAAGTCAACAGCATATTCATAAGTGAAAGGGGAGATTAAACTGTCCAGTCGCCCCCAAAACTCCAGATAACTCACGCCTAGGATTCTTCTTTCTGCTGTTTTGCATAACAAACTACCAACTAATTAATCGATTAAACAACTAAAGGACTTCAGCTCTAGAGATGATCTTTTTATTGCACTGAAAAATGGAGAAAAGCATCGTTACAGACAGTGAGCGAGCTTGCATTTCCACAAACCTGACCTCCACTACTTGTTGCCACGGAATCCTTTGACTATAATATTCCACAGTATGGCGTAAAACATCCCTATGTGCATGGAGAATGTTTCAAAGTACGCCTTTAACTTTCCATTTGCATGAAATCCTGCAGGTGCCATGCCATCACCAGGAAGTTACATAGTGTTGCTTTAAGGAACACAGAACTTCAATAAATCAATGCTACCGCCAATAAAAGCGAAGAAGATGAAGCATGGTGCTGCTAACGTAAAATAAATTCACAACATTTTAAAACAGCTAAATCTTACCAGCTGTTGAACAACAATAACACTGCAGAGTATGAAAAAATGCAAAAGTATCTCTCCATGGGGTCACATGTCTAGATGAAAAGATGCATGTTGTAAGCAGGAATTTAAAGCTTCTGTAAATGTCTATAAAAGGAATACAAAGCAATCGATGAATGAAGATATGTCGGGCCAATTTTGATCATTTTCCCCAAATGATGTAGTTAAAATTGACTACAAACTCCCCCCAAGCCCCTTTTTTTTTTTACCTCAAACCTTTAACAGAGCTGTGAAGTCACATTTTGTGCATCTATCTCTTTGTATTAAAATGTAAATATAAACTTTTCTGTGTATTTTTTAGGCAGCAGATCGACCTAAACAAACTTTCGGCCCACGGAGGAGATTTAAGGCTGATGGCCGATGTGCTAAAAAGTCCAAATATCGCCCAGTATACGTCGTTCTTTCTATATGACTAAGACACTATCAACTGATTAATCGATGAAACAGCTAGACCTCAGCTCTAGAGATGACTTGAGCAGAGCAAATATTGAATTGCATGAGTGGATTAGATAATTGTTTGATTGGAGAGTATTTCAAGAGTTGTAAAACTGTAGAAACATCAGACTCTGAGCTTAATCGTTGCATTAGAAACGGCATAAATTCACCATATGTGCTGCTGGTGATTTAGTACAAAACTTGCTCCACATTTTGAGTGGAACAAGAGAAAAACACTCTTATATTTCTTTCCATGTAGAAACTTTACCGTCTCAATCTGTCTTTCTTTTGTAACTCGCGGCTGACAGTGACAGACGGCTCTGGCTTTGCTTAATTGCAAAAAGCAGCAGACCTCAGAAACGAAGAAAAAGTCAAACATAAAGCATTCAGACAGACAAAATTAAGTGCAAAGTCATAGACAGTTTTATAGAGATTTGGGAGGAAAAGCCGCCCATTTACTCCGTTTGACAATCAGCATTCATCTTGTTTTCTCTGCTACACAATTGAAATATGGTTGAGGAATGGTACAACGCTGCGCTGAAATCTGGAGTTGTCATGGATTCCAATCTGTGCATCGGCCAAAACATGATGAAATGCAAGTTAACTTCAAACAGACAAACTTCAGTCAATTGTAAAGAAATAATTAGATTAGATCCATATGTTACAGTTTCTAACAGCCACATACGGCAATGTAAATGAAGTGATTTGTGTTTGTTATTAAGAGTTTACTTAATACAGTCACAACCAGATGCCCTTCCAGCCACATTACTGTGATAGACACAATTCACAAGTTCATATATTTCCATGTTACCACCTCGTCTTTTGCTCTTAAGGGTCATATTACTCTATTTTCTGATCTATGTTGTAATGTTTCCTCGTCACAGACCTGGACTTGTGTTTTGTTACATTCACACATTTAACACACAAATCCTTCATGTTTAGGCTGAATTCTTCTCAAACAGAAAACACTCTGTTCCACCTTGTGATGTCATGTGGTAATACAGAAAGTGCTCCACTTGCTTTTAACCCCGAAGAACCCACGGGGTCAAATTTGGCCGCAGTTAATTGCTGCCATCCAAAATGAACACAATTTTTAAAATGTCAAATTTCAATAAAAAAAATTCAAAAGGCCCAGAGTGCCACTTCTAGCCCCTGCATAGAGACACCTAGTGGATGAAGAAAAATTTGAACTAAAACGAGCCAGAGTGATAGTGACAAGATGGCCGACCTGTTGAGCTGGAAAACTACCCAAACAAAATTGTCTTCTCAGCAAACTAGCGGTTGGCAAATTGAAGAAGTTTTTTTTTTGTAATTCTTTTAGATAAATAGCTTGCAGAATGTCTAGAATTACGTTTTATATTCTTTTCGGATAAATTAGCAAGCCCAATGGGTCAAATTTGGCCCCGATCCTAAATTTGGGAATAAAGGGTTAAAATTGAAAAGTGTATTTCAGTGTTCAGTGAACTTATAGAAGAAATTGAATGCAGTTTTCATTTTCCAAAGAAGAAAAGGGTTCTTGGATTCTTCAGGGTTAAACTCCATTTCATCATTTGGATGATTTCAGCCCTGGAATTGCCAACCTCGACTGAACTAAAGGTAACAGGAGCTGTTAACTTGAAAACTACCACTTCATGGCATCACAAGGTGGAATGGAGATGCAGACTATTAATACAGGATTATTCAAACATGTGTGAACAAAACAAAACACAACTCTGGGTATGTTTTCAATGAGGTAACAACATTATAACAGGGCTTCAAGCTCAAAAGTCAATTTTGCGTAATATAAGACCTTTACTGTCTGTGCAGTTAAAAGTCCTAAAGAGTCAAGTGTTTTCTTTTACATTCCATTCCACTACATTTCTTTCTTTATTTCTTCATTTTGGATCCTCATTAGTTATTACCAACTATTGTCCCTGGGTTATTGCATTGCCCTTAAATTGATTTCATTTGCTCGTTATAGCTTGACCACGACTGTTCCACACCTGGCATTGATCATATAAATGGCTTTTATGTAATTTCAGTTTTTTTAATGCATCAAAATCCGTTGAAAAACATGTGAGCGGGGTTGCTCCTCCACGGATCTTACCTGTTACTTGGTCTAGTGACACCGCTGGCTTGTCTCCATGGAGATACACAAGTTCAAACAAGGTGGACCCTCTACCAGATAAGTTATTCAGTCCACCTTTAGTGCTTTTGAAATGTCTGTGTCTTTAGTTATTTCTTGAAGGAAAAGGACTTGTATTGGAGACGCTGTTGTGGAATCTACTTCAAAAGCTGATGCAAATTACTGCCCTTTGAAATAAACGTGCACTTTTTTGCTGGCATTGGCGCTGTTTGTTCAGGATATAGTTCCAGCAATGCTCCAAATCAGGGCTTGTGCAACCTGGGGCTCTTTAGATTGAAAGACTCCAGCTGAGAGGAAGAAGTTGCAAACAGCGGGAGTCAATTTCATGTCTAAGCAGGGTCTCTTCCTGTGGATATAATGCACTTTTAGAATGCTGCAGACTCCACTGGTGATTTTCACTTCACTCTTGATTTTAGTTCTCTGCAGTGACCAAAGCAAACAGTGGCAGGAGATTTTAGCCTCTATGTGGTGGTCTAAAGCCGTGTTTGAGAAAAGCATAATTATAATTTAACTTTAAAAAGCAATATAATTAAGGCCTGTGTAATTACCAAAGTAAAGAATCATTTGAAATTATTCTTTACTTTGGTAATTACATTCAAAACATTTTTGTCAGTGGGTCACACACAGGTGATGTGTCCAGGAGACGTTCTGATTCCTATTTTTGCAGTAAGTTATGTTGTTTTTATTAGAATATGAATATACACAAAGCTTCCTTAGACAGCAGATTCAGTTTTGTTCCACAGTAATGGCAGTAGTAATCATATCTTTGCACGCTGGCTTATTCAAACAAAGTAATTTCTATCCTCACAGCTACACCTGATGCTAACCCCACTCAGTTTGGCAAAGAAATTCTGTAACTAATAATAAAATACACCACTTTTACATTGTTTTTGGAGTTCAATAAAACATGTACTTATAACGTTCATCTGTGAGTTGTTGGTTGAACAAAGAACAATCTGAACTTTTACCGTGGCTGTATGCAGAAACTACTTATAGAAATATAACATGTATAATGGCAGAACATGCACCTCTATTTTATTTAAACTAAAATATGTCAAGCTCTGTATCAGCATAAAGTAATGGATGGTCTGTCATGGCAGGGCATCTGCATTATTCAACGTTGAAATGAATATATAAAGTATAACATGACCTCTATATGAAGTATAACAGTTTAACGTAACAGTCACATCCACTGACCCACAGGTTGGCGGTTTGATTCCAGCTCTCACAGACAGATTTAGTCATTGTGTCCTTGGGCAAGACACTTAACCCCCCTCGCCCCCAGTGTCTGTGAACACTGATGTATGGATCTGTGTGTGAATGGGTGAGTGGTTCCTTCATGTAAAGTGCTTTGAGTGACTTGAAGGTGGAAATGCGCTGTATAAAAATATGACCATTTAACCTACTGTTGTTGACCTGAACTGTAACTGGTGAACTTAAAAAGGTTTGTTTATGCAAAACCGATTACTGTAAAAATCAAACTTGTGCAGTAATTTCTATCGTTTATTGTAAAGGTCAAGCAAATGCCAGGAGATATGCTAGCTGTGTTCAAATTTTACATTAAAGGGCCATAATTACGATGTTTTCTGAGCTATGTTCTAATGTTGTTTCCTCATCACAAACAGACCTGGAGTTGTTTCATTTACACACGTTTAACACACAAACCCTGTATATTTTGGCTCCGTTCCACCTTGTTATGTCATGTGCTAATACAGGAAGTGCTCTGGTGTGTTTTCAAACTCCATACACCTTCATTAGAATCATTTGGATCATTTCAACGCTGGAATTGCCAATCTCTACTGAAGTAAAGGTAAAAAGTAGCTGAAACCACCGCTTCATGACATCACAAGGTGGAACAGAGCATTTTGAGCGTTGGAGATGTAGACAGAGTTATAATAAAAGGTTACTCAAACATGTGTGAGTGAAATAAAACTTAACTCCAGGTATTTTTTCGAGTCCATTGTGTGTAATATAGAACCTTTAATTAAGATATATTCACTTGACTATGAATGAGTAAAGTGATACGGTATAACACTAACTAAAACCACACCTCTCTCCAGACATGAAGATCAAAACTCTGGCCAATGTTTAACAAATGAATGTTCCACCACTATTAGTACTAGTTACAGAAAACGGCCAGATTGCTTTTTGTAGAATTTCGAGGAAAAACTTGTACAAAAACCTATCCAAAATCTAACCACGGAAGTGTTTCAGACGACAGAAAGAGCCTTATTGTTGGGAGAGAGGCCTGGGCAGTGGCATTTCCATCACACAGGAAAAACCATTGGTGCAGTTAATGATGTACGTCGTTGGCAACACACTGAAAGAAATGAAGAAAAGGTTACCAAGCACGTCCCATTGTGCCAAGGCTGCACAACACAACACATAAAGGACATATCCACTCGTTCCTCGCTTTGGTCATCTGAAACCAAAAAAACAAGCCATTTATCACCAGGCAACGTTATTACCCATGTGACCGCCTCGTGACTGGACAACGCTGGTTATAAAGCTTTCAACATTCTTAACAAATTGCCGTGACAGGCGTCGTACTGATTACAGTTCCATGGCCCCTTGTGTTTCTGCGATTGGGTTGTAGTTAGGTTTGTGGTCATGGCTCATTTACTTAAAGTCGTGAAACAAATCATATTTCTGTTCCTGCAGCGCTTTGCTAACACATTTGTTATAGGCAGCGGTCATTGCAGAGGCCATCGCGACTCACTGCTTTTAAAAATAGCCATCGTCTGGGCAACTGCACTGCAAGATTTTGGTACATTCATTTGAACATGTTTTGTTATGATCATTGTTGATCCTGTTGCATCTGTGCAGAGCCAAATAACTGTCGTGTCAGTGGTGGAAGAAGTATTACATTTTGTTACTTAAATAAAAGTACAGATACCACAGAAAGGACATAGTCAAGAAAAAGTGTCACATAAAAAAGTTAAAGTATTAAAGTACCCATTTAAAAATTAAATTAAAGAATGCAAAGTAAAAGTATTTCATGATGATTATGAAATCTAAAAAAGCTTCAAATGTAGTGATTTTTGAGCTGAATTTTGTTCAACAGAAACAACAGATTTTTTTTTTTTTTTTTATATATATTTGAATGTTTTTGTTTGCTAGGAAACTTAAAAGTAAACCTGAGAACTTTTCAGAAGGTCTCAAATTAGGCTCGTTAACATTATAGTTTGCTAGGTAACAATTATGGTATTACCTCTACTTATAGCAAAAGAAAAAAATATTTTCTGTTAACTGGAGTTTTACAGAGAAGATGTTTCACTGCTCATCCAGGCCGCTTCTTCAGTTCTGGTCAGATCACTGCTGGACACTGCCTTATATCTGTCTGAAGGGAGGAGCTAACTACACTGAAGCTAACACACCTATTTCTTAGCAATTTCTGTTCGTTTGCTAGGTCGACTGAGCTGCACTAAGTGTGAACTGTGCCTGAGTCATACTTGGTGTAATCATTCAGGCCCCTAATGGATGCTCTCACACTATTAGCATACTGGCTAGTCTTATAGTGTTGGGTGTTTTGATTTAGATACAGTTATAACCATCCTCAAAGCTTAATCAAAGCAAACAGAAACTGCAAACAAATAGGTGTGTTAGTTTCACTGTAGTTAGCTCTTCTCTTCAGACAGATAAAGCCCAAAATCACCACAGCAGTCGCCTCTTAGATCTGAACATGAGAATTTATTTAGCCAACAGAAAGTTAGAGAGTGATCAATGAAACAGAAACAGACAAAGCAAATTAATCAACAGAAAACAAGCAAATGGAGTGTCCCAGAGCGCCCCCTGTCCTTAGACCCTCCTTCTCAGCAAAAAAAAAAAAAAAAAAGGCAAAAAGAAACCTCAAGGAGAACCACAGTGAAGGAGAGATCCACTCCCATGGACAAACAGGCTGCAGATGTGTCCAAGACTAATGTGCATCCATTTGCAGATAGAACCACAGAAGCAACTTGAATGAGCAGAAACTTCTTCAAAAACGTTTTTTTTCATGTTACAGAATTGAATTTTTCTTTTGCTAAGGATCATAACTGGACGACTGAGGGATTACACAGACACCTCCCCTCCTCCTGTTGTATCTGCAGCTCATATATCCTTCACCAACATAAAAGAGAATGAAAAGTTGTCAAGACTTTTCATAAAATCTGAGATATAATTATGTTAACTGCTTTTAGTGAAATTAGTCATCTAACCTTCACTACACAGCGTTTCGTTTCTCACAGTTTTTGTAGTTTGAGATTTGAGCAGCTTCAGTGAATTCATGATCTTCCCAAATCATCACATAAAGACCATGTCGTTCCTTAAGTGAAATACATTTATAGTCAATGTGTGCACGTGTGGTTCTTTTTGTGTTGTTTCTCACAGTCTTGTATGTCAAATGTTAGTCATTTCCATTTTAAATCACCTTCCATTCCCTTGTCTTTCATGTGTGAGCGCTGCATTTCAATCAGACTCCGCTGGCCTCTGCAGTAACCCGCTGACCTTCCTTAAGCACGTTGGGTTCCCATTGATCGTTCACACACAAGACAAAGACTCAGGAGTTCATCACTGACGTGCAGCAATCACCAGTCCTTCAGCGTGATCTTGTCTTTATGGAGGAACATACTTTTAAAGCTCACTGTGGAACATTTTCTCATGCAGATAAATTTCAAGTGATTCGTGCATGTTTGAGCAGACCCTTTACGCTTATTTTTAAGACGGCATATTGCCGTTATACCCCTGTTTCCTCTCAACATTTTCTCATGCAGAGTTGTACTCTGTAGTGATTCGTGCATCTTCGGTTTTATTTTGAATCGGTGATAGACTCCATAGACCCATTTTCACCGCCGTGCTACACACACCCAGTCTCTGTACTTACTGCGGTTTTATTTTCCTAATCGGTGATACTCATAGGATTTGGCAGTGTCGCATAGTCTTTTCGGTAGCGTGATATGCAGCTACATGGCTCTTTGTTGCGATGATGTTTACGCCGATGTCAGCTCCCATCGGGCGCCGCCATTTTCTAACGTAGAAGTCAGCGGAGTTGTTTCTTTTATTAAGTCGTTTTAGATGAGTATTGCAATTTAAAATGTGCAAATGACAACATAATGATCCACATGTGTCATAGATTATAATTACAGTGGTCCCTCGCTGTAACACGGTTCACCTTTCATGGACTCGCTCTTTCGCAGACTTTGTTTTTTGTGCAATTTTGCTTTTTTTTTAATTGAGTATGAATGTGCATTGTGTTCTGTGTCCTGATTGGCTGAGGGACTGTAGACCATTGTCCATCAGTCTCCTCCATGTCTCCTGTACAGTACAGAATGTGTTCAGCCAAATTTACATAAATGTTGTATCGCAGTGTGACTCTGAAGTGCTGTATGTTTGCAAGTTTTCTCCCCGACAAAACCCACAATGTCGATGAAAAGTTCTGCACCGACAAAGGCGCCGACGAAGGTTTGAACTTTGAGAGAGTTTAAACAAGACAGAAATGTGAGAAAATGTTAATGTCTGTCTGAGAAAAGTGTATAAAGTGTGTGGTGAGGGGTTTTACAGCCAAGAAACATATAGAATAATTGTAAAAAATAATAATTCGCCTATTGTGGGTTATTTTTGGAACGTAACCCCCACGATAAACGAGGGACCACTGTATATACCAGACACAAGCACAATAGGTCTTGTTTAAGTCATGACAAAGTTACAATCTACAGTTTAACATATCACTATTATACCACCAATATGCTACTATTTCACAGCAGAAACCACCAACTCATTGACCGTTTTAAATTCTAAAAAGGCTTCATGTTGCCTTAAAATAACTGGATTCAAATCCTTTGCCAATAATGATCAAATTAGTCCTAACTTTGAGTGACTTCCAGCGCCCAAGTCGACATCTCATCTCCTGCAGGAAATGGCTCGTAATGTGAGTTAAAAGCCGCCTTAATGGGGCACATTGCAGAACCAATTTATAAAACACATCTTATTAAATTTAGCCAAAGAGATGTGGCGCTTTGAGGTTTTGTTTTTTATAAACGGTTCCGAAAAATTCATGCACTAATTAGACGGCAACTAATTGTATATTTGTATTTGAAAGGAAGTCATGATTAGTCTGCATAATTGTCTCCACGAAACATAAAAGGCAATGTTAATTTAATTAGAAAGTCATAAAAAGGATGAGTTTCTCCCCATTGAGCAGATCAATATCATAAAGATTTGATTACGTTTTTGCTCCGCGTGAATGTTCCTTCTGGTGTCATCTTTTTTGAATGAGTGTTTTTAGGAATATATGGTGCAGAGCCTGTTTTTAGCAAAGTGCTTAAACTCACTAAATGGGGAAATGGAGAGTGCGGGAGAAGTAGCTGGTGGTCTGACCCCCCACTGAGAATTGATGTTCACTCCAAACCAAAAATCTGCTGCGGAGTAAAACAAGCGCACCCACAAGAGAACAGAGAGCTCTCAGATGAACCGCTAACAGATCAAACTATAGTCTTGTTACGACTCGATTCTATCCACTTCTACAAGCCTGCAGTCAGACCTGAGCTATCGTACACTCAGCATTACAACACAAGATAACTTCTAACTACTTCCTCTGGGCATCCGAAAGGCTCGCGGCAGATTCGCTCTCTTCTGCAAACGAGAAGTTAATCAACAAAACTGAAGGTGTATTAGCGACAGTGAGGAAACCATTAGAGTTTGGGGATTGCTCACTGGAGTCTCTTCCATACGTTAAAATGCAAACAAAGCTGCACAGATGATCACAGGGGAAACAGAACAGCAAATTATCCACTAATTAAAAGCTTACATAGAGGTGCCTATGGCGAGAGCTCATGCAAGTTTCAACATAATGGGGCTTATACATCACCCAGCAAGATGACACCTACACATTAACCAGCCATTAGTATTAGCATTTTATTGGCATTTACTTATATTGTTTGAAATTATTATTAAAAATACAAGTAGCACAATTTTTATGGTTGAATGCTAATATACACAGTTTTTTTAATGTGTTTTATGACTTTGGCAGTCTTAAAAAATCTCTATAATCTCTAACTCTGCTAAAAGAAAAACAGGCCGATGAATGATTCGTAACTCCAGTTTTTGATGATGGTAAAAAAAAAGATTGATTTTGTATAACACTGAATATTTAAAGCAGGGGTATGTCCAAACATTTCTCATTAAGGGCCATATATAAAAACACAGACAAAGCCGAGGGCCATAGACTCGTCGCCAATACAGTGAATACTTCAAGTCTGTGTTATTACTACAAGTTAGACTGAACCACTCGACCTTTATTCACACTCACATCCTCAGTGGGACACATTAAATATTTGATATGGGCTTGTTAAAGTAGATTTTTGGAAATGTACAGTAAAAAGTGCTGTTTAAGGTAATATGGGCCAATTCACTTGGAAGCTTGAGGGCCCAGAAAAATTAGTCTGAGGGCCCCGGGCTACAGTTTAGGCATACCTGATTTAAAGAGATGTTACTTCATACATGTTTTTTGGTTCATGGTTTTGATTTCCACATGTGACATAATCCAAGATTTAGTTGTTATTGTCAAAAGAAACGAAGAATTCGACATTCGATCTTAAATCAGTGAACATAGCCATCTTAAATGAAGTGAACAGCAATAAATCTAGCACAGTTCCTCCTCAGTTTTATCCTGCTGGTCTCTGTGTCTAAGGCTTTGCTGGTCTGACTCAGGATTTGGGTGTGAGGTGGGGGCAGAGTCACAGAGGGGCTGAAGCATCCTCAGTGGGCCTGTAATATTTATACCTATTTTATTGTAGTATTTTAACGTTCTTTTTTTTTTTTTTAATATTTAATTTCTAATTTTAACTTAATTGAAGCAAAATTAAAATTGCAGCTCAAACTTGGAGCATATATATTAAACGAATCTGCTGGTCTACTTCATGAACTAAACAGGAGTCTACATTTCAGCCTTGAAATATGAGCAAATGTATGAGCATTAAGCATGTTCCCATCAAGCCCTTAAAATCTGATCAATCACTTCAATGTGTGGAGGATAGAGGAGGATAGCCTCTGCGCCTGTTCACATCATAACATGCTCCAATATCGCTCAGACCAGCAGAAAATAACAGACTTCAGCTCTACTTTGAAACCTTTAGATCCACTTTTTCACTCAGCCCTTCATTTCATAACAGATGGTGAATTTAAAACCCATCTCTGTACACTCTATGGAAAAGTAGGTTGGCCATCTCTATCTGTCAGAAGAGAACAACACTCTTTAAAATGTATTTATAAGGGACTGAATATCTTTAATTGTTTGTTGAACTTTGATACAGGAACTTTTAATACAAGACCTCATCATTGTCTGCGTCTAAAAGCTGAAATAAGTGACGGAGCAGATACAAACTTCCACTTCTGGGTCTCAGAGTGGGCCCCTCCTGATCATGCCGCCCCCATGCCCCCTACAAATTCCACTACAGCTGTGAGGAGACCATGTCCCCACAGTCTGGTGCATGGCAGGGGGCAGCGCAGCTTAGCGTGGGGCATTGTGATGTGTGGCAGTGTATCGTGGCGTTTGGTAGGGTGGCATGGGGCAGGGTGAAGCGGGGCAGGGTGGCATGGGCAGGGTGGCCTTGGGCAGGGTGGGGTGGGGCAGGGTGGCTTTGGAGTGGGGCAGGGCGGCGTGTGGTGATGGCAGGTCTGGCTGACAGATGGAGCGTTCACAGTGGCACAAAGAGATGCCCTGATTGGCTGCAGTACACAGACCTGCTGGATGCCTTCCCACAAAGTTCAGCGTTCGCTCACACAACAGTGCTCTGATGAAAATGACCAGCACCAAATGGGTTCCGCTCCGGCTCAGGCGTCATGAATGAGGGTTCAAATGTTCCCACAGGTTTAAGTGTTCATTTCATTCAGGCCTGATTGTAATGTCTGAAATATGAGGCTTTTTAATGCTAATTTAAAAGCTGTAAGTCAATACGACGTCATATTAACATTGAAATGCAGTGTACCAGTTCTGAGGTTAATTGTTTTAATTACACCAAAAACTAACACACAGCATGCCTGGAGTCCATGTCATATTGTTCTTTTTCTTCTCAAAATTGGATCATGCCTGAATGTCCTGTTGATATCTTTGTGAAGCACAGATTGTGTGTAAGTGCACTGACGGGAAGAGGGACCCTCACCATGACATAGGAATGCAAGAGTACTTTCAGAAAATATATAGTTTATTCTATAAAAAAAAAAAAAAAAAAGTAGGACACGAGCGCTGGAAGCTGGCGAAGGCCCATTAGTGCTGTAAACGGAAGCTTAAGAGCTTTCAAAAACATATAGTATGCTGTTATATTGTTTTTTGCTCAAATATATTTATTTTTGTATTTAGTTCTTTCTCCTCCATTTTAACAGGAAATCTGACCCTCTGAACAATTTCAAAAACTCACCAAATTGTGTCCAAATTTCACATGTGTGAGACTGAAATACATGTTGCATTATACACTAACAAATGGAAAAGTCAAAATACATTATGCCTATGGGGATACAGTAGATTATGGCGAGAGTGACGGCTGATTATTGCTGCTTGCAGCTACATTTTATTATTTATGTCTTTTTCTACAACAGTGTAGATGGAATGTAGACGGGTTATCTATTGCTGTTTACAGATTGGAAATATTTCCAAGCTGTCACTACTAAAAACAATTACTACATGCAGGTTTTGCAGAGAAACCCATCTTACAACTGACTATAACGGACTGCAACATGCAGCGTTTGGTTGTTTACTCATGCAGCAGAATATAACTTGTGGAGATAATGCTTGTCTTCTCTTCACTTCCTCCCACACCAAAAACCTAAATCAGTAACAAATAACAAGCAAATGGAGACAATTGCACTGAAAAGATGAAACGAGAACAGAAAAAAAATGTCTCTTATGCATTTTATTAAGCGTGTGTAGTTGTAATAAGCCTGCAAAAGTTTATTTCCCTTTCAACCCGATACTCCCCATCTGGAGCATGAGATGAAACGACACCACTGACTTCATTTGCATGGACGCTTCAATGAGTCAGCCACACAATGGAACAGGTGCACCGTCCCAATTCATTTGTGCTCTTTACCGTGGACAAGCACTTTATGTATATAGCTCTAGTCTATTCATCTTAAGAGGAATGCTCAATACAATTGGAGAAAATGCTCATTATTTCTCATCTAGTCTTTTTTGTTTTGTTTTTCTCTGCTTGTGTTGTTGAGGTAACTGCATATGTACACTTACATCAGTCATATTAGCATTTTGTGTTAGTAACTTATAATACTACAGCTCTGTATCCACATGCAAATTGATCACTTTTCAATTCCATTTATTTTTCATGTCCAGAATAATATCTGTCTGTATCACACAGAGATATTATTCTGAGCACCACTCCCTCCATTGCGCCTTGAGTCAGATTCAGACAGTACTGTGCAATCAGATTAGTTTATTTCACTGAAATGATAGAGCTCATTGGTCACCCATCATTTACAGCTATATCAAGCATATCTCACCTCTGATTAACAGAGTTTAATGCTTCACTCATTGATTCTGCAGAAATCTGTGGTGTCTTTCAGTGTGATATCCTTGTAAGCTGATATATTACTTTTATATTACTTTTGATTAGCTAATGCACCCAATGCTTCCCATCTGAACTCTGGGAGATGCAACTGGAGAAGTGATTTTATGCCTGGGATCCAGAATACACACAACAGCAGTGACCTCACTGGGCTTAAGAAAACTATTGATTCAACCAACAGAAATTCAGAAAATCAAACAGAAACATTCATTGGTCAATAAAAGACAAGCAGGAAACAAGCAAACAGATAATTGTTAGACCAAGCAAAGCCTCAAGGAGAACCACAGTGACGAGTGATCCACTCCTATGGATGGACAGGCTGGAGATGTGTGCAGGACTGATCAAGTTAGGACACTGCCTCCAGCCTCCAGCAAGCACACAGCCCAACTCCCACGCATTAGCTAAAACTGATGGTCGTGGCTCTCACAGTGAGACAGAAATTCAAAAACTGAACCTGTTGTGAGTTGTGACAGATATTAAGCAGTCTGATGCTTGGCCGCATCTATCTTTGTCTTGTCTGTGCAATTTTAAAAGTTGTTGAGTAAGAATTTTGCATACATATATTGTAATAAAAATTGCAGGCATTGTGTGTTAAAATGAAAGCCAAGTGGCAGCTGGAGAGCAGTGTCCAGTGTCAGTGATGGATGGTGTTGATGTGCAAAAAACATCGTGAGCCACACACTTTTCGCTTTAGTGTGCGGTTGTATCTATGAAACACTGCTGTTTATCTGATGTAGAAAATCTCTCGGTGGTCACAGTCGTGGCATTCCCCACTCTATAGCTGTGGTGGACTCATGAGCCAACCATGAGAATGATTAAGTGGCCCGACAGCACACTGAATGGGCGAGGATACACACCGTCTTGCTGTACAGTGCAATCTTCATCGCCGTGAGGTACAGCGATAAAAAGGAATGGTGGTGGAAGAAGCGAAAGTGGACAGTCAGCATTGGAGATTTGTTCAAGCATGATGCGTTTTTATCCAACATTGGGTCGCAGGACTAACACAAGGTCCTGAAGAATTTGCACTGCCAATACTGATGAGATATTGATGGATTCAATATATTTTTAACATGTTTATTGATCTCACTGTGAATCTTAAAGGTAATGTAATGTTCATTTTTATTATAATCACTATAATAATGATATGTAACCTTAATATGATTTATGCACTTATGTCTGTGTTCTGAGCTTTGCAGAGAATGTCTTGTGAAAGTTGAATGACCATGGGAGATAACAGGAAACACCCTGAGAGGTGTTTGGGCGAATAAGGACTGAAAGGAATGCTTAAGCAACAATATTTTGAAATGAACTTTGTAATATGTGATTTTCTCACTGCCTCACTGCTTGTTGTCCCCCTCCCCCCTTGAGAGTGAGCAGTGATGTGTAACTAGGGATCCTAACTGAATAAAGGAGGAGAAAGGCGGTGGAGACTTCAGAAAGGGTGAGGAGGTTGTAATCTGAAGGTTTCGGCCTCCCCGTCTTTTTCTCTCTCATGAGTATAGCAATAATATCTCTCTTGTCTTCTCCTCTTTTGAACTCTAATTAGGTTAAGTGTGAACCTATCAGATATAATGGGAACCGTACTGAAATGATGCTCTTTACATGCTTGAGAATCATGGCAAAGTGCTAAAAGTATTCATGGGTTTCAGCTTCCTGTTTTATACAAAAAAAAAACTCTTTTGTTTCTAAATATTTTTCATTTATTTTTTCAGAGCATTTAGAACGACCCTTCCGACATTAATATGAGCAAATACAGCTCCGAGGAACGAACCTCATTGTACAGTGGTACTTTGAGTCACATGGGTCAATTGCAGAAACCCAGTGGTGTTACCGTTGACAGTTTAATACCAGAGGCGCCCCAAACGTAAATGCCATTAAAGGAATAATAAGTGTTTTTCAAAGACAGGGGGCAGTATGTGATCTCCACAGACCTGACTAGTCCTGATTTCTTCCTGTGGGTCTATCTTAAAGAAAAGGTGTTTGTGAATAAACCTCAGACAATAAACAACTTAAAACATAATAACAAGGATCAAATAAGAGCCATAAGCCGGAAATGATTTAAATGTTATAAAAGTGTGTTGGATCAGGCTGTTCAGAGACAAACCCAAAATGGTGGACACTTAAAAAACATTATTTTTTAAAATTAGATCATTTTTACTTCCCCGAGTTTAAGTAGTGATAAGTTCAAGTGTAAGTGAACAATTATAACCGTATATATTGGCAAAAATCTCAGCAGGTTCAGTTTATCTACTGCTAAAATTTGGTGAGTATAACTTAAGAATTATAGGAGCTACTGAAGATTTAAAAGTGCCAGTGACTTTTGGGCCACTCTGTACAACATTCAAGAGATACACTATTTTGTTTTGAATTGTTAATCTCTACAGAAATGGTCCTCACTTTGCATCGTTCTGAAACACATGGATTCATTGCCTGGCAAATCTAGAATGATGCAAAAATGCAGGGGCAGGAGCATTACTTGGACGTATAGAGATTGAGCAAAATTGTCCTTTTGGTGACTAATCTAAAATACAGTTGAAAGTTGAAAGTCTCTCTGTATTTTTTAAACATAAGGATATCTGCCTGTTCTCAAGTCAAATGTCATAGTGCAATCAGATGGTTTTTTTTTTTTTTTTTTTTTTTTTTCTGTGACCCAAGTGAAACAAAGAAGTTCATTGGTCACCTATGAATTACAAATAAAATCAACTTTATCTCACCTCAGATTAACATAATTTAGTGCTTGGCTCATTGATTCTGCAGAAAATCTGTCATGTTTTTCAGCCTTCTGTGATTCTGTGTTTTTTTTTTTCCTTCATTTTTTTTTTCTGATACAGTAGACCAGTGGTCCCCAACCCCCGGGCCGGGGACCGGCACCGGTCCGTTACGCATTTGTTACCGGGCCGCACAAAAACAGTAAATAATTTATCAGTGACGCATCTTCTCCGACGTAACTTTTGCCCCTCCCTCATGACACATAATAAGCTCGTCTGTAGATATATAATGAAAATCCTGACAGGAAATCACCACAGAAATCCATTTGATATAACTGTGAGTTTATTATATCTGTGCTAGATCTGCTCTTGTCTCCATGATGACGTATCACCTATAACACGTCAGACATGTCACCCAAACATAGAGCCACAAGCTCCTGAAAATGAGCCAAAAACAAAAGTCTCTGGAGAGCTTTTTTACAAAGGGGAAAAGGCCAAACTGAGGAGCCAGAAGAGGAGCCTACGACCTCCAAGAAGAAGAAAGATCAATTTAACAGACAACACCAGGGGTCCTACTTAAAATATGAGTTTGTTTCTACAGGTGAGTCTGAGTCCGCTCTGCTTAATG
Source organism: Periophthalmus modestus (assembly GCA_019594935.1). Lineage (NCBI taxonomy): Eukaryota > Metazoa > Chordata > Actinopteri > Gobiiformes > Gobiidae > Periophthalmus > Periophthalmus modestus. The sequence goes on from JAIEZT010001390.1 coordinate 30,831,413, forward strand.
TGCAGGGAAAAGCGAACGAGGCAATGAAACCTTCAAAACTGCATTGGCACATGGAGAATAAGCACCCTGGATTAAAAGTTTAAAGTTAACAAGAGCAGGGCTCCCACTGATTCAGCGGTAGTTGTATTGAGTTTATTTTTATACCCCCCCCCCCCCCCGGCCCGTGGCGTTAAAAAGTTTGGGGACCACTGCAGTAGACCATGCATGTCCCTGATTGGTTAATCCACCTGTCAATCATGGCCAGCTGAAAAATGCAGATTCACTGATGACCAGACTCACATCTTTGTAAAGTATTGAAGTATTGAAGAAGTGTTCTTCATCTCAGGCAAATGGATTCCCTCTCCACATTCACCCTCCACAGGCACAGCTGCCCCAGGCCTCACTGACAGACAAGTGACAGCCAATCTGCACCAGTGGCCTTTCTGACCACCACCCCATGGCCTCTCTGACCACCAGCAGTCACTCACTCAAACGCTAAATTCAGTGAAAGTGGGAGCAGTGTCTTTCCCAAGGACAACACAACAGTAGACATTAGTCAGAGCAGTAAAAAAAAAAAAGTTTTCTAGGTTTATCTTCTGAATTATTTCGAGCTTTTTCTTAATCAGTCACACTTTTATTTTTAAAGAGCTGAGAATTACATCTTACTGCTAACTGTGTCTAACAACATAACAAGATTGTGTTTGCCCATGCAACAAAATAGAAAATTATGACTTTTTAGGCTGATGATTAGCTAATCAAACATAAGCTGGCTGTTAATTACTTGTTTAGCATTTAACATTCTATTTAGCAAAGCAGACAAAGTGCGCAAAATTAGTCTATTCATCTGCTTTAATCATGTTCTTGGCTACCTTGATTGTTTTTGATCCTCATGTAGAGAAAACACAGATAATGGAAAAAAGCTAGCCATTTATAGAAAACTGCACAGGATTTTTACCTTTGACTTCACAATCTAGGGAAATTTAAATGGACTCATTTCTCGGAGCAAGAGGGAATTGTAAAAAGGATTGATGAAAGAAAAATTAATGATGCTAAATACAACTCCAATTATGTTTTTTGTTTTTTTCTATGACATTTTCATAAATATTTGGACCCATATTACGCTATTTTGTGATCTATCTTATAATGTTGTTTCCTCATCAAAAACACACCTGGAGCTTTGTTTTACACACAAACCCTGCATGATCATACTGAGTTCTTCTGTCAAAAAGAAAACACTCTGTTCCACCTTGTGATGTCATCATGTGATAATACAGGAAGTGCTCCATTGTGTTTTTAAACTCCATGCACTTTCACCAGAATCAGTTGGATGATTTCAGCCCTGGAATTGCCGATCTCTACTGAACTAAAGGTAAAATGTAGCTGTTAACTTCAAAACTACTACTTCATGACATCACAAGGTGGAACAGAGCATTTTGAGCTTAGAAAATGTAGCCAGACTAATAATCCAGGCTCTCTAAAACATGTGTGAATGAAACTAAACACAACTCTGGGCATGTTTTGATGAGGTAACGACATTTCAACATGGATTAAAGCTCACAAGAGTCAATTTTGCGTAATATAGAACCTTTAAATCATAGACTTGAGAGGCAGCTTTTGATTTCCAACACAGCAAATGGAATAGAAAAAATGTACCTGTAGTTTGCGTGCAGCAGAGGGATGATGTGAGAAGAGGTGAGGGGGAGGGCTGAGGAGACTTAGCGGTGAGAATGGATAGCCTTGAAAGAGCCGCGTTAACAGAAACGAGCCGGGGAGATGCATCATAGCACCGGGCCTGGATGCTTCAGAGCAGTGGGGCCTGAACTGTGATTGGCTCGGCCTGTTCCACCATTTGTTAACTTCACCCGACACGAGCGCCATCCCCTACAAAAACACAGCACCAAAGATAATTGTTGACAAGAGCCTTCTGGGGACGTTTTGTCAACTCTTGGTGTATATGGTTTTGTGTGATTAGAAAAATACAGGTCATTGATATCGGTTGATATATAGAGCATTTTAAAAGGTGTAGATTTATGGCAATGCGTTTTTGTTCAGTGAAAGAATGCTTACGAAAGGTTTGAATTGTATTGTTTCTCTAAAGAGTCACTCGATGCCGGCCCACTATTCCCACTATTGTCATTGGTGGATAGTGAAGACACAATGGAAGACACATGGAAGCTTGTTTCTGATAATGGGAACAAAACTGTACAAATCAATAACAATTATGTGTGACTATAGACCTATTCTATTGCAATTTTTGAAGTTTTATTCTGACATTTCCACATATATAGAAACAAAGAGAAAAAAAATACATACATTTGGAGAAAACTAAGTCATGTGGTCCACTCCATTCAGTGTAGTGAAGAGTGCAGTGAGCGTTACATTGGTGAAACTAAGCAGCTACTCCACAAGAGGATGTACCAACACCAGCGTGAGAGCAGCTCAGGACCCCAGTCTGCTGTGCATCTACATCTCAAAGACACTAACCACTCCTTTAAAGACAGTGAGGTTCAGATCTTAGCCAGAGAAAAGAAATGGTTTGATAGGGGAGTTAAAGCGCTATTTTTGTTGGGAAAGAGAATCCTTCCTTAAACAGGAATGGGAGAGTGAGACATGATCCAAAACAAAGAGAACAATAGCAGGGTCGTGAAAGGTTGAATAGGGTGATTTAAGATGAAACTGGAGACAATACATGTCTACAGTTTCAGTGTGGTTATCCCCTCCCTTCAGACAGATATAAGACAGTGTCCACGAGAAATCTGACCAGAACTGAAGAAGTGGCTTGGATGAGCAGCGAAACATCTTCACTCCTACAATGATTTGTCCAGTTGACAGATTCAATTTCGTCTTTTGCTATGGATCAGACCTGGACGACTGAGGGATTACATAGAATAGGGCTGGTGTTAATCTGCTAAATGGTAAATGGTCACATTTTTATACAGTGCTTTTCCACATTCAAGGCTCTCAACGCATTTTACATCAAGAAGCCACTCATACATTCACACTCACATTCCAGTCTACACAGACACAAGGGGCAAGGTGGGTTAAGTGTCTTGCCCAAGGACACAGCAACGGCATTTGTCTGTGAAAGCTGGAATTGCACTGTCAGCTTGTGGGTCAGTGGATCTGATCGCTCTACGAAAGATGTTTATGTCGAGTGGGATTTGAACTTTCGGATCACTGGACAAACACTCTACAAACTGAGCTACTGTCGCCCCAAATATACTACATATATTATTGCAATAAAATACATTTTGAATAAATTACAAAAGGTAATTAGATTAGATAGATTAATATTTACATTGTTGGGATGTGCATTTATTCGCTATTGAACTTTAAACTGCACATGGTACTGTACATAGTAGTCTATATGGAAGATCAGATGAAGCACAAACTCTAAAGGGGAAATGAAGGAGAGTGGACTCTCACTTGGGAGTGGTATATTGAGCTGGACCTGGAGGGGCAGTACAGATCAACATGGTTTTGACCCCAGGGGCTAATCACAATTTTAAAGCATCTCTGCGTCCCGGCTGCGGCTGACCCCAGGGCGGGCTGCAGGCTGCTCCCACGGGAACACGCCCTCCCTTCTCCCCTACTCTCCCCAGATTCATTAAAGGAGGAGCCAGTGTTCCCATCAGACAGACCCAACACAGGTAGGATCAAGTCCACTAAAGGACACACTTTTGTACTTGGCTCGAGCCATTATGTACTGAACTCCCGGGATACAAACAAGTGACCTTAGGGTGCCCTATGTATCGACACAATGGGGAACATACTAAATAATGCAGTAAATATCTATTGTAGATGGTGTACACAAGCAATTGAAACATTCTTTTACCAAAACTATTGCCAAGTCCAGAATGATATCTCTCTGTGTTTTATAGAGATTGATATCAGTCTGCCCCCCATGTCCTCTGTTGCGTCTAAAGCCCGGTCAAATGTGATCGTGCAATCTGAGCTGTTTTTTTTTTTTTTCAGTGGCACATGTGAGACTAAGGAACTCATTGGTCACCTGTGATTTACAAATATAATTTATCTACCCTCAGTTTAACAAAGTTTAGTGCTTTGCCCATTGATTCTACAGAAATGTGTGATGTTTTCCAGCCTCCTGTGACATTTTTTCCCCTTTATTTTGTCCGATACAGATAAACCGTGCATGTCCTTGATTGGCTTATCCATCTGTCAATCACGCCCAGTCGAAAACGGGGAGATTCATCGTGACCAGACTCACATCCTCCTAAAGTATTGAACAAATGTATTCTCCAGATCCCAGGCAACCAAAACTAACCATGTAAACCTGGTTGAACTCATTAAAAAAGGAGCACATTCTTTACTTATTAATTTGTTATTTTTGTTAAAATATTTGTGAACTAAATCTCGGGATATGTTATTTTATGTTGAGTTTCATTGTTTTGCGTTTCTGGAAGAAGCTCCATTCTCCTAAAACTCTTAAGATACCATACAAATGATTCAATAGCACCATTTCTCTGTAGCGTGTTCACTTTAACTGCAGCAAATTATGTAATATTATCTTCCTAATGTGTCGTTGATGTTACATATTAATAATTTTTCAGTTTTCAGGGCCACTGTAGTCACCCTGAGTTCATCGCCAAGCTCTGTCCTCGCCAACTTTGCTATCTAGCTGTGATTATTCTCCCCTTTTTAGCGTTTAAGACGAAGCATCTTGCCATCCCCCGCGAAGGTTAATACCGCAGGTCATTCCATTCTCTGAGAAGGAAATTAAACATGGGGAATAAGCCTTGAAAGATCTGGGTGCCTGGCTCCATTACTTATATCCCATAATACATCTTTGTATTTCATTATATCCCCACGCCTGCTGTGTCCCAGTAAGCAGTCCAAGAGTCAAATACAAAGATAGCAGCTACTAAGCAAATAGGTCCCTATGCAATGGCTTTTCATTCTAGCCTTTTTTATTTTCCCCACTCAACCAATCGCTGCGAGAGTGCACGAGAGCATCCTCTTTTCTCCCCCGAGGGATAAAAGTCACCTTCTCCAAATCTCATTGAACAAAAGTCACAAGGAAAATAGAAAGCTAAACTCTACACTGCCGAGCCCGAGCTTAGCGAGGACATGGTTGCCTCTTTTCTTTACTTATCTCTCAGTCAGCAAGAATAGAGGGGGAAGTGGAGTGATGAGCAGAGGTGGGACAAAGTCACTGTTAATCACCGCAAAGGTAGAGCTGATCAGGGCTGCAGGGATCGAGGAAAAATGCCAGTCAAGAACAATGTGCCATACGTTTTTTTTTTCCTGTATACTTCCATCCATTCATATGCACGTTCATGCATTAAACTAAAGACAATCCAGGCTAAATTCCAGCAGACAACAACTGTACATACATTTAAAAAGACAAAACATGACAAAAAAAGTTTGTTTTTAATGCAGTATGTTTGCAGCAGTCCAAAGTTATTCCTCACTTTCCTCATGCATCAGGATTTATAAGCTAAGCAACTTTCATTATCATCAGTGCTAATGCTAACCGCAACTAGCCTGCTAACAGAGCTGGTCCACGGATAACAAAATGCTTTGCACATGCACACGATGGACTCGTTTTGACCCTAAGACCTGCTTTTACAATGTATCTCTATATCCTGCGGCAAAATAAATGTCAATACAATATAAATGGCCATGGTTCTTGACTGGAAAAATGTGGTTTGCCCTTCGGGTGGGTGGTGAGTCCCTGCCTCAAGTGGAGGAGTTCAAGTATCTCAGGGTCTTGTTCACAAGTGAGGGAAAAATGCAGCATGCGATTGACAGGCGGATCAGTGCAGCGTCTGCAGTGATGTGGTCGCTGTATCTGTCATGGTAAAGAAGGAGCTGAGTAGAAAGGCAAAGCTCTTGATTTACCGGTCAATTTACGTTCCTGCTCTCACCTATGGTCATGAGCTTTGGGTATTGACCGAAAGGATCACAGATACACGTGGCCAAAATGGGTTTCCTCCCCACGGTGTTTGGGCGCTCCCTTAGAAATGGGGTGAGGAGCTTGGTCACATGGGAGGAGCTCGGAGTAGAGCCACTGCTCCTACACGACGAGAAAAGCCAGCTGAGGTGGCTCGGGCATCTACTCAGGATGCCTCCTGGACGCCTCCCTAGGGAGGTGTTCTGGGCATGTCCCATCGGGAGGAGGCCCCGGGGGAGACCCAGGACACGCTATAGGGACTATGTATCTCGGCTGGCCTGGGAACGCCTTGGGGTCCCACCGGAGGAGCTGGAGGACGTGTATTTTACCTGGACACGGATAAACGGAAGAAAATGGATGGACAAAAAATATAAATGGGCAACGCTGAAGGTTTACATAAAAAAACGCATTATACTTCCACTGATTATTTAACACATAGTTTTTCAATTGAATCATTCCTCAGCTCTGAGTGTCTGAGCTGGGTGAAGTGTCTAGTGGGAGGGTTGGAAAAGTGAGGGAAAAAAAAAGGCAAATTGACTAGCAAGTATTGTGATATTTGAGAAGTACATATTATGCTCCATACTTAATATCCAACCAATAGCTTATGTAATAGTTTTGAAATGCAGGGCATGACGGCAGTGCAGTATACAGTACCTACCACCACCGAACCACTGTGACGCAATACATCAACTGCAAGAGTTTGGACTTGCACTGCCTTGTCCTTTATCATTTAAACACAGACACACAAAGCCGCCCTGTTTGGAATCTTATAAATTATTACAGCTATTACAGTGACATGTTTGATTGAGTGTTTCTTTTTCCTGTCTTCATTATCACCCATTTAAATGCCAAAGTCAAACCTTTTAACCACATATACGGATTTATTAGGACACAAATAGCTTTTTTTCTTGTATTATTATTCAAATTATTCATGATTATTTATGATCTTTTTGTTATTAGCTCTTGTTAAACATCCCGCCTGCATCACGGGGCATGTGTGTCCACGGCTCATTAGTTATGTGTACACATGTTCGTGCCAAACTTTTTCCATCAGACTCACAGTCACAACATATCGAAAACGGATTCTGCATGTTTATTTGTATAGCAATAGTTTGGTATATTCACAGATCACTAATCTGGTAACAAACTTTTATACTGACATCTGCGCTCGTTTTAATGTTTTATATGGACTTGTTTGTTTTGTTTCTTTTTGGTTTGTATTGTGTTTTGAACAGGGCCCCCATGAAAAAGAGAGTCTAAGTGCTCTCATTAGGTTCCTCTGTATAAATAAAGACAAAAAACTATGAAATGTGACAGTTTTATACCTTGGATTGCATTGTTTATGTTACAAAAAGAAGCAAGAAGCACTTTTACTCACTTACTTAAAAAGGTAAAATCCTTAATAAGTTTAGAAACTCTATAACCTCAAAGTCTAAATGTGTTTTGATCCCTACACCAACTAGTGTATTGAAACTTTTGTTGTGTCTTTGTGCAAAACATTTTGTGCACTGTACTCGATGTTTGTGCATGTGTTGATGTAGTGCAAATTTTTAACTCTTTATTATTCACTCTCACACTATTTACAGATGGGTACAGTTTTGTTTTTTCTTAAGCCGCAATTAAAGTCTGAACATTTTAAACTCTTTGGTAAATGGTCCCATTTTTATGTAGCACTTTTCTACCTTCAGGTCACTCAAAGCACTTTACATGAAGAAACCACTCACCCATTCACACACACATATTCATACACCAGTGTGCACAGACACTGCGGACGAGGGGGGTTAGGTGTTTTGCCCAAGCACACAACAACAGTATCCATCTGCGGGAGCTGGATTTGACCGTGCTACCAATGATTTTTCTGTTGAGAACCTTCAAATCAGTGGATAAACACTCCACAGTTGTTGTTGGAAAAAGCTGCCCATTTATGCCCATGTGTCACTGTCATGATTAAATAGAACAGAAAATCTCTGATAACCTTGTTGAACATGGAAAATTGGCTCTGATATGAGTAATGCACCCAACCATCTCTGTGAATGAGAACATGGCAAACCCATTAGCATTAGCAGTCTAAAACACTGAAGTAAGGTTTGAGTATGTGTGTGTGAATCTGCAAATATGAATGATTATTATCCCTATAGGAAATTGTCAAACCCGTATATAGTTGTCCCTCACTATAACACAGTTCACCTTTTGTCGTCTGATACCACAGTTCACCTTTTGTCGTCTCGCTGATTTTTTAAAGTAATTTTGCATGCTTTTTTTTTTTTTTTTTTTTGACAGGCTGTATGATCGTAGCATTGTGTTCTGCGTCCTGATTGGCTGAGGAACTGTAGACCATTGTCCATCTGTCTCCTTTGTGCTGTGTCTCCTGTACAGTACAGAATGTGTTCAGCCAAATTTACATAAATGTTGGATCTCAGTGTGACTCTTAAGTGCTGTATGTTTGCAAGTTTTCTCCCCGACAAAACCCACAATGTCGATGAAACGTTTCTGAGTCGTATCTGAGTCTGACAGGGGGGGACCAAAGATTCAGAACTCGGGTGAAAAGTTTAACAATGTTTATATACAGATAAAGTTATGCAAATGAAGGCAGACAGTTGAGAGAGGGGTCGTGTGTAGTAGTCTTCGTGTGGGTCGAGGGCAGCGGGGTCGGAGACGAGGGGGTCCATACGGGTCGAGGTGAACTGAGACGGAGGGTGAGAGGTTTGTATCTGTCATGGAGGACTGGGTCGGAGAAGAAGGCATGAGCAGGTTCAGGGAGCGGGATCTGGCAGAAAACAAAGATATCCAACTGAGTGAAAAAGGCATAAATGCAAAAACGAGACTGTACCACTGAGGATTCGCGGACGATCTGCCGCTGAGTGTGAGGTCCTCGATCCTTTTGTCCTCCTCAGGTGCAGCTTGATTGTGGATTAGTTGCAGGTGTGCATGGGAGGAGTCCGAATCCCCGCCCAGCTCCAGGCTTTGACACAGAAAGGAGGGCGAAAATAGCACTAAACACAGGGCAGACTGGGATCTTGACAAACACACTTAAAGCGATCATTGAGGAAGGGGGATATAATATACGAAGGTTTGAACATTGAGAGTGTTTAAACGAGAGAGAAATGTGAGAAAATGTCAATACCTGTCTGAGAAAAGTGTATAAAGTGTGTGGTGAGGGGTTTTACAGCTGCAAAACATATATAACTAATTGTAAAAAATAAAGCTGACTACTTCGCGGATTTCATCTATTGCAAGTTATTTTTAGAACATAACCCCTACGATAAACGAGGGACCACTGTATAGCACTCACTCATTCGCAGACACTGGGGGTGAGGCGGGTTAAGTGTCATTGATAGATCTGATGACTCTATCGATGATGTTTTATGCTGGGAGTGGGATTCAAACCGTCAACCTTCAGATCAGTAGACAAACACTCTACCAACTGAGCTACTGTCTCCCAGTTGCCCACCACACATAGCCAAATTTTTATTATTATTTTTTAAATCGATTCTCCCTCTTTCTGTTGCTTTTCCTTGCCTCCTCCCTCACTTTCTCTCTTCTTGTGCATCGTGTCTTGAATGAAGCTTCGAGAGGAGTGAATCGGGTCACCTAAATCATTGATAGCTCACGAGAGGCATGAAAATCTGAATCTAAAAAGAGGATCTGTAATAAGCCTCCCTTGCCGCCGCTGCTGATGCGTTTCGATTGACAGGTATTTATTTCTCAAGGGCTTCTTGGGAAATGATCATGAATGAATTTTTTCGACAAGACAGGTCCCAGCTGCTTTCAAAACGCTCCCCTTAAGTCCTAATTTCCATCACTACGGTAACGTAATTGCATTGTAAACCATCATATAGACTCCCCGTTTAGCTGTTCAGTGCTTATATATTGACCTCAAACTTGATTTACCTTCTTAATTAACAGCCTGGACAGAAATGCCAATAGATACTTATTCGAGGCTGAAGGTGTCCCGATGATGTCTGGGTTACCTTGGAAACTGTACCCCTGATTGACAAGTGGCAACCTTTGATGTTCGTCACCTTTTAAGATAGAGGTCCAGCAGTTCATTGAGTCAATCAAAATGAGAAATAACGACCCAACAGACATCACTGCCAGTCCAAAAGAACATATTTTTGCGAGCCGCTTGCTAATCGCTAACATGGAAGATTTATTTTTTAACAGTGCCATCAATTTTAACATTCCAGTTCACCTTGCGAAGGACAGAATGGATTTTCCCTTTGTTTCGGAGGCGCTCCATGCTGGCCGTATATGGCCCTGTGTTTTCCACTGTAGGTTCCTTTTGATGGAGGCTTCTAAAGGCCACAGATGGTGCAGCTTTAAATTGTGCATAGACCCTGGGAGAGCCGATAGTCAAGTGAAGAGGGAAGTTTAAGATTGAATGAATATGTAGTTTGAAATGCTGTGAAGTTTGGAGGAGTCACTGGCAATTTTAAAATATTGAAGGTCACATAGTGAAAGCATAACCCATTTTCAGAATTCATTTTTCCCTTTCCTTGCTTTCATGTGGATGAAGACAGAATGTGAAATATGAAAATTGGAAGAAAGATTTTTTCATTTTTATTGAATCTTTTTTTTTTTTTAACTGAAGTGGTAGTACAGCAGTTACTTCATTTGCATGACTGATACATTTGGACTTGAGTCTTTTGCATTAATTAAGCTTGCAGTGGGGCTTTAAATTGTAGCACTCAATTCTGGGACACGCTTTGAAAATCTCATGACCAATCTTCCAGCCAGTGCTTCACCATATCTTACAGCAGGGTTTGGGTTTTAACCTTTTTATTTTCAAGTGAAGGAAAGGGAAAATTCGCTCAGACAGTAAAGGAATGGGTAAAAATCCTCCAGTTAAGGTGGTCTTGACCAAGCCTGGCTTAAGAACTGGAGATGGGTCCCTGAAAGCGACACTGCAGAGCCCACTGCTCCTGACAGGTCGCTCCTGCAGCCTTGAAAGATGGACAACAAATAGAATCAGAATCAGAAGCCTTTTATTGCCTTTGTCAGTGAACACAGCTCACAAGCAAGGAACTTACTTTGGTGATAAAGTGCAACATAAAAACACTGAATAAGTACGAATAAGGGCATGTTTAAAGATTAAAAAAGAAATGCTTAAAAATAAAATACTTAGAGGTAGAAAATATATACAACAGCAGCATCAGAACAGATATTTAGTAGTAGTTAGAATGTTTCATGCCGAATGATGAAATTAATTAAAGGGATTGGGCTTTGAGTATTAATTACACATTTACTAACCCTGAATCATTCTTAAAACTTTATTTGTTCATATTTTTTTACAGGGCCCATATTATGCTATTTTCTGATCTGTATTATAATGCTTCTTTATCACAGATGTCTGGATGTTTTGTTTCATTCCATAGACTATTTACAAATGGACATAGCTAACCCACTAGCTGCCATGTTCCAAAAAGGAAGTGATCATGGATGCACTTCTGGCTCCAATTCATTTTACATTAGAAAACTGCTGCCCCTCTCTCTGTAGCTGCTGCTGTCAGGCTCGTCATTTTGGTCTTAAAATGTTCATATTGACCCGCTCTACATGATCCTGGTGTATTTATTTCGCTATTGTGTCCGTAACTCAAGATATGAACATCAATAAGAGACAAAACAGCTGCCTTTTTTCCCCAGGCAACAGGTTTGATTGACAGTGTTGCTAAGTGCCCGCCCACTGCCAAACCAGCCGAACGCTACACACTTCCTTAGTCCACTTCTTTATACAGTCTGTTTCATTCACACATGTTTAACACACAAACCCTGCATGTTTAGGCGCTTGTCTGTCAAATGGAAAACACTCTGTTCCACCTTGTGATGTCATGTGGTAATACAGGAAGTGCTATGTCTTTAAACTCCATACATCTTCACTAGGATCATTTAGATAATTTCTGCCCTGGAATTGCCAATTTTTACTGAAATAAAGGTAAAATGTAGCTTCTAACATGAAAATTACCACTTCATGACATCATCAGGTGGAACAGAGCATTTTGAGCTTTAGAGATGTAGACAGACTAATGCAAAATTGTTAATCTAACATGTGTAAATGAAACAAAACACAACTCCAGGAATGCTTTTGGATGAGGAAACAGTATTATAACATGGCTAAAACCTCATAAGAGTCAACTTTGTGTAATATAGGACCTTTCTTTCTCTATTTGCTCTTTTAAATTGTAGTTAATGCCATTATACAGTTGAAAGCTACGTCTGTCACAAATTAGTCTGTCTGAGGTATTCAAACAATGCAACAATACACCATTTGAAACACAGAGGAGTATGGATGTCATTAAAAAGGTGGATCACAGAGCCGGTGAGTTGAATCGTCCAAACAATACCACTTGTTTCTACGTCTTCTTCCTGCAGCCACCTCCACAGTCTGCTCATGCTCCCAGAAAATGTGCAGAGGACTGATTAGACTCGCAAACACCCTGTTTACAGTTGTACATTTGACTCTGTAATGAGCTGACACTAACTACAATATTGTCCACTTAATGAGCTCATAAAAGCAATATGCCAATGTTCTGGAGGCTGTGTAGAATTGATTGAGACGGGATTGGAGGAGTGCAGGGAGAGTCTGCAGGCCAACTGAGAAGCAACCAACGGAGCAGGAGACAATTTGGGGAAGATTTCTGATTAATTTGTTCATATCTGAAATGAACTTCCGATTCCATGGTTTTGGTGGGGATGATATACTTGCAGATGGGGGGCAAGAGCCTGTTTTTCCTGTTGATGACACTGTATTTTACCATGAAATATCAGAAAGTAATTGTAATTTTGAGCTCATTTAGTGACGTAACTCAATATATTACAATAAGAATGTGCATTTCTGTGCCTTTAGAATGTTGTCATTTTATGTGAAACCCAACAATACTTATATAAAACCATGAACAGCAAATCTGCCTGTGTCTGTGTAATCCCTCAGTCGTCCAGGTATGATCCATAGTAAAAGAAAAATGTTTAATCTGTCAACTGGACAACAATTTGTAGGAGTGAAGCCATTTCGCTGCTCATCCAAGCTGCTTCTTCAGTTCTGGTGAGATTAGTGTGTGTTTTCTTTTATTATAAATGTGTGGTTATATTTCATGTTTTTGTTATCTCTTTAATAATAAGAATTCATGTCAGTTTGATCTTTATTTAATCAAAGTTATTTTAAAACATCCACGTAATAAATTTGACTTTATGTACACCCACTTTACCCTTAATCAAGACTTCATTCTCATTCTGGATTTGTATTACTAAGCCATCTATCTTGTTTTGTTTGCCGTTTAATGTCTTTTGTTGCTCCCTAAACTAAGATGTCCGCACCAGCAGACAGCGTAATGTTCCAGGCACAGACTTAGTTGCAGACATCCTGCCTCCAGCATGTCCTGGATCTTCCCAGGCCTCCTCCCAGTGGGATAGGCTCCCAACAGAGGCATCCACCAGGCATCTGCACAGGCTTCTTTTATACCGTAGGGTGACAGAGCATCTATCACACACAGTTAAATGGGGAACTCTGCATTTTGTTCTCCTCTGTAGTGACTTGAACTTTTGCCATGCTGGCTTCTTCTTAGGTTGGTTAGAAAATTTGATACAAAGATATTAATCAGTACTTAAGTGTTTGTTGATGCCGCATGGAAAAAAAAAAAAAAAAAAGCCCAAAAAAACGAACTTTAGGCGAAATTCTCCACGCTTCAACGACTTCCAAGCATCTGCCCTCAAATGCAAAGTCGCCCAACTAGAGGCGTTTGGTGCGATTTTGATGCCACGGTCTGAATGCAGCATAAATCTTTCCATGTCTGGTTTAGACATGGTTCATGGGTTTCAGATTTCTGTTGTGGATGACATTTTGAGGACTTTTGACCACTCAAGAGATAGAAGATTTGTTTTTGAATTGTCAGTTGGCAAGGCACGCACACATTTCATTGCCCTGAAACCTACGGCTGAATTCAAATGATCTCTTCATGCTCTCTCACTCAGGACACAATCCAACACATTTTGACAGACTCTCTAGTGCACTCATTCAAAGAGCAGTTCGGACACACAGCCCACTACTTTCTCTCTGCAGCTGGTCACATCACACTGGCTTCTGGGTGAATAAAACGTCTGATAAACTACTCTCCTAATGGAATCTGGTCTATATTGTGTGGTCTAGTTACCATTACTGTACATTGTGGGAAATTGGCTTGAATAATGCGTAATATGAATTGAAGTTGAAGCTACTTTTCTCTCTATTTTATATATCCGCTATATATAAGATGTTTGGTTAGTTCCTTGATGTAAATCTCATTCATATGTCTTCACATTCAAGGTATTCCGAGCTACTATAAGCTGGAGGTATAAGCCACAAAACTGCATTGCGTATGAGACATTATAAAAACCCTCTCCACAGGCAAAGGCTTTGGCCAATCATCTCCGTGTCTCTTTGTTGCCGGGCCTCTTGACCCTTGAAAGACACCACAAGTACAGCATTATACATCTGTCGGGATTATAACCCATTGAAGCTTTCCACTTTCGCCTTAGCCTACCGTCCCCATCCTCTGCCTCTGTATCATTATCCCTGAGCACTAGCTGATTCACTGAAATGAAGGCCTGCCTGGTATTTACGATGGTTGATGGGTTAATCTCCCCCAACCCAACAGCCCACTCTCCTGGTGTCTTATCTGCGCACCCAGGTGTAGGGGATAGGGCCCACTGCGCGCCGGTCCGATTGTAATGGGAGACAGTGTTGTGTGCTCAGTGGCCCTGCTGGTTAACAGATGCCGTGCTTTATCTCAGACAGACTGTAGTGGCTGTCGGTGGAGTCTCCTGGGTGAATGTGTACTGTGGTTGAGGACAGCAACGGTGACTAGCCAACTCTGTGTCATTGTTCTTCCTCTGCAGACACATTATCTGCTGTGTGTCTATGATAGGGCATTCCTGTGCGAGAAAATGCATGGGTCCAATTAGGTTCTCTAGATCTTCTGATACGATTGTGCTTTAGGGTCTCTGTATATTATGTTTGTCGCTTTCAAGGTATAATCACTGATCAGCGATTTTGAGTAAAAAAAAAAAAAGAATAAAATTGCAAAGTTAAAGAGAAAATAACTTTATAGTACGAATTATTGGATAAATATAACTATTTCATTTCTTTTTCTCTGTGATGACATTCCTCACCTGACTGCACGTCACTGGTAAATGGTAATTTTTATATGGCGCTTTTCCACCCTCAAGGCACTCGAAGTGCTTCATATCAAGGACCCACTCACCCATTCACACACATATTCATACACCAGTGTACACAGACAGTGGTGGGAGGTGGGTGTCTTACCCAAGGACGCAACAGCAGTGTTCATCAGTGGGAGCTGGAATCGCACCACCAACCTGTGGGTCAATGGATCTGTCATGAGTCTAGTCTGTCCTAGTGTTTCTGTGGTATCTTACCCCTCCTTTCTGTATCTATGGAGCTGGGCGGTACTCTGGCACCACCTCCACACACCTGCATGTGATCAAGCAATCGAGCCTTCACCTGGGGAGTATTAAGAGGCTGAAGAATCCTACACTCGCCGCCAGATCGTCCATGTATCTTTATGGTACAGCCCGCTTTGCTCAGTCTCGTTTTTGTGCTATGCTACCTGTACTCAGCTGGTCTTTCTTGTTTTTTGCCAGATTTTGCTCCTTGGACTATCCGTGCACCTCCGCCACCTCAGCGCCCGACCCTGTTATCCACGACCTGTGCTTGTACACCCTCCGCCGACCCAGCGCCACCACTCTCCGACAACTATCGACATCTTTCAACTATCTTTTGTATTCTTAATAAACTCTGTTGAACTGTTTTCTCCCGAGTCTGTATCTTTGGTCCCCCCAGATGTTACGACAAGATCTGACTTCTCAACGAGCGATGTCTATGTCGAGCGTGGGACTCGAACCGGACAAATGCTACCAACTAAGCTACTGTCGCCCCAGGAAGGCAGCAGAGTGCAGCTGAAACTGTCAAATACATAAGAACATAAAGTATAAGTATATTTATTATTAAATATTGTCGGGTGCATGTTAAAAGGCATGATTAAATTAAATGAGCAGTTAGGCCAACACACTGCACCTCTCTTGTAAAACAGGACAGGGTGAAGAGGGCGGGGGCGGTGACAATAGCGCAAAATGCATACAACCTCTGATCCTTGTCAACAAAATAGTTTTATTACTCATATTCCGTAGGTGTGCCAGGTTAATTGACTCTAATAAAATTCAAGAGCACTGTGGCAGATTACAAAACAGTAATAAAATTCACTGGGTTTTCATACTGGATGTTTCATGGCTTTTATTGTGTGTGTCTAATTAAATAAATAACTTGATAACTAATTAGACTAAACTAACCCATTCGACTAACAGCCGTCTCTCATACCATAGCGGGGTGGCAGTAGCTCAGCGGTAAGACGAATACAGTTGTTGTGTCCTTGGGCAAGACACTTCACCTACCTTTCCTGCAGTGTCCATGTACACTGTTGTATGAATGTGTGGAAGAAATATTTCTATAAGAGGAAAAAAAAAAAAAAAAAAACTCTTCCGAAGTTGTATTTGGAGTGATTCGTGCACGTTTGAGCAAGACGCAGAGAAACTTGTCCATGCCTTTATCTCCTCGAGGTTGGAATACTGCAACGGACTTTTTGTTGGGATTCCTGCCAAGGACATTCAAAAACTCCAGTACCTTCAAAACAATGCAGCTAGAATCTAATCTAATCTAATGAAGGTCAGGAAATTTGAACATATTACTCCCATTCTTAAGTCACTACATTGGATCCCTGTAACATCGCGGATCGAGTACGAAATTCTACTGATGGCCCATAAATGCATCACTGGACAGGCACCACTATATTTGCAAGCCTTGGTCACCATACAATCTTCTAACTGCACCCTCAGATCTACAGGCAGCATGCTACTCCAGACCCCCCCCACCAGGCTCTGTACAATGGGGGACCGAGCCTTCTCCTCAGCTGCATCGTGACTGTGGAATTGCCTTCCTCCCCAACTGAGAGCCACGCAGAGCCTGGATGTTTTTAAAGCAGATTTAAAGACCTTTTTATTTAGAAAAGACTACTGCTGATGTTTTTAGCTTTTTAACAAGTAGTATTTTAATGTTCTTTTTATTGCAGCACTCAGCAGATTTTGTCTAATGAAGAGTGCATTATAAATAAAATGTATTATTATCATTATGATTATTTTTAATCACTTATTTTCAAAACGCCATATTGTCGATCAATCCTCGCTTTCAGTCACCGGCATACGCTCCCTGCTCTGTACTTACTCCGATCTCCAATTTTATTTTATTATTCAGTGATATGCACCGAATTCTGCAGCGTTGCATCGTCATTTTGGTACAAATGTAAAAAGAAAATCCGCAATCTGCAGCTATCCATAGGAGATGTCGAGGCTTTGTATTTATAACGTTTATGGCTACATCCGCTCCCATTGGGCACTGCGGTTTTCTAACATGGAAGTCAGTGGGCTTTCTTCCTTTATTAAGTCGTTTTAGATGAATATTGCAATTTAAAATGTGCAAATTATAACATTATGATCCACGGGTGTCATAGATTATAGCTACAGAGCAGACACTTCTTCAAAGCATACTATCAGTTCCCCACAGTTTTCAAAAGTAATGTCTGAAAAAGCATTGGAAACGTCTCTTTACGATATGCGCCTACATATGAAGAAATGGACCCAGTGAGAGCAAAATCACTACAACATGTTCCTGTAACGTTACACAACTGCTGGAGTTATCATCCTCAGCAGTAAGTATTCTTCCCACACAACTCGCAGTGTGTACATTTCAGACGCTTGGAGGTTGCTGTGCATTCCGTGGAGGGCACCGGCTTGTTGTTAAATGAGATCCAGCTTAGGCCTCTGTGCGTCTAAAAGCCCACAAGGAATCCACGTTTGGCATCCTGCAGGAGACCGCTGAGACTGTTTTCCACTACTTTCTTCTCTTGTAGTTTTTTGTGAGAAAATAGTGAATCAGGCCTATATGTGAAATTGACTTTTTAGAGCTTTCAACCATGTTTTAGTTGTTTCCCCTACTGAAGTTATCATTCGAGTGATTCGTGCATGTTTGAAGAAGTTTTAATCGCTTATTTTAAAGACGCCATATTGCCAATCTGTTCTTGTTTTCAGCATCACCAGCATCCGCCCACTGCTCTGTACTTACTATGTTCTCCATTTGTATTTTTGCAATCGATTTCTAGTGTGATCTGCAGTTATCCATTGGAGGTGTCAACTCTTTGTGGTGATATCTCTGTATCCCTCAGTCGTCCAGGTCTGAACCATAGCAAAAGACAAAGTTCAAATCTGTCAACTGGACAAATCGTTGTAAGAGTGACGACGTTTCACTGCTCATCCAAGCTGCTTCTTCAGTTCTGGTCAGATTGCTGGTGGACACTGTCTTATATCTGTTGAAGGGAGGGGCTAACTACACTGAAACTGTAAACATCTATTGTCTCCAGTTTCAGCTGAAACTTCCCTATTCAGCCCTTAATGACCCTGCTGTTGTTCCCATTGTTCTGGGTCTGAGGATGGAGTTATAGTCAGGGGAGAGATTATGTCTCAGGCCCCATTTCTGTTTAAGGAAGGATTCTCGTTCCTAACAAAAATTGCTTCTTTAACTCCCCTCTCAAACCATTTCTTTTCTTTGGCTAAGACCTGAATTTCACTGTCTTCAAATGAGTGGTTTGTGGCTTTGAGATGGAGATGTACAGCAGACTGTGGTCCAGAGGAACATTCTCCAATGTAAAGCTCACTGCACT
Organism: Periophthalmus modestus; assembly: GCA_019594935.1. Taxonomy (NCBI): domain Eukaryota; kingdom Metazoa; phylum Chordata; class Actinopteri; order Gobiiformes; family Gobiidae; genus Periophthalmus; species Periophthalmus modestus. Next base: position 30,850,064 of record JAIEZT010001390.1, read on the forward strand.
CTTCACTACACTCAATGGAGTAGACTATATTACTTTGTTTATGGCTCGGGGGTTTTGTCCTTTGGGTGAACCAGTTTTTGTCTTACAGTGTTTGTAGGTCTGAAAAGAACGGAATCTCATACTCCATTCCTTACACCAGCTGTGTAAGTAATGGTAACACCCTTCCTTCTGGGTTCAGATTCCCTGTTGTCCTGCTTTTTGCTCTCTTAGATCTACTGAAGGCCCACTTTGGATATCCACAAGCAGAGAGGGCTTTCTCCACGTGTTGCCCCTCCTTCACTTTTCCCTCTGTGTTTGTGGGCAGCACTTGAGCTCTGTGTTGTAATGTACGGATAACTCAGAGTTTGTGCTGCAGTGGATGGTGTAAATCAAACAGCAGGTATTGGTCCGTGTGTGTGGGTTTCCTGAAGACCGGCGGGTCCTCTCCTACTGTTACTGCACAATCTAAGAAGGCCAGTTTGTTCTCCTTGGCCTCTTCCCGTGTGAACTTGATGTTTAGATCCACAGCATTATCTTTGTGGTGATGACATTTGCAGCGACATCAGCTCCGCATGGCACTGCAGTTTCCTAATATGGAAGTCAGTGGGCTTGTTTCTTTAATAAAGTCAATGGAGTAATGGAATCCTCATCCTTAACAGTAACTATTCTTCCCACACAACTTGCAGTGTGTACGTTTCAGCAGTTTGGAGGTTACTGTGCATTCCGTAGAGGGCACCGGCTTGTTGTTAAATGAGATCCAGTTTAGGCGTCTAAAACCCCAGAAGGAATCCACGTCCGGCATCCTGGGGGAAAAATGAGACCGTTTTCCACTACCTTCTTCTCTTGTAGTTTTTTTTTCTAGGGCTAGAGTACTGACAATAGCCCTCTTGTCCTACACCCTTCCCAAACATGTAAGAAAATAGTGAAGATGCACTGCTATGCCCAGATGAATCCATCACTTTGAGCTATTATTCTGCTCCTGCTGCTGGAAAGAATTAGACGCCCCATCCTTCATCTTCTGACTAAAAATAAACAAGTACAAACAAATATGGCACTCTTTTTGTAAACTCCGGTGAGATCAGGACAATCGGCTAAGTTCGCCCTCCGTATTCAGCATATTCAATGAAATCTCATTGGCTTCTCCATGAGTCAATTTGATTTCCGAGGGCTGCTTTATTTGTCATTCTGTTACAGTTTATTTGAACTGGAGTAAAATAAAACTGAGTTTAATATGGGTGTGTATGACAAAGTCGATTCAAATGACTTGAACAAAGGCAAATAAACTGAACAAAATGCATACTATTTCTAATTTGTTTGGCTAATTTGCAAATGGGAGCACATCTGCACCTTATGTGCGGTAGGTAGAGGCACCAAGAGAGAACATGCATAGAAATAACTGTTATATATATGTATTTTTCTTCACAGAATGAATGAATTAGAGCACGTGTTCCTATACGGGTCTTATGAATATGTACCAAGTTTGTTTTTTGTTTTTTTCTCTCTCTTCTCAAACATTTAATAAAGGTTGGACTTTTATCATCAAACATTTGCAATAACAAAGATTGCATTTTAATAATAATGATAATGCACTGGATTTATATAGCGTCTTTTAAGACACCCAAAGCGCTTTACTTTGCATTATTCATTCGCTCCACACTCTCTGGAGTCCTGCCTTTTTCTCAAAGAGATACAAGTTTTTTATTGGCTCACTTTTTTATTTTAACTGATACTGTTTGTAGCTCGGTGCTGCACAAAATCACTAAACATCAAGAGCAGTATTGGTGAGCTCACAGCAGCTACAGCAAAGTGCTCTTGATATCAGTCTTTCATGTTCGCAGACTGAAGGCAGCACATTCAAATCTTAGTGCAATTCTCACACTCTTGAAGATGAAGAGTCACGCTAACAATTCGATTCACGGAAACAAGCCTTGTATTAACCTTCATTTCAAATAAAGCAAACACAAACATGTTTACAGTGACTACATTTGAAGACTTAAGGCCTGTCAAATCTTTAAAAAGTCTCACCAGAGCAGCTCTCATAATCCACCTGCATCCACAGTCCAGCGGCTCTGGGACTGTCCTGTGCACGCTTGAATTTTCCCTCTGAAAGTTTTGGGGAGGGGAATTACCCGAGGGAGGCGCTTCACCAGAATTGTTTTCATTTCGTTTATCTTTATTTATGCAGGGAGAGCCCAATGAGAGTACTCAGACTCTTTCATTTCTCTGTTAAAATACAAGACATCGGTGTCATGATCCACCTGTTCCTGTCTCCGCTGTGTGTCCTCCCTGTTCCCTGGACTCTGGCTCTCGTCCTGCCCCTAGCCCTGCTCAGATTCTACCTTCATTGTTTGAACTTTAATTGCACCTTTGTAAATAAACACTGTTAAACTGCCCCAAGTTGTGCGTTTTGGTCCGATCACCCCAGACTTCGTAACAATCGGTCACAATCAAGCGGCCTTTGTAAGACTTAAAGACGACTTATTGTGTTTGTGTCTGCTTTATAGCTATAATCTGTGACACCCATGGATCATTATGTTATATTTTGGACATTTTAAGTCACAATATTAATCTAAAATCGCTTGATTATGATGAAAAAAACAATGGCATCTTGAAAATTACAGATCAAACATGCACAAATCACTCCAAATACAACAGGAAGGAAAAAGCCCAATAACTTGTTGTATTGTTTTGGTGACTCTAAAGTAATATCTTACCTGTATGAATTTGCTCACTGTATGAATAGACATGTCTTGTTTGCATATGACATTTCACTAAAACATATATTTAAGATTTTACTCAAACATTTGCATAACTGTTACCTGGCAACCATGTTCACAAGGACCAAACCTTGTCTAAATCGCACAATAGTTATTAATAGAATCATACAAATAAATGCCAACACGTTAAACCATCAGAAAAATGCCTTCCTTGTGCATAATTTGTCTCTGCATTTTATATGGAATTGATGACAGATGAGTCCTATTTTTGTACTTTTCTTTTCAAGTTTTTATCCAACAAACTTTCACTTAACTGCCGGAAAATTATGATGAAGATTTACTGCAGGAACAATACCACCAAACCACGTCAGTTATAAAAAAAAAAATTATAATATACTGTTGAAAAACCTTAAATTGTCTTTGCTTGTCTGAAACTATGCAGTGAAAAATCAAACTAAATGGTAAAATACGGTAGTGTCTGGATTGTGGAGAGCCCAGTTTTGCAACTCTCACAAGGTCAAACAAGTGTGTATACAGAAAAGCCTCTCCCACCTCCAGCGCTTTATATCCTGACCTCTTTCCCATCTTTTCACTAACGGAGGATTTAGCTGCATAAAGGCGGCAGCTGCAAGCACAGCCCTGTTCCTGCACTTCCTCCCTCACTTTCACACCCTGCCGTCCCTGATACCAGAGCCATGAAATCTATACAGCGTTCCAATTTAAAGAAAATGAGGAAAAATGTTTGCTAAGAACGGCTTTGAACGACGGTGGTGGTCCCATCGTAAACCGGAGTCCGTAACCAAACGCCCGGGCGAGGGGGGGGGGTGCAGTCCTGTATTCTGTTGCACTTCAACATAATGGGGTGCCTTACCAGGGCTCACCGGACGTGTCGATGGGACAGTTCTCTGATTGTCCTCCAACAAATAGGAAATGGCAAGTTCTGATGACAGAGATTATGTGGATTACAAATTCTTAAGAGCTCATTTCTGCTCCCGGGTCAGGTAAGGTTCTGTTACTTTAGTTTAAGTCATGTTCCAAAGTTATAGTTTATGGTGGAAAAAATACATGGTATTACAGTAAATACTAGAAAAAGTAGTTATCAAAGTAGTAGTGGTAGTAGTAACGGCAGTAGTAGTAGTGGTAGTGGTAGTAGTAGTAGTAGTAGTAGTGGCATTTGTAGTAACGGTAGTAGTGGTAGTAGTAACGAAAGTAGTAGTAGTAGCGGCAGTAGCAGTGGCATTAGTAGTAAGGGCAGTAGTAGTAACGGTAGTAGTGGTAGTAGTAACGGCAGTAGTAGCAGTAGCAGTGTCAGTAGTAGTGATATTAGTAGTATGGGCAGTAGTAGTAGTAGTGGTAGTAGTAACGGCAGTAGTAGTAGTGGTAATAGTAACAGCAGTAGTAGTGGCATTAGTAGTAACAGCGGTAGTGGGAGTAGTAACGACAGTAGTAGTAGTAGCGGCAGTAGTTGTGGTATTAGTAGTAAGGGCAGTAGTAGTAGTGGTAGTGGTAGTAGTAACGGCAGTAGTAGTAGTGGCATTTGTAGTAACAGCAGTAGTGGTAGTGGGAGTAGTAACGACAGTAGTAGTAGTAGCGGCAGTAGTAGTGGCATTAGTAATATCAGCGGTAGTGGTAGTACTAGGAGTGGCATTAGCAGTAACGGCAGTAGTAGTGGCATTAGTAGTAACGGCAGTAGTAGTGGCAGCAGTAGTAGCAGTAGTGGTAGTAGTAGTGGCATTAGTAGTAACAACAGTAGTGGTAGTAGTAGTGGTAGTAACAGTAGTGGCATTAGTAGTAGCAGCAGTAGTGGTAATAGTAACAGCAGTAGTAGTAGTAGTGGCATTAGTGGTAGTGGTAGTGGTAGTAGTAGCGGCAGTAGTAGTGGCAGCAGTAGTAGCAGCAGTAGTAACACTATTAGTAGCAGTAGTAATAGTAGCAGTAGTAACAGTAGTAGCAGCAGTAGTAGCAGCAGTAGTAACACTATTAGTAGCAGTAGTAATAGTAGCAGTAGTAGCACTAGTAGCAGCAGTAGTAGTCGTAGTGGCAGCAGCAGTAGTAATCGAAGTCATAGTACCAGCAGGAGCAGTAACAGTATATGTGTATTCATGTCAATCAAAGCAGAAAGAACCAGAGGGGCGTAACTGTTTTAAAATGTTCTGTCAATTAATAATGTCACACACCAAGTACTTTGACCTTAACATGAAGTAAACATACATACATATTTAATCGGTTTTGATGGGCCACACTTTGTAATGAAATTAATGGCATGTCAAACAGCCAAGGTTGTTTATGTATATGTCAGGAGCCCTTTAATGAACACCTTCTGTACATTCAAATGTCACCCAACGAAAGACTTTCACAGCCTTGAAGTGGGCTGAAATGTGAAATACTCAACTGAAATACAGCGTACACTTACTATATGATGGAAGTTTAAGTTTACTGTAAGCTGTAACCATGTCACCGTGGCCTAGCTAACGTCAGGGGATTTAATAGCGTAATAATAGTGCTACAGTTCTTTCCATAAACTTGAAATTATGGCGTTCAACCACTCCAAAAAACACCTCCTTTCCACAATAACCTTTCTGAGATTTCCTTGGTACATTGTAATATCGTAATACTATTCCAGTGTTTGAATAATGTGTAATGTTACGTTTATTTTCCACGCTCAAGCGGCTCAGGAAGCAAGAGTCTCTGAATGTCGAGTTTCTTTTCTATCAGCACAGAACCTGGAGACAAGAACGTTCAGCACATTGTGACATATTGAGAACTTAAGCCTGACTCTGCTTCTGTTATAGAGTAGCTTGTTCTCAAAGAAATGTCAAGAAGGTCTGCGCGAGCGATGTCCTTGGTAAAGTCGTACAATGGAACATAACCCGACAACATTCTCGCAGTCTTAAACCAATGCTAATGGTTATTTAGTTGTATATTGACGGCGTTTGTGGTATTACACTGGTGTATTTAGTACAGGGGCTGTGGCTCTTCGCATCATTTCATGTTTCGATTGTGGTTGTTTGATCAAGAACCACCGAGGCCGAGAAAAAGTTTAAGCGACGTTTATTCAATCCAGTGCAAATAGGTACAAATTATAAAGTGATCCAGATAACCAATTAATAAAAAAAGTAGATTTTTTATTTTTTTCTCTCTTAAAACACATTCAAATCCACCATAAAAACATAAAATAATATATAAAAACTGATTTGCTAGCTTTTGACACATGACCGCCAATCATCTGTGTGGGTTACGTCTAATGGCGGGAAAATAAGTAAATATTTCATGCGCATGCAAACTGTTACCCTCGTCGTCAAAATGGAAAAATGCAAAGCTAAACGAAAATATGAAGATGAACACAGGACATTTCTGGAAGAATGGGAAGATCGTTACTTCTTTATTGAACAGAATGGCAGATTGCTCTGTTTAATCTACAATACGATGTCATATTTCAAGTCATTTTAGCACTTTACATGATAATATGGACAAGGAATTACCTAAATGTACTGAACTACACAAGCACAAAGTGAGCATGTTGAAAAGTCAGGTAAAACGACCGTCTGAAATGTTTTGAAATTGAACCGGCATGAAGAAACTGTATGGGGAAATACTTATAAAACAAATATTAATATTATATCCATTCTCCAGAAAAAGGCGATACGGATAATTCATAAAGCTGGGTACAGGGAACATACAAACCCTCTGTTTCTTAAGTCAAAAATAATCAAATTTGAAGACCTAATTAAATTCAAAACTTTACAAATTGTGTATAAAGCACGCTACAATCTGCTCCCAAATAATATCCAAGGCATGTTTCAAATTAGAGATAATAAATACAATTTGAGGGGACAAATGAATCTTAAGAAACAGTGTGTTCGTACTACCCTAAAAAGTCTGTTCATTACCCGACGTGGAGCTGATCTTTGGAATGAATTGGACGAAATCTTAAAATGTAGTATCTCTCTAGTAAACTTCAAATGACTGTACAGGTTAAATATATTTAAAAACTATGCTATTAAAGAAGGATCATAGTAAAAATATGAATACTTATCAGTGTGGACCTAACTTTTTTATACAATCTTGCTTCTGCGATCAACAGCTGAATCATGTGATTTAGTTTAATATGGGGGGTAAACTCTCACAAGTTTTTTACTTCTGCTTACTCCTTTTGAGCATTGTGAAAAAAATGTGGATGAACTGTTTTGTCTGAACTGGCTTTGATATTATTATATGCCTGCTCAAATAAACATCATTCATTCATTCAAACTGTGACACTTGCATAAAGTGTCACACATAAAGTGGTGTGGAACAATGCCTGTGCTAAAAAAAACTTATAACGAAGGAGAGTTTTGTGGATGTAATTGAAACCTTGGCTCCAGATAATGCAAAACTCAAAGATTCCATCACTCAACATACATCTGCGAGTCTGTGTTTTCTACTCGAAACACGTGAAATCAAAGCACCGGTCCATTCTGACTCATGCTCTGAGCGGAAACAGCTGAACACAGGCCTGATTTCCAGAGGATTACGGAAAACAAGACATGTCAGAAATCCCACTGAGATTATCATCCAACAAGATGAATCCAACAAGGGAAGAAAATCTGTGATGCAGTTTGGAAAAAAAACACCTGACTGAGCATGTGTGGGTTAATAGTTTAATATTTCATCAATTTACATTATACAGGCCCTGTGTGTGTTTGTGAAGTGTGTTCAGTAGTTGTGCGTGAGAGAGAGACAGAAGGAGATAAAGAGCAAGTGTGTGTGAGTGTGTTTGTATGTGTAAGTGTGTGTGTGTGTGTGTGTGTGTGTAAGTGTGTGTGTATGTGCGTGTGATAGAGTGAGAGAAAGAGGTGCCTGTGTGTATGTGTGTGTATGCTTGTATGTGTGTGTATGCTTGTATGTGTATGTGTGTATGCTTGTGTGTGTGTGTGTATATGTGTGTGTGTATGCTTGTGTGTGTATATGTGTGCTTATATGTGTGTGTGTATGTGCGTGTGTGTATGTGTTGTGTGTGTATGCTTGTATGTGTGTGTGTGTATTTGTGTGTATATATGTGTGTGTTGTGTGTGTATGTGTGTGTGTGTGTGTATTTGTGTGTATATGTGTGTGTGTTGTGTGTGTATGTGTGTGTGTATATGTGCGTGTGTGTATGTGTTGTGTGTATGCTTGCATGTGTATGTGTGTGTATGTGTGCGTGTGTGTGTAAGCTGCATTTGATGTGTGTGTTGAGAGTGGACACAGGTACAAACTTGCTGTTGGTTTGTAAGGAGAGGAGTGTGTTATCAGAAATAATGTGGTTGTAATTGCGTGTGTGTGTGTGTGTGTCTGTCTGTCTGTCTTGGCAGGTCAGTGTAGTGTGACTCTTTGTCTCTCACAGTTGAAAATTGTGTCTCTTTATGTCAAACTTGTTCACCACCCCTGATTTAGTAAGTTCTCTTCTCATGTGGCAGAAAACCTTTCCCGGTAAGATGCCCTGTCGAACTGTTCCTACTTTGTTCCGACTTTGCTTCAATTCCATGAAAACAAGACCCAATCTCTAAACACTGGAAGCCACTTGAGATGCAGCTGAGGGATTAAGCACAATCTTGGACTTGTGGATCGTTAGCCAATTAACGTAATCATGGGATGCTCCGGACACAGCGCACCAGCAGCCCACATGGATTTTCTTTACAGTGTAACGCTCTGCATCTCCCCTGGTCCATCTTGACTTTGTGTTTTCAATTTGTCCCCCGATGGTTAACTATTGTCTCGTGTTACAGATCATAGATGATAACGAGGCGACAGTGGCTCAGTGGTTAGAGCAGTGGTTCTTAGGCAAGACCCTTCACCCACATTGCGTAGAAAGTGGTGTGTGCCTGAGTGTTGGGCTTCAGCCTTGCTTCCGTCAGTATGTCCCAGGACCGCCGTGGCTTCAGTAGTAGCGTATCATCAGCCAGTTTGGAGTGAATGAGTCTTGACTACACTAGCACTTTCAAAGGGTTTGTCAAGGCTGTATTATAAGTTTGTATTACAGTCCCTTACTATATCGTGGTTCACGTTTCGCGGCCTCGCTGTTTCGCAGAATTTTTTGTTTTGCAGGCTACAGCGTATAAACATGCATTGTGTTCTGCGTCCTGATTGGCTGAGGGACTGTAGACCATTGTCCATCAGTCTCCTCCGTGTCTCCTGTACAGTACAGAATGTGTCAGACAAATTTACATAAATGTTGGATCACAGTGTGACTCTTAAGTGCTGTATGTTTGCAAGTTTTCTCCCCGACAAAACCCACAATGTCGATGAAACGTTCTGCACCGACAAAGGTTTGAACTTTGAGAGAGTTTAAACGAGAGAAATGTGAGAAAATGTTAATATCTGGCTGAGAAAAGTGTATAAAGTGTGTGGTGAGGGGTTTTACAGTCGCAAAACATATAGAATAATTGTAAAAAATAAAGCTGACTACACGGATTTCGCCTATTCCGGGTTAGTTTTAGAACCTCGCGATAAAAAGGAGGGACCAGTGTATATGGAACTATACTCAAGGCTGGCTTTGCTTTTCAACCAAATGAGAGTGGTGGGTTCAAAAGTCTTAGAGTTTTTACAATAACACTTTAAAATCAGTCTCAGATTACATGCTTGATATTTGGACGTCAGAGCCGGTTGGTTGGTAGGTTTCTGTGCATCTGGTTTTCATTTTAATACCATGTTCGCTCATCACCAGACCCATTTTGATCTTTGCAGTCCTCAAATTGCCTCGACTGTGTGGCACAGAGACTTAAGAGCTAGCAGCTTTTGTTTTTTTGCTTAGTTCCATTTCCTTCACTCAACAGTTTGTCAGCACATGGAGTTTGTAAGCTCTCCGCAGATGTTTTGCACTCAAAAAGAAGAGATTTGTTCTTGTTACAAATGCATTAGTTATACAACAATCACATGTGCGGTGAATGGAATTAGAATAGAACTTGTGAATTTGACGCCTGATTAATGCTTAGAGTGGCTTTTAAGTTAAAACCACAACCACTGCTTGTATTTATATTTTAGCAACTGTGTTTTCAAGAGAGACAATTTCCACGGCTCAACTACATTAGAACAAACTCTTTATATAGAGCTTTTTCACCTTCAAGACACTCAAAGCACTTTATATCAAGGACCCACTCACCCATTCACACAGGCATTCATACACCAGTGTACACAGACACTGGGGACGAGGTGGGTTAATTGTCTTGCCCGTGGACACAATGGCAGCATTCATCTGTATGAGCTGGAATCGTAATGCCAACCTGTGGGTCAGTGGATCTGAAACTTCAACCAATGATGTTTATGTCAAGAGCAGGATTCAAAAAGCCAACTTTCTTCCTACCTATATAGTGTCTGCTCAGTACAGTTTCGTTCACTTAAAATGTGTAAATGTTTTCCTGTTGAATGCATGAATTGGACAAAACATCTGTGTTGTCTGGCAGTGGTTGCGTGTCTCTAATATATAAATGGAATTAAATATAAAATAAAGTTTGTTGAACCCCTGACAAAATGGCAATAGGTCACATTTTTCCACCTTCAAGGCACTTTACATCAAGGAACCACTCACCTATTCACCCTAACCCTAACCCGCTTTACTAACGATGTTTATGTCAACCTTCAGATCAGAGGACGAACACTTTACCAACTTAACTATCGCCCAAAGAACCCAAAACTACCCATAAAAACACGACCCAGGGGCACAGTAACCCAACACATTTTGCTGGTGTAAAAAAGCCTTACCAAATGACTCGTCTGTGTTATGTTGCCTGTTACGACCCAAGAATGGATCAAAACATGTTTAAGAAGGACACAGGAGAACAGACGTAAGGGTTCTTGTTAAGTTTGAAATCTGTTGGAAGAAAAAAACCCTTATCAAACCCTGTGCCCCAAAAAAACAAAGTAACAAAGGAAAAAGCCCATGGTGAACCAGCCAACGTAAAATAAGGACGGTGCGCTGGACAGGCCAAGCTCACCGCTGTCCCGACCCTAACGAATAAAACAACCCATAAACTACCCTTACACAAAATAAAGAACAACAAGGCCAGGCCACACAAAAGAAGCTAAGCTAATTAAAGCTACGGACCGGGCACGGAGACACCAGCAGGGGGCAGCGCCAGACCCAGAACGCTCTGGTGCATAAAAACTCCTCAACAACCTAAAAAGCTTCTTAACTAACTACTAACTAACTTGAACTAACAAAAACATACAGGGAAAAATAAGAATAACTTTGTATGAATTAGTACTGGGAAAACGTAGGAAATTGAGAAACATGGGGGAAATAAAAAGGTCCCCGAACCTAACACGCCACTGTTTTCAGGATATTGTCTTGTTTTGCTTGAGATCTTTTTATATGTTTCTGCAATGCACTGACACACAAAAACCAAGTCCCAGTACATATCCCAGTAAATACCTCTCCCTCCAAGCGTTCACCTCAGCACACTGTCTACAGGTTCGACTGGAGAGATATATTAGCCAGTATTAGCTGTCGTTGTATATGATTTGTCATGTATGCGTGAAAATCTGCAGCACAAAACACTCGACCTTATAACTACTACAGACAGACACACTGCTGCTGGGGCCCTGCCAGGCTACAGCCCTCAAAGAGCTATCAGTGAAGTATACAGCCGTCAGAGGGCACACAAAAACGTGGAGAGGAGCTCAGAATCATTGCTGTACGGCTGGATGCACTTACAACAGCAGACTGGCCATAAAAAGTCATCGCCACATGCTTACCAAAACACTCGTTGGATTAGTGCTCGGGGCTTGTCCGGACCGTGTACACCCGAACAGTTAAGGTGCGTTCACACTTGCACCATGTCAAAACTGGGACTAAACTGGAACGAAATATCGACTGGACTAGGGACTACTCCTAACCCCTCATTCATGACACAGCCCCGCCCTCTTTAGTGGGCTCATTAACAGTGCGATTTGGACACACACAGCTCGACTACTTTCAGGTCACATGACTCTGGTGTCTGGGTGATTTCTGTCTTAAATAATGATCAGATTGGACTAGCAGAGAAGTATTTATGGGCTAATAAAAACCATACAATAACTGTTTTGTCAACCTGGATCTCACATAAACAATTTTTTTGTGGAAATGATTGCTCGTTTACCAGCTCAAGCTAAGGTAAGCGGCTAACACTAGCAACTTTACACAGCCATGCTTTATTTAGAGTGTTTTATTCATAGTCAGCGACCCACAGTGTGACAAAGCAGCGCTTGTATCTGCTTCATTCAGTCGTGTTGTGTCCAGTTAAAGCCCTGTCACTGTCCGCTGTTGTTTTTCCAGACTTTTGCAATGCATTGTGGTCTATATTGATCGGTCTCGTGATCACCCATGCCCACTACTTTTCAAGGTGCATTGTGGGAAATTTTGAGTGCACTATTTTGTCACCAACTGGCCATTCGGACACCACTAAAAATGGTGTGATCCTTAAATAAAAGTGCCCTGACTAAGGAGTAGTGCGAACATTCAAATACAGCCCAGGACTAAAATCAGGACCAAGCAAAATCTCCATTCTCAAACTGGACCCAAACCAGGACCAAACCAGGACCAAACCAGGACCAAACCAGGACTAAACCAGGACCAAACCAGGACCAAACCAGGGTCAAACCAGGACTAAACCAGGACCAAACCAGGACCAAACCAGGACTAAACCAGGACTAAACCAGGACCAAACCAGGACCAACCCTAAACCAGGACTAACCAGGACCAAACCAGGACCAACCAGGGGTCAAACCAGGACCAAACCAGGACCAAACCAGGACCAAACCAGGGCCAAACCAGGGCCAAACCAGGACCAAACCAGGACCAAACCAGGACCAAACTAGGGCCAAACCAGGACCAAACCAGGGCTAAGTGTGCCTGACCCTTAGTGTTTCCGATGACATAACATTCTATCCATTCATGGGATTTCAGTTTTCTGCATCAACAACATTTTGAGGACTTTTTCCCTTTAAGAAGATTTCATATTTAGTTTTAAATTGCTGATGATGTCCTAACTTTTCTCAATCTCAAAGCCATGGATAGGCAAAAATATATGTATAATATAGATGTGGGAGATTTAAAATGAACAATGTTGATTTGTGTCGTAATATTGTTCTTGGGTCTAGTAGAAATGATCAGGTTCAACATTTGTGAATACTTCTTATCAAATACATTAGCTCCTGTCCTCCGTCTGTATGGCATCATCACATTCATGCCATTTTCATTTTTTTTATTTTATTATTTTTGACCAAATACATCTTTATTTAACATGTCCTTTGTCCAGTTGTATTCGGCATGACATTCATTTGCTGATGCATAATGGAGAGCGACGTTGCCATGTTTCCCATCACCATAGGAACCCCCAGTATGGACGATGTACTTCACAGGACATATGTAAAGACCACAGTGACCCCTGCTGGCCAGGTCAAACTGCTGATCAGCACAGAGAGAGACGAGGGAGAGGAGAGAGAGCAGAGCAGTGATGGTGCACTTTTCAGATGGTGTTTGTAGAAGGGGTCAGCCAGGTCAGAAATACTTTATTGGAATCAGGAACTGCTCTTTAATGTGCTGTATTGATTTACGAGGCAGTGTGATTCATTCTGAGAAAGTTGACATTTGCTCTGTCTTGTGTGGGAAATGAATGTGTGTGCCCAAATACAAAAGAAATAATAATTATCAATTGGAAAAACAACGCTAAATTGCCTTAGTAAAAAATGAAGACTTGATTCTTAACACAGATCGTTAAAGCCTGATTTTTCCCATGTATCCGCTGCCCCAGTACAGATATATTGTAAAAGCAGCTCTTGAGGTCAACATTAGGAAGCATATTATTGTCCGATAATAAGGAAGTGTGCGTTAGCATGCTAGTTGCTTGTAGTTTCACTGTCATTCAGTTTTTCTTCATTCTCTATAGCAGGGGTGCCCAAACTCTTTTCACCGAGGGCCATAGCTTGAAAAATATTTGACACGGATGGCCAGTGGTCAATACAGTAGATAATTCAGATGGTGCATTTAACATACTTTAAATAAGGCTTGAAATATTATTATTAGGTCTGTATGACAAAGCAACGCAATGTTATTTTGGTTATATTGGTAGATTTACTCAAGTTTGTTGTAAAAAGTACTGATTATGATCAATTGAGCCAGGTCAATTGAAGGTCTGAGGGTCAATAAAAATTAGCTTGGACATCCCTTCTCTATAGGGTACCGATATGTATACAGGTATCGAATATCAAATACTGGTCCCATGATATCGGTTGATAGTCGAAAGTCCATACCCTGGTTGGGCCTTTAATTGGATGTAGTAAGACTATTTACGGACTGATTTTGACCTAAAGCATCTTATAATGTTTGAACTTTTATTCATATGAAGCTGTTCAGTAGTTCTTTAAAAGATAAGTAACAGTTACATAACACAGGTGGATCTCTTGTGTAGTGCGTCAAGTGTGTTTAAAGGAAATAAGTGCCATTTTTTGTCCCTACATTGGTATGGGTTAATATCGGGTATCAGCAGATAGAGCTACTGCTGTGGGGCATCGGTATCGGTATCAGAACTGAGAAAGCAGGATCAGTGCGTCCCCAATAATTAAGGATGTAGTTGTTATAAAGCATTTCCAAAAATCTATTACAAATAAGTCGAACGTTTCACATCAGTGTTGGCACAAAATGCATGTTTGTTCCATTTGTTACATGAAGAGAATTTGTCTCCTGACTTCAGTTTCACACTTTGCCTAATGGATTTACACTAGTGCCTGACAAATCTCAGAGGACGGACATCTTGTTTTTCAAATATGTATTTTTCTCATTTAGTCTGAAAGTGAAAACTGAGCCTGCCAGTCAAGCGTAAAATTAGTTGAATGTGCTTTGCTTTTACTTGCTCCATAACGGCAGAGGAACTTTTTTTGTTTTTAGCTGGGCTGTTAGAGTGCTACAAAGTCACTTGTGATGGTAGATTTGTACTTTGTCGTATCATTTCGCTTTCTTCAAAACATGTTTTTGCCACATGCTGTTAATGAAGACAAAACGCACTGGGGCGGGCTGGTGTACACTCTACTGTACAAATTAAAGGGTCCGTGTGCAATTTATTTCCATGTATTTGAGCAAAACTTGTCTTACCCGAGCACAGATGGATTGTATTGGGCGACAGAGGCTCACTTGAGTGTTCGTCCACTGATCCAAAGCTTGGCGGTTCAAATCCCGCTCGCAACATAAACATTGTTGGTAGAGCGGTAAAATCCACTGACCCACAGGTTGGCGGGTGCGATTCCAGCTCCCACAGATGAATTCTGCTGTTGTGTCCTTGGGCAAGACACTTCACCCACCCCGCCCCCCGGTCTCTGTGTACACTGGTGTATGAATGTGTGTGTGAATGGGTGAGTGGTTTCTCGATGTAAAGCGCAATGAGTGCCTTGAAGGTGGCAAAGCATTGTCTAATTATACATTTCTTGTCTGAGAATCAGGAAGTGCACGCTTAGCATGGTAATTGCACGCTACAGTTGTCCCTCACTATTTCGTGGTTCAGATTTTTTTTGTGCAATTTTCTATCCTTTTTTTTAACAGTATTTGAATGTGCATTGTGTTCTGCGTCCTGATTGGCTAAGGGACTGTAGACCATCGTGTTCTGCGTCCTGATTGGCTAAGGGACTGTAGACCATTGTCCATCAGTCTCCTCCGTGTCTCCTGTACAGTACAGAATGTGTCAGACAAATTTACATAAATGTTGGATCGCAGTGTGACTCTGAAGTGCTGTATGTTTGCAAGTTTTCTCCCCGACAAAACCACAATGTCGATGAAACGTTCTGCACCGACAAAGGCACCGACGAAGGTTTGAACTTTGTCTTTAAACAAGAGAGAAATGTGAGAAAATGTGAATGCCTGTGTGAGAAAAGTGTATAAAGTGTGTGGTGAGGGGTTTTACAGCCAAGAAACATATAGAATAATTGTAAAAAATAAAGATGAATACTTTGCGGATTTCGTCTATTGTGGGTTATTTTTAGAACATAACCCCAGCGATAAACGAGGCACCACTGTATATTTTCCCTTTCCAGCTAACATCCCTTAACATCAACATTTTAAAACACCTCACAGTCTCCACATACTCATTTGCTGTTCTACTCATGTGGGATCAAATAATATCTTTGGAACAACAACTTTTTGATTGAACCAGATGACAGGGTAACAAATGTGCAACGCTAAGAGATGGTTTCAAGAAAATGGAAAGGCATTGCTCAATTTGCGATTTTTTTTCTGAACGCCGCTGTTGTTTGACCGTAAGAACGCCTCCTACAAGCCTCAGTGTTCTCCTTCTCCTTCAGTGTCTTTGTGCTATGGGAGCTGTTTGTTTTTCTTTAAAATGCCTGCACTTATGAACTCCGGGGAGGGCTCAGATATTATTTTAAAAAACATCAACTCATGCCTAAGCGCTTCAATTATGTGTATCTGTATTCAGGACAGCACGGCATTTAAATCAAAGAGGTCAAACGCTGAATGGGGCGATAATTTCTTCTGACACCCCCCGCCAGTTATCGCCGACTTTACAGAAAAGGGAGCATCTTTCAACTTTCACTCCGGCTTTGAAAGAAGATTATTTAAAAACGGCTCGCTTTTGACATTTTAAGCACAAACCACGCTAAGATATTCTTTGCTGTCAACCGCAGTATACTAAGTGACTTATCATTACACCGGGGTTAGGAGCGCTCACTTAGGGGCTATATGTCATTTTAGCAGCGACAGAAGACTGAAGTTATTTTAAGTGTCACTGTGGAGTGCTCCAATCAGCTGGCCTCTGGTCCTCAGTCTCGTCTGGCCCGCCCAAAGTGGGACATAGGGACGTTTGAGGCGGCGATTAGCTTAGCATAATGTGATATTGAGGGGCTGTCATTTGTATTTTGTAATAACCATCAAAATATCAGACTTAAAAGTGCACTGTGTACTTTTCTGAGGGAAGATGAGTCACCTGCTTGTCTGCACTGATGTAAGATGTTCCAGAGTATGACTTTTCTATCTCAATGTAGAGAAATATGTGATGCCACCAGGTCAGGTTACAGGGGACTTGTTCATTCAGTGTGTGTGTCTCATCGACGCTAGCAGTTATAGGGGCAAATTTAGTTGGCTGTTGAAGATAACGCCCCTTCCCATCTGCACAACTGGTTTAGCAGCGAGCGGATCCTTAGCAACGCTGTCAATCAAACCTGTTGCTAACGCTAGTGGGAGCAACCTCGGGGAAAGACGGCACCTGATTTGCCTCTTATTAATATTCACACTTTAATTTACGGACACAATAGCAAAATAAAAATACCCGGATCTTGTAGAGCAGGTTAATACGAACATTTTAAGACCAAAATGAGTCAATGGAGTCTGAAGCGCGCCCATGCTCACTTCCTATTTAGAACACAGTGGCTAGCAAGTTAGCTATGTCCATTTATATATACCGTCTTTGGCTTTAAACTTTTCTATTGCAGTGGAGATAAGCTTGTGACGCTCCCGTCAAGTTACAGGTCACAGGGCAAGTAAGTCTGTAAACTATAAAAAGACAGCTTAAAATGGAAATGAGCGGTCTGGTTCAAAAATGGGGTGCCAAGGTGTTCAGAGATGTGTGCTCAGACAGAAGAAAAGTAGAACAAGTTTGTGGAAGTTTATGTTTTGTCTGTAAATGTACAATCAGGCCCATCAATAGAAAACTGGGGACCCGGGGTAAGAAGCATCACATGGGCCCCCCTCTACTATAAATTAATAGTAAGAGGGTCCACTTCTAGGCCCTTAAGACCTTAGAGCCTGGGATAACAGACCCCTTTGTCCCCCCGTTGACTCCCCTGCGTACACTTTTAGTAAAAATTCCAAAAATGTATAAATGAGAGCCGAGATCTGGAGATGTGTAACCAAGTAAATGCTATTGATACATTTAATGCCATATACTGTGCAAAGCAATAACATCTCTGTGGAGTAGAAAAGTTTCAGCAGGGGTTATCTAGCCACTGTTTTTTTGATTGCAAATTCAGATGACCACCGCTGAAACCTTCTCTACACTGAACCACTCCTGGATGATGGGACGAGGGATTACACCGTCTCATCTCCATGGAGACAAGCAGAAAAGTGCACCTTTAATTCCATCATTTCACCAAAGAAAAGAAAAAAAAAACTTCTGACCTTTACGCTTTGTGATCCTTGGGTCTGTCGTTGATGGGGAATGCCTGGCTCACCCTAAAACCCTTTAAGGACTTAGACCATTATAGACCAGAAGAGCTCGCCTAGACTTTTATTCTTTTTTTAGCCATAAAAATCATGTTAAAGGAAGTATCAGTATGTACTTTTGCCTTTTTTCACACAACTTCCTCTATCCATCCTTATTTTTCCTTTGATGCATCAAATAAGTGACTGGGAGAATCCGGGTGGCACCTGCGCTCTGATTGGTCATCTTCAAGGGATGATGTAAGCACAATACCGTTATGACAGTAACATATTTAAAGAGCCCCATGCCTCTGCTCTGAGACACCGTTTGAATTTACATAAGAGCACAATTGGTTGCGTAGTTGCAGTACTGGAAAGTCCACAACCGCGCTCTGTCTCCATCCGCCTCAGCAGGGTTAAGGTATGACCCAGTATTACAGCTATCACAGTCTCAAAGATAAGGCGTCTCCAGATTTTTTTTTTAAATTTTTTTTCATGCCTGTTATAGTGGAGCAGAGTCTCTGAGTTCCTGCAAAAAGAAGAAAAATCAAGGTAAATAATCATTTAAAAATACACTGCCTGGCCAAAAAAAAAATTCCCACCCAAAAAAAAAAAAAATCAGAATAAGTTTTATTGCCATTGTCAAGGTCACACACTCTAATATTTTGGTTGTTTTAGCTTTGATCATGGCACATTCACTGTGGCATTGTTTCGATAAACTTCTGTGTCACAAGATTTATTTCCATCCAGTGTTGCATTAATTTTTCACCAAGATCTTGCATTGATGATGGTCGAGTCTGACGCTGCACAAAGCTTCTCCAGCACATCCCAAAGATTCTCAGTGGGGTTAAGGTCTGGACTTTGTGGAGGCCAATCCATGTGTGAAAATGATGTGTCATGCTCCTGAACCACTCTTTCACAATCTGAGGCCGATGAATCCTGGCATTGTCATCTTGGAATATGCCATTGATGGAATAACCTGGTCATTCAGTATATTCAGGTAGTCAGCTGACCTCATGACACTGTTGCTGAACCTAGACCTGACCAACTGCAGCAACCCCAGCCTTTTTGCTTAGTTAAATCCAGGTGGCGACTTTTTTTTGGCCATGCAGTGTTCTACTGAGAGAACAACACTGATAGAACCTACCTGACCCATGACCCATAGCAGTAGCTCGATCATCCTAAATGCAGAATATAGCCAGTACAATCCTTTGGGAGAATATGGTTGTTGTAAAACTGGTGAGAAAACTTAAACCCCTTCTCTACCAATTTCACTGATCGGAAAATGTATCACCGGTTCACGTTGGTTATCCCTTGCTGCAATGAAGCTCGCCAAAATACCAAACAAAAACATAAAGATAAAGATAAAAATGATGAATAGCAACATTTGAGCCGTTGAAGATAAGTCGTTACATCTGTTGTTCACCATTATACCTGCGTTAAACTACCTTTGTGGTTTCGATTGATGTTTTACGTTATTCCCTTTTGTCCCTTTTAATCTGCTGCCATGTATCCCTCATTTAGCAGAGTGGCCTAACCAGACGCTCACAATGAGGACAGATGCAGCTGACGCCCTCGGACCATCTTTACTGGACGTCCTCTCACAGAGACATGAGGTGCTCGCTCATCCGGGTTTATTGAAAAAGCAACATCACGGAGCCATAAAATATCGTCCTATCAGCATGCGGCAGATGGCACATGACGGAACAAGTCACGCTACAGATACACGCTCCAGGTCGCCATATGATGCAGTGCAAAGTAGTTTAAGAATTGTATGATATACTTGGAAAAAAAAAAAAAAAAGAAAGAAAATGATAAACTGTATTTTAATGTCTCTGTGATTCTGATTTTGTGATTAAAGGGGACATATTACCCTGTTTTCTGATCTATGTTATAATGTTGTTTCCTCAACACAAACCTCTACCTGGTGATGTCATCATGTGATAATACAGGAAGTGCTCCACTGTGTTTTTAAACTACATACATCTTCACTAGAATCATTTGGATCATTTCAGCCCTGGAATTGCCGATCTCCACTAAACTAAAGGTAAAAGTTAGTTGTTAACCTCCTAAGACCCGAGCCCTTGCATGTGAGGCTTTCTTAATTTATCTTTGTTATTTGGGCTGATTGGATGAGTATAAAAACAAAGAATTATGTCCACATATGAGGACATTTCGTTCAACGTTTTAATGAAGTCCATCTTGAATCTAAACTATAATGTGTTAAACTCTTCTTTTCTTTAAATGACAGTTTAATGACCTCATATGTGGACACCAGGACATTGGAAAAAAAAAAATGTATCGTGGCCTAGACAACCCAAAATATGTTGTCCAGGAGGTTAACTTGAAAATGACCACTTGATGACATCACTAGGTGGAACAGAGCACTGTGAGCTTTGGAGATGTAGAGAGACTAATAAAAAAGGAAAACATAATATAATCCATTTTCCATCCGGGGCCGGGCCGGGTCGCGGGGGCAGCAGTCTCAAACATGTGTGAATGAAACAAAACACAACTCCAGGTCTGTTTTTGAGGCGGTAACAACATTATAACATAACTGACAGCTCTGTTTTGCATAATGTAGGAAAATTGCACAATAGACTTGAAAAAAATAACATTATAGACTGTATTTTAATTTGGCTGTGATTTAGATTTTGACATTACATATGCAGTGTATAACTTTTTCTGGTCTAGAGTCTGCTGCTAGCTTGTCTTAATAGAGATGATATTGCTTTGTCTGGAATATTTTTGGTAACACTTTATAATAACTATAGCCTATTTAGCCTTAATAAAGCATGAACAAACACTTAATTAATAATGAACAAACACTGAATTAATAATGAAGAAACTCTTAATCAATAATGAACAAACACTTAATTAATGATTCATGCTTAATAACTACTTAATTACAACCTTAATTAACACTGAATTAGCAATTAATTGGCCTGTGTTGTGTACAGTTACTTAGTTACACTTAGTTACTCCTTAAATAAGCATTTACAAATGGTTAGTTAAGTATTAACTCAAACACTTGTTAATGAAGTGTTAATTAAGGCCGTAATTAAATAGTTATTAAGCATGACTCATTGTTAATTAAGTGTTTGTTCATTATTAATTAAGTGTCTGTTCATGCTTTATTAAGGCTAAAGAGGCTATAGTTATTATAAAGTGTTACCGAATATTTTGCAGTATGGCATAAAATGTATACATATCCTGGAAATAACCATGTGACACCATCAGGCCAAGTTTTAAATCAGATCTGTGGAGAGGCGACTCCGCTCACAGTTAGAATGTTTTTTTCAAGGAATTTTTAACCAATAAAACAACATCCATAATTGAAGTTATGGTTGTATTTTGATTTTGTGAGATGTCTAATTCATGTTACCTTACCCATTTTGTCTTGTCATGTTCTTCCAAATTAACATACTGCCACACGCAATTACAGTTTGTTTTTCAGAGACTCAAACTCCACCCAAATGATACTTAAAGGTCCTCGAAACAAGAGGAAAATGAGGAGGCTGAGGAGGTGAAGTGGGTCACAGCGACTGATCAGGTGGAACTACTGCGGTTTTACTTGAGGTAGTCAGGGCAACATTAGACTCTTGAACAAACACTGAACATTTAATTTTCTCCATTAGCCGTTAGATGCAAACAAACAGGTTAATGGAACCTAGCGTTGTAATCCATTGATTAATATAGAAATCTGATGAACAAACCTTGTGATCATCATGTGGTAATACAGGAAGCGCTCCACTGTATTTTTAAACTCTGCACACCGTCTTTAGAATCATTTGAATGATTTCCGCTTTGCCACTTCTCCGCTGAACTAAAGGTAAAAAGTAGCTGTTAACTACTTGAAACTACCACTTCATGACATCACAAGGTGGAACGGACCATTTTGAGCTTTGGAGATGCAGACAGACTAATATTTAACTAATAAGGGTCAAACATATTAGTTGTAGCATGTGTGAATGAAACAAAACACAACTCCAGGTATGTTTTTGAGGATGTAACAGCATTTTAACATGACTCAATGTTCACAAGAGTCAGTTTTTAGTAATATAGGACCTTTAAAACATGAAAATGTCAAAATGAAACAGAACTGCCAATCTAACTCAAATGTAAACTACTTCAAACACATTGCAAATAATCTTGAGTATTTGCATGTTTCGCACTGTGATGTTTAACCATTGAATAACAGGTATCACAGCTCCCCACACTATACTCTTCTGTTCTGCCCTCCAGCTCATTCCCACTGCTTACAGCACTGTAGCCTAAAGGTTTGGGACTTCTTACCTGTCCCACTGTGTGCCTGAAGTTCTGCAGTGTTGAACTTCCTCACATCCTTATCGACCTGTCTGTGGTTTACTCTCATTTTGTGCCCAAAGCCATTCCACTTCATTTCAGTAGAAGCAATTATGTATTTATACTTATTACAAACATGCCCTAATTTATCCAAAATGTACATCCCCATCTTCAGATATAACAACTATGCAAGTCCAAAGTAATGTCATTGCATGGTACAAAATGCTCCATTTAGTTGAAACGTTTTTGCCGTCCTATAGATTATCAGAGCACCAGCATCATGAGGAAAGAACATTGTGTGGAAATACTGACGCAACATCTCAAGAAATCAGCCAGGAAGTTAAAGCTTGGGAGCAAATGAATCTTCCAAATGGACAATGGACCCGAAGCATACTGCCAAACTGGTTACAAAGTGGCTTAAGGATAACAAAGTCAAAGTTTTGGAGTGGCCATCTGAAAGCTCTGATCTCAATCCTATTGAAAATGTATGTGCAGATCTGAAAAAAACATGTGTGAGCAAGGCAGCCTACAAACTTGGCTCAGTTACACCAGTTCTGTCAAGAGAAATGGGACAAAATTAATTCCAACTATTGTGAGTTATTGAAAGTAATGAAAAAATTGTCTTAAAATGCCTCGTCTTATTATTCTGGCATTTCGCAAATATAAATAATTTTGGAAATCCTAACTGACCTAAAACAGGAAAAGTTTAGTCTGATTTCTTGCCAGACAGTGAGAAAAAAAAGTATATGCGTCTTTTTATATAGCGTATGGAAACTTCTGGTTTCAGCTGTATGTGAGCACAGTTTGCACCTTCATCGTTTTGCCCTAATCACAGCATCTCTTTGGTTCTTCACCTTCCTTATAACGAGCACTGTCCCTGAGATTATCACTGCAGTATTCGCTCCCATAAACAACAGGGTAAATTAAACCAAAGAGCAGAGTGTTTCATCCCAATGCTTACGAGTGAATCCTCTATATTACCATGTTTATATGACAGCACCCTCCAGTAAAGTGTGGTAAGCAGAAACAGAGGCAGCTCGCCCATAAAGAGCCTTCCTCCCCTGCACCACAGTATTTATGGGAACAAAAACAACAGGCCTTAAATCAGCATTCGAGAGCCAGTGAAGGCGGCTGGGATCGGAGCTGAAGAGGCCGCCTCGTGATGAGTACTTCACCGCTGCTTCCTCATGACTTCATTACACTTGATTTAGTGAGAACTTGGGGAGTAGGACTTGGTTAGGCCGACACGTACGTACGGTTCCTCACATGTACATTTTCTGATTAGACAGTTTCCTCGTTCAGATTAAATGTACTTTCATTTGTTGGATATTAATGGGCACGATGGCTCCTTGTGTGGATAGCTGATGGGGAAAGTATGATGGAGATCCTCTGATAGCCGGATCTGGATGAAGAGGTGCAAAGATAAAGAAACATGTTATAAAGTAGATCAGATAAGTCCGACTGAATTCACGAGGGGGATTGTTACATTTCAATCTGTCTGCTTTCGATCTTAAAAGCATCACTGAACTATTTTTAAGAAAGTATGCACTCGCTGGGTACACATGGATATATTTGCATGGCAGCCCAGTTTTAAATGTCAGCCCTGTCCGCCGAGGGAGCGTTAACTGTTTTGAATGAGGGATCTTACTTTTAAAGAACACATGCAAAATTGACTTTTTTAATCTTTTACTTATGTCAGAGGTGCCCAAACTTTTTTTTTTTATCGAGGGCCACATCCCAAAACATATTCTAAGCAGAGGGCCACAGACTTTAATCAATGCAGTGTGGTGCTTTAAACACAGCTTTAACAGAGCCACTGTGTGTTAATAAGGCTTGAAACACATTCATTTTAGGTCTGTATCACACTGCAACATGATGTTTGAGGATATAGTTTAATTTGCTGTTAAAAGTTCTGCTTATGATCATTTGGGCTGGTTCAGCAGGAGGCTTGAGGGCCAATAAAAACTGGTCTGAGGGCCGCATTTGGCCCCCGGGCCATAGTTTGGACATCCCTGACTTATGTTATCGGGTTGTAAAATGGTAAATGGTCACATTTTTATATAGCGCTTTTCCATCTTCAAGGCCAAAGCGCTTTACAACAAAGAAGCACTCACCCATTCACACACACATTCATACACCAGTGTACACAGACACAGGGTGGGTTGACTGTCCTGGACACAACAGCATTGATTTGTGGAAGCTGGGATCGCACCGCCAACCTGTAGGTCAGTGGATGTGACCGCTCAACCAATGATGTTTATGTTGAGAGCGAGATTTGAACCGCCACCCTTCAGATCAATGGACAAACACTATCAGCTGAGCTACTGCCGCCCCATATATCGCTTTTCCACATTCCACATCCATGAACAAACCAGTCACCCATTCACACACATCAGCACACCGGTGTACACAGACGCTGTAGATGTAAGGCAGTGTTCACCAGAAAACTGACCAGAACTGAAGAAACAGCTTGGATGTGCAGCAAAACGTCTTCACTTAAATAACATTTTGTCCAGTTGACAAAATAGATTTTTTCTTTTACTATAGATCATACCTGGATGGAGGATTACACTAGTTCTTCCTCTAGTTAAAAACATACCCAGATTTGTGTAATGTCTTCATTCACTTTTATTTCTTTAATTCACTACTCAAAACTTATCTTCTCCATACCCAGAAATGCTCAGTTTGACTCTTGGCTGTTTTGTTGCGTCATAGGTAAAACTCTGGACTTCTCCTATGCAGTTTTTGAAGTGCTCATATTACACTGTTTTCTGTTCTGTTGTAATGTTGTTTCCTCATCACAAACATACCTTGTTTTTTGTTTCATTCACATGTTTAACACACAAACCCTGGCCTGTTCCACCTTGTGATGTCATCATGTGGTAATACAGGAAGTGTACAGAACATATTCACTTGAATCATTTGGATATTTTCAGCTTTGGAATTGCCAAACTCTACTGAACGAAAGGTAAAAGGAGCTGTTAACTTGAAAACTACCACTTCATGACATCATAAAGTGGAACAGAGCATTCTGAGCATTGGCGATGTAGACAGACTAATAATGCAGCATGACTAAAACATGTGTGAATGAAACAAAACACAGCTCTGGACATGTTTTTGAGGAGGTAACAACATTCTAACATGGCTTAAAGCTCGGGAGATTCAATTTTGCCATCACTGGATTCATTCTGAGGTAAAATTCTGTGCGCTACGAATGCATGGCTCCATTAGCATAGCATTCACTATACGGATAGAAGATATGATAAGTGAAGGTAGAAAATGTGAAATTCTTATCCCAAGGTGACCAAAAGAGAATTCAAGCCACAAGAATGCATAAAATCTGTTCTCTAAAGTTTCTAAAACATGAAATACAAAGGCCAGTGGAAAGTTTGGATTCCATTGGGCTGTTCTTTAGTGTCTAGAAATGTTATGCAATCGAAATCATTATTCATAGACATAGTTAACTTTATTGTATATATTGAAACACACACACACACACATTTAATCTATAGAACATCAAATAAGCCAACATGAAATAAGACTACACTTATTGTTTCCCATTAAACTGCTCTGTATTATCATATGACGTATTCTGCCATATATATTGCACATTCCTTCATTAGTCATCACTGTAGTTTGTGTAAATCTGGCGAAGCTTCAGAGCCACAGCAGGAGGTGGGCTCACACAGAGAGAACGAACCCGGTTACAACCAAGAGCCCAAGAAAGAAGAAAAAAATAATCAAAGGTTTACATTGCAGTGATGTTTCTTAGGCGTACACTTTAATTATAATTTGCTGTATGAAATATTATTCGGAAATGAGACCATATAGATTTAATTCACACTTTACCTGTCTTTTCTTATTCCATGTAGGTGAAGTTATGGTTTGTCTAATGGAAGTTTCATGTCACTTAATAACGTGGGTAGGTAAAGCAAGGCGAGTTTATTGGTACAGCACAATTCATACACAAAGTAATTCAAAGTGCTTTGCAGAATAAGAAAGACATTCAAACCACAATACAACAAATCATCATAAAATTAACATTAAAGCAGAAAAGTGCAGAAGAAAAACCTTTTAGGCAAATGCACAGCTAAACAGAACAGAGCCTGGATTTAAACATTGTCAAAGTAGAGGCCTGTGTCACATCTGCAGGAAGAATGTTCCAGGTTTTAGCTGCAGAAAACTGAAACACTGATTCCCCATGTTTAGTCCTGGTTTAGTCCTGATTTAGCCCTAGTTTAACCCTGGTGTAGTCCTGGTTTAGTCCTGGTTTAGTCCTGGTTTAGTCTTGGTTTAGCCCTGGCGTAGTCCTGGTTTAGTCCTGGTTTAGTCCTGGTTTAGCCCTGGTGTAGTCCTGGTTTAGTCCTGGTTTAGTCCTGGTTTAGTCCTGGTTTAGCCCCGGTTTAGCCCTGGTGTAGTCCTGGTTTAGTCCTGGTTTAGTCCTGGTTTAGTCCTAGTTTAGTCCTGGTTTAGTCCTGGTTTAGTCTTGGTTTAGTCCTGGTTTAGCCCTGGTGTAGTCCTAGTTCAGTCCTGGTTTAGTTCCGATTTAGTCCTGGTTTAGTCCTGGTTTAGCCCTGGTTTAGCCCTGGTTTAGTCCTGGTATAGCCCTGATTTAGTCCCGGTTTAAACCGGGTTTAGTCTCGGTGTAGTCCCGGTTTAGTCCCGGTTTAGTCCCGGTTTAGTCCTGGTTAGTCCCGGTGTTGTCCTGGTTTACTTCTGGTGTAGCCCTGGTGTAGTGTCCCGGTTTTGTCCTGGTTTAGTCCCGGTTTAGTCCTGGTTTAGTCTTGGTTTAGTCTTGGTTTAGTCCTGGTTTAGTCCTGGTATAGCCCTGGTTTATCCCTGGTTTAGTCTTGGTGTAGTCCTGATGTAGTCCTGATGTAGTCCTGGTGTAGTCCTGGTTTAGTCCTGGTTTAGTCCTGATGTAGTCCTGGTTTAGTCCTGGTTCAGTCCTGGTTTAGTCCTGACTCTGGCACCAGCAGGAGGCCGGCCCCTGAAGTCCTCAGAGTGTGAGATGGTTCTTATGGCACTAACATGTCAGAGATGTAAGAAACGTTGCTTGAACAATTTCTTTTGGGGATACACGATACATTTCTATAATAAAATGATCCTTTTGATTTGGAAATGTTACACAATTCTGAGAAATGTTTGTAAAGGTAAAGTAACACTGGCTTGGAGGGGCCAGTGAGTGAGTAGTCGCGCAACCTTCATATGTCACTGCTGTAATCATTCCATCGGTTCACTATGGCCATATGTCTGTTTTATTATAGTGATGTATTTCATTTACACGTATACTCGCTGTCTTATTAATACTGCACAAGTCAATATATTTTTGACATTTCCAGAATCTATTGGAGGATATTGTCCTGTAACGGGGATGTAGGAGTCAGAGCAGAACATCTGAAATGCTAATGTAGACGTCAACACATTTATTTTCAACATATTTTAAAAGAGCCAACCCTATGTTTATACAGGTTTGACTGTTCATTGGATAGAATAAGAAGATAATGTAAGAGCGCTCGTCCACCAACCCGAAGGTCAGAGGTTCGATTCCTGCTCGGACCAAGCTCTTGTTGAGTCCTTTGGTCCTTTGAGTCCTTTCTCTTAGGAGCTGCAGCTTTCCACTAAATGTATGTAAATGGAAAGGAGAAGATCGAAATAGTCTTTATACATTTTATATGTAACTACAGAGCAGCTTATCAACTGAACCGATATTTGGAAGCCGATATCCAATCCAGCTAATTTTTTTACAGTATCGGGATACTGGACTGGTATCGAATCGTTGCATCCCTACTTTCTCGTGGAGCTGCAGTTTTCCACTAAATACATGGAAAAGGAGAGAAGTAAATAGTCTTAATACATTTTATATGTCCAACCAGAATATCGACTGAACCGATATTTGGAAGCCGATATCCAATCCAGCTAATTTTTTATGTCAGTTACTAGTATCGGTACCGGTAGACGAATCAGTGCATCCCTGCTTTCTCTTAGGAGCTGCAGCTTTCCACTAAATGTAAATGGAGTTATCAGTAAACGGATTACCATATTCGAATAATTGCAGTATCCCTACTTTTTCTTGGAGCTGCAGTTTTCCACTAAATACCACTTAAAAATGGAGAGAAGGAAATAGTCTTATCACATCATTTTATATGTCCAAGAAGGATATCGACTGAACCGTTATTTGGAAGCCGATATCTAATCCAGCAAATTTTCCATTATCGATTATCAGTATCGGTTACCAGTATCGAATCGTTGCATCCCTACTTTTCTTGGAGCTGCAGTTTTCCACTAAATACATGGAAATGTAGAGAAGTAAATAGTCTTATTACACCGTTTTATATGTCTAAACAGGATATCGACCTGAACCGATATTTGGAAGTCGATATCTAAAACAGCAAATGTATCAATATCGGTTACTAGTATCGGTTACCGGTATCGAATCATTGCATCCATACTTTCTCCTGGAGCTGCAGTTTTCCACTAAATACATGTAAATGGAGACTACAGCTCTATTTTTGTCATCACCGGCGCACGATTAAGACCGGCTGGAATGTGATATTGATGAGACATATTTCCATTAATTTCATGTTAAAGAGCATATTGGGGCCTGGCCTGCCCACAGTATTGTTGGGTTGGAGACGACACGTGGCTAAATGAGTATAATTAAAGTCAGCTCAGACTGGACGCCCACCTCGGCCCGTCTATAATTAATTTGCTCTCAGGACCGTACCATCTGCTTCCTGTGTGAGTGCAGCTCCTGTAAAAGGTTCACCTTACATTCACAAGGCCTTGTCAAGGTATTAATCACCAAGTACAGCCTCACAATTAGTCTAATCTGTCACGATTCATGAATCTACATTAGCTTTCATTGACTTAAGAACTATGCACGGAATCTCTTTTGTTAGAACTCGTGCTGTGTATTTGTTTCTTTGCAACAATATGACTGTTCGCACAAACAATAGAAGACAAAAGAAGACAAAAGAAGTGAAATGTTCCTTTTTCCCCAACAGAAATTAACTCAGAAAATAAAGAAGGACAAGAAATAATCGATCTAATAGGGCAGTTGTTTTCTCACGTTTTGATTTCCACGCTCTACCACTCTACTATTACATCCACAACTGCCCTGAGACCTATTGACAGAGACATGGCTGCGTTTCTGTGCCAACCTTATTGGTAAAATGGTAAATGCATTTTTATACCGCGCTTTTCCACCTTCAAGGCACTAAAAGCATTTAATCAAGAAACTACTCACTCATTCACACACACACATTCATACAGCAGTGTACACAGACACTGAGGGCGAGGGGGGTTATACTTACTACACTTTTTTTTTTTTTTTTATATATATTTGACTAATTGCAATAAACCTATATATTTTCCCCATTAGAACTGACATATACCACGATACGTCCAGAGAGAAACAATCCACTAAACAGAGGTGGATGAAGAACTCTATGTTGTTACTTAAAAGTACAGATACAGAGGTAAAAGTAAAAGCTTCACATGAAAAAAATAACTGGAGTAAAAGTTTTTAAGTACCCATTTAAAAATATACAGTCGTCCCTGGTTTATCATGGGGGTTACGTTCTAAAAATAACCTGCAATAAGCGAAATCTGTGAAGTAGTTTTTTTTTTTTACAATTATTCTATATGTTTCTTGGCTGTAAAACCCCTCACCACACACTTTATACACTTTTCTCACACAGGCATTAACATTTCTCAAAGGCCGCAAAAGTTGAACCGTGATATAGTGAGGGACAGCTGTACTTAAAGAGTAAAAAGTAAAGTGATCTGATGATATCGGCAAAAAAACTCATACATATTTTGGTCAGTAGTAGCAATACAAATCGATTTCTCAGTTTTTCAATTTTGAGTATTTATTTTTGTTTCCTATAAGGCTAAACTTGAGGATGTTACCACAAACATGGTAAAAATAACCCCTCAAATCATCCGAAAAGTACTTTTTACTTTTCAGCCCAGTTCAAAGATACTGATCTCAAATGTAGTGAAGTAAAAGTAAAAAGTATCCACTGTAAGATTGACTTAGTGTGGAAGCCTAAAAATTCTACTTAAGTGCAGTACTTTACTACTTCCACCACTATCAAATACTGCACTATTACACTACCAGTACAAGCTTTGGGCAAATATTGATTAGGTAAAAAGCAACCACAGTATTTCTATTTGCAAGAAAAGTACCACTCCGCACACACAGCATTGCAAGAAAAATATGATTGTGCGTTTGAAGTGTTAAAGACTTGTTTGTCGCACACAGGTGATGCTAAATACCGCAGGGGGACCATTAAACGCAGCCATTTAGCAGTTGTATTGGGGACTGATATTTCTGTGAAAAATAAGTGGAGCTAATGGGTTTAGCATTGAGACAGGAGCCCTGCCTATGGGGGACAGTGGCTTCTTCAATACTGCGCTTTCATCCTGGCCTCACTGCGCAGCGTTCAGTCTCATTACCACTTAACGGGTGTATTAAAGTCCTGCTCCAGAGCCCTTACATGACACCCGGCGTGTCCCGCTTAATGCGCACATCTTGTACAAACTTGTAGAACCCATTACAACCTTACAAAAGACGCCAAAGTGGGGAAAAACCTACTTACTCTCCTTCTAATTCTGAGGATTCGTTTAGAAAATTGAATAAGTCTACGCTAATTGTGTTAAGCTTGGCGGTGAATACCTCCCTCGAGACGGTCCCGTAGTGTACTTCCCACATGATCGTTAACCATAAATATCACAGTCTCTTGACCCAGCGTTTGTGGTATAGTGTGGCTAATGCCGCTTAATTAGAATCCTCTTAAGGAAGACTCTGGCTGACCTCAGGAATACGCACTCACTGAGAATAAGCTCTGGCAAAAGTTCTCTCTTTTGGGCTCAGCATTATCCCACAGAGTACATGTTCTGCAGTGCTTCACTTGTACTTGTTTTGTTTGTTTGTTCGTGCCTCACAAGTGGAGGGACTAAAGAGTGTAATGATGTTGGATTAGGGCCAGAAACAGACACACTTCTGTTATATTAATGCAGCGGCTCAGTGGAAGTAGTAGAAGATAACAAAGTACTTTTTACTTTTTCTTAAGTACATTTTACATCGGATACTTTTTACTTTTACTTCACTACATTTGAGTATCTGTACTTTCCACTCCACTACCTTTTTGAACTGACCTCAGAAGTAAAAAGTACTTTTCATATGATCTGAGGGCTTTTTTTTTTGTAATGTTGATTAATGTGTATTGTCCCTTTTCAAATAAAATAAAAACAAAAAACAAAAAAAAAAACCCTCAAGATTTTTAAATTTCTAGACATTTTTTTTTTTCTGATGGATTTTAATGTTCCAGTTGGTGACAGTGGGCTTAAATTTACATTATAAAGGTCCTTGCACCAGTGTAAACACATAGCTGCCCTCACTTCTGCCCGACTCTGAAACAACTGTAGCAGCAGTAGATATTTTTGCTACTATAGATATAAAACAGAGGGATATTTAAGCTGCTGTAAACACACAAGACCAGTGTCCAACAAAACTTGATATATTATATTATTTTCAATATAAATGTGTAGGGTCTTGAGGGGCCCACTGGTGGCTTTGGGGGCCCTAAGCAGCTGCTTAAACCGCTTATAAGTTGGGCCAGCCCTGATGTCGCCCCTTGTAATTAAAACGCCTTGGTTGCAGCACAGCCAT
Source organism: Periophthalmus modestus (assembly GCA_019594935.1). NCBI lineage: Eukaryota > Metazoa > Chordata > Actinopteri > Gobiiformes > Gobiidae > Periophthalmus > Periophthalmus modestus. The sequence goes on from JAIEZT010001390.1 coordinate 30,881,877, forward strand.
TAGAAACATGATATGAACAGAAATAAGCAGAGTGGTTCATAATGAGGAATATGTAAAATGTTCATTTGCAAAAACAGATAAGTGCCATTTGAAAACGTCCTCGGAGGCTTGTAGTTTGCTCTTTGCATAGTAATATTTCCAAATGTATTTTATAGCTACCAAAATATAACTCCATCCCTTCTTGATAAAATCCTCTGCACATTATTACAGAAATCCCAGTGATACTTTTGACAAATTTTCAAACTGGAGATATCTGCTTTTGCTGTTGAACTTTTCATGTAGATAAAACCATGAAAAATATGAATGAATCAAGGGGGCAGTGAAGACCACGCCTGGAACATTTGGCAGACGCAGCGCTCTGTCACTTTGTCCTATATACTTTATTATATCTGCTACATTTGTCACCTGTGCAATTAACCTTTGAACCTGAAAATCTCCTGAAACGCGTTTGATTAGCATAGATATTGATAGTCGTCAAAGGATTTTACTTCAAGTCTCCTTTTCATTCTGAAATGCACGAGCACATTATAATGTAAATGGCATAATTATGTAGATTGGAGACATAATTATTATATTCTAATAATTAAAGACATACATTGAAAGCCGCTGGTGTAACCTGTCAAAGCAGATGCAAAACATGTCTGAGATGCTAACGGCTAAATCGTCATTCAGGGAGCACTTAAGTGGCTTTTAAGAGCAGCTTGAAAATAAGCTATTTACAAATCATCAAACCGCTCTGTGTTTACTCTTGTAATTAATGTCAGATGCTGCTTGTTGAAAGTCATCCCTATACTTGCAATGAATCTAGTTATTTTATATTGTGCTGTTCTGCTCCTGGTCAGAAACTGTTAAATGCTAAAAGTCACTTTGAAGGACATCGACAAAGAAGAATAGTGTTGTTTACTCTGAAGGACTTGAGGATAAAGACGGTTTTATGTGCATTTTCAAGCTAGCTGAATATTTACTGGTTTTAAGGCTTTTGCTATCTGAAAGCATGCAGATAAATGTATTTGTAGGCTGTCAAAACAACTTTTTCATGTCTCGGAGCTTATTTGACTTTAAAAGGAGAATCATTTGTTTTGTGTGATCATATTGGTCTTTACCTCCAGCTACTGCTCGTCTTCCAAAGTTCCTTCAGCGCTGACCTTCAGAGAGATTTCAGAATACATTTCTTTTTCGTGAGCGCGAGGTACAAACACGCTCGGCTTGCTTCATATTTATTTTATTCTTTTGTTTTTCCTTTTCACCAAGCACATATGAGTCAATTGGAGTGGGAGCTCCATCCCCGAGCTACTCCAGTCATATTTCAGTAGTGGTCACGGCATTTAAATGTCACGGAGGATTAGATATTTCAGTTCCAAGTGCACCTGCAACCCTTCCCTACATGTCTGTCCATAGGTAAAGAACATTACTTCACCTGTTCCATCTCTGCTGTACCACCTGGAAAATACAGGCAGAATAATCTTTCAAATATCTATACTAAAGCCTGTAGTTTTAAGGAACTGAAGGATACTACAAGAAGCATGTGTAGATTTTGTATGTGGAGTATTACAAAATCCTGTATTGTCCTGCATCCAGGTCTTATGTCTGTTTTCACCTACCCCCTATCTCCGCCCACTGTGTACTTACATGCAACTATTCCAAAGAATTCAGACGTTAAAAACATGCTATATACCAGGAGTGTCCAAACTATGGCCCGGGGACCAAATGTGGCCCTCAGACCAGTTTTTATTGGCCCTCAGGCCTCCTGCTGAACTGGCCCAATTGATCATAATCACACTTTTAACAGCAAATTAAATATTTCTACCACTATATCCTCAAACATCACATTGCAGTGTGATACAGACCTAAAGTGAATGTGTTTCAAGCTTTATTAATCCACAGCGGCTCTGTCAAAGCTGCACTGATGCACCACCGGTCTGTGGCCTTTGAATACATTTTGAGATGTGGCCCTTGATTTAATAAAAAAGTTTGGGCACCTCTGCTATATCGTCATTTTCATCTAAGTTTCTAAGGTGAACAGCAAATCGTGAAGGGGCTATGAGCTTCAGCTGTTTGGAACAAGTCAATGGACCCTTTTATTATTAAGCCCTTTAGATCAATATCTGTGTTTAAAATCTAATTTAAAGAAATCTTTAACTAAACTATGCCAAATTTACTTTTAAATCTTCTGTACACTGGACCAAACACAGATAAGAGGTGCCATTACATTCTGTTCTTATTTTTTCAGTTAAAGGGCCCATATTACGCTATTTTTTATCTGTTATAATGTTGTTTTGTCTGAGTTCTTCTCTCAAACAGAAATCACTCACTGTTCAACCTTGTGATGTCACGTGGTGATACAGGAAATGCTCCACTGTGTTTTTAAACTTCACTACTGGATGATGTCAGCTCTGGAATTGTCAATCTCTCTTGAACAAAAGGTAAAAAGAGCTGTTAACTTGAAAACTACCACTATTTGGAGATGTAGAGAGATATAATAATGCAGGATAACTCAAACATGTGTGAATGAAACAAACTCAACACCAGGTATCTTTTCTAAAATGGCTTAAAGCAAGAGTCAATTTTTTTTTTTTTTTTTAAAGCTATAGAGCATGCATGCCCAAACTGTGGCCCGGGGGCTAAATGCGGCCCTCAGACCAATTTTTCTTGGCCCTCAAGCTTCCTGAACTGTCCCATATTACCTTAAACAGTATTTTTTACTGTATATTTCTGAAAATCTACTTTAATAAGCCCATATAAATGTTTAATGTGACTCATTGAGAATGTAAGTATGAATAAAGGTCTACTGGTTCAGTTTAACTTGTAATAATAACACAGATTTGAAGTATTCACTGTATTGGTGACAAGTCCATGTCCCTCAATCGGCCCTCAGCTTTGTCTGTGTTTTATATGTGGCCCTTAATGAGAAAAGTTTGGACACACCTGCTATAGAACCAGTAAAAAGTTCACGTGGATACTTCAATCAGTGCATTTTGAATCATGATCGTAGCTGGAAATTGTATGTTTGTTCTGTTATTGAGTTCACCGTGCATTTTCCTCTCCAAGTTCAGCATAGAAATAAATACTCTATAGCTCACAGTGGATCCATCCGTCAACTCTTACTGCCAGAACATCTGTCAGGAGCAGTGAGTAACCGCAGTACAGCAGCACCCACATACCCATCTCCAGATCTTTGCCACACTGTTGCTTTGGGATTATCTATCTTGAGGATTAACCTTCTCTGCCTGATTTAGGTTTCCGGCACTTTGCACACTATTCTTCTCTCCCGTAACTCCTTATAAGTAATCAATACCCACAGCTGGATGCGTTCTATTTTCACACTGGCAAAACTTAGAAAATGAGAGTTGAGGAGAACCCCCCAAAGACCCAAACCTCCACCTCCATCCTGCCTGCCTACCGCTCCTCCTGGCAAATGTTTTGGAGAGGGGCTGTGTCACGGCAAGCCAAACCCCAGCTTTCTGGCAGCCGATCACACAGATGGGCCAGACTGAGGCAGGCAGCTGAACCCACAGGCAGCTGGGAGAGATGATGCACACGATGGTTCCTATCAACAGGATGTACCGGAGCACACATACACAGCACAGCACAGAGAGCAGACAGAGAGCGGCAGGAGGAGGCCCGGCAAGCACAAGAGCGGAGAAGTCGAATATCAAGCCAAACCTGCCAAATCTGTCAGGGGGAAAGAGCTGATGGGTCAGGAGCAGGCACCCAAACTGCTGTTAAGGTTTGGACGCCATCTTGAGAGGGGAGTCTCGAGTCACATGTCACTCCCTGGCAATCTGTTAGCTGGCAATAGAAGTAATGAAAAAATACTCCCCATGTGAGTTTGTTCTGTTTTAACCTGCATTTTTAAACATGAACTAAGTCATTTTTCCATGGAGATGTTATTGCAGTGCTTGAAAGTGTTCCACAGTACAGCATTAAGCGAATCCATGGAGAAGAGCAGTCAAAGCTACAGTTTAGATCTATGGAGAGGTGACCACGCTCACAGTAAGAATGGATGTTTTTTCACTGCAATCTTTAGCATTTGTAAAACCTGTAATTAAGGTGCTGTGAAATATAAACATTTATCCACATAGAAACATGTATCAGTTTCACACATAGAGCTCCCAAACTGAAAATGTCACATAATTACTTTCCTGTTGTTTTTTTCAGGAACGTCCTGTGGCACTAAAAAAGAAAAAGGCAGACTTTTCACTGAAAAAATTCAAAAGAAATATAGGTCTCTGTGTCACAATATTCAACTCTTCAACTCGATCACTCGGCTCGCTGATGCTACCTGCGTCGCATCAAAAGCTCCTTCACATATAGATGAATGGTGAAGACAGTCCTCATATAACAACATTTAAAGGTTTAGTGTCACTAGATGTTTACCTCACACACAAGTTCAGAAATCTCAAATGAAAGTTGGTTAACTGTTGGCTCAGATGCCAGTTTTACACGGTAATTATTTTCTAAATTAAACAACAAAAGGTTTACACACTCAACAATGACTTTTAACGAGGCTTTGACTTCAGGCAAACGTCGCCGATGGGTTGGTACCAGCTGACAACCTCTTTATTATTCAAAATTTGAGATTATTGCGGGCTGTTGCTAACGGCTATAGAAGAAAATACAGGCGACTGGCACTGGTGTTCCAAAAATCTTTCTGGACAAGGTGAGATGATAAGAGGATCATAGTATTAGTATTGAATGCCACGACTTATATGTCTGAGTTCAGACCACGGCAAACACCTCTAGGTGGACATCTTTGCATTTGAGGGTGACGTTTGAAACTCGCTGCAAATTTCAAATTTTGGCATTGTAAAATCTTTTTAAATACTCATCCAGACTATTTCACTTGAATAAAACCGCATAGCCCATTTTATTCAATGTTTAATAGATAACACCACAGTGAAACGTGGTTGTGTTCACAGTATGTTTCTAAAACACTCGCAGACTGACCAGGCTGAGGCGCAGACACGCCTCCTCTCCTCCAATCCACTCCTTCTCTTCCTACACTTCTCCTCATCCTGTGCTTCTGGATTCACTGTTCTTCTTTGTAAATTTACAAAACCAACGTTGTTTCTCCCCTTGCATTCAACAAGTGCTCCACAGAAGCACGTCGTGAATGCTGACGATGTGAGCTTTAATTTACACAATATATCCTGAATATGTCCACAAGAGACATGAGCAAAACTGAAATCCCCCAAAGTTTTGACTGTCTCTGTTTTTGGTCTGCCAGAAATGAGGAAATGAAAGGTTAATTTCATTTGCTGTGACTTGGAGCTGTAAACAGTTTCATTTTTTAACATTAACTTTTATGTAACAGGCATGTTAAATATTTATGTAATATATATATATATATATATATATATATATATATATATATATATATATATATATATATATATATATATATATTTTTTTTTTTTTTTTTTTTTTTTTTTTTTTTTTTTTTTGCCCTAGCAACAATCTCCAAGGTCACTTGGAAACAGTCTACAGACAACATTTACTACACACTGCTCCAGTGAAGTTCATCACCTTCTGCCTGAAACATTTCCCTTGACCAGTCGTCATTATGTCAAAAACACTGAAAATAATCTCTGCTTTTGGTGAGGCCTCAGAGGCCAAAAAAATCCTGTGGAGAGAGCAAGAGAAACAGTGGATGGCTGATAAAAAGGTCTTCCAAGAAAGACAGGAGAGGAGGATGGAGGAAGCACTCACCAGAGAGAACTTCTTCAGAGAGAGAGAGGAAAGGTGGAGGGTCGAACTACAGGCCTGGTGTGAAGAGAGAGAAAAAGATTAATGGAGAAAGAGGAGGAACTGCTGAGGAAAGTCAGTGCTTTGGAGGAGTTACTTTCCAAATCACGACAGCAGATGGACCCACTTCAGTTAAAAGATTCTGCCATGTTGGCCACACTTGAGGCTAACGCTGAGGAACTCAATATCGAGTTGTCTGAGTCTAAAATGAGGAAGTTTGTTCCTCAGGTCCTCACAGCAGCCATGGAGAGAGTAGAGGATGGAGAAACAACATATGAGGCGGAGGTAAATTGTGTGACAGACTCCCAATCTTTAGTCAGTCCTCCAGTGAGAGAGGTCCTCGCACTGACTGAGGGAGAACAACCAAAAGTAGACCCCCATCAGCCAGTCACTTCAGAGCCACAGCCCAGAACACTGATGGTTAATACTGAGAACCCTGACATCGAGTTGTCTGAGTCTAAATTCAGGGAGAACATTGAGGAGAGAATTACTGTGTTGGCTGAACCCCAACTCATAAGCACTGAATTGCAAATTGTCCAACCCGAGAACCTGATATCTACAGCAGTCAGTGCAGTAGACACAGACAAAGAGGTTGGAGAGTCAGCGAAACCCCTGCCAGAAGAAACCTGCACTCCACATGTGAACATCACTGAGGTCCAAAAATATCTGGAATTGGAGATAGAAGTTCCTCTAGAAGATCCGTATCCTGAAGGAGTCCATCCTGCTGTCAGACCATTGGAGCCCACAGTCGTTGTGGTGAACTCTACTCCAGTCAAAGTGAAATCCACCTTAAAAAGAGATGCTCCAACTAAGTACAGAGCAGATGACGAGGCTGGTGCCATAGTGCACAACTTTGGACCTGCTGTTCTGCAGCACAGGTGGGGACTGGCAGATATGCACAGCATGAGACTAGCGAAGGTCAAGGAGGTACCAGTCCAGGCACATCCTTCTTCTCAAAGGACCACAAAGAAGAAGTGGAAGTGGTGGAGGAGCTCCTCCATACAACGCATGTTATAAATAAAAAATGCATTTAAAAAAAGTTTTTGAGTTGTGTATATTTTTCAAACAAATGCAAACTGTGACCTGCCAGTGGATCTAAATGTGTTTGAAGATGTACAGAGCACTTATTTTATATAGAAATTCATATAATTCATATAATCAGCTGACCAATCCAGCTATGATACAAGAAAGCACAAACTTAACCTGGATGAATGTCATGACTCATAAGAAATGACACAAATGACTGTACACTCAAGAACTTTTGCAATCATTTAAAATATATGTGTAAAATATGTATCCTATTTGGTATCCCAATAATTATGCCACTTTGATGCTTTGCATTAAAAAAAATGAATTATTTACTATAGCTACTCTTGGAGTTAGACAAACTTTATTGACTCACGAGGGAAGACACAGGAACATAGCTCAAAACCAATAAATATGGAAACAATTCTATGAATAGGCTTGGACTTGTAGATGTCCAAATACAATATAAATACATAATAATAAACTTACACTCAGGAGTTAAATGAAAGAAAAATACACCAATGATATAATAACTACATCTTAGAGCTTTGTGGTTTAGACCTCTACAACATGTTCTGATATGTATGTACTACTGTAACACTTCATATTTCAGACCTCTCTCAAATATTAATGTTCCAGAGTCACGTGACTCCTGTAGAAACCACTATGAAACATCTGTGACATTTACAGTTTGAGCAGTTTGAGCAGTTTGAGCGCTCTAACTGTGAAAATCATACTTTTTTATGTGGACCAGTTCTTGTATTTAAGAGTGCTCAGTGTGAGTGGGTTTGGTGGAAGCTTTACCACCTGTAGTTCCCTGGAAACGTGATTGCTTTGCCTAAAATGTTCCACAGCATCACATTCAGCTTTTCTATCTCCATGGAGACAAGCAGTCTCAGCACTAAATATTCAACTTTATCTATTGCATCTATTCTAGTGTCTTCAGCCCTGTAAAAAACACAATCATTGTTTTGTGCTTTTGTACTACATAATAACAAAAACAATAGCACTAAACATTTGAGATTTTTGTACAAATTGCCTTTTAAATGTTTTTAGTCACTTAGGTCTTCTCTGTAATTCGCACGGATAGAAATGAATGGGGTGTAATGCAGTTCCATTTGAGGCTGGATTGTTGCTGACATTTTATTTAATTCTCTACTTGGCAACATGATTTCAAGTCTCTGGCTTTTGTATAATATAATGAAGCTTTAATGAACCAAATGCACATGGCTAACTGCAAATGAGGGAAGCAATCTTCAGTGGGTTCTTTATTAACTGCCGGGAACTCTTGTATTTCTAATGGAATAGTGGCTGTCCCATTCTTCCTTTCTATTGTCTAATTTGTGTCACTGGTATAAATCTGGTTTGCAGGCTTCCTGTGATGGTACTTGCAGTTTATTCCCTGGTTTTGGTCAGTTTATTGATGTCTTTAGCCCTTGCATTGTCTCAGTCTTGTCTTAGTTTGGATGTTACTACTTCAGTTTTCATTTTGATCTGATTTACTTGGTGTATGGCAGTTTTAGTCCTGAGCTAGTCCAGGTTTAGTCCTCATTTTGTTCTGAACTGGTCCCATTTCTTGTTTCCTAATATCTTGTTTAGCCCTGGAGAACTCAAGAACTCTTTTCTTCTTTGGAAAATTATGACCATTGCATTAAATTACTGCTATAAGTTCACTGAGCAATGAAATATCCACTTTTTCAATTTTAACCCGTTATTCCCTAATTTAGGATCAGAGCCAAATTTGACCCATTGGGCTTGCTAATTTATCCAAAAAGAATATAATACATACTTCTAGACATTCTGCAAGCTATTACTAAAAAGATTAACAAAAAAGCACAATTTATCATGGTTTGCTGAGAAGACGATTTTGTTTGGTAGTTTTCCCGCTCAACAGGTTGGCCATCGTGTCACTACCATTCTGGCTCATTTTAGTTCAATATTCATCCACTAGGTGTCTCTATGCAGGGGCCAGAAGTGGAACACTGGGCTTTTTGAATTTTTTGAATTGAAATTTGACTTTTCTTGTTTTCATTTTGGGGAGCAGCAATTAACTGCTGCCAAATTTGACCCTGTGGGTTCTCCAGGGTTAGAGGTGAGTAGATCATCAAATTTTTGTCTGATGTTTAGAAGTTATATATTGTGTATAATCTAAAATGCTGTAAAAAGCATAAAAAGCATGGTGCATAGGCTGCTCATCTACTAATCAAAAAGCTAAGGGTTCCATCCCCATTTCTTTGCACTGTTTCATAACATTTTGTTGTGCATGTTGTGGCTTTTGGCAGCTTTACGATTTTAAATCTTGAAAATAAATATTGTATACTATTCTTATGGCACAGAGCTCTAGGTACTGTACGGGAGGTAAAAGCTTTGTCAGACCTGCAGACAAAAGCAGACAATTCCCAGCATGCATTTCAGCTCCACACTGCATCATCATCTGGCAATAATCACTACATTCACAGAGTTTATTATGATTAAGCGCTTTAATTTACTTTTTGCGTGTGTGCCCACATCGCTGCAAGCACGGACAGCGTTTTCCAGCATTTTGGAAGCAGTCTCTGGAGGATAGCAGGGGGGATCTGTCGGCTGTGTTTACCACGGTGAGGAGGAGGAAATGACAATAATGATGCAAACAGGTCTTAATGATCCTATGACAAAGACTGAAGAGATGTTTTGCTGTAGCCTCGTCTTTGAAGCATGCCAGATATTTAACGGATCCAAGGAAAATGGCTGTTTACACTGGCTTCAACCACATCACACATATTCTGTATGTAGTTATAGATTTCATTTATTTCAGAGTCAAACTGTGCTTTATACAGACTAACATTTACATAAACTAATACTGATAGAAAGACATGTCAGTACAGTTTTTTCATCCAGCACCACTGACTGTATATTTAAATGCAATCCATCCATCTTCTTTCGCTTATCCGGAACTAGATCATGGGGGCAGCAGTATTAGCAGGCACTCCCAGGCTTCCCTCACCCCAGACACGTCCTCCAGCTCCTCTCGTGGGACACCAAGGTGTTCCCAGGCCAGCCAAGAGACATAGTCCCTCCAGCGTGTCCCGGGTCTTCCCCGGGACCTCCTTCCGGTGGAACATGCCCATAACACCTCCAGGGGGCATCCGGAACTGATGCCCGAGCCACTTCAGCTGGCTCCTCTCGACGTGGAGGAGCAACGGCTCTACTCCGAGCTCCTCCCATGTGACCGAGCTCCTCACCCTATTTCTAAGGGAGCACCCAGCCACCCTACGGAGGTAACTTATTTTAGCCACTTGTATCCATGATCTTGTCCTTTTGGTCATTTCCCAGAGCTCACTTTACATTGAAAAATTCACTTGTCTCTCTGTAACTGTTGCTTTGTCATTTCATTTTGGTCTTAAAATGTTCCATATTAACCCACTGTACATGATCCTTGTGTCTTTATTTTGCTATTTTGTCCGTGAGTCAAGATATGAACATTAATAACAGACAAATCAGGCATCTTCTCTCCCCGAGGTCGCTCCCACTAGCATTAGCAACAGGTTTGTTTGACAGCGTTGCTAAGCGCTCGCTCCCTGCCAAAACAGTGGTGCGGGCGGAAAAAGGGCGCTACCTTCAACAGCCTCGACAGACTGGCTCTTTGCTATGGTTCTTGCGGTCAGGTTTCCAAATGTGGAATTTCGCTCCAATTTCTCCAAATAACTGCTCCAGCCTCGATGAGCTTGATGTGACCGGAGCCAAACGCTGTGGGTGAAGTCACACTCACTTAGTTCACTTCTTTATACAGTCTATGTCCAGTACTCTTGATTTGACTTGACTCTTGACAAAAAGTGTTACTTAAAGGTATGGTAATTAATGGTCATATTTATGTTGAGGACTCAACACTGGTTTACATGGTGGAATTGTTCAATCAGGATTCTGATTTTTTGTGTGTTCTGTGCTGCTATCCCCCCTCGCTTCTGTGTCTTGCCTGGAGCTGGGCGGAGATTTTGGCACCACCCACTACACACCTGCAGCCGATCTGCAATCAAGCCTCAGCCTCTGGAGAACAAAGGGACTGAGGATTGTTAGAGAGGCTGCCAGATCGTCTCGTCATCCTCTAGTATAGCCGTCCTTCATGTCATGCTCCGGGTTATTCATCCGTGTATCCACCGTGATCCCGCTTCTTGCAACCACTCTGCACCTCTGCCTGTAACCCAGCTCCACGACCAGTACGAACATCTCAGCCTCTAACTCTGTGACCCTCGACCTGCTCCAAGACTACTGCACATGACACCGCTCCCAACTGTCTGCTCTGTCTACCTTCATTCACATTTCCACGCCTGTAAACTCTACTGGTGGCATAACAAGCTAAGTGTCTTGCCAAAAGACACAGTGATATATATTAATAATCTATGGACAAATTCTCTACCAGATACAGAGCTCAACAGTTGCCACCCACCACTTGATTCCAGAAGTACTTTTTCCTATAGACTAAAAAAGAAAAAAACCCGTAATATTTAATACAAAATTTGAAAGCTTGCTCAAGGGGGACCTCAAGACCTATTATTTTATTTAAGATATTTTCTGAAACTTTACAAATTTTACTTTGCATCTTGGACCTCGCTGGTTAGCCTCCTTCGTGCCTTTAAACTCTTAACATTTGAAGTCCATGGGGAAAAATTAATGGGGAACTTACCTTCGGAAACACATCAGACGTCACCAATGTCACTATTACTGATCTTATCCAAAAATAAAATAATGATCCATATTCATTCACGTGGAAACAATGAGCCCAGGTGTTTTCCTAAACTGATTTCATAACAGTAGCATTAGTGACGCATAGACCTCCAGCATTCTCTGCTTTTAGCGCACTGAATGACTGCGTAGACTTATATGGCGTTCTCAGTGTGTCGCCAATAATTGTAAACATGTGCTGCTAACCACCACAGTGTGAAGTATCCAAGGATTTGCATAATATTGAACTCAGCTCTGTGGATAATGGCATCTAAATGATGTTGGAGATCGACTGGGAAATGACAACAGCTTATGTATTCAGTTGAAATGATTTCTTGTCTCTTCAACAAATATGTTTACCTTTTGATTCTGGCCTTTGACAGGGCGACGGTGCAGCCTTCCACAATGCTCCCGGTGGATTTAATACCAGAGATAAAGTATTGTATCATTATCAGATAAAATGAAAACCGCCACAAAACCTAGTGCAAAAGGAGCAGAGTTGGCGCATTAAAAGTCAGTCCTAAAGGTTATGGCTCAACAGGGGAATAGTGGGGATGAGCAGAATGATTACAGGACGGTAATGTAGTGAGAAGAGGAGAGGAAATAAATTATGGACAGAGGGGAACCCGAGACCACACGCCCCCAAAGGGTTTCTTTTGTCAGCCGCTGCAGCGAAGGCCTGATCCAATAAGGAAGCTTTTTTATATTTATATATACATGCAAGTGCTGCACCCACAAATCATGGTCCATGTGTTTGGGTGATGCAGTCGTCATATTGTAAAATGCAGTATAAATGCAACTACAATGCTATTAATTTGTACCAATATCGATTTATAATGCTGTGAGATGTTAATGTACGGATGCTGTGTCACTCGGCAATGGGATACACTATCTGTTGTTAATGAAGTTGTAGAAAAAGCAGAAATGAAAAAGAAATGTGCAGTTTGAGCAGCCCAGTTTTGATTTGTGCTTGGGCTGATGTGTGCAGTGTCTTTGTCAAAATACTGAGCTCAACATTAGGGGAAAAAAAACAGAAATATACTCATATGTTTTTACTACAATGCTTCAACATTGTTCACATTGTAAAAGAAAAATTCAAATCTGTCAAATGGACAAAACTTTGTTGGAGTGAAGACGTTTCGCTGCTCATTCAAGCCGCTTCTTCAGTTCTGGTCAGATTACTGCTGGACACTGCCTTATATCTGTCTGAATATCTATGTTTCTGTTTGTAGGCGAGGTCTAATGAGCTACACTAAGTGTGCACTGTGCCTGAGTCATTTGGGGCCTAAATGATTAAGTATGAATGAGTGTAGTTAGCTCCTTTTTTCAGACAGATATAAGGCAGTGTCAGTGTAAATGTCTTAATATAAGTATGTGTCACATTCTTACTGAGAAATTATGCTTCATGCAAGTTCACTGACGTCCGTGTTAGAAAATTGCAGGGCCCAATGGGAGCTGACGTCGCCAAAAACGTCATCGTAGCAATTTTTTTTTTTTTTTTCAGTTGTCAAAATGACTGCAGAACCCTATGCATACCATCAATTAAGAAAATAAAACTGAAGAATGAAAGAAAACCAGCAGCGGTATGTCAATGGTAGTGAGAAATCTACAATATGTCGTCTTAAAGATGGTCAAACACGGACGAATCACTCCCAAGACAACTACGAGAAGGTAAATGAGAAGGAGAAACGACTGCAACATGGTTATAATCTCTGAAAAGCAGAATAAGCCTGCTTTAAACGTTATACTATTGTGTTTCTGTGTGCCATACTTACAATAGTTGGAAATGAGTGTTTTCTAATACAGTATACAATCTTCCACACCGCTCAAACATGTGCACTTCTCTTGTTGTGTTCTCCCATTTACATGTATGAATAAAAAACAAAAAAAAAACTGACAGATGCAGCTACATCAAAATGGGCCATGCATTACACATACAGTCACACATGAAACTCCCGCCACGAGCCTTCAGTTCTATGTAAATCATTAAACTTCAGACGAAATTGCTGCATCCATCTTGGTTCTAGGAATTAAAGGCTCCCAAGGAAGAGCCTGGAGATTGATGATGACTAAATGGTGAAATTGTAAAGAATTGCAAAGTTGCCCGACAAAGACGTGTATTATGTAAGCAGCGTGTTGCCGTGCCGTGTGCCGGGAGGACACAACATTACCTCCATTCATGAATGTATGTACAATATACAGCTGAGGGAACATAATAAAACAATCTCCCCATGCAGTATTTTCTACCACACCTACATTTACATTTAATTCATTCATTGTTTTGTCCAGTTGTCACATGTTTATGCCATAACAACTTCGGTTTCTTTGCATGTTTCCAGGGCTTTTAGTAAAAACATGATGGAAATTATAACCTCATTAAAGGGCCCATATTACGCTATTATCTGATCTATGTTATAATGTTGTTTCCTCATCAAAAACCATAGAGCAGGGGTGTCAAACTCAAATTCACAGAGGGACAAAATTTAAAAGTGGGACTGAGTCGTGGGCCAAACTAAATATTTATTGAAAAATTTCACAATATCTGCATGTTTTTCAGAAAGGGTGGATTAAATTTGAGTGAGGCCACAGGTAGCAGATGCTTATGAGTGTCAGAAGTGTTTGGGGGTCAGCGCCAACACATCTGCAAGGCATTCTGGGATTCGTAGTGTGAGCGGTGCATGCGCTGTACTGGTGCGGTAGCTCTAATACATATTTGATACGGTCTTGCGGGCCAAATATAATGGTACATAGAAATGGACATTGCTGACATGCTAGCCAGTGTTTCCAAATAGGAAGTGAGCATGGGCTACGCTTCTGCCTCCATCGACTCTGGCTCCAATTCACTTTACATTGGAAAATTGTCGCCCCTGTCTCTGTAACTGCTGCGGTGAGCCTCGTCATTTTGGTCTTAAAATGTTCGTATTAAACCGCTCTACATGACCCTAGTTTTATTTCGCTGTTTTGCTGTAAACCAAGACATGAACATTAATAACAGACATGTGGTGCCTTCTTTGCCCAAGATCGCTCCTGCAAGTGTAACGGCTGCAAACCTTTTGTCAAGCCATAATTGAAAGACAGGACACAGGGTGGAGTCACTCAGCTTTATTCCTGTGACATATAAATACTCTATTAATATGTCTTCACATGAGGCACACTGGGTCCCCTCTGCAGTCTCCAACACACTACTGAGACGGCAAGTGAAGCAAGTAAAATAAAACATACAGGAGCAGTGCGTCAGAATGATAAAATTCACATATACATTCAAACGAAAAGTAATACACAGACAGGAAATAGTAATAATTGCATTTCTAACTCTGTTACACTAACCTTAGCAACAGTTTGATTGACAGCATTACTAAGCACCTGCTCCCTGCTAAACCTGTGGTGTGGGCGGGAAGGGCTACTGCCTTCAACAGCCTCGCTCCAGATTGGTTCTTTGGTTGTTATGATACTCGTAGTCGGAACTACAAACATGGGACTCGGCTCCAACTTCGTCCTTATGACTTCTTGCCTCGATGAGCTTCATTTGACTGGAGCCAAACGCTGTGGGGTGACGTCGCACACTCACTTAGTTTACTTCTTTATACCGTCTTTCACTGTCTGTGTTTTGTTTCATTCACACAAGTTTGAGTAATCCTTTATTATTAGTCTTTCCAAATCTCCAACAAAAAACGCTCCTTGTGATGTCATGTGGTGATACAGGAAGTGCTCCACTGTGTTTTTCAGAATCATTTGGATAATTTCAGCCCTGGAATTGACTATTTCTTGTAAAGAAAAGGTAAAAAGCAGCTGTTAACTTGAAAATTACCACTTCATGACATCACAAGGTGGAACAGAGCGTTTTGAGCTTTGGAGATTTGGACAGACTAATAATAAAGGATTACTTGAATATGTGTGAATGAAACAAAACACAAAGCTCCAGGTCTATTTGTGAGGAGGTAACAACATTATAACATGACTTAAAGCTCACAAGAGTCAATTTTGGTTCGTATAGGACCTTTAAACTTTCAAAAAACATGCATTTATTGTCAGCAAAAATCAGTGATATATATTTTTTTGTTGTTTTAAAACAGTCATGATGATGGGGATTATCATGTGGTGAAAATAGGCCATGCTTTGCACATTCTTGGTTAAAAAAAAAACACACTCCTTTTGCATTTATTACACACACTTATACCAACACGCTTTTTCACTCCCACATAACGAACTCGGTGCATTTAATACTGACACGTATTTGTGCCTAATGAATTCACACAAATGTACGATTTAGCAGCTCTTAAAAGAACATTACTCTAAAACGACATTTATTGTGTCAAATTCAAATTGAATAAAGAAATAAATGCAAACTTTATGGCTGTCCTGGGGGCGAGCTGATTTAGTAAACGCCTTCTTATTGTCTCCTTTCAACTGCCGCATGCATTAAACAGCACCTGAATACATCATACGGAGCATTAAGTGTTTGCTGTGAAAGCCTACTGTATCTTGGTAATGCGTTTAGACAATATTTAGTAAAACGAGCCCGTGCAGGTTTGAGTAATGAATTAATTTATTCCACTAACCTAAATGTGCTTATAAAACATTCATCTTTATTACAGAAAAAGCCCAGGATAACACCGCAGAGACACATTAGGTGCTCGCTCACGGCTTTATTAAAATGTAATGAAACACTGAAGAATGACCTCAAACAATGGCCCTAGCTGCTATTTTAACACAATATGAGCTGGTCTATTGCCTCAGTGTGTTTTCATGGACTGATAATAAATACAGATACTTACAAAACATTCTACTGCATGATTTGTATATTCCTACTGAAATGTCCACTCTTTAGAGCCGTATATCTAATCTAAAAGTTAATCTAGTGCAACAATGTGAGAAAGGTTCGTGGTTGCCATGGTAATGGTTGGTTGCTCTTGTGACTGGCCGGCACACTGAGTTTTTAAACTGTTCTTCATTTTTGCTGGAGCTTTCTGCTGCTTGAATGCATGGAGCAAAAGCCAAAAACATTCCCTGCTGGTCCAACTTACTGACCAAACTCGAGATCTGAATATATGACCTGTTGTTGTGTCATGTGGGTGCTTCTGTCAAACTGTATATTCATGAAAGATACACAATATGTGTACACTCAGTTCTTTTTTGTGTTTTTGTTTTTTTGTGTGAGTGTATAGTACATAATGAATATACATAATGCAATTTCTGCTGATGTCTTTTGAAATTTGCAATTACTGTATGGAAGGAATTCAACCCTGGACAGGTTTACTTTTATTTTTGTTTATTTATTTATTTTTTTACATTTTACTTTTCATATTGTTTATAATATTATTATTAGTATTACTATCATTATTATTACATTATTTCTATATGCCTAATTTTGATGTATTTTATTTATTTATTATTATTATTATTATTTATTAATTAATTAATTTGTATTTAATTTTTTCTCTCTTCTGTGTATATGCCTATCGGGGGGTGGGAGGTGTGGGGTTTGAAAAGGGTTAAAAAATGCATCGATCTGTAACCTGTGTAGCTGCAGATGAGATCATTACTTGAATAAAAAATTTGATTACAAAAAAAAAAAAAAAAAAAAGTGTTTCATCTTATTTTTGGACCAACTTAGAAGCGTAGTGTGTGTAGTTCAAAGGACAGAAGTTGAGGGCTATTGGATTGTGTGATTTTAGCAGTTTGTTTTAACTGTATCCATGGCAACCCTGCATGGAGCTAGTCATGCTTGCCAACTTACTCTGAAATACTACAGACCTTTTACAACTATATGACAGGCTTTCTACATCAAATATGGCAGAAGACATTTCAGAGGAAACACTTCAAGGGACTGCTTCAAGGGAGTGGCTTCTCTCATCTCCGACCGAAACAACCGAGCAGAGAGAGAGAGATCTTAGGAGAGGCTTTCCTGTTGTGTGTCCAGAGTTCACCTGGCTCCCCCTGAACGCCGCTGTGATGCTGCAGGACACAGACGACACAGAGGAGGGGCACTTTTGTCCTGAGGGCTGCTACTCTCCTCACACTGCCCTGACACTGCTGAGCTGCACAAAGACTCTATTCTACAGCTCAGTTTGCTTAAATTGCCTCTCTGGGACAAATAAAGAGACATGATTGAATCACTATCCTAATGTTTAAAATTGAAATAGCTTTTGTCTAATTTATTTACACCACAGACCATTTTACTGTCCCTTGAGATAGTAAAGAGGTAGAAAGTAATATGATGGTACAGAGTTTATGTTGGAACATGTACTCACAATAAAGTGTCTTGCCCAATGACACAATAGCCTCTGTGGTACTTCTGTAATCTACATATGAACACAAAAGCTAACGTCAAACCTGACAGAGGAATGAGCAAAGCCGTAACTCCCCTTTGTGTTTTTGTTAAATGTAGACACAGTAAAAGAAGTCACACAATTCTTTTCCAAATGTGGAAATTGTAACTTGCGAGTTATTTCCGCAGAAGATCTCGTCCCATCCCCACTGAGCCCAAACGGAGTCCATGTGAGTGTGCATGTTTGTACAGGGCTTATGACAGCGTGCAGTGCCAGTCTGTCTGTAGTGGGGATTGAGTATGTTGCAGAATATATCCACAACCAAGCTGAGTAATAAATAAATAGGTGCCATTTACCTTCTCTTGTTATTTTCAGTTATCCCTTAAAGGTCCTATATTACACAACACTGACTCTTTTGAGCTTTAAGCAATGGTATAATGTTGTCACCTTCTCAAAAACAGAGCTGGAGTTGTGTTTGTTTCATTCACACATGTTTGAGTAACACTTTATTATTAGTGTGCCTACATCTCCAAAGCTCAAAATGCTCTGTTCCACCTTGTGATGTCATGAAGTGGTAGTTTTCAAGCCAGCAGCTACATTTAAGCTTTTGATCAGAGCGATTGGTAATTGCAGGGCTGAAATCATCCAAATGATTCTAGTGAAGGAGTTTAAAAACACAGTGGAGCACTTCCTGTATTACCACATGATGACATCACAAGGTGGAACAGAGCGTTTTCTGTTTGAGGGAAGAACTCGACCTAAATATGCAGGGTTTGTGTGTTAAACATGTGTGAGTGAAACAAAACACAGCTCCAGGTCTGTTGTGATGAGGAAACAACATTATAACATAGATTAGATTAAATTCCACATCATGGCTCCTTTAAAACAAAGTTAACTTGACAAAACATACTTGACTTGACAGCCCATAGCAGCAGCGCAATGCATCATGGATTTTGTAGTTTGTGTGAAAGCGAGTGGGCCTTGTAACCCTGTCAGTCCACATATTTCAGGAACAGAACTGGACAGAGAGAAGACGGAGTGGTGCGAGAGCTGTGAGTGAACCTGGTGCCAGCCTCACCATCCCGGGAGCCGACCCGGTCCTCCAGCGTCCCAGCGGAGCCCTCCTGATGAAATGCAGGTGAATTCATTCCCCTGCATGGGCCTGCCGAGCTGCTGGGGCTGGGGGCTCATTATGAGATATTTATGTCTGTTTCAAGCTGCCCGGCACACGGCTTACTGCCTCTAACTGTCTGAAAAGCACTTCTCTGCCCTCCTGTCCACACAGAGGCAGGTTTATGTTTGTGTGTCTGTGTATTTGGTGATTCTATTTTGCTATTCATTTATATTCAAGTAGTTCAGTGAAATGTATCGTTCCAGCTGTTATATATTGAACCATAAGTCGATATAGTACTTGGGAGCGACAGTTGCTCAGCTGGTAGTGTTTGTCCTCTGATCTGAACGTTGGAAGTTCAAATCCCACTCTCAATATAAAAACATCATTGGTAGAGTGGCCGCTGACCCACAGGTTGGCAGTGCGATTCCAGCTCCCACAGATGAATGCTGCTGCCGTTCTGTCCTTGGGGAAGACACTTCACCACCTCGCCTCCAGTGTCTGCGTTCGCTGGTGTATGAATGTGTGTGAATGAAAAACTCCATCCATCCATTTTCTTCCACTTTTCCAGGGCAGGGTCATGGGGGCAGCAGTCTAAGCAGGGACTCCCAGACTTCCTTCACCCCAGAAACGTCCTTCAGCTTCGTTGGTGGGACCCTAAGGCGTTCCCAGGCCAGCCAAGAGACATAGTCCCTCCAGTGTGTCCTGGGTCTTCCCCAGTAGAACATGCCCACAAGAATGTAAAAAAAAAAAAAAAAAAAAAAACAGTTCATTTTAAACAATTTGCAGGTGTCCAAAGTTATTCCTCACTTTCCTTATACATTCTGAGCATCCTAAGTATTCACCATGATGAGTTTATAAGCAATTTTCAGCACTCTCAGACGTTAAAATGGTGATTAATTAGAAGCAGACATCACCCAGCTAACTTATTTTGACCTCAAGAGCTCCTGGAGGCCTCTAGGGGGCATTTGGAACACATGTCCGAGGCCCTCAGCTCCAAGCTCCTCACCCTGTCTCTGAGGGAGCGCCCAGCCACCCTGCGGAGGAAACTCATTTCGACCGCTTGTTTCTGTGATCTTGTCCTTTCGGTCATTACCCAAAGCTCCTGACCATAGGTGAGAGTAGTAACGTTGACTGACCGGTAAATCAAGAGCTTTACCTTTTGACTCAGCTCCTTCTTCACCACGACGATCCAATACAGCAAGTGCATTACTGTGAACACTGCACCAATCCACCTGTCAATCTCATGCTCCATCCTTCCCTCACTCGTGAACAAGACCCCGAGATACTTGAACTCCTCCACTTGAGAAAAGGATTCACTATAGACCATAGTTCAGTATGGATCCAAGTTAAAGCAGCACACAACGTTACAAAAATGCCACATTTTAAATTATCTGAATTTATTTAAATCTCAATTTTCATTACAAAATTGCATCATGGCCCTTGGTAGTTTTCCAGTTCTAGAGTGTGTCGTTCTCCCTGATGTGGACTGGGCCAGTTTTCCCTCATGATTATATTACTTTGACTTTGTATCCAGAGGTAAAACGTGATGTCACCTGCCACATCATCCTGCTCCCAGCATAAGCATCATTGGTACAGTGACCAGACCCACTTAGCTGCAGGTTGGCAGTTCGATTCCAACTCCCACAGGTGAATAATGCTGTTTAGAAGTTTAAAAAAAGCCAAAAAGCTAAGCACATCGGAGTGCCTCGGATCTCTTATTTGCACCTGCTACTGTTGTTTTGTACTTGGGCAAGACACTTAACCCACCTCACCCCGATGTCTGTGTACACTGGTGTATAAATGTGTCTGTGAAGGGGTGAGTGGTTCCTTGAGCGCCTTGAAGGTTGAAATGCGCTATATAAACTTGACTATGTACTATTTAATCTGAAACCAAGCATCATAACCTTTTAAATTTATAAGCAGTTTAGTTGAACAGAAGAACCTGTATTTGTACTTGTTTGCAGTTCCCAGGATGTACAAAAGTTGCATTTGAAGAGCACCTGAGTAAATAATCCAATACGTAACTAAGCACAGCCCTACATGATATAAAGGTTTATTTATTGCTAACTGTAAAACCTATAGTAAAAGCGACAAAGGCCTTGTTTTATTAATGAACTCTTTGGAAATGAAGCATAAAACAGTGATTGCTCCATTAAAAGCCAGCTTGATCCACTAGAGAAATTTGGGAGGCACGCGTCGCTAATGTGCTCGACATGGTGTGTGGGTGGCGGCAGGTGTGCGGCTCTTTTGATGAATGCAAATTGACAGTGAACCAGAAGAAGAAGAGAGCAAAGAGCGAAAGGCAAACCTCCATGATTAGGTGTGAAAAATGAATATTTCATCTTTAATAGTGTGGAACATTCTGTACGATGTCAGTTAAAATATTGAATTAGCTGAAAAAGTGTGTGCATGGGTCCCCGTAATGAATGGCTTTTTAAAAATCCTAAATATTGGCATAATTGGTATAATATTGGCAATGGTATTTGACATCCATCTATCCATCCCTTTTCTTCCGCTTATCCTGTGCTGGGTCGCGGGGGCAGCAGGGACTAAGCAGGGACTCCCAGACTTCCCTCACCCCAAACTCCGTCGGTGGGACCCCAAGGCGTTCCCAGGCCAGGGAAGAGACATCGTCCCTCCAGTGTGTCCTGGGTCTTCCCCGGGGCCTCCTCTTGGTTGGACCTGCCCAGAACACTTTCCTAGGGAGGCGTCCAGGAGGCCCCCTAAGATGGCTCCTCTCGACGTGAAGGAGCAGCAGCTGTACTCCAAGCTCCTCATGTGTGACCAAGCTCCTCACTCTGTCTCTAAGGGAGCACCCAGCCACCCTGCGGAGGAAGCCAATTTCTGCTGCTTGCATCCGAGATCTTGTCATTACTCAGAGCTCATGACCATAGGTGATGGTAGGAACATAGACCAGTAAATCGAGAGCTCTGCCTTTCGACTCAGCTCCTTCTTCACCTCAAACGGTCCCATACAGCGACCGCATCACTGCGAACGCTGCACTGATCCACCTGTCAATCTCACACTCCATCTGTCCCTCACTGAACAAGACCCCCAGATACTTGAACTCCTCCACTTGAGCCAGACTCTCCACCCACCCGAAGAGAGCAAGCCACCTTTTTCCGGTCGAGAACCATGGCCTCAGATTTGGAGGAGCTGATTCTCATCCCAGCCACTTCACACTCGGCTGCAAACCGCCCCAGTGCTGCAGGTCCTGGCTCGAAGAAGCCATCAGGACAACATCATCCGCAAACAGCAGCGATGAGATTTTTCGGTCTAATTTGAGTTAAAAGCGTCTTGCCCGAGTAGATATATCAGCAGCTCTTGAGGTTAGCTGGGAGCTGTCTGCGTCTAATTATAAACCGTTTTATTGTCCGATAATCAGAAAGTGCACCAATACCATCCTAGTTGTTCGCTCTACCGTCATGACAAAACTCCGCTTTGGTGTCTGAGAGTGCTGAAAATTGCTTATAAGTGAGGCGACAGGTAGCAGACGCTAATAAGTGTCAACAGAAGTGGTGGGGGTCAGCGCCAACACATTTGCAAAGCATTCTGGGATTCATAGTATTAGAGGTGCATGCACTATACTGGCGCGACAGCCAGTGGGCCAGCTCTAATACATATTTAATATGATCTCACAGGCCAAATATATTCATACCGAGGGCCAAATTTGTCCCGCAGGCCTGAGTTTGACATGTCTGTTATAGTTGTTTCCCCTTCTCATTCACCTTTTCAAAGTTGTATTTGAGTGATTCGTGCATGTTTGAGCATCTTTAATCACTTATTTTGAAGACGACACATTGCCAACCCCTGGTATTCGGCCATTGCTCTGTACTTTGTTTTCCAATTTTATTTTCATAATCGGTGATACGTCTAGGATTCGGCAGCGCTGCATAGTCTTTTTGGTACAAATGCAAAAAACGCGGCTACTCGCTGGTGTGATCTGGGGCCACCAGTTACACGGCTCTTTGTTGTGATGATGTTTACTGTGCCATCAGCTCCCATCGTGCAGTTTTCAAATACCAAAGTCAGCGGACAAGTTTCTTTTATGATGTCCTTTTAGATGGAGATTGCGATTTAAAATGTGTAAATTATAACATAATGACCCACTAGTGTTATAGATTATAATTCTATTTAGCAGACACAAGCACAACAGGTCTTTTTTAAAGCAAAGTTTGTAAAAATCTTTAAAGTTAAATCGGAGTTAGCATTAGCATTTCACCTTCTTCTTCTGCTGCTTATACAACCGGGGCATCTGACACACTGGTGTAGTCGTGGAGACAGTCTGAAGTTCAAGAGGGGGCTTTCCCTGTGCCCTTTCCTTTACAGTCCACTCTGCACAATGATACATGCACACGGCACACACGGAGGCTGTGGAGGTGATGAGACTCTGAGATGAGAGAGCACAGAGAAGAGGAGGAGAGTAGGAGAGAAGAGGAGGAGAGGAGAAGAGGAGGAGAGGAGAAGAGGGAGGGGGCATCCATGTACAAACAAATGCCTCTTTAGAATTCTACGCACACTCTGCTGCAGCGTGTTTGGTTTCCAGGCAGCGCTGCATTATTTATGCACCCCTCTCTTACGTCCTCCGCCCCCAAAGTGCTCGGAGAGGGGCGGGGTCTCGGAGAGGAGGGGAGACAATATGGCGGGGTGGGGTTCAAACTGGAGGAACTGGAGAAATTAGACATAAGAGTGTTCATAAACAAACACAGCAGGCACGGTACAGGGCTGTGCAAGAAGTTTGTAGTTATTAAGTGGCAAGAGGAAGGGTAAAATGAATATATTTATCTACTGTTTTAAAGATTAACATTTCATGATAACTCAAATCTCTAGAGATGGGTTTTATGACAAAGGCACGATGTCATAAAATCATTATCATTAAAATCATTATTATCACATCTATCCAACCTTGTTTTAGACAACTGCATGTTTCTGTGATATTTAGCGGTGTGGCGTTTGTGAAGGAGTCGGCTCTTTTGAATGGTTCCTTCATGTAAACGGTTGGATCCAGATCTCATTTCATTTTAAAGAGCCAAATCTTTTCCTTTCTAATTGTTATTCTGATTTATGCTGAACCGACACAAGAATCAGCACAGAAGCAGAGCAGACGACGACACAAGTGAGAGATTTGTGCACAAAAAAAACTCCATCCATCAATCAATTTTCTTTCTCTTATCCGGTGCTGGGTCGCGGGGGCAGCAGGGACTAAGCAGGGACTCCCAGACTTCCCTCACCCCAAACTCCTCCGGTGGGATCCCAAGGCGTTTCCAGGCCAGGCAAGAGACATAGTCCCTCCAGTGTGTCCTGGGTCTTCCCTGGGGCCTCCTCCCAGTGGGACATGCCCAGAACACCTCCCTAGGGAGGCGTTCAGGAGGCATCCTGAGCAGATGCCTGAGCCACCTCAGCTGGGTCCTCTAAATGTGAAGGAGCAGTGGCTCCGAGCTCCTCCCGTGTGACTGAGCTCCTCACTGTATCTCTAAGGGAGCGCCCAGCCACCCTGTGGAAGTCCATTTCAGCTGCTTGTATCCGGGATCTTGTCCTTTCGGTCATTACCCAGAGCTCATGTTCATAGGTGAGGGTAGGAACGAAGATTGACCGATAAATGGAGAGCTTTGTCTTTTGACTCAGCTCCTTCTTCACCACGACGGTCCAATACAGCGACTACATCACTGCAGACACTGCACCAATCCACCTATCAATCTCACACTCCATCCGCCCCTCACTCGTGAACAAGACCCCGAGATACTTGAACTCCTCCACTTGAGGCACAGACAAACACAAACAGACACAAAAAACATATTTAACAGAGTAACAGTTTTCATTATTAGTGTAGTTTTAATTATTATTTTTGTAGGGCAACGATTTATTTAGATTTTCATAATTCCAAAAGGTTAACACACTCCCACTCTCAGTTTGAACCATTTTAAACAGATCTGAGCCTTGGTTGTTTCTCTCTGTGATATGTTTGTAGATAAAATGAGTTCTCACTTTGGCTTCTGTCAAATAAATAAATAGTAAAAGAGCCAGTCTTTTGAGGGATCTTTGAAATGAACAGAACAGCAATATTTTTAGCTAATTTAAACAGATTATGAAGTCTGATAAGCTGGTATCAGACCACAAACCTTCTAGTTATAGGGCGACCGCTTTACCGCCTGAACTATCATCTCCCCTGTCTACAGCCTGCACTTCAAATTCACTTAAATGTTTGCTGAAATGTTTGGATTCTCTTTCAGACAAGTAACGCCCAGTTTTAGTAGTTTACATGAGGTTTATAAAAGTACAGAACTATACAAAATATATATGATGTTTTAGGTTTCACATTTTCCAACAAAAGTGCTTAGATATTGCGTTCCACATTTAGGTCTAATGAGAGCCATGAGGTGTGGGTATTCCCTGCATAACACAGGCAATAATAAAACCCAAAGATCATTAACTGATGTAATCTGGCTTTATAAAACAATATTGTGTTTTATGAAGATGGAATCTTTGCAGAGATAAGTCGTCCTATTCACTGTCGCTAATTATGAGCAGAGAGAGACTTGGAATGTTTGAACCCTGGCACAGACTGAAAGACGGAAAAATGAAGAGCGAATACGAGATAAAGATTCCAATTTCCCGAATGGCTCACATCAGAAGCAACATTGTTACTGCTCAGAGATGGGGTCAGAGACTGGCTGCACGCGGAGGCCAGAGCTGGAAAAGAGAGCTCAAAGTCCAACTCACAGCGGACGAAATGGTTAAAGGGCCGTTTTACGCTATTTTCTGATCTATGTTCAGTAGTTTCCTCTTCACAAACAGCCCTGGAGTTGTGTTTTGTTTCATTCCCACATGTTTAACACACAAATCCTGCATATTTAGGCTGAGTTCTTCTCCAACCCTCCACTTTGTGATGTCATGTGGTAATACAGGAAGTGTTTTTCAACGCCATACACCTTCACTACAATCATTTAGATGGTCTGGAATTTCTAATCTCCACTGAACTAAAAGTAAAAGGAGCTGTTAATGTGCAAACTACTGGTCAAACCTACCATTTTGAGCTTTGCAGATGGAGACAGACTAATAATAAAGTGACTCAAACATGTGAATGAAACAAAACGCCACTTCAGGTCTGTTTTTTAGGAGGTAACAACATTATAACATGTCTTAAAGCTCACAAGAGTCAGTTTTGAATATAAAATCGATGTGATTCAAGTGCACTGAACTCTGAGCTCTTTTTAATGGGTAGTAACTTATGGTATTACGGTGATGTGACCCTAGAACACAACCTATTTCTAAATATTCTAGGTTTCCCCTTCACACAGTCATGCAGTTATTCTACTTTGCTGGTTAAAGAGCCTCTACTCTATTTTCTGATCTATGTTATAATGTTGTTTCCTCATCACAAACAGACCTGGAGTTGTTTTTTGTTTCATTCACACATGTTTAACACACAAATCCTGCATATTAACGCTCCGTTCCACTTCATGATGTCATGTGGTAATACAGGAAGTGCACTGCGGTGTTTTTAAACTCCATACACCTTCATTATAATCATTTGAATGATTTCAGCCCTAGAATTTCCAATTTGAGGTTTGGAGAAGTGGAAAGAGTAATGATCCAGGGTTACTCAAAAATGTGTGAATGAAACAAAACACAACTCCAGGTGTGTCTTTGAGGAGGTAACAACATGTGTTTCAGGCCTTATTAATACACAGTGGAGATTAAAAAAAAATAAAATAAAATAAAATTAAAAAAAGTTTGGGCACCTCATCAAAAACAAACCTGGAGTTTTCTTTTGTTTTGTTCAACTCAAAAATCCTGCATATATCGGGTTTTTCGCTCAAACAGCAAACACTCTGTTGCATTTTGTAATACAGGAAGTGCTCCACTGTGTTTTTAAACTCCACACACCTTTACTAAAATCATCTGGATGATTTCAGCTCTGGAACTGCCAATCTGTCCTCAACAAAAGGCAAAAGGTGACAAAGCAGGCTGTTAACTTGAAAACTACCAGTTCATTGAGTTAACTTACTTTCAATAACGCTACTTTGGAACGCTCTACACTTTTCTTGTTGCTGTTTTTCAAGCTTGCACTTTTTACCTCTTTGAATTCCACCTTTTTAGGTACCTAATTTACTATTCAAGGTAATGGAGCTGGAGGTAATGAAATCTTGCAGCGCCCAATCTGTGTCCCCCTGATGACCTCTTGTCTGTAAATGAAGCAGTCAGCAGTATAACCAAAGCACACTCCAAACGCACTCCCCTACAGGTCCACTCCGACAGTCCATCACGTCTCCAAACACCACTCCTCAACTTGTGTTTTCTCCCCAACTCTTTCAGTATTCAGCACAATTTGTTCTTTATTTTTCTTGGCAATGAAATTCCGAGGCAATCCACTAAGGATGTCAATACCCATTATCTTTTGTCTTTTTATTCGTATGAGCAAACAAAGGAAAAACAAAGGCGCTGCTGAGCCCTGAGACCGACTATTGCCTGGTGTCTCTGATGTACTACTTGACCAATCAAGCCGTTAAGCCTGCGCCGTGTCCCTGTGTGTGAGCGGGAGCCTGTCTGGAGACGAGCGCTGAGAGCCTGGGCCACATCATCTTGTCAAAGCAGTCAGCCTGGATTTGTCTGCATAGGAAGTGTATCGGCTTTTTGATTATGAAAGACACACTGAGTCTTGCATGGGCAGTGTCTAACTTTGTTCACGTGAGATGTGCAAGACGAACTTTCTTAAGAGTTTTACCACAAAGATTAAACATGTATGTCTTTGTTTGGTTTTGGGCTTTTTCTCATCATTTATGTATTTCTGCAAGATCAAGTACTCCACACCAGCGGTAAGTGCAAGTAGTAAAGTACTGTAATTAAGTCGAATTTTAGGCATCTGTACTTTACTTAAGTATATTTTAAAGTGGATATCGCATTTTCTGGATTATAAGTTGCACTTTTTTTCATAGTTTGGCTCAGAAGCGATTTATATTTGAAATATATGGGTTTTTTTTCTTCATTATTATGTATTTTTCAACTGGTGCAACTTGTACTCCGGAAAATATGGTACTTTTTTTTAACTTTTTACTTCACTGCATTTGAGAGCAGTATCTGTACTTTCTATTCCACTAGATTTTTAAGCTGGGCTGAAAAGTAAAAAGTACTTTTTTATATGATCCGAGGGGTTATTTTTATCATGTTGACTGACTAAAGTTTCCGCGTTCAAGCTTCAGCTTTGAGCAAAACAAAAATAAATACACAAAATTCACAAGAAAAATTAAGACATTGACATTTGTAGTGTTTTGTGACCAAAGTATGTACATTTTTCTTCCCCCTTTACTTTAACAAACACTTTCACGTTTTACTCTTAAAGTACATTTTTAAACAGGTACTTAAATGCCTTAACTTAAGTAGATTTTTTATTTAATTTTTTTATGTGATACTTTTACTTTTACTTAAATAACTTTTTACTTCCATCTCTGTACTTCTACTTAAGTAAGAAAACTGAGTACTTCATCCACCACTGCTCCAAAGTTCAAACCTTCGTCGGTGCCTTTGTCGGTGCAGAACGTTTCATCGACATTGTGGGTTTTGTCTGGGGAGAAAACTTGCAAACATACAGCACTTCAGAGTCACACTGCGATCCAACATTTATGTAAATGTGTCTGACACATTCTGTACTGTACAGGAGACACGGAGGAGACTGTGGACAATGGTCTAAATCTTATAATATGCCAAAAAGTAACCCAGTAGTGCAAAGAAAAAGATAAATATTGACCCCCAAAAAACTATTATTCCATCTTTCATATATCAAATGTTAAGCTGATTTAGTAATCATAGTAGTTATTTAGTTATACAGTTGCCCCTTACTATATCACTATATCGCAGTTCACCATTTGTGGTCTTGCTGTTTTGCGGATTTTTGCATGTTTTTTTTTTTTTTTTCAATTTTGCATGCTTTTATGTTACAGCGTATGAACATGTGTCCTGCGTCCTGATTGGCTAAGAAACTGTAGACCATTGTGTTCAGACAAATTTACATAAATGTTGGATTTCACCACAAAAGTTAATGTATTGTTCTGTTGGTATGGTCTGCTTTTATTTGCACAGGGACACTGCAGAACAACACATTAACCACGACAAGTCATAGGAGAGATGCTAGCGCCAGGTTATAGCACGAACGCTATTTATACCTGTAGTCCCTGAGCAGATTTAATGTATATAGACCACAAATGAATTAAAACAGATATTACCTAGGGTCACAATGTTCTAATACTCTTATATAAACAGCATACAGACATGGACTCTTACTGCTGATGCTAAAACGCTCCAGTCGACAGCTCCTTCTCTCTGTCTTGTGTCTGTATTCGGTACAATATATATCCTAAAGTCCACATTTGCTCGTGTTGTTGAACAGATGGAGCAGCTCGTCTCCACTGAATGTTAAGTTTTCCCCATGAAGATGTTCAAAGCTGACGTTAGTGGTCTTTATTTTGTGCACTGACTGAATCTATACCCAACGCTACCGACGCTCACTTTGTAGATCTAAAGAAGCCTTAAAGGGCCCATTTCTCATCTGTGTTACAATGTTGTTTCCTCGTTACAAACAGACATCATTTTATGCATGACAAAAATGTGAAATGATTTTAAATGTAATCTTTGTTATGGGTAAATTCTTTATCCACACGTGCAGGTTCTTAAAAAAATAAAAAACAAAAAATAAATTCTTCCTCACATTTCATGAAAAAAAAAAAAAAAAAAAAAAAAAAAAAAAAAAAATTCTCATCTGTAAGTTTTATGGAAACGAAATATGCTATAAAACTGAAAAATGTAACATGATCTAAGTCTTATGACAAACCCTTGTGGTGTGGTTTTTTATTTTTATTTTATTTTTTTTTCTGCATTCCTACATAATACTCTGTCTGTTCTGACTTTTAATTGTGGAACTGTTCTATTATGCCATAAATGGAGTATATCTTTATTATATTATTTTTATTAATAAAAACAAAAACAAATCCAATTAAAATCTAATGTAAATTAAATAAATTAAATTACAAATTAAATTAAAGTAAAATACAATACAATGAAAAAATAAAAAATACAATACAATACAATAAAAAAATAAAATACAATACAATAAAAAAAAAATAAAATACAGTACAATGAAAAAATAAAAAATACAATACAATACAATAAAAAAATAAAATACAATACAATAAAAAAAAAAAAACAATACAATAAAAAAAAAAAACAATACAATACAATAAAAAAAAAAAATAAAATAAAATAAAACTAAACAGAACACAACACAAAACAGAAACTCCTACACCTTCACTCGATTCCTTTAGGTGATTTCAGCTCTGGAATTGTCAGTCTCTTCACTTGAAAACTACCATTGCATTTTGAACTTTGGAGATGCAGACAGACTAATAATGAAGGATTACTCAAACATGTCTGAATGAAACAAAACACAACTCCAGGTATGTTTTTGATGAGGGAATAACATTATAGCATGTCTTAAAGCTCGCAGGAGTCAATTTTTGCGTAATGCAGGAGCTTTCAGGTTTTTATAGCAGCCTTTTATGTGCCTAGTTCTACATCATTCATTACACGGCGTTCAGTATGTGGTGTCTTATCTCCGGCGCTGAGTTGTGCTAATAGGCTGCTGTTGTTTCCCGAACACAATACACCTGGAGGGAAACATAACAACCCTGTGTTTTCTGCCTCACATTTCAAATAGAGTGTACATCCCACTGCAGTTCAGTTCATTCTAATTAGCAGAAAATATGATAAAATGATGTTTATTTATGTCAACAAGTCAGCCAACCAACCTGTGTGTCTTTGGCAGAGAATTTGCAACAAAATATTGTAGTGCCAAGACTGTTCAGAACTATGTCAAAAAGTTCCTGATCATAAAGAAGCAGTTTATCGAGTTTGACTTTCACAGTACAAGGAGTAAAGTCACATAGCAGTACATTTACACTAAGTCATCTGCTCTTTTTTCTTATGTAAACTGTACACAAGTCCACTACATGATGAACCATCCCCAGACAATCACATTCTTAGTTGGATTTAAAAGTGGCCATCATCGTACTTCTGTTTACTCTCTGTTAAAATGCACTTTGTAACTGTGTGAAAACTCATTTGTATTCCTCCCATCCACTGACATAATTGGGTTTAGTCTTTATCTTAGAGGAACAGTGTAGGCCTCAAGATCCAAGAGACAGACGGGCTCAGACTGTGGCAGAACAGCCCTGGATACAAAAAGCGTAAGCGGGGTCACTCCTCTGGACATTCATTATTGTAATAAACCACAGGATTATGAAATAGCTTTTTATCACACGGCATTAGCAGAGTTTAAAACATATAGTTTACACTCATGTTTGGATAATGTCATCATCTGGCTAAACCCCCTGTCAAATGTCAAAGCCTGATCTTGTCAGATTTCACAAGTTGAGCAGGGCTGGGCCTGGTTAGTATCTGGACGGGTTATTCAAATAAAACCATGTGTCCAAACATTTGTCGTCTGACAGTTAAACTGCAAATTCCAGCTGTGAACTTTGACCTTCCTCCAGCTCGATTTTAAACTATAACAATTCTTTAATGTTATAATGTTTAAGGCTGTGTCACAAATAATCACAAATGATCATCATAAATTAACATTAAAAGAGAAGAGTGCAGAATAAACACCTTTCAGTCATATTCACAGTAAAGTTCTGGTTTAGTCCTGGTTTAGTCCATTGTTTAATCCTGACTCCTGGACCAGCAGGAGGCAGTCCCTGAAGTCCCAGAGTGTGAGTTGGTTCTTATGGCACTCTCCATGTCAGAAATGTAAAAACTGCATGTTTAATAACCGTTCTGGAATGTAGTTTTTGTGAACCTGGATTTACATAAACAGACAACATTTTTTTTTCTTGTTTAGTGTCTGGTTTATGTGGAAATTTCTGCTCTTTTACCAGCTCAAGCTAAGGTTTAGCCCTAACGGGTGTCAGGGTTTGTCCAAACTTCTGGCCGGGGGCCAAATATGGCCCTCAGACCAGTTTTTATTGGCCCTTCAGGTTTCCTGGTCAACCGGCCTAATTGATCTAAGGTTTAGTCCCTGGTTTAGTCTTGGTTTAGTCCTGCTTTTGTTCAACTTTTGTTCTGAGTTCTAGTTTAGTCCTGGTTTAGTTGAAAATGAATGTGTTTCAAGCCTTATTAATCCACAGCGGCTCTGTCAAAGCTGTGTTTAAAGCACCGCACTGCACTGATCACCGGTCTGTGGGCCTCTGCTTCGAATATGTTTGTTTTGTGGCCCTCAATAAAAAAAAGTTTGGGGAACTCATAATGAGCGACCCACAGTGTGATAAAGCAGCGCTTGTATCTGCTTCATTCAGTCGTGTTGTGTCCAGTTAAAGCCCTGTCACTGTCCGCTGTTGTTTTCCGACTCTTGCAGTGCATTGTGGTCTATATTGTCCAGTCTAGTGACCACCGATGCCCACTACTTTTCAAGGTGCATTGTGGATATTTTGAGTGCACTACTTTTTCACCAAATGGCCATTCGGACACCACTAACAATGGCGTGACCTCTAAATCGTGTCCTGAGTAGTGACTAGTGAACATTCAGACACAGCCCGAGTGAACACAACTGGAACAGCATCAACCAGCTGCTAAGAGGTTCTGCAGTTTTCTGAAACTTTTTCTGTTAGTTTATATCACAGCCGTGTAGGGTCCCTTTGAACACAAACATCACAGAGCACACGAGTCCAAACTCCAGCCCTGACTTTTTCATATCCCCAGTGGGAACAGGCCACAGTCTGTAGAGAAGTGAAGTTAGAGCAGCTATAATGCAGTGGACATCCCAGCGGAGGACTTCCTGACATTGTACACGATGAAGATGGGACTTTGAAGCTGACGATGTTAGATTGCTCCAGTTTTGTAGACAGGGATGCTTCATGATTCTCTGGGCATCTTACATTTTCAAAAAACAATAAAAGTTTTTGGTAACACTTCGTTTTATCCAACACTTGGTGCTCACTTAGTCCACTTCTTTATACAGTCTATGCTGGAAAGAAGGAAAAAATAAACGCAAACTTTCAAGACTTCAAAGTGCAATAGGGTCACCTCGTTTAAAAATTTGAAAATACATAAATAAAGTATCAGCGTCAGAGTTCAGGTTTTTAATATGCAGGTGGTAACACAGAACTAGTACATTTGAGATGCATCTAATGAAGCTTTGGAGCAATGTAGCACAGCGTTCAGCTCCAGTTAAATGAAACTCAGCGAGGGGAGCGGTTACGGAGCGAATTTGGAGCCGATTTCCATATTTGGAACAACTGTGAGTATCACAGCAACCAACAAATCAATCTGGAGCGAAGCTGTTGAAGTTAACGCTTCTTCCCGCCCGTACCGCTGGTAACCTGTTGCTAACGCT
This sequence comes from Periophthalmus modestus, assembly GCA_019594935.1. Lineage (NCBI taxonomy): Eukaryota > Metazoa > Chordata > Actinopteri > Gobiiformes > Gobiidae > Periophthalmus > Periophthalmus modestus. Next base: position 30,915,109 of record JAIEZT010001390.1, read on the forward strand.
GGCAGGAGCGACCTCGGGGAGAGAAGGTTCCTGATTTGTCTCTTATTAATGTTTATATCCTGAGTTATGGACATAATAGTGAAATAAAAATACTGGGATCATGCACAATAGGTCAATACGAGTTTGACAGCAGCAGTTACAAAGAGAGGGGTGACGCTTTTCTAACAAAAAGTGAAAAGTGTCTCCCTATTTGGGACGTGGCGGCGAGCAGGTGAGCTATGTCCGAGCCGTAAAAGTGACAAATTTACTAAAACACAGTTATAGAGGATGGTGAGCGTTTGCGAAATGGAGTTAATGTGACTGAGGGAGATTCAGGAGCGGGACCACGCCTCAACCTCCTCCTGCTCCTCTCCAGCGAACCACAGCTCACCTCAACCACACCTCTAATTACCCAGAAGCCCTATTTATACAAGGCTATCCCAAGAACACCGTCTGTCTCCGCTCTCTCAACCCCTCCATCCCACCCAGTGTCTCTTGTTCATGTTTCAGTCTGAAGACCTCACCATCTACTGAGAACTTTTACAATGCATACTTACTTTACTTTCACTTTACTATATTTTAGAGCAGGTAGGGGGTGGGATTTAATCTTCTTTGCACTCCTTTTCGAGCTTACATAAGAACAAATTTGTGTAATGAGCATTATGTGTACACGATACATGTGCTCAAAATAAATAAATAAATAAATGAATGAAATTAAATGAAGGTATCAGTACTTTCTACTCCACTACATTTTTAAACAGGGCTGAAAAGTAAAAGTATTTTTTTATATTGTTTGAGACCTGCTGAAAAGGCTGAAGGTTTATTTTTTTATCAACTTTACAATTTGATCAAACAAAAATATACAATTACAAAATACAATATTGATTCAGTTGTTTCAATTGAACAAATTTCAGCCCAAATCACCACATTTGAAGCTTTATAAGACCTTAAAATGTATGCGAAATACTTTTACTTAAGTTTAAACAGGTACTTTAATACTTTTAGGAGTAGAAGTAGATTTTTTCTTGATACTTTTACTTGAGTATTTATTTATTTATTTTTACTCTCTGTTCTATAATAAAAAAACATAATAAAAAAAGAAAAAAAAAAAAAAAAAAAGAAAAAAAAAAAATCAATGAATAATAAAATAATAATAATAATAAATAATAATAATAATAATAATATAATAATAATAAATAAATAAATAAATAACAGAACTGAATACCTGCATTACTTAAGTTTTTTTATCTTTTTTTTTTTTTTTTTTTTTTGCCCCGGTATCTGTACTTTTACTTAAGTAACACAATTGAGTACATCTTCCACCACTTTTATCTTATACCGTTGTTGCGCTCTGATCCTTGCGAGCGAAATGAAGTCAGCGCTTCACATAATTTACAGTACGACACTACAATCATCAACTATCAACCCAAAATAACCCGCAGAATCCGTGCACGAGTTCAAATGAGGAAACGCAGTCGTCTTGGAGCTACAATTTGGAAGTTTGTCTCCCAGAACCCCAAAAAGTAGCGGCGGCGGCAGCGTGCACTGATTGTGAAAATGTGAAAGTGTGCTTGAAAACATGTGATGAGTGACAATCTGCTCAAGAACGGCGCTCACACAACAGCTAATGAATACAACCGCTTTGCCCGAGAGCTTAACTACACTGACACGGAGCCCTAATGAAGAAGTCTGGTGAATACACAGAGAAAGAGCAAATGAGACAGGCAGCGAGTGTAGAGCGGGTTCACGGATAAAAGTGTCAGATAAAGAAATACTTCACAAATCCTCATGTTTTCTCTTCACCTCATTTATAAGTTTTGCATTAATTTCACATAAACAATTCAGAATTTGATTATAATGTTGTTTCCTTATCACAAACAGGTCTGGAGTTGTGTTTTGTTTCATTCACATGTTTAACACACACACAAACCCTGCATATTTAGGCTGAGTTCTTCTCTCAGATGGAAAACACTCTGTTCCACCTTGTGATGTCATGTGGTGATACAGTAGGTGCACCTCTGTGTGTTTAAACTCCATACACCTTCACTGGAGTCTTTTACATGATTTCAGCCCTGGAATTGCCAATCTCAACTAAACAAAAGGTAAAATGTAGCTGTTAACTTGAAAACTATCACTTCATGACATCACAAGGTGAAACGGAGCATTTTGAGCTTTGGAGATGCAGACAGACTAATAACAAGGGGTTACTCAAATATGTGTGAATCAAACAAAACACAACTCCACGTGTGTTTTTGATGAGATAACAACGTTGAAAAACATGGCTTAAAGCTCACAGGAGTCACATTTCGCTTTTTTGGACCTTTAAGACATTTCGATGTACATTCTGAATCCTGAATAAATGAAATCCAGCCTCATGATGTTACCGTCTTTCTCATCCCTTAGTACAAGTGACAAGTCCTGATGAATAGATACTTAGCAAAATTCCCGAGGGGGCGAAGCTAGCTGAAGGTAATAATCTGTCTGAAGCTCTATTCCTCAACTGAGCTTTGTTTAAAGGGAGCAGTTACAGGGGCACATTTGAAGCCGAGTTTCATTTTTGGAATTCCCAACGCAAGTATCATAGCAACCAAAGAGCCAATCAGGAGCCAGGATGTTCACGGTAACGCCCCTTCCCGCCCGCACCACTATTTTAGCAGAGAGCGGCAATCAAAACTGTTGCTAACGTTAGCGGGAGCGAGTTTTTGTGAAAGATGGCGCCTGATTTGTCTCTTATTAATGTTCATATCTTGATTTTCTGACACAATATCGAAATAAAAACACCAGGTTCATGTAGAGCGGGTTAATACGAACATTTTAAGACCAAAATGATGAGGAAAAAGCGATAGTGAGCAGTCGAAACTCTCAACAAACTAAACCTTGGCTTGAAAAAAGCTAATAAAACCGAAGACTAGATGAACCTCATTGGACTATAGTTTACACATGACGTAAGATGGTCAAAATGTAAAAAAATACAGTATATCATAGTATATTTGCATTTTCTTTGCGGGATTGCTTCTGACTTCATACAAAAAGAGTCCATAAGCAAAGAATTTTATATTATCTTTAGTGTTTCTTTCTGTGCCCACTTTTAATTATTCCTCCCGCTGTTTTCTGTTTACGGCGCATGTGAGCGACAGTCTGATATTTTGGCGCTGTCTTGATCTCGTCTTCTGTGGCTTCCTCTTTGGCGTCCTGCTGTGCGTGCTCCTCACCTCGCCAAAATTACAAGAAAAGTTGACTAGTTAAATTCAAATTCTTCTGGAAACTTCTCAAATGTCTTGATGCCCACTGTTTGTTGTTTCATAGAGTTGATTCAAATTTTTTATTTTATTCCAGTTCTGGTTTTGCTTGAATGATTAAAAGACAATACCAAAGTCACCCTGGGAATACCAATCCAATGACTTCGAAATAGAGTTTGAGAAATGCTTTGTTTAAGGGAGCGTTCTCATCAGATACTTGAGAGTTTGGAGTGTTTGTTTCTTTCCATTATGAATCTCAAGACTTTTCCTAGTATCTGACGTTACCAATAAAAAAGCTTGATGTACACTTTTGGATTTAAAAGTTCTATATTATGTCAAGCAGCGGCCATTTTGAGACCTCATCCATGTTTCCACCGCAAAAAAATATACTCAAGATCATTTCGTGTACAGTGGTCCCTCGTCGTCTGAAAATAACCCACAATAGGCGAAAGTAGTATCAGCTTCATTTTTTTACAATTATTATATATGTTTTAAGATGTAAAACCCCTCACCACACACTTTATACACTTTTCTCACACAGGCATTAACATTTTCTCACATTTCTCTCTTGTTTAAACTCTCTCAAAGTTCAAACTTTCGTCGGTGCCTTTGTTGGTGCAGAACGTTTCATCGACATTGGAGAAAACTTGCAAACATACAGCACTTCAGAGTCACACTGCGATCCAACATTTATGTAAATTGTCTGACACATTCTGTACTGTACAGGAGACACGGAGGAGACTGATGGACAATGGTCTACAGTCTCTCAGCCAATCAGGACGCAGCAGAACACAATGGTCTTCAGTCCTTTAGCCAATCAGGACACAGAACACATTGGTCTACAGTCCCTTAGCATCAGGACGCAGAACACAATAGTCTACAGTCCTTTAGCCAATCAGGACACAGAACACAATGGTCTACAGTCCCTTAGCCAATCAGGACGCAGAACACAATAGTCTACAGTCCTTTAGCCAATCAGGACGCAGAACACAATGGTCTACAGTCCCTTAGCCAATCAGGACGCAGAACACAATATACGTTCATACACTGTAAAAAAAAAAAAAAAAAAAAGGACTAAAATAAATGTATGTTTACACCATTACTTCAGTCCCATCCAAAGATCAAAACACTGATGTCATTTGTTGAATCCAAGAAGTGGAGGAGACGGCGGCGGGTCGCTATCTTGAAAGTAAAAGCATGTCGTATTTGTCTTTATGTGTTGATTGTAGATATTTGAAGTGTAAAAGTGTATCAACAATAGTTCTGTTACAGGCCTAGGTCTTCAGTTGTCTCCTTTGTTATTTGCCTGTTATGTTTCGTGTGTGACTGAATCTCTCCCCTTTTCCCCATGAAATCCTGAATGTTTGACCAATTGACACAAAACTTATTTGGTAGTCGTGTTATTTTTGGTTTCTGAGTTTAGGTTCTTTTGTTTTACACATTCACATAAATGTTTTATTCCACTTTTGTTACTTTGCCCTTTTACATTAATCTACTTCTTTATTTTCTTTACTTCATCATTTTTCCATCTTGGTTTGTGTTACTTCCCTGACCCTGGACAAGCTGGGTCGTAACAGGCACTTCTCCGGAATATTTGTATTTGGTTTAGGTATTTATGAAGTTTTTAGGGTTCCTGCCATTTGACCTGAACAGTTTGTGCTGGGATTAAGCAGGAAGTGAGAGTGTCAAGGTCTGTTTGTGCACAACTTAAGCCCTGAGTAACAAGGAGACGTCGCCTCAGTCTGCAGGCACATGGGACCTCCGGTTAGACTAATTCACAGCCATTTTATTCACCAGAAGCGAGACAAAGGGGCTGATGTGATGTAAAAACAACCACAACACAGGCTTTAACCCTTTAAGGACTGAGCACATTATAGACCATATAGCTAGACTCATAAAAATCATGTTAAAGGAAGTATCAGCATGTACTTTTGCCTTTTCTCACACAACTACCACTATTTAACACATCCATCCTTAATTTTCCTTTGATATAACTGACTGGGAGAACTCCGGCGGCTCCTGCGCTCTGATTGGTCGTCTTCGAGGGACGACATAAGCACATTACCGTAATGACAGTGACATATTTAAAGAGCCTCATGCCTCTGCTTTGAGACGCCGTTTGGATTTACATGAAGCACGATTGGTGCAGAGTTACGGTGATGGAAAGTCTGCAAGTGCGAGTCTATCGGCGGCGATAGCAGCCGACGCTACAGGGTTAGAGGTCCTACATTACACAAAACGGATTGTGAGCCTTGATCCATGTTATAATGTTGTCACCTCCTCAAAAACAGACCTGGAGTTGTGCTTTGTTTCATTCACACATGTTTGAGTAACACTTTATTATTAGTTTGTCTACATCCCCAAACGTCAAAATCCTCTGTTCCACCTTGTGATGTCATCAAGCGGTAGTTTTCAAGTTAGTAGTTAGTTCAAGTTAGTTAGTTTAGTTCAATAAAGACGAGCAATTCCAGGGCTGAAATCATCCAAATGATTCTAGTGAAGGTGCATGGAGTTTAAAAACACAGTGGAGCACTTCCTGTATCACCACATGATGACATCACAAGGTGGAACAGAGTGTTTTTTTGTGTGAGAGAAGAACTCTAAATATGCAGGGATTAAACATGTGTGAACTAAACAAAACACAATGCCATGAATGTTTGTGATGAGAAAATAATATAACAGAGAAGAAATAGAGTAATATAAGATAAAATAAGATAAGATATGCCTTTATTAGTCCCACAGTGGGGAAATTCCAGCATTCCAGCAATTCCAGCAATATGGGCCTTTTAAAAAGCTCGATGACAAAATGGTTCTGTTTGCATTACAAAAAGAAACTTAAATATTTACAATACATAATTTGATCTGAAAATAGACGTTGATCGTGATTGTAACTATGGATACTGAGAGATTGCTGTCAACACGGCTTACAAAATAAATATTTGAACTAATGAAAACAAATCCTTGGTCTACCAACTTCTATAAATTCAGTTTTAAAGCCATAACAAGTTAAAAAGTTAAATGTGAAAATTTAAATGGAATATTTTCCGCTGTGTTAACTTTTGCTTTGATTGCATTGGTTTGATTGCATTTGCTGATTGCACGGAGAGTCCAACTTTTGCAGTGCTTAAACAGAGTTTTAATAGCTTTAAATGAGCACTCCTTTGTCCTTTGGAGTAACTGGTGTGTGAAAAGCCGCTCTTGTATCTCCGAGCACTGATATGATTATGGCCGGAGCAGCGGCCGAGTTACAAAGCAAGTTGATTAAAAGATTTAACTTTTGTCAAAATTGTGCCATTCTATTAATATTTGTACGGTAATGGCGGTGAGTGGCCGATGACATTTTTGAACTCTCGCACCATTGTCGCCCTTTTTGGTACTAAATCGTTTTCTACATCTGATCTAGTCTTCCTCCTGTCCTGAATATCAACTACGCTCTCTAAAACCTAACTCAGTCAACTTTGTAATCAACCTAAGCCCTGGGATCAATAGCCTGCGAAGGACAATCCAATCAGCCACTCATAACAATAGACCAATTAAAACATAATCCATTTATCCATCACCTTTAATAAGCATATTTAATTTCCAATGTGGTCGTCCTTCCATCTCGGAAATCCATAATGAGAGAAGAGCTGTTTCAAGGGCGCTTTGCATGTTACTAAAGGGCCCAAATCTCAAGTAAAGGTTGCGCTTTGCCTTCTCATTATGAACCCCGGCGCGCAGTGACCGGGCGACAGGAGAGGCCTCATTGAGATGCTAGGAGCGCTGCCCTTCTAGATAGCTGGTCTGTCGGCCATGTTAGGGCAATGAGGAAGTGCCCGTCAAACAGCGCTATCTGCACTTTGAGGTACTGAGAGTGAAAGCATCGCTAATGGCCTGTAGCAGATACAAAATAAATGTTTTGTTTTTTATCAAGGGGAGGTGGAAAAATAAATAGTCAGTGAACAGCTTTTCAAACGCACTGCTCAAAGATCACCTTGAAGTCATGGGGATGCAAAGAGCCATGATTGAGGCATTATTGATGGTTGTGCAGAAATGACAGTTGTGGAGATTAGTATGAGCCTGAGCATGACAGAAGCTGTCAGAAGCACTTGCCCCCACACTTGTCACTTAAGTGAGAATATATGCTGTTTAGGCAGACGTCACAAAACAATTTCCATCCCATTAACCCTTACCTCATGATGTGTTCTACTGGGTGCTAAGGGATAAGCTCATATATGTTTTCTTTATCAAGTGCATAGATATTTTTGAGAGAATTACATTTATGCAAAGCAAGGTAAGTTTATCTCTATATCACAATCGGTACACAAAGTCATCCAAAGTGCTTTACAGAATAAGAAAGACATTAAAATCACGATACAACAAATCAAAACATAAATAATCATCATAAAATTAACATTAAAACAGAAGAGTGCAGAATAAAAACCTTTCAGTCATATGCACAGCTAAACAGAACCGTTTTGAGCTGAATTTAAGCATTGTCAAAGTATAGGCCTGTCTCACATCTTCAGGAAAATTGTTCCAGGTTTTATCTGCATACAACTACCTACCTGATTCTGGGACCAGCAGGAGGCTGGTCCCTGAAGTCCTCCGAGTGTGAGATGGTTCATGTGGCTCTAACATGTGGGAGATGTTCTTTGGTGCTGGTTCATGGAGAGACTTGTTCACACAGAGCTGCTTTAAAGTCTCTGAGCCACAGGAGCCAGAGACCTGAGCACAGGACACATGTGTGAAGTACTTCCTGGTTCTGGTCAGGACCCGAGCAGCAGTGTTCTGGATGTACTGTTCTGTCTTAAGGCTCGTTTGGAGAGGCCAGTGAGCAGGACGTTACAGTATCTAACCTCCTGGAGACAAATGCAGGAATAAGTCTCTCTAAGTCTGGCTTTGACTGTATATTTTTTGATTTTTGTAAAGTTTTTTTTGATGGTAAAAAGCTGCAGATGTTATTGATTTGATGTTTGAATTCAAAGTTCATGTATTTAGATAAACCACAGGGAGTCAGACTTAAATACATTGAAAGTGAGACTTAAACAAAACCTAAAATATGAGTCTGCACTGAAATGGAAAAATATATATATATATTTTTTTTTTTTTTTATTCCTTACCAAATACTGTACCTAGAAAAAGCGTGTATTCTTTGAGCCTAACCTTGGATCCTAACACATCTATGCCCACAAGGGAAAAAAAAAAAAAAACAAAAAATATAACAAAGAAAATAAAATAGGGCATTCTTACCATTTGCATCTTTTCAGTCATATAAAGGTGCCACAAATGGTCGACACACAGATTAATGAAACATACGAGAAATCATGGGAAATGTAACACTGGCATCAAAGGTCCGGGTACAGGAGTCCGCACCTGGCCCCTCTGCTGCTGCCAAAGAGGTCTAGCAAGTGGGGAGCAGAAGGCTGCGAAATCCTGGCACATTTCACCTCAAGCCCCAACACACACATTAGGTTCATGTGTCTTGTGGTGACATTAGTGCCCACTTTCATTTTCTGGAGCCTAACCTTTATATTGATCAGATACTACTGCCCTAATTACTCCCCAAACCTGATATTTTGATGCTAAATTCACAGTACACCCCCATGAAACTGGTTTGGATACGTTTGCAACTAAAGGTGAGGTCACACTTGTCCTGGTTTGGTCCTGTTCTAGTCCTGGTTTTGTTCATGTCAAGTCCAGGCTCAGTTCCGGGTTAAGCCCCAGTTTAGTTGGGTGTATGTGGTGTGAACGCAGGAATGATACCAATGATATTACCATAGACTGTATATATAAATGGGCATAGCTAACCTGCTAGCCGTGGCGTTCTGAATAGGAAGTGAGCATGGCCGTACTTTCGGCTCTGTAATACCCCGGATAGCAACCTTAGCAGTTCAGTGCGGCAGAGCAGAGCTGAGACAGTTTGTCCAGTGCAGACCCAAGTGCATTTATTCCAACACCAAAAATATTTACAGAAACAAGAAAAACTTTTAAAAAATCAGCATGGTAGTACCTCCTGTACACACAGCACCCTTCACTTCAACAGACTGAGGTTTGCTCTGTCTGCTAAAGAGCAGTACAGGTTTTCCCACATCCGATAATACTGGTAAAAGATTAGCTCTAACCAAACAGTGAACAAAATTATTCAATTAAGGTGGTTGTTAAAATAGAGCTCTATGTTTAATGTATCTGTTTTAACAGTGAACACACACTGGATACACAAAAATCTAAAATATTTGACACCCCTCTTTGTTAGCACACAGCTGTCTGCCCCGGAACCTTCTTAAGGTGCTCCAGCTCCCCGGGGACTCATTTGGCCGGAACACCTAAGATGGCAGACAACATTGGGTAAGTTAAAATTTCCCACAATTCAATTATAAACAATTAGCTGATACACAACACTTTCATCAATAAAAAACTTTAAACTTTACAGGTTTACAGGTTACAGGTTCCATCAGCTACAGTTCACTTTCTATTGAAAAGCTGTCCCCCTTTCTCTGTAACTGCTGCTCTCAGGCTCATCATTTTGCGTTTAAAATATTCGTATTAACCCACTCTACCTGGTGATCCTGGTCTTTATTTTGGCTCTTTAGTCCTTAAATTGAGATATGATCATTAAAAACAGACAAATCAGGCGCTTTCTTTCCCTGAGGTTGCTCCTCTAGCGTTAGCCACAGGTTTGATTGATGCCGTTGCTAAGCGCCCGCTCCCTGTTAAACCAGTGGCGCGAGCGGGAAGGAGCGTTACCCTCAACAGCCTCGCTCCGGTTTGGCTCTTTAGTTACTATGATACTCGCGATTGAAAATCCAAATATGGCACTCGCTCCAAATTCGCTGCTATAACTCCTAGCCTCGATGAGCTTCATTTGACTGGAGCCGTCACACTCAGTTAGTCCATTTCTTTATACAGTCTATGGATATTACTTTCATTCTTACCCGTACATCTATGCTAAAACATAAATCAGATTTGAACATGTTTTTGAGTTTACTCCAGTAATATCACTCTAAAATAACAGCTTGTATATATATGAGGCATATTTCTGTCCACTACTTCTGGTAATGCTCCTCCAAGCCAAGTCCACTGTCCCCAGATCCCCTCCTCCCAGTCCCATCTTGTGTCCCGATATTGGCTCATTCACACATGCATTGTACTGTACACAGCCCGTCTGATTTATGCATGTCGACGCAAGTGCCAGACAGAGCACCCTCCACTGCTGCCGTTGCACTGTGTACCTAATAGTGCTAAGTGAATGCTATGAAGGTCAGAGAGAGAACGCGATTGGCTTTAGATCTTGTGTCTTGGAAATGTCTGCTGTTTTCTGCACTTGCAAATACGCACTGGCTGCAAATCTCGCTTGACAAATATCTTGTGAAATGTGTGCTAAAACAAAAGCATTTTTCCAGCAGTACGGTTGGAAGCTTAAAGTCTTGGCAGAGCTATTTAGGGCAAGTCACTCTAGGCTCCAAAAAGACAGCCAAGAAAAATGCAATGAGATCACGAGGAATGTTTACCTGACAAAGTAAAAGAGGTGGTTACAGAAAAACAAATCAGTGTTCAAATACAGGAACAGGAGTTTGCTGTAAGCTAGCGTGCTCTTTTTGCAAACCCCAAGCCTGTGTAAATTGAAGGGTCTTTTATTCACATTCCTAATTTAGAAATGATAGTACTCCAGTGTATATATGGTAGTTATTTGATTTTTTTTATGTCTACCCATGTGAATTCAGACATTGTTTAAAATGTATATCCAGACCCGACCTGTGGCAAAGGCAGTTTGATAATGGCACATGGTGATGGGCGGGGTGTCGGCTGCTGCTCCATGTGGCGTGTTCAATGACATACAACTGAGTGCTTCTGATTCTTACCAGCATAAAGCGCAAAATCAAAACTCTGGAAACAGTCTGGGGTTCAAAATGTTCTAGATCCCTCGTCTGGCAAATACAGAACGATATCTGTCTATATTTCTTATAGGTTGATATCAATCTGGTCTCTACTTTGCATCTCCAGCCCGGTCAAATGAGATCGTGCAATCAGATCTGTTTTTTGGAGTTTTTTTTCTGTGATACATGTGAAACGAAGGAGCTCATTGGTCACTTAATTTACAAATAAAGTCAAACTTACCTCACCTCAGATTATCAGAGTTTAGTGCGGCGTCATTCTGCAGAAATCCGCTACGTTTTTCAGCCTCCTGTAATATTTTTTTTCCCTTTATTTTTTTCTGATATGGCCAGACCATGCGTGTCCCTTATTGGCTAATCTACCTGTCAATCACACCCATTTAGAAGAAGCGTGTATTCTGGATCCCAGGCCATTCCTGTAAACTTAATATAAAAATAGTCTTTATTTTAGGTCCAACTGCCTATTATTCTACACAAACAGCTAATGAACTAATACTCATAATTTGAGGCTGTAGCTCGGACAGTGTGCTCCAGCTGGAGAGCAGGGGCGGAGCACAGGGAGGCGGCAGAGGGCTCCACTGGCCTCCACTATCCATGTGTTATAAGGACAGCTGGAACCAGAATCAAAAAATATAGAAAAGGTGAAGTTAAATCTGTCAACTGGACAAAAAGTTGTAAGAGTGAAGATGTTTGGCTGCTCATCCAAGCCACTTCTTCTTCTTCTTCTGGTCAGATTACTGCTGGACACTGCCTTATATCTGTCTGAAGGGAGGAGCTAACTACACTGAAACTGAAACAGCGATTTTACAGTTTCTGTTTGTAGGCTCGGTCTATTGATCTATACTATGTGTGAACTGAGCCTGAGATCTATTTAGCATAATCCTTCAGCCTAAACGAGCATACTGACTAGCTTTTGTTTTCTTTGTTTCCTTTGTTTGCTTTGGGTCTGAGGATGGAGTTATAAATCAGAGAGAAAATTATGTCTAATGCCCCCATTCCTGTTCAAAGGAGGGATTGTCTTTCCTAACAAAAATTGCTTCTTTAACCCTCCTCTCAAACCATTTCTTTCTGTGGCTAATATCTGTACCTCACGATCTTCAAAAACATTTTTATTACCATTGTCACTGAACAAACTTCACAGATGTGGCCTTGTTTCGGTGGTTTGGTGCAACATAAAGCAGTGAATAATAGTAAAATATAAACTAGCCTATCATGAACACATTTAAAAGAGTCAAAACATTCATTTATTGAACTCAACATTCAAAAAGGATTCCCTCTGTTTTTGTTCTTCTTTTTTTCCGTTGGATAATCATATACATGGCGCCTCATAGCTTATATGAATTCTTTATCTTTCTGAAGTATATGCCTCATTGTAATTGGATTATTTTAATTCCACATTGGCACTGACTTGGCGTCTTCTTTGCAGAGGTTTATCTCATGTACAGTATATGAAGCCGTAGCAGGACACAAGTGCTCCATGCCTGTTGCCATTTTTAGATGAACAGCTGGCTGATGAGAGGCGTCCCGCTGTGTCCCCCAAGCCATGCCTCTACCAGCGCCGCCTGAACTCAAATGTCTATATATATGATCCTACAGGCTGTATGTGACTCGTGCCATGTGAATGATAATGAGGCTTATAGCTCTGACTTTTAGTTAAATATTCAATTAGATGTGAGTGCTGTGAGGATTGGTAAAAGAATGGATATGATAGAACGTGCAGTTGCTGATAATATAACATGAATCGTATAAAATATATGGTCAAATGGTATCAATTTCTATGTGACAAGATATAATTACAGGGTAGTAAGACTGTAAGAGTTAGTAGTAGTTAAAGTGTTCTTAAAGGTCTTGTATTACACAAAATCCTGTGAGTTTTAAGCCATGTTCATAGGTTGTTACCTCCTTAAAAACATAGCTGGAGTTGTAGCAAAAGACAAAATTTAAATCTGTCAACTGGACAAATCGTAGGAGTGAAGATGTTTCACTGCTCATCCAAGCTGCTTCTTCAGTTCTGGTCAGATCACTGGTGGACACTGCCTTATATCTGTCTGAAGAGAGGGTTAACCACATTGAAACTGTAAACATCTATTGTCTCCAGTTTCAGCTGAAACTTCCCTATTGAGGAATGAGGAAACATAACATAGATCTGAAAATAGCGTAAAATAGGACCTTGGAGATTGGTGTATGTGTGACAGCATCGGATTTATTGGTCACAAAGCCGTCCTGTAAGCTCATCCCTCCCTCCTGACCTTCGACCTCTGATGTCACACTCTGGCGGAGGTGCGAGGCCCTGAGTGGACTACGATTAGGTGCACTAAGGTTACTGTTACAAGGCGTCAAGCCCAGTAATTGCGAAGCGTGTGTGTGGGCATCGTAGGGGTCAGTGTGAAATCGGCTTGTTGGCTCAGTAACGAGGTAGTGAGGCTAACCTGGGTTGTGTTTTTAGCGTTCATGGCTCGGATCTTCGCTATGCAGTCCAGGCAAGTCCATACCGGAAGGAGACCCAACGGAAAACCCAAGACACGCTGAAGGGTCCACCTACATCTCTAAGCTGGCCTTGGAGGGTGCGGCTTGGAGGAGCTGGAGGAAGTGTCTGGGCTGAGGGAAATCTGGGAGCCCCTGCTTAGACTGCTGCCCCCAGAACCCAGAATCCCCAAGTGGAAGAAGGTCGATAGACTTGTAAAAACTGGCTGTTGACAGTTTTCATTTCTTCTTACGTCATTTTAAGAGTAACTTTACTTTCACGTACAGACATATTTGAGTACGTATTTGCTTTTTTGCTTAGACTGACTGACAAGCGTGTCATGCAAACCTTAGCTGACATGTCTTTAAGAGTTCAGAGAGATCCAGTGTGCTGCCCCCTAGAGTTTGCGTTTGGCTGAATAGGTTTTATTTGGAGAGCGAGTGGAACTAAAATAAACACAAGCATATTATGGGAACCTGCTGGGACAAAAATCAGGTCCCCATATCGTAAAATCCTTTATCATTAGTTCAACAAAACGGTTTATTTAAGATATGGGTTACAGTAGGTGAGGGTCTCGGTCAAGGTCAGGTAAGTGACTATGGTTGATTCAGGAAATGATTGTAGGTCAATGTAATGTCCTCAACAAGCTTGGAAACCCAACATGTGTGTGCGTGTGTGTGTGCGTGTGTGTGGCGGTGTTTAGAGGGGCAGTGAGTACCTCCGAGACTCTGCTCTCAGCTGTGGGGTTGGGCACTGGGCCTTCTCCCTGTGAGGCAGAGTGGTCCATCACAGTGGTAATCTCTCATCTCTGCAGAGGACCAGCTGTGCCTCAGAATCCCAACTGTGAGCTTTAAAAGTGGGGTGCAGAGAGGAGCTCTGCAACACAAGTCTAGATAAACACACACTGCACTCACAGCCAATAAGGTCAAACTTTTTGTTATGAACATCACTCTACACCAATACAGTACAGTGCAATAAAATCCTGTAACAATCTTGTAGAATACGTTATAGTGGGCGTTCAGATCACCTCTTCAAAACTCAGGCCAAACTGTAAGTAAAACCTGAACTAAACTAGACCAGGACGAAACCAGAAAACTAAAAAAAACAAACATTTGGACTGAAACTAGGGCCAATCCAGGACAAGTGTGATAAATATAAAGAAATATCTGTGTAATCTCTCAGTCGTCCAGGTGTGATCAACAGCAAAACACAAATATTAAATCTGTCAACTGGACAAAAGGTTTCTGCCGCTTCAATTCTGATGATGAGCAGAGAAATGTCTTCACTCCTACAATGTTTTGTCCAGTTGACAGATGTTATATTTTCCTTTTGCTGCACATAAAGAAATATAAGTTATTCATCTTGTCCAATGTCATTTTGTAATTTTTACTTTTTATGTGTAAGAGGAAGCAGGTCATATATAGCAGCTATAGCGGGTCATATTTTTTTCATTATCCATTGCAAAAGTCCAAGTGTTCTCTCATAAATGTTTTAGATTTGTGAGGTTACACATTACATTTAAAATGTATCTGAGGAGACAGAAATAACATTGTGACATCAGGCATAGAAATAAAATATAAGTGAAGGTCCTGGTTTGGAGGCAGCATCACCCACACTCTCCAGACCTGGTGGTACATGAATGACCAGATTTCTGTTACATAAAGCACAAAGTGTGTTCAGACAGAGAGAGCCAGGTGAATGAGGATCATGGCTCTGATCTTCCATTGATCACTGTGCTTTGTTTGTCCTCTCTGAAGGAGGTCAGCGCAGGATGGCTGCTACACAAATGCGTCCCTAAAACTGGCAAAGTCTGTGCATTTTTCCTGGCCTGCACTCGCTGAGATGGATTCTCGCCAGCACAAAGGGCTTGAACCTGTGTGCCTAGTTTGAATAATTGTCTGCCTTTTCCCAATGGCACCAGCAGGCCTCAGTGGATACAGAGAGGTAATGTAGCTGAGGAATAAGTAGATTTAGAGGACAAATGTTTGTAGAAATGCAAGGTAAAGCTGTGCTAGCTGGAATGTTCTCGAATTCTGCTGCCAAACCCCAACAACAAACAGCACAGCAGCTGTCACTTTTACTTGTTCTAAAATCTGGAACAAACTGCTTTTTAAAATACTAATTCATATCATCAAAGAAAATGCCCAAGCGCCAATCACTGTCTGTCACATGACTTTACATCTCTCCAAGTTTGACGAAGTGTTCTAACCAAGGTCAGCACTGGTCAGAAACAGTCACCTCTGGGTTTGTGGGTGTAATATTATGTACACACTGTAATAACAATCCAAAATATACTCAAATTGTCACTTCATCATGTAATTAAACCACATTTGAATAGTTGGCCACATTAAGTAACAAATAACAGTTATTATATTTTGGAAGGAAATAGCACAGAAACTAAAATTGGTTGTAGCGGCTAAAATGCACCTCCTGCCTCACCTGTGCCTATTAAAGGGGAGGTCATTATTGCAGGAGGTGTTGCTTATGTGAGGAGGAACAGTCTTTTGAACGTGTTACAAGAATGCATGAAATAAAGGGCTTTTAAGTGATGGGCTATTTTTAGGAAACGCATGTCTGAAAAACAAAAAACATTTGCAACCCAGTGTTTTTGTGGCATGTGGTCATCTGGCCTCTACAAAAGTCAAAAGAGTCCTCTATTTTATGGAACCAAGACAGCTCCAGTCTGCTCCTGCTTCATCTACATCATGGTCGCAGCTGATGCATCGTGCAGTAGTTAGGACACAGAAGACCTCGTTGGAGCCTCACATCATGCCTTGGTGGAGATGACTGGACCAACACCATGAAGCCAGTGCTAGGTATGCTTATTTTACACAATTAAGGACATGACCTTTTATTGTGACTTTTTGAATGGAAAGACTCACTAATACATGCCCTGTTTGCTGTATATTTGCACAAGACAGTGTTTTTTTTAAAGGACAAATATATGGACTACATTTTGTGACTGAGATTACTGCCAAAAATGTTGACGTCATCGATTGCTGCAGCTCATTTAGAGGTTAAAGCAAATACAGCTGCACTCCTTGTTTGAAAACGCTGCATTGGAACAAAAGAGTGAACTTAAGGAGCAAATTGCAGGTCTGAGAAGGAAACGGTAACTTGAAATTGAAATAAAAATGGCTGAAATTAATGCTAAACTTGCCTCTTGCCCCTTGAAGTCTGCTAAAAGTAATGATAGACCAGTTTCTGATAAGCCTAAATTTAAACAGATTGCAAAACCAGACATTTCATCTAAGCATGAGGTTGTTGTTCAAACCTTGCCACAGACCGCCACACCTGATCTCTGTAGTGAACATACAGGGGCCAGTGCTGGAGACCTCCACCTCACTTCTGTCCCAGTCCCCTATGATCACACCTCCACCTTTCCATCTCCATGTCTACACCTGAGTGACCTCTTTCTTGAATGGTAAGCTAAATCTCTCTGAAGTGACAGATTCCTCAGATGTGGCCAAGAGCACAGGTACAGGAACTTCAATGCTGCTGAAGCCCTATTGGTAAAGGGCATAGGAGGCCCTCTGGGGACAGGACAGGGCAGGCCTCTCTCATGATCTGCTCAGTAAAATCACTGCTGGAGTTTCACTGGACATGGGTTTGAGAGGATTTTGTGTTCCTACTATCCTCCTATCACCCACTTGCCTTTGGTCCTTAAAGACTCTGATGACATTCAAGATCTTTTCCACCTTAATAGAAAAGGCATTCAAGAGTAAAAGGTGGACGTCATAAAAGTGTATCTGGACACTGAACATGTTTCATATTTGTGGCTTTGAAATTAGTTAATGATTCTTGGTAACTTACAGCTGTAATGGGATGATGTGTGCCCTTTGGTAGTTGTCATGTTCTCATTGTAAAAGTAAGACTAATGTAAATGTTTTGTAATTGTTCTTATACAGGCAGAGACAACTAAGGGGCCGGTGTGTGATGTCCAAAATACACCTCCGGCCTCTAGGTGTCACTGGTTCCATGTTCTGACTCACCTGGGCCTCACCTGTGCCTATTAAAGGGGAGGTCATTAGTGCAGCAGGTGTTGCTTATGTGAGATGGAACAGCCTTTTGACCGTGTTAAAGAAATGCATGACATAAAGGGACATTGAAGTACCGTATTTTCCGGACTACAGAGCGCACCTGATTAAAAGCTGCATGCTTTCATTTTAGAAAAAAAAAATTGTACAAGCTGCACCAGATTTTAAGCCATAGGTATCCCACCTAGGAATATGAAAAATTAGCTCAAAAATGTTCATTTGCGAGGGACTCCTCGTGCAGTTTTGCATGCATTTTTTTGTTTTGTTTTTTTTACAGTATATACAGGCGCGTGTTCTGCGTCCTGATTGGTTAAAGGATGTGTCGTGTCTCCTGCACAGGACAGAATGCGTTTAGCCAAATTCCACGATCTGGACGAGAGACTTTACATGTGAAACAACATAAAGAAGGAGGAAAATAACATAAGGACGACAGCAGAATAAGTTTTAACAAGGAGCAAAAAGGGCTGTAACCTGCGGATGGAGTCTGCTTTAGTTTGTGGATCAGTGACTGCAGGAAAAAGAACATTACGAGACATTACAGCGGCACCAGGATGAAGAGGCGGAGTCAGAGGAACTGACAAATACACCTGCAGACGCAAAACATGTAGAATAATTGTTAAAAAAAAAAAAGTTTTCTACTTCACGGATTTCGTTAATACTAACCCCGCGATAAACCAGACACTGTCTCTTATCACTGTAAGAAATGAGTCACTGACAGCGGGTGACAGACAGGTCAGGAGCAGCATCCACTCTTCACTTTTATGTCGACTGTTGCTGGGCAAAATGTTTTTGGCGCCACAGAAAAAAAAAAAGTATAAGCCGCACTGCACCATAAGCCACAGCGGTTAAAAACTGGAAAAAAGTAGCGGCTTGTAGTCTGGAAAATACACGGTATATTGTTTTGGACATCAAAAACATTTGCCTAAACCGAACCCTAACCTCCAGCGAAAAACTGGTTTTACAAGTATATTTGTTCCTCCTAAACACAATGCAAAACTGGTTTGTTACACAGTTTTACAGTCATGATGAAATAATAATTGTGTTACATTTTGATTATGCATAACACAACATTATAATGTACGTGTGTGAAGGCTCGAACTCACACTGACTCTATCTGCAACTTAAAAGTTTTTACATTGTTTGCCCATGTTTCGATGATCCATCAAATTATATTTTATCTGTGCTTTATTGTTTCATGAATGACTTAACCATTTTTTTCATTCTCCTATTGCCATTCACTCATTTGAACCCTGAGAGGTAAAACCGGGACTACTTTTTGCATCGTAGGAAAAGCATCTTGGCTGATCAGGCAAGCAACAGTAAGGACTCGTGCAAAATGTGCCAAATATTCACACTACACTACTTCACTGTGGCGACCCTTAATAAAAAGTGAAATATTTAAGCAGGAAAAAGTATCCTTGGCTGCATCTAGTCTTGAGTGAAGCTTCATAAGCAAATAACACTTTGGCCAGAGATTCTGCACATACTTATATATTTTATCACGTGTTTTGCCTCTTTTTCGAAGCAGTTAATAAAACAACTGTTGAATGCCATGAACGAGCCTCTAGAGTGTTGTTATCCTTTCAGTGCATTGTGTTTTTTTTTTTGGACCCCAGCATACAGAATGGTCTCAGGCTGCACTGGCTAATCATACATTGTTATAATTCTTCTTAAAAGAAACTCCACAAATCAACAAGTCCTCTGCATTGGCCTCTCCATTTTCTCATTAGGCAGATAGATAGCTGATAGCTAGCACCGCGAGAGGTGAAGGCGAGAACAGATTAGTCTCCGTTCACAAACAACCACATATCCTTGACTTTTAATTAAAAATGCCATCGCAATTAGATACGGTAGTTTAAAAGGAAGAGCTGAAATAAAACGAGTGCAAGGAGCCAATGCCATAAAAGCAATCCCAGCTCCAGCACCACGGGGAATTAAGCTTTTTCACTTTGTTCATTGTGGATGTGGATTTTTTTCCCTTTTTATTTTTATATGGAAACTAAAATCGGCTTAGGGGTTTTTCATGAGACGCGTTGCAGCAGGAGCCAAAAGTGGAGCCACAGTGAGCAGAAAATAGCGCTCAAAGTCATCACAGTGGCTACAAAAGGACGGCAAAATGGAGGTCACGGGGATGAAGCGAACTGTCCTGACGGCAATAAATGGGGACAATTAATCAGCTCTTAATGTGGATCGCATTGTTTATCCATCGAAACAATCGCTATGGCAACAGTGAATCTGTAAGTAGCCTATGAGAGAGGGACAACACGCACAAGCAGCTAAGACACGATTAAAAGTAATAGCAATGATGCAACTTGGTATTTAAAATGGTAAGAGTTGTAATAGTACACGCTAACAAAAATGAGGCTTTCTAAACACTTGTAGGAGTGTGGAACTTGTAAAGGAGTATTGCGACATATAAATATGACCCACAAACGCTGCATTAGCTTATGATTATGATCTCCACTCCTACAAACCTGACTATTCAAAGGTGCACTGTAACTCTTCTTGGGGTGTCCTCCTTGTTTCCATTGGGATTTCATTGAGACGGTCACATTTTTACAGCGCTTTTTGACCTTCCAAGACACTCAAAGTGCTTTAAATCCAGAAACCCCTCACCCATTCACACACATTCATACACCAGTGTGCACAGACACTGAGGGCGAGGTGGGTGAGGCGTTTTGCCATAGGATGCAACAGCCGCATTCATATGTGAGAGCTGAAATCGCATTGCCAACCTGTGTTAGCTGTATCTAAGTTACACATTGAAAAACTACTCTGTTAAGAGCCTCTTTTTGTTAGTTTTTACATTAACATTCCTTTTAAATAAATTCTAACTTTAGTTTTAACATTTTCCATCTTGTTTCGTTACTTCCCCTTTCCCGAGCTGAGCTGGGTCGAAAAAAGGCCATGATATAATCTCCTGAAAAACATACCAGGAGTTGTGTTTGGTTTCATTCTCACATGTTTGAGTAATACCTAATTTTAATTCCAATGATGTTTATGTCAAGAGCAGGATTCAAACCGTCAACCTTTAGATCAAACGACCACTCTACCATCTAAGCTACAGCCGATCTTGCATTTGTTCAAGCACAAGTATTTCTATCGATCAGAGAATCTTTGAAAACGGTGTAATCTTCCTGCAAACTGTCCTTCCTCACCACAGATCTGACCTGTAACCTGTCCTGGTGCCACCACACTCCATGGAGACAGATCACCTTAACGCCACACTGTGAAACATTCCAGGTGAAGCAATAACCTCTCCACAGAGACGAGCCGGTGTCAGATCCTCCACCAAGAAAGTTACACAGTGTCCCTTTTAACTTTTTATCAGTTTTGTTGAGAAAGCTGTCCATGGAACTGCGATGTGCTAAGTGCTGCATGAAACAGTAGGTGTAAAACTTTTTCTAAGGTCAATACGCCTTAAATATACTCTAAATAACCACTCTGAGGGGTAAACAAGCTCCTATACAAAAAGTCTGTAACATTCTGCACAACTGTGTCACAATAAGGGCACACTAAAATGAGTTTATATAGCTGATGACACCAACGGCCACAGTAAACAGGGGTCACCTTCTCTGCACCTATACGCTTCCATTGATAGTGTTGCCTTATTATGAGGTGCCTTTGGCCAATTCAAGCCAGAGTTAAATGGTGCATTTAATATGGCTGGTGGTGGGTGTAACGCTGTAAAAGGATACTGCTCTACTCATCACTATGTTTATGCATTTTCTCTGCTAAACCTGTAAAATTTTAGTTGACAGCAGAGACTTTTTCCACATAGTTAGTTACGAGTATCACTGTTGATTTGTGGTATTGCAGTGGTTGGGCTAAAAGACTTTTTTTTATTATATTGGTGTCCAAGCTCCATTTCGATACTAAGGAATTGGCTCTATGCTGCTTGATTCTACAATGATAATAAAAAAACACTCTTTCTTTAGATTAAATGTGAATCCAGTAGGTTCCATTGTGGTTCGTGGGCGTATACTAGTCTATGTGTCTTATACTTGTTCAAGATGATCCGAAAGTTATTCAGGAAAGGTCAATTGTGTTAATAATGTTACTTTTTAGTAGCAAGACCTGCTCAAAATTTCTATACTAGTTTTAGTATCTGATTTTCAATATTTTAGAGAACCTTATATCATATATTCTACCAAAAAACAAACAAAAAAAACAACAAAATGTTAATAAAACTTGGAAAATTGTGACTAAAACAATCACGAAGGGCATTGACTTTGATAATCACAATAGTTTGACTGCCTATATTAGTTTTAGTATCAGTTAGTGTCTGATTTTCAATACTTTAGAAAACCCTACATCATATTTTCTACCAAAAAAAGAACAAAATGTTCATAAAACTTGGAAAATTGTGACTCAAAGACAATCACGAATGGCATTGACTTTGATAATCACAATAGTTGGACTGTCCACACTTGAATTAAAACCAGAAATCGTCTAATAGGGGGGTAAATGCTTCATTGACTGTGGCTACAAACAAGCAAAATAGGGCTATGTAGTGAATTTAGTCTGAATCAAGTTTGCGATTCAGTCACGAGATTTGGAGCAAAGTTCACAGATTAAACGAAAAAAATGGGTCAGATGGCAATGGTGACAAGTTTACATAGTGTGTTTTCCAGGAATTTGGGATTTATAGGAAGGCAAAATAAAAATTACTGAAAAAATCTTGAATTTATCTCTCAAATTCTCCAGCTCACAAACTAATACGCCATAAAGCAGTAACCCACACGCACTGCACATCCTAAACTCCTCTTGCTTGACCCTCAATCTAACACCTCTAACACTACACACTCATTTGAATAACTTCCAGACGATTTTCTATTTCCCCTCGTGCTAATCCTCATTTGACACATTATTACCGCAAGTGTTCACTTTTTACATCATTCCATTGTAGCGCATCACAATTCTTCTGGTATTACCCCTGTTAATGCGTTTTCTTCACATGTAAACAAATGGAAACACATCGAGGCCCTTATCCGGCGTTGGCTCCCTTCTTGGGTAGAATAACAAATAGGCCTTGGTGATTTAGTATTCCCCTGGGTAATTGGTTTTTCTGCGGTGGTGACCATGTGGAGATGAAAAACAATCAGCAAAGCTCTTAACAGATGCTGTAATTACCTGAGCAGGCTCGCACAAGTGCCAGAGTCGCCCTCTGTGATCGGGAGCTCACTCAAAAAGGAGGGGACCGTCCGCTGCACCGGCTCAGGCTTAACAAGCAATCCAATGCATCATCTCACCTCAATGAATTCAGTTTGTACAGGGGCAGTGAGGAGGAGACCAGCACACATGCAACGCACTCTTTAAAATGGAGTGTGGGTTTATTTGTTCCATATTTAAAGGTCCTATATTACACAAAATGGACTCTTGTGAGGTTTAAGCTGTGTTATAATTATAATAGTTGTTACCTCATGTTACCTCAAAAACAGACCTGGACTTGTCGTTTGTTTCATTGAGTCACACTTTATTATTAGTCTGTAACATCTCCAAAGCTCAAAATGCTCTGTTCCACCTTGTGATGTCGTGAAGTGGTAGTTTTTTAAGTTTACAGCTCCCTTTTACATTTAGTTCAGTCAAGATGGGCAATTCCAGGGTTGAAATTATCCAAATGATTCAGCACTTCCTGTATTACCACATGACATCACAATGTGAAACAGAGTGTTTTCTGTTCGGGAGAAGAACTCTCAACTAAATATGCAGGGTTTGTCAAACATGTGAATAAAACGAAACACAACTCCAGGTCTGTTTGTGATGAGGAAACAACATTATAACATAGATCAGAGAATAGTGGGTTATGGCCCTTTAAAAGATCATTAAAAAAAGTTTTGACTTGTAGATAATATACAAATGTAACACAGTGCATTGCTTAAGGGAAAATAACAGCTGAGGCCACATGTCTTATCTGTATCTGTAGCCCTTTTTTATCTCAGGAGCGTTTAACCCCCACTACAGGAGGGTTATACGACACTGAGGCCGTCACATAGTTCGACTTTGCTTTAAATTTCTTATCGATAGACCCCCTCCCCAATAGTAACCGAAGTAGTATAAAACACTGCACTAGACTTGGCTTTAGACATCGCTTAAGTGAAGTCTGAAGCAGAGTCTAGTGCAGAGTCTTCAGACACTACTCACTCAACTTTGCTTTGAATTTTTCTGGACGCTGCCTTTAACCCGACTGTATCGTTGTAACCGACAGTAAAGATCTACAGAACGATCCCTGTGCCTCTGTGCCTGTTCTTCATGCAACAGAACAGACACCAACATCCCTTACAACAAAAGCAAATTTACAATCAAAGAAATGTATTTTGTACGTGCAGATTTACAGCAGCTAAAAACAAGTCCAAAATACTTAAAACTCTAGAGGGAATGTGCATAAAAATGAAGTAAAAATGTAGTAGTCTTGAAAATAATCGATTAAAGATTGCTCAAACACCCACCAATCACTCCAAATACAACTTTGGGTGAGTAAATGATGAGGAAAACCTTTGCATAATAGGTAAAGTACAGACACCTAAAATTTAAGTACAGTACTTTACTACTTTTACTGCGACCGATGACCATCGCCAATGAACTGCAAAGGTGAGAAGAGGACTCGGATGGGGGAAGGGTGAAGAATTATCAGTATTGAGATTATTTCCGTGACTGAACAGCGCCCACGTCCAAGCCCAGAACCTCACATGCGTGTCTGCTTCAGTGTCCAAGCCGAGCTCTGGATAGTAATTTGCACCAGCAGCGTTGTACAAAAGATGCATTGTACCAAAGAAGGTTAGCGTTGACAGCTCATCTTCACGTTCTACGCTGCAAAAAGGAGCACTGCAAATGTTGATATAATTTCTGCAGTTAGGCATCAATAAATACCAGTGTTTCATCTGGCGTCTCCAAACAGAAATTCTATTCAAATTTATTAAGCTGAAAATATCCAGTGCCAACATTTAATTATGCTTATTAAATTCATAAGGCCAACCAAATGCCACTTCTGCTGTGTTCCATTATGCCTTCACCTTCAATTTTCCATTCACATTTTGCGACAGGAAGAGGAAGCTATGTGCAGAAATAAAACCCACTACTAAAAATATTTCTTTTATATTGCTCTAACCGTTTTGCCTCACAAATCCAGTCAGTTTTGTCTAGTGATGAGATGCTCGGCTCCTTTACGTGAACGGTTGGATCCAGATCTTGTTTTTTTTTACCTGAATCAAATCGTTTTCTTTCTCATTTTTATGCATTTCTTCCTGATTCACGCTGAACCGACACAAGAATCGGCGCAAAAGCAGACCAGGCGACATAAGTGAGAGCAAACAAAAAACAGATCTGACATCAGAACAGTTTTTAAATGATAATTAATCTAGTGCAAGGTTTTATTTAGATGATTCATAATTTGACACACTCCCACGATCAGTTTGAACCATTTTAAACACACCTGAGCCATGGTTATTTTTCTCTGTGATCAGTTTGTAGATAAAATAAGTTCTCACATTGGCTTCTGTCATATGAATAAATATAAAAAGAGCCAGTCTTTAGAATGGCTCTTTGACACGAACGGATCCAAAAGATTCAGATCCCACAAAGGAGCCGAAAGTCCCCTCACCAGTCTGCTCTTCAAGCCCGGACAAACGTGATCGCGCAATTAGATTAGTTTATTTCAGTGGCACGAGAAATGAAGGAGCTCATTGGTCACTTATGATTTACAAATAAAATCTGATGTACAGTGGTCCCTGGTTTATCTCGAGGGTTTTAAAAAATAACCCGCAATAGGCGAAATCTGCGAAGTATCAGCTTTATTTTTGACAATTATTCTATATGTTTCTTGTCTGTAAAACCCCTCACCACACACTTTATACACTTTTCTCACACAAGTATTAACATTTTCTCACATTTCTCTCTTGTTTAAACTCTCTCAAAGTTCAAACCTTCGTCGGTGCCTTTGTCGGTGCAGAACGTTTCATCGACATTGTGGGTTTTTGTCGGGGAGAAAACTTGCAAACATACAGCACTTCAGAGTCACACTGTGATCCAACATTTATGTAAATTTGTCTGACACATTCTGTACTGTACAGGAGACACGGAGGAGACTGATGGACAATGGTCTACAGTCCCTCAGCCAATCAGGACGCAGAACACAATGGTCTACAGTCCCTCAGCCAATCAGGACACAGAACACAATGGTCTACAGTCCCTCAGCCAATCAGGACGCAGAACACAATGGTCTACAGTCCCTCAGCCAATCAGGACGCAGAACACAATGGTCTACAGTCCCTCAGCCAATCAGGATGCAGAACACAATGGTCTACATCCCTCATACAGGACACAGAACACAATGCAAACACTGTCAAGAAAAAGCAAAAAATACAGTAAAAAAAGCCACAAAACAGCGAGGCCGCTAAAGATGAACCGCGATATTGTGAGGAACAACTGTATCTCACCTCAGATTAGCAGAGTTTAGCGCTTCAGCTATTGATTCTGCAGAAATCCGAATGTTTTTCAGCCCCAATGATACTTTTTTCCTTTATTTTTTTCTGATATGGACGGACCATGCTTGTCCACCTGTCAATCACACTCACTCAAAAACTCTGAGATTCACAGGTGATCAAACTCACATCTTCTTGAAGTATTGAAGTATCGTGTATATTGGACCCTAGACAAGGAAAGTGGTATAAATGAG
Source organism: Periophthalmus modestus (assembly GCA_019594935.1). Classification (NCBI taxonomy): domain Eukaryota; kingdom Metazoa; phylum Chordata; class Actinopteri; order Gobiiformes; family Gobiidae; genus Periophthalmus; species Periophthalmus modestus. Next base: position 30,941,376 of record JAIEZT010001390.1, read on the forward strand.
ACGGTAAATGTCCTAAGTTGAGGCTCGAGTCCAACACAAAACATGAATGGATCATCACCTTGTTTGGGAGTTTTTGTCTCGTTTTGTAGTTTTAATTCTAGACGATATACTCGATGTTCAAATGTTCAAATATCTTCTACCTCGCAACCTAGTACTACTCTGAAATTAGTACTAGGTTGGTTGGAGTTCTTATTCTGGATCCCAGGCAAATAACCGTGCACTTGATCACAGACATTTACAAATCCTGTTTCGTCCAAATTGTGTTTTCGTTATTTAAGTGCGGAGGATGAGTCCATGACCTTGGCGATTCCTTATTTAACAAAAGCTCACGCCAACAGCAATCTTTCTGAGTGACCCAAATGAGGGCTAATAATCACTCGCAACATCGTCCATTTCCTTCCTTTGAACCTATTCGGGGATATGTTCTCTGAGTGCTCCGTTGGATTTCCGCCGTGGGATTCATCGTTTTGTAGCAGTGTACATGATTAAAGGCTGAATAGCTTAGAGGCTCTTGAAGGAATGAAGACCGAACATGGGAGTGAGCCGAGCGCTTTGGGAACATGTCAGATTAATATGGAGCCATGCTGGGAGGACTTGTTTCTCCCTCTGAGTCAAACTCTTCACGTGCTCTGGATATTTGAACACCCACAACTGCGCAAAAGGTAATGGGGCGAAGATGTATTTGCTGCTTCTACTTAGTTACAGTAGTTCAAGAAACATTATTTAAAAGTCTAATTGAATATGAGCCATTCAACAATCTGTAAGGAACTAAATACATAAATAAAAAGTAAAATAAATAATATCCCTTTATAATGACTGATGTTGCGTTAATAAGCATGAGCAATGGCACTTCCATCCATCCATCTTCTTCCGTTTATCTAGGGCCGAGTCGATGGGGCAGCAGACTAAGCAGGGACTCTCAGACTTCCCTCACCCCAGACACGTCCTCCAGCTCCTCCGGTGGGACCTCAAGGCGTTCCCAGGCCAGCCAAGAGACATAGCGTGTCCTGGGTTTTCTTCGGGACCCCCTCACAGTGCAGTGGCGTGCATTGGCAGTTTTTTATAGAATGATTCAGACTTAAATGGCCCATATTACGCTATTTTTTAAAGTTGTAGTAGTGTATTCACATCACAAACACACCTGGAGTTGTGTTTTGTTTCATTCACATACAAATCCTGCATATTTAGTTGCTCTGTTCCACCTTGTGATGTCATGTGGAAATACAGGAAGTGCTCCACTGTGTTTTTAAACTTCATACACCTTCACTAGAATCAGTTGGATGATTTCAGCCCTGGAATTGCCTCATCTTTACTGAACTAAAGATAAAAGGTAGTCGTAAACTTGCAAAATTACCGCTTCATGACATCTCAAGGTGGAACAGAGCATTTTGAGTTTTGGAGATATAGACAAACTAATAATAAAGTGTTACAAACCACAACTCCAGGTATGTTTTTAAGGATGTAACAACATTTTAACAAGGCTCACAATCCATTTTGTGTAATATAGGACCTTTGCTTGTGTCATGGTTGTTTTTTTGCACCACAGTAGTCCCCTTGTCTCGTCTCTTGTGACCAACATATAGTTGTGAATTAAACCTGGAGGTCCCATGTGACTCCATACACCTTCACTAGAATCATTTGGGTGATTTCAAACCAGAAATTGCCAATCTCTACTGACCAAAAAGTAAAAGGTTGCTGTTAACTTGAAAACTTCCACTTCATGACATCACAAGGTGGAACGAAGTGTTTTGAGCTATGGAGATGTAGACAGGATGACTCAAGCATGTGTGAATGAAACAAAACACAACTCCAGGTCTGTGTTTGAGGAGGTACCAACATTGAAACATGGCTAAAAGCTCACAAGAGTCCATTCAGTGTAACATAGGACCTTTTTATCACTACTTCAGATGTTACTACTTATGATTAGGGTATTAATTATGTAGTTACTGAGCCCTATTGCGCTCTGTGTTCATTCTGAATTCAGCTTTTGTTCATGCTTTATAAAGGCTCTTAAAAGTGCAGGGATTGTAAAATGTGGGAAAAATGGAAAAACAAGCCCTGCGTCTCTGAATCAGTAATGTTTCTGTGACGCCGAGACGAGCTACATCCCCCGTTAAGGATCATCAAAAGTTTGTGAAACATGTGAAGCACAAAACCCAGAAGAACAGATTCTTGCAGCTCACAGTGAGAAGCTACTGGTGCCATTAGCCTGTATGCTGAATGTGCAAGTGCTAATGAACTGTAATTACCATCGGATGTACTGCGGTTACGTCAAGGTTTTAAAAGGTTATGCTTTTAATGACTAGAGCAGAATATACAGAACTTAGGTAGAAAGTGAAAGAAATGAATCAAATTTCAACATGTCCATGCAGATGATTTATTATTGCTATCCCGAGAAAGGTGCTTAAAAGTGCCAAAAAAAAAAAAAAAGTTGGATTTAATAAAAAAAAAAATCATAGAATAAATTAGATCAAATAATCAATCAGCTATAATATTAAATAAATTAGATCAGCTATAATAGTAAATGTGTTTTTCTTGATTTCTTGATGTTATTGTCAAGACTTTCCACATTTTTAGCTACGCCTGTATTACAGTTTCTTTTCATCAGACCCGTACACTCAGTATAACTATACCAGAAGACTTAATTAATTTAAAGTGACTATTTTTAGCCACAGATTTTTAGTATAGAAATCAGCGACTCCACTTTTTTAATGAGGGAAAACAATCAAATACACTTAAGCCTGCCACACACTGTCAAACAATTTGGCCGATTTAGGACCCGATTTGCTTCTTCCCGACTTCAGGGAGGCGTAACCTGATGTCTTTTTACCCTCATATGTGATTTTTAAATTGCTGCGACTCTGAGCTGCTCTGTCATATCGTAAATTCATAACCACAAAACACCACCATGGCAACAGCCAATAGCGTTAAAGTTAAAATGCAGCATTCTCATCCAGATTATCCTTTAGAATGTGTCCTCTGCAAATAATGACGCCCGATCCACAAAATAGCGATGAATCGATTTTGAAATGTTCTTTAAAAAATCAAAAGGAGACAGTAGTTCCTCACGTGTGTTTGTTTAGATCCACACAGCGAGGATCAGGGTGAAGCTGCTGCAGATTAGCGATAGCAATTCTACTTCCTTGTAGTTTATCTCCAGCCTTCTGTGCATTAAAAGCATTTATCTGAACCACTGCTCCACATTTCACTAATAACAAAAGTGTAATGCTCTAATATTTGGAACAGTTTTGAGTGTCAAAGCACGTAGTTTTACTTCTTGACAGGAAACAGCCGACGCGAGGTGTGCTCACAGCTTGTAGCTTGTGGTGCACGGTCTCTTCGCCGCCATATCCCATAAAATTTAATACGATTCTCTTTGTGTCTGTGATGTGTGTGCTTTTTGTCGCACGTTTATGAATCATTTAAGACGGGAAAATCCTGTAGTGTGTGATGGGCTTTCAGATACAATGTTATTTCAAACCCTGTATAATTAGAACAGAACCTGCTGAATTATCTTTGGCCAAAATTAAACACGAAGACCAATATTTGGAAGCAAGATATTTGTTCGAATTTTGCAGGAACAAATTCTCTTCCTGTGAAGACTGAGTCAATCTTTGCCGTTTTTATCCATCCAGCCAATTTCTAAGTGATATTTGTTCAGACAAGATTTGGGAATGATCAAATGAAAAATAGAGCCTAAAACGTCTTTTAAAACTCCTTTTCTTCTTTTACTTACACTTGTACTCCTACTAAGCGAGTTGTTTAGTGCAGCACCCTGAAGGTCTACTTTGTGTTTACAGAAGTGCTTTGAGACATTACCAAAAACCACTCCTGCCTCCACCGCTGCGACTGCACTGTACCGAACATACCACCGTTTTAAACAGATAAAAGCCAGATTGGGTTCCGCTGTAGGAGCTGTCACATGTTGGGGTACCCTTTAATCACAGAGACGTCAGGGTGGCAGAGCCGTGTGCGCTTTAATAAAGCTGCTGGAACAATAATGCTCTGCTACCAGGTGATCTTTCACACATGGCAGGGCCTGAAGAGAAAATCTTATTATAATGTGTAAGTCGTAGGGGATTCTCTGTTAACACTGGCAGCACAGTCTCAGCTTTTACATGTTTTCATTCAGTCATTTGGTACCAGTTGATTCAAATTACAAGATAACCCCAACATAATACAAATAGTGTTCTTAAAATAGACAATAAATCAATCTGTCTGTCTTCATGGAGATATTACGCTCCACAGTAATGCACCAAAAACCTTATCTTGCATTTATTAAAAACACGTGTCCATGAGTTTCATAAAGATCAAATATTTGGACCATTTCCACAGCGATTAACATTTTGAAACATAATATAACTTTTTAAACGAACACAGCCTAAATATGTAGGGTCTGTGTGTTATTGTGTTATATTTAGGCTCAATTCTGTTCTCAAACTGAAAACCACTCACTGTTCCACCTCGTGACGTCATCATGTGGTGATACAGGAAGTGCTCCATTGTGTTTTTAAACTGCGTACACCTTCACTAAAATCATTTGGATAATTTCAGCCTTGAAATTGCGAATCTCTACTGAATAAAAGGCTCATTAAGGAGATATAGACAGACTAAAAATAAAGAGTTACTCAAACAAGTGTGACTGAAACAAAACACAACTCCAGGTGTGTTTTTGAGGAGGTAACATTATAACATGGCTTAAAACTCACAAGAGTTAATTTAGTTTGTTTTTGAGCTTTATATGTTGCAGGGCGGCGAAACCCAGGTATAGACAGATACATATATAGATAACTGATCGATCTCTATAAAGACAAGCAGGTGGCGAACCCTCCACTCGAAAAAAAATCCATAATGCACCTTCAACCAACATTTTGATCGTACAAACATCTCAACGTTGTCACCTTTTTTCTTTTTTTGTTACATAATCGAGTGTTTGGCTAAGTAGATTATTGGGGATTTCATTTACTCCTGTGAAAATGTGCATTGTAGTGATTGAGCTGCTGTGCGTATGAGCTGGTATTGTGTATGGAGCTCAAAGTTAGAGACTTGAAAAGAAACAGCACGCCAGGTCACACCAAAGGCTCTTAAACTCATCTTATCACAGCGACGCGTCCAAATGAGATACCTAACCAAAGGGAATAATTATCTTCTGAACCAGGCTAATCTAAAGCTATCAAATAAAAACAAACTTGACTGAGAGTATAAGGAAATGCAATTATTCAAATGGGATTGATATGCAAATGTGTGATCTTCTGTGGAGGAAACAAGAAGCCAGAAGCTAGCCAGACTCCCCACTGCCTCATAATTCCCTGTAATAGCTGTCAGTGTCCTCGTGGACACGTGCACCGTTTCAACAGAGTCGGCTTCCCTTTAATCACACAGTCCTGGGTCTAATTGTGTTTATAAAAGTCTCCATTCTGCAAAATTACAGTCCAATTAAAAATAGATTTAATTGCCAGGTGACTGTTCACATGACCTTTTGTTGTGTTGGGATTTGGCTGTAATGTGTCTGGTATGTTCAACCCATGACCTTCAGGAGGCCATTAAAACCAGATATGTAGCACTAGCACACGCCTTTTTCATTAAACCTAAAGGGTCTGTTTGGTGTATTTTCAATCAGATTAACAAATGGTGTCTGACGTTCACAAAAAGCAAACCTCTCATTACATATTCAAATAGATTTTGTCTAGAAAAATGAAATGCAGTGTAAAATGTAATGCAAGGGTTGAAATGAAATGCTTTCCCACCTAATCCCTTCGGGTGGGTGGTGAGTCCTTGCCTCAAGTGGAGCAGTTCAAGTATCTCGGGGTCTTGTTCACGAGTGAGGGACAGATGGAGCATGAGATTGACAGGTGGATCGGTGCAGCGTCTGCAGTGATGTGGTCGCTGTATCGGTCCGTTGAGGTAAAGAAGGAGCTGAGTCGAAAGGCAAAGCTCTCGATTTACTGGTCAATCTAGGTTCCTACCCTCACCTATGATCATGAGCTCTGAATAATGACCGAAAGGACAAGATCGCGGATACAAGCGGCCGAAATGAGTTTCCTCCGCAGGGTGGCTGGGCGCTCCTTTAGAGACAGGGTGAGGAGCTCAGTCACGCGGGATCCCGGGGTCCCACCGGAGGAGCTGGAGGATGTGTCTGGGGTGAGGGAAGTCTGGGAGTCCCTGTTTAGACCGCTGCCCCCGCGACCCGGCCCCGGATAAGCGGAAGAAAATGGATGGATGGATAATAATGAAGAAGAGGGAAAAGAAGAAAATAAAGAAGAGGAAGAAGAAGAGGGAGAACAATACGGAAAAAAGACGAAGAAGAGGGAGAGGAAGACGAAGACGAAGAAGGAGAAGAAGATGAAGACGGAGAAGAAGAAGAGGAAGAAGCGGAAAAGAAGAAGAAGAGAAACAAGAAGAAAAGAGGAAGAAGAAGAAGATGGAGAAGAAGAAGAATAAGTGGAAAAGAAGAAAATAAGGAAGACTAAGATGAAGAAGAAAAAAACTGAGTAGAAGAGGGAGAAGAGGAAGAAGAAGAAAGTAATAATTATAATGATGTATGTGCATCTTACACACACAAGTTTCTTTGTATAGCACAATCCCTCGTTCACAGAGTAATTCAAAGAGCTTTACAGAATAAGAAAGACATTCAAATCAAAACATAACATACCGGCACAATGTGTGATTTGTGAAAACGTCAGAATGAATGGAATTGTAAATGGAATTTTTCAAATCGAGGCAAAGTAAAGCAAACACTATCACAAGACAAGAAACAAAACAATGGCATTAACACAACGCAAACGAGACGCACAACATCCACACACTGTTTAATGTGCTTTACTTACAGAACTCTCTAAAATAGTCTTAATAAATCCAATACATTGTCTGATATTAGTATTGATTATGCATATGAGTTTTACTACAAAAAAATCATTCTCCTGTGATGTCATTATCTAGACTGCAGCTTTCTAATTTAATAGCAACTGGAAAGTGTGCCAAAACACATTAATCTGACAAAAATAGACTTAAAACATGGCAGCACTTTGTTGCGATTAGTCCTAATATTAAACAAATGGAGGAAAATTAAATGGGATCCATTGGATTAAAGTAACAACAGGGAGCAGATGGTCTGGTGCATAGTGGGCCTTCTTTTCCATTAAAATGCTGTAGTTTAAATGCATGTGTTATGTACAATAGTAATGAGCCAATGCATCAATCCAGTAATGGAGTATCCAGGGCACAAGTGTTGTTTTACTCCACACAGACCACCTGCGGAAGTGCTGCATCTGCACAATCTTTAATTGATTTCTATTGGTGGCAAGGTGGCTCTGATCAAGTTAGAGAGATTTGATTGGCCACTGTGCCACTGCGGGATGATAGGTCCACCCCCCCGCCCCCTCCTCGTCTCATCTCTGTGGTCCGAGCAACAGCAATGAATGGCACAAGATGAGTATTAGTCCACACACCCACCCACACACCCACACACTCACCCACCCACACACACCCACATAAGAAAGCATCGTGCACTGTCAGCATGGTACCACATTAACCAGGCTTCTCCACTATGCGCTGCACTTTTGATTTCACATTAATCACAAGCTTTAACATGTATTCTCTCTACACATATATTTTCTTTCAAGATATAAAAGCCAAATGCAAATATCTTTAAAATATAGTTTCTTGGCCCTCTCCACCATGTAAATAATTGATCACATAAGGCTCCGGGGCAGCCGGGTGTGCGGACGTGTTGCTTTCACACTCATTTCCTCACATATACAGTGCATGTTTACTCTGCATAAAATTAACACAGTGGACAGTATCTCAGGAGAGCCCAGCTCAAGTGTAAGAATTACACGCTCACTTGCAGCACAAGTCCACATTCAGTAAGAACGCAGGTTTTCTTAGGTTTTCTTTACACTATAAACACATCTGTAAGAAAGATCAATTTAATGCCGTAGTGTGGAACATACCAGATACGCAATCACATCTCCATAGAGACAAGCAGGTGGTGGATCTGCCACCAGAAAAGTTACAAAGTGCAACTTTGAAGTGCGCTTTATTACTTATAACTGACTGAAATAATGGGACTGTGTGGACTGGAATGTGCAGCATTTTGTATGGTGCAATGATGGGAACTGTGCAATAAGTGTAATGTGCAATGAATGGAATGTGCAACTATGGGAATTGTGCAGTGACTGTAGTGTGCAATTTTAACTTGACCCTTTTGTGACCCCAGCCCCTGAGACAACAGACGGAAATTAGTCTTTGAATATTTTTTGTTCATTGACATGCATTGTCCCAGTCAAATAAATAATTAATAAATAAATTACCATAGACTGTATATATAAATGCATGGCTAACGCGCTAGTCGCCACATTCCAGACAGGAAGTGATCAGGGCAGTGCTCAGGCTCCAGCGCTTCCGGCTCCATTTACGAAAACTTTTGGCACCTCTCTTTGGTCTTAAAATGTTTGTATTAATGCTCTTGCACATGATCCTGGTATTTTTATGTCACTACTGCGCCCGTAAATCAATATATGAACATTAGTAAAACTCCCCCGACGTCGCTCCTGCTAATGTTAGCAAGAGGTTTAATTGACAGCGTTGCTAAGCTCCTGCTCAGTGCTAAACCAGCGGTGTGGGCAGGAAGGGGCGTTACCTTCAGCAGCCTCGCTCTGGATTGGTTCTTTGGTTGCTGTGATGCTCACGGTCAACTCTGCTCCAAAATACACCCCTATAACCGCTAGACTCGATGAGCTTCATTTGACTGGAGCCAAATGTGACGTTACACTCTCACAGTCCACTTCTTCATACAGTCTATATACAGTCTAACAAAGCACAGCACACTATAGATAAATGTATATATGATCATGGGAGCAGCACAGTGAACGTTATGTGTCATGTGGCCAAAGGAAGAAATCCAATATGGTGGTGTACAACATACCAATCAATGTAATGTGCTGTAGTTTAAATTACTCTGCAAGAATGACAAATTTAGAGCGCACTGTGCTGCTGGCAAAACAACACAAATCAACAGTAATGTGCTCTGCCGAGATGTGGAACTCAAAAGATTTTCAACTTAGGAATTCTGACAACAACACACCAAGATTTGGCAGAGAGAGGAGGCATGAATAAATATGCCTCAAAGTTTTTTCATAATATATTTCTTGAAGGAGTTGCAAAGTCAGGTTTTCAGTATATAAAAATTCAAGATGTTTTGCAAAATTATATATATATGATGGAAATTGCTCGTTTGATCTGCAAACAACTGACAGCAATGGTGAGGCAGATTACATTATTACATTACCTCCAAAGAGCGACTAATCCTAAACCTCATTACAATATGACAGGTACAGGGATGCAAACAACAAACTTATAAAACACCACTGAAACTTGTCTTTTGCTTTCCACTCTGTCTGGAGAAGTAGTAAGAAGTTTAATGCCATACTGTAGAACATTCCAGGCAAAGTAACAGCTCCATGGAGACAAGCAGGTGGCTGACCCCCAACAGAAAAGTTTTATTTCGCTTTTGAGGACGTCCAAAGCACACATTGTTAGCCCCACAAACGTATCATAACATAATAACCAAATACCCAGTAAATTGCATTACAGTTGTCCAGGTGTCAAGAAATAAAACTGTGCATGACTTGCTCAAAATGTTGAAATGTGAATATAAAAAAAAAAAAAAAAAGCATCTTTATTTTGGATTAAAATAAAAAGCCTAAAGTCTAATAGGGGATCAGTGGGCCCAAACCACACAATTTCAGTTTTTATCCTCTTTAAGACACACAATATTTTGGGCCAACCAAGCCTTGACGTTATCTCGACTATTCAGAAGTGTCAGGCCTTTGTCGTCCTTAGCAGTAAAGTAAATTTGACAGTCATCTGCATAAAAGTGATATGAGATGTTATGTTTCTTTAACAATGCACCTAGTGGCAGAAAAAAGCATAAATAACAAAACAATATCGGACCAAGAATTGAACCTTGGGGAACTCCACAATGCAGGAGTCCCCCAGGTTGACAGAAAAAGATCTACTGAGGTCTGACCTGAACCATTCTGAGGCGGTTCATCTGACCCCCACAGTGTTCAAGGCGAGCTAAAAGAATGTGTGGTCACCTGTGTCAAAAGCAGCAGTCGGGTCTAAAAGTCATCAAAAACAGGTCATTACAAACCGTTAAACATGCTGACCCAGTGCTGTGCAGGGCCTTACCGTCTAAAATGTCATGTGCGTTTAAAAAAGGATGTATTTGACCAAAAACAAAGCGTAATTTGAAGCCATTGAAGTATCTAGTCCTGTTATTTTATTTTATTTTTTTCTGGTTCAACTGCAGGTTCAATGACAACCTGCTTTACAAAACGGCACAACTCCTGACACGAGGCTGACACAAACCTTTTAGCCAACAGTTGGCCTGGAGGGACAGGGTCTGTAGGGCAAAATGACAATTTCAATTGGCATCTAAAAATGACTAAGGACAAAAAGTAACTCGACTGTCACTCGGTTAAACGTTTGGACAGTAATATTAGTAGCATACATATATTACATTTTTAGAGCTATATTTAGTAATGGACAGTGTATTTCCATTTCAGAAAGAGTATTACCTAAATGTCTTTCTTAAATAACCAAAGCCGAAGTGTGCTGTAATATGGATCAAACTGTGAATCCATAAGACTAGCCTATAAAATTTAAGCTAATTCATAATTCACCAAAGTAGAGTAATGGGGGAACACATTCATCAGCCTATTTTACATGATAAACCCAGCCTCCAAACTTCAAAACGTGCCAAATCCCTGTTCCCTCTTCATTGCATATTTGTTCACTTATCAGGTATTCCACAAAGACCCCTCCCTGGCTCATTTCTCCTCTTCTTTTGCAGTAGTAAGTAAAGGATGCCCGCGCCGCAATTTGTTTCTGTCACAATGATTAATGGCTCTCAATAATATTACAGCTTATATGGATATGGGAAGGTGCATCTCTACAGCGGCCAAATCAATAAATCTGTGATCCTCCAGCCACCCGCCTTTATCGCTTGGAGAAATTTAGAGGGCTTTCGCACAGCCCTGAGTCCCTGTACTGTAAGTCTTATGCAGATTAATAAAAGTGTTCCCTAAATGATCCTTAACTGGCTCTAATAAAAAGGGAGGTATTAATTCACCCAGACATGGTGAATGGCCTTTCCTATGCGCAGGCTCCATCCAAGCTTTTATTTGAAAATACAGTATGTAGATGGTGCATTGAGCGTGGAAAACTTGCTCTTTTGCACAGTCCTTTAGATTAATGTTGTTGTAAAAGGGGCATTGATGGCATTCTCTGACATAGTTTGAAAACTAAATCTAATTTCAGCATTGACTGCAGTATAAATCGTGTTTACTGCTATAGGTAGGGCTGCGATATGCCAAACAATTTATGTCACGGTTTTGTTGGAGTCAGAATTTTGATTTTATCATGATCCATGTGCACTTACCATCTTTACTTGGCTTTAACAGATATTTTAAGTTCATCTGAAAGCTTTTTTATTAGTTTATTTAACAAAGCAAAAATAGCGTAACGATAAAAATCAAAAGTGAGGACAAAAACTCAAAAGCAAACACTAAAAACATATATATACCAATGCTGCTTTTTCATTGTAGCAACTTCTTCAGAAACGTCACACTTCACTGTGATGGATTGAATCAGAGTCTCGAGATGACCAATCGCAGCAGGGGCAGAGGAAGTGCCTGTTGGAGTGTAAAGCAGCAGAAAAGCATTGAAACACTAAAGGACGATATCATCAAAATATCACATTTTGTTACGGCACGGCTAGAAATGACCACACAGGACCTGGAAAGTAACACTGCAAACAAGAACAAGAAATCACCAATGAATGACCACTTTAATTACTAGTTCAGGGGTGTCAAACTCAAATTCATGGACGACCAAAATGAAAAACTAAGATTAAATTGTGGGCCAAACAACTGAAAGGGTGGATTAAATTTGAGTGAGGCGAAAGGTAGCAGATGCTAATAAGTGTCAACAGAAGTGGTGGGGGCCGACGCCGACACATTTGCAAAGCATTCTGGGATTCGTAGTATTAGCGCTCAGCTCTAATACATACTTGATATGATCTCACGGGCCAAATACAAGTATATCGAGGGCCAAATTTTGCACGCGGGCCTAAGTCTGACATGTCTGACCTAGGAATTACCATTAAGTACTCTGGAATTACTGCGGTAGGAACCAACCACCTAGGATTGTCTGACTGACAGTGGAAATACCATTGTAAGCGTTTGACAGTTTCCATCCAGTTGCTGACCACTGAAGTGAAATTGTAGGTATCGATCTAACCTACCTCATGTAAAAAATAAACCCAAGATGTGCACACAATTAGCTTTGAGTCGCTCTACCTAAATTTTACTTAAAAACGTGAAAAACAGAACTATTTCATTTTAAAGTCTGAAGTTATTCCTCACTTACCTTGTGCATCCTGAGCATTCTTATTATTCACTGTGATGAGTTTTTAAGCATTTCTCACAACTTCCAGAGACCATAACGAAGAGCTAACAACAGCTAGCATGCTAATACGCACTTCCTGGTTATCAGACAATAAAGCGCTTTAGAATTAGCTGCGGACGGCACACAGCGGACATGTTTTGACCTCAAGAACTGCTTATACACGATATGTGTACTGGAGCACGATGGATTTTGATGAAGCACATGGGGAAGAGCAGGTACAGGGTCTTTTTTATTTTTTTATTCAGTTCAGTTTTATTTATTTAGCACATTTAAAATATGACTTAAGCTGCCCAACCTGCTTCACACATTAGTAAAAAAAAAGTAAAAAATACAGATATGCAGAAAATATGACACATAGACAAACAATAAAGTAATAAAACACCAATATATCATGTCTAGCTAGAATTAAAAGCCAGGGAGAAGAGGTGGGTTTTCAGTCTAGTCTTAAACTGTGTTAAAGACTGAGAGGATGTGACAGGCAGAGGGCGCTGTTCCATAGTCTGGGCACTACCACCGAAAAGGCTTTGTCTCCTCTGGTCTTGAGCCTGGCTTTGGGCACAGTTATTGAAATAAATCCTCTAGTTTGGCTCACCAGGCTAGAGGAAAATACTCAAGCTTAGAAATACTTTTGCCAGTGACAAAGTTGTGACAAATTCGCGTTAAAACGGCATGGTGTTACTTGTCTCAAAAGTCATTACCCATCACAGTTTATTAGAGGAGGAAACACCAGGGATCACTCTTCAAAACAAGCAATTATAAAAACTCTGCAGCAATTACATTTTGCACAGTGTGGCGTTGATAAAATAGGAACAAACAATGTTGAACTGTGAGACTTACAATTTGTGCAGAAATGTGCTAAAACGTGCATTAATGAAGCCTTGTGTTGAGGTACCGATTTTTAGATTAAAGCGATTCCTATCTTCAAAAGCCACATTATGTCTGACAGTCAGCAGTAAGTTTAGTGCTTCCAGATAACACCCTTTTATTCAGAGCAGCCGAACAAAGGCGTGTTTGTAAAAGCGGAAAATACACAACTTACCTGAGTGATGTGAAGAAGCGCTCCTTGGAGAATAAGCAATTTAGGTCTAGAGACTGCGCTCCTGAGTTGCTGACAGAGACTTAAATGCAGCTTTTGAACGCAGCCCTGACAGCCACAGGTCAGCTGATAGATGGCCTATGAAACGCGAGCCAGCATCAAACCGCCTTATTCCTCCAAACAGCTGTCCCGAGGTGACATTTTTGAACTGTTTACTTCTGAAGGTGAGGTACAGAGGAGTTAACAAAGAGGAGAGCGGGCCAAGCATCAGTAGGGCACAGACGCATTTAAAAGGCCACACGCTGCAAAGGTTGCGCCGAAAAGCTGATCGAGTTTTGATGTTCAGAAAGGTGAGTAATATTTCATCTTTTTTCTCAGGGTTTTAATTGAATTTAGATTTCTGTTGATACGCTTGTGGAGTAATTTAATTTACACATTTTGGTGAAATAAAAGTTGTTGTAATAAAAGTGACTATACCTTGATCACAGCATTTATAGGTCACTGCATATTGCGCATTGATTTTCCATGCTTTCCTTCCTAAGTCATCCAATAGTAATTTAAGTCCATTACACAAATGCAACAACCCTCGAAAGAATGATGAATGTTTCCTGGAGTTCCTTGAAAAAGACATTATATCATCTCAATAGGACTCAGTTGGAAAGTTTTATTTCCTTTGCATTTCCAAGCAACACGGAAGCAACATTTTTGTGCTGCAGAGGTCACGGTCACGGTCACGGTTGAAAGGAAATAGAATAGACGTAGCTACAGGCTTCACATACCAGCGGGTTTCAGATCTGCGTTCAGCTTCAGTTTGTCTTAAAGAACACTGCTAGAACAAGCATGAATACAATAAACGTATAGTTGTCTGCAGACATTGGCTTAGTGGATACTTAGTGTTATTGAGCAAGACACTTCACCCACCTTACCTCCAGTGTTGCCTGCGTGCTCATTTGATTATGCATTATGAACTTAATGTAGTTGCTCTGACCTGTTCTGTATATTCATGAACGTATATTCAGAGCTGGGTATTACTCTTCTTCTACTTCTACTACAACGTAATATTCTTTCATTGAAGTACCAGTACTCTTATTTGAGTAAAAGCTTTGGTTACTCTTCCCAGTGTGGGTAATTCTACAAATGGCAAAAGCTTTTTGTCGACTGTTAGATTATTTAAACATTTGTGTTTTTTGAAACGCTCCTTCAGGTATGATTTAGGTTTTTTTTTTAAATGTGTGTGGCCTATCCTTTGAAAATGGCCGATTTTGTTCATTATGTTAATGTTTTGTGCTTCAAATTGCATTCACTTTAAATTAGATCAGATGTTATGTCCTGACAATTACACTTTAAGGAATTCTTCTTGGACCACTACTTCGTACTTGAACTTGAGTAATATTAATTTGAAGTGACGTAACTCTCACTTCAGTACAATTTTTGTCTCTTTTACCTGTGTATTTATGCAAGCGTGTTCAAGTCGAATGGTACTCCTTGCAAATATAAAGCAAAACCCAAGAGGCCGTGTAAAGAATCTGCTGTGAAATGGGATGTGATGGTGCACAGAGGTGTTTCCGTCCCACGGGCTGCGTTGTAAAGCACCAGTGGACCTCAGCAGCAGCTCCTGTCGGCTCCCCCAAACCACTATTTATCCCTGAGCATTCCTGTCTCCACATCCACTCCGCACCTCCACCCACTACCGCCCAAACCCAACCCTCATTTCACATTTTATCATGCTATTTTCCTTTGGCCATCCTCCCTGTGAATAAAAACTGTGAAGCATGCTGAGAATTTGTGGTTCTTAATTATAGTGAGGTAATAAATGAAGTCGGAGCGCTGAGTCTCTGGAGTGGCTCACGCTGGTCTTCACTGGAGAGGTTAGTGCTTCACCAGAGGCGCCGTGAGCTTACACTGCTTTTACTGCTCTTAACAGCTTCATGGCAACAGTCAGAATCCATAATCGACTCCATCTGGAATGTCTCAATCAATCCCGATATGTGCGACGGGATCCTGCAGCTTTTGAACTCAGGTTAAAGTTGATACATAGGTGAAAATTATAGCCTTGTTTAAGTTTATGTCCAGTTTGTGCTACGGTAAACAGCCTCATTTACATATTAGTAGATTTAAACAACAGAAAAGCACATCCCTTAAAAACATTAATTGGCAGTTTTGAAGAAGAACTGAGGTGATTATTTTGTTCAAAAATAAAGTACTTATTCCCTGTTTTAAAACTGGACGTCGACTTCACTCTCTGTATGAAATGAGGGACTGGAGTGGAGAGAACTCAAAATCAATCCAAATCAATTTTAGTTTTAGCTAGCCCTCTTAGCTCTTTCGGTTAGATGAGTAAACTTTTCATTTATGTGATAGTGCTGTTTGTTGCCTTATAAAAATAGCAGTTGCGGGCGATGAGTTTTATAGGAGCGCAGACTTGGAGTGGACATCAATACTGAGTCGATAACAATTTAATAACGCAACTTTTTTATACAAACTACATTGAAAATTAGTATATTTATTTTCACTGACATTAAATGCATAGGTCCATAAACTGAGCCATTTGTGGCCTCGACCTAATAGTTTGAACTGTATTTGACACTCTGTTTGTACAAAGTGAGTGAGTGGGCTACTTGTTTTTGTTCACAAATTTGTCCTACTCCTACACCTCATTTATGCAGCTGAGCCGTCAGTACTATTGTTATCCACGTAATTATCATTATGTATCTCTAAATCACAAGAGTGACAGCTCTACAGATGTGCTGTGCTCTTACTACACGAAATCTACATTCATGAAGAGATACTAACAATGTGCACTGGTCAGACTGGTGCACTGGTCAGACAGGTGCACTGGTCAGACAGGTGCACTGGTCAGACAGGTGCACTGGTCAGACAGGTGCACTGGTCAGACAGGTGCACTGGTCAGACTGGTGCACTGGTCAGACAGGTGCAATGGTCAGACCAGTGCACTGGTCAGATAAGTGCACTGGTCAGACTGGTGCACTGGTCAGACTGGTGCACTGGTCAGACCGGTGCACTGGTCAGACCGGTGCACTGGTCAGACAGGTGCACTGGTCAGACTGGGGCACTGGTCAGACTGGGGCACTGGTCAGACTGGTGCACTGGTCAGATAAGTGCAATGGTCAGACCAGTGCACTGGTCAGACAGGTGCACTGGTCAGACTGGTGCACTGGTCAGATAAGTGCACTGGTCAGACAGGCCAAACCTTAGACACTGCTCTGTGTTAGAACAGCGCACTCACACTCTCCTTTCACAGATGCAAAACGTCGTGTTTCCTGATAAACCTCCTGTATTTCTCTGAAGCAGAGCAAGTCCAGAACAGCCTCATGTTCCTTCACACATGTGTAATAGTCCCTTTATTTCTTTAATGCTGTCGCTTCACAGGTCACAGACCAGATGGGCTCCAGCCTGCCCCAGCTGCTGTCACTCCACTGCAGGATAAAAAAAAAAAAAAAACTTTCAAAGATATTTTTTTTTTAATCATAGTATCAGTGCTCTGATATATATTAAATAGTTTTGAGGAAAGTTACTGCACAGCTAAAAGTTGGTTTTGGGTATTTGGTTTTGAAAAAAGTGCTAAAAGCTAAGTTACATGTGCTGGAGCTAATTTCAAGCTATTAGTAATTTTCCTGTTAACCCAAGTATAAATGTGGCAGTACATGAGCTCATCAGAGATACAGACACAACAGAGTCATGGGGTAAAGTTAGAGTCTAAAAAGGCGTCAGACTGAGAAAGTTCCAGCAGCATACACCGAGGCCACAGCGGTAGACTGCTGCTCCGCTCACACGCCCACACCGCCAGCTCCAGTCTCCTTTTGTTTTCACGCTGCTCCTACGCATTTCTCTCTCCACTTCTCCACTGAATCCAACATGATGGAGTGGACTAAGAGACGGGCAGCAGGCGCAGGCAAGACCGGGGTCAACGATTTTGACCAAATCAAATCAGATCGGTCAAAGGTGGCCCGAGATAGCTGCCCCGTGGAGCAGAGAAGGCCATCAACACTGCAGCGGTATAGAGCTGCATGTAAACACTGCACAGTTCAATGAGCAATGTGGGGGTTTGTTCATATAGGCGAAATATTGAGACAAACAGAGAGCGAGGGTGTTGTATAGGCCAATATTATTTAATACAGATGGGGGCAGCTGAAATGGAAAAAAAAAATGTTCCAGGTCTAGTCAGTAAAAGAAATGATCAGGTTCAACTTTGATTTCTTATGAGAGAATAATGTAATCAATACAGAAAATTGACCTGCAATGCATCAAGACATACTCGAATTTGAAAACCACAGATGTAACAAGATGGGCGGGAATAGGTAACACGAATGCTGGTTTTATTATTGCACCAGTTCAGGACATAAAGGTTGAATTCTGCTGCTTAAAAGACGTTCCCTCTCTTGGGAAGTTTGCCCTCTGTATTTGACCCATCCTTCAGTGTTGCTAGGGGAACCTGCCAGCAGTAGCTCCCTTTGTCATTTGGGGATAAATAAGGTATTGATTGATGGATTAAGGATTAGCGTATTCTCCCAGAGGTTGATGAAAATTGGACCATCCAGAGGAATACAGAAAAAGAGCATTTAAATTCTACACATATAGGTCTAAACCAGGGGTGAGCAAACTGCGGCCCGGGAGCCACACACGGCCCACTGGGCTTATTAATCTGGCCCGCTGAACATGGCCAATATATTAAAATAGGTAAGGGTTCAATTTACGTTTACCAAAAGATGGTGCAATTCAGATACATCAACCTTGTATTACTCTCTTATTCTCTTACCTTTCTGCAAAAATGAGCTTATCAAAGAAAAGAAAAGTGGATAGTGAGCGCTGAGTGTTTAATGCGGAGTGGAGAACAAAATATTTTTTCACCGAAGTCCGATCAAAGTACTAAGGCAAGTTTTTACTGGCATTCAAATTAACAAAAACTAGCAAGCCTTTCTCCGATGGCAAGTTTTTAAAAGAATGCATCTGGAAAACAATTTGTACAATGACCCTCAGGCTTTGCTACATGTTACAGGCCAAATCTCTAATGTAATAGATACATGTATATATCCTGACTCAGCCCCTCTGTCAAATTTTAGAACCCAGTGTCAAAAAGTTTAATCCCACTTTGGTAAATGACATGATAGATACTCAGAGAAATGTATGTACATTTGAACTACTTGAGACATTTTGTTATTAGGTGGATGTTTGCCCGGTACAAAGTCTGAATACACATCAAATCTAGCAACATATTTTACATCTGATATTTTAATTTCAAATTTTGATGATGCTAAACAACAGAACTGCATATTACATAATTTTATAATGCACCACAATTTGACTCCCCAAAGTAATGGACCAATAAATGAGCATTGTGGCAAATGATAAGGGTCTGGGCTAATTAGACTGAAAGTAGACTTGGATGAAGTAAACTCTTGCACCCTCGTCAACAGTGCCATCTGTGAATGTGGGCTGTGGAATAAGGGGAGTCATCCCAAAAGACCAGCCAATGGAGGAGAGGATAAGGTTTGTTAGACATGGAGAAAACTGCATTTGCCTGCACCTTACTCCGAACAGGTCGCTTCAAATAGTGTTGATGAAATGGTCCAAGATTGAGAATTTTCAGGCCTACTATACACGTTTTTGCGCCAGAGGTCTGCTACCTGCTCATGACTTTGGTGATGTTATAGATCTTGTATTCACATCTCAAAAATGTCTTGAAAAATATTTGCAATCTCGGGGCTGCCTCTCCACAGATCTGGCCTGTAACTTGCTCATCCGGCCAGCCAGAACCACACGCTTTGACAAAACTTTATAAAGACGAGTCAATCTGGAGCCGTATCCTGTCTCCCCCGATTTCAGAGGGTGTGATTGACAGGCGGATTAACCAATCAGAGAGAAGCATGGTCTGTTGAAAAAACATGGCTGCTTTCACGAAAAAGAGGACGAAAAAAAAAAAAATATATATAAAGGACAGAGAAATAGCACAGATTTTTGCAGAATCAACAATGGAAGAAATATACTCTTATGTATCTCTGGTAAATTAAGTTATATACTTTGTTCTGAATGTTACGAGAAATTTGAGGAGACGTCTTCTGCATTTGAGAAAGATGTGATACAAATTAGATAGTGTGGTTGGACTGTATCAAGCTGGGATGGAGGATTTTCTCGCTCTATTGTGCGGTTCCAGGCGCTTCTGGTTTCGATCAGATTGAAGATGGGACTGGCTGGTCAGGGAAGTAACTTACCTGGTACCATTGCCTGCGTGGTTTAATTCCATGCTGCTGTTTGCGTGAAGATAAGCAGAAAAGTTAGAGCGATGTACCTCTAGTGTTCTGCATCAACGACCGGAGACTTGACACCAGGCTTAACCCCATTCACAATAAAAAAAAAATGGAGGGGTGTTTTGTAGCTTTAACATTGTCTCCTTCACCATGACACAGAATGAAAACTATGACCAGAATCATTATTTCTGTGCAGCTTCCATTAGCAGTGACTATTTTTACATCACTTTTTCTGTTGCAATCATGATGCCTTTTACCCTGAATTATTCAACATTTGCCTGAAATAAACATTGATACTCAAGCATAAGCCTGCATATTATGAGTTAAAGTAACTTACGGCATTGATTCATCAGTCCTTCGCGGTGGATGTGAGTGGATTTTCTGGCTGCAGGACATTTGGCTTCCCTGGGCTAAAAACAGTAAGTGATGCCTGACTTTTACAAACTTTATCGACAAACTAAAACAATACAACATTGAGCAGGTGAACTAACAATGAATATTAAACAAGACAGTAACTTTAAAATCAACCTAAGTAATGAACCAAGAAGTGTAATTACTTTTTTTTTTTTTTTTGAGCAGATTAATGAACGCATGTGTCCAGTACACATGCACATTTCACTTCTTATTTAAGCTTGAAAAGGAGTGGGAAGATGAAAAGTATGAAATACCACCCCCGTCTTCCATTAGAACATAAATTAATTCCCGAAATAATGTCTATACATATTAACTTACTTTAGTATGTGTAGAAATACTCCTACTCTAGAGATACAGTTGTCCCTCGCTATATCGCGGTTCACCTTTTCGCGGCCTTTTTTTATTTTATTTTTTTTGTACAATCTTGCATGCTTTTTTACAGCGTATGATTGTGCATTGTGTTCTGTGTCCTGATTGGCTAAGGGACTGTAGACCATTGTGTTCTGCGTCCTGATTGGCTGAAGGACTGTAGACCATTGTGTTCTGCGTCCTGATTGGCTGAGGGACTGTAGACCATGTGTTCTGCGTCCTGATTGGCTGAGGGACTGTAGACCACTGTCCATCATTCTCCCACTGTCCATCAGTCTCCTCCGTGTCTCCTGTACAGTACAGAATGTGTCACACAAATTTACATAAATGTTGGATCACAGTGTGACTCTGAAGTGCTGTATGTTTGCAAGTTTTCTCCCCCCGACAAAACCCACAATGTCGATGAAACGTTCTGCTGCAAAAGACCGACGAGGGTTGAACTTTAAGAGTGAGACAAATGTGAGAAAATGTTAATGCCTGTGTGAGAAAAGTGTATAAAGTGTGTGCTGAGGGGTTTTATAGCTGCAAAAACATATATAATAATTGTAAAAAATAAAGGTGACTACTTCGGATTTTGCCCATTGCGGGTTATTTTTGAACGCAACTCCCCACGATTAACCAGGGACCACTGCAATAATGATTCTTTGGCCACAACTCCAAAACTAACCTCAACGAATTAAAAACTATACTGCCACCAACCACCAGATGGCGATCAAAAGATTCCCGCTCACATCTTGACACCCCGTCCATCTTTATGTTGACAATAACAGCTTGATAACTGAGTGGGGCTCTGTGTGAATAAATTGCACTGATTAGATCCTCTAACAGTCTAGACTCTTTACATTCTATTATGGATTTAATTATAATCTCAATCTCTATTAACACGGCTGTCCATAAAACCTCCGCACTCTTTATCAGGCAGATGAGACAACATGGTGGTACCGCTCTGAATCTTCATTGTGTCGAGTGAGTAGATGACACCTTACAAGATTTCAGTGCAGTTATGTCCCCGCCCCTCTGTTGCATGTGAAAGTCGGCCATGTAGCAGCTTTGATATGCAACACCTTGGAGAGCCAAAGGACCAATTGAAACCATTATGCGGTGCTCAGCTCTCAAACAGATTTATTAGTGGGTTGGAGCCAGCTTATTACGGAGGGGCTGATCTGTGCGTGCGAGCTGAACAAGCTGAGAGAAAAACGACTTAACTGCTGCCTTTTCATGAGTAGTATTACAAGTATTAGGGTTTAAGTTAGCCATCATTTGGTAAAAATAAATAAATCATAATAAAATATGATTCTTACTAGTGATGCGACGATGGTAAGCAACACGGCTCTTTTGAACGGCTCCTTAACGTGAACGACTGCACCGCCGATCTCGTTTTTAGAAAGAGCCGAATCTTTTTTTAAAAATTATTCTCGCATTATTTTATGGATTAACGATGAACCAACACAAGAATGAGCTCGAGTGAGAGATCTGAGCACGACAAACAGATTCAACATCATAGTAACAGTTCGATTTTGATTTATTATTATTATTATTGTAGTGCAAGTTATTTAGAGTTTCATAATTCCAAAGGAGAAACACAGTCCTGCTCTCAGTTTGAATCATTTTAAACACATCTGAGCCTCAGTCATTTCTCTCTTTGATCAGTTTGTAGATAAATGATTTCTCACATTGGCTTCTGTCATATAAATACATATAAAAAAAAGAGCCTTTTAACGGCTCTTTTATATGAACAGATCCAAACGATTCAGAGCTGAAAGTCCCATCACTATGTCATATCTTACCTTATTTAGATGTAAAGATGGTAATATATTCTTTAAACAAAAGTTGGTTTATTTTATGAAAACTGCATGTGGTGAAATTAATCAATTTGTTTTTGAAGAATTATCATTGTTGTCTTCATATTTACTGCTTTTCATGTACTTGAAGAATAATTTATAGGAAAAACACTCTTACCTGAACAAAATGCTGTAACTTGGTTTTAAAAGCCAATGTTTCTTAATTTTTCTTATATGGAAATAGTCACATTTTTACATATTTTCCTCCTTCAAGGCCCTCAAAGCGCTTTACATTAAGGAACCACCCAGTCATCCATACACCAATGTACATAGACACTGGGGACAAAGTGGGTTAAGTGTCTTGCCCAAGGACACAACAACAGCCTTTATCTGTGTGAGCTCAAATCGCGCTGAATCTGACTGCTCAACCAACGAGGAGCAGGATTCAAACTGCCAACCTTCGGATCAGTGGACAAACCCTCTACCGACTGAGATAATGTCGCCTGGTTCTAGTTGTACCTGAGTATAACTTTAGCTTCACTTTCTCTGGTTTCTCGCCAACAGGAGCATTGAACCTCATTGCTTTCTTCTTCATTCTCAGTCATAGTGGCAGAGTCGCGTCCCCCCAGTCATAACTCCTGTACCTTTATCGTCAGCAGCAGTCCAAAGGTCATCACACAAGTAAATTACCTGATTAGCATTTGATTATTCTCATTTTCCTCACATTCAGTCTATTTTGTCTGAGTATAGTGCAAGGCCAGGCTCTAATTTACATACAGTACATGTGGAAATGATGTTGAAGTGTCTGTAATTGAGGTTAGACCAGGTTCAGTGCATAGGTGAACATTTAATTATCAGCCCAATTCTTGTGATCAGGGTTTTGTTATAATAGAAATTATAGAGGCAAAGGATAGGTTACAATATGTGCCCATGAAAATTGTATTTCAAAAGTAACCTGCAGTTTGGGAGATGCTAATTGTACCTAGAAAAGCACAGTATGTCTTTGTCTTCTTTAATGATCAAGGATTGTCTGAAACTGAGGAATCGGGGAAAGTATCACAAAAAGCAACAAACCAAATAGTAACAAGGATTTTTGCATTTGTGAAAGTCTCAACGCACTGCTTTTAACTGTAGACTAGGCCTGTCACGAGATATAGACGATAAACGCTAATACTGAAACCAAATCACAAAGTAGAAGTAATCCTCAAAAAAATATTCTAAGTGTATATACTGTGAAATATTGTTGAGCTGCAATACATTTATAGCAGAATGCAACACTTAAGAGCTCAAATCTTATCCATCCATCTATTTTCTTCCGCTTATCCGGGGCCAGGAGTCTAAGCAGGGACTCCCAGACTTCCCCCACCCCAGACACTTCCTCCAGCTCCTCCAATGGGACCCCAAGGCGTTCCCAGGCCAGCCGAGAGACATACTCCCTTCAACATGTCCTGGGTCTTCCCTGGTGGGACATGCGTGGAACACCTCCCTCAAATCTTATCGTATTACCCCAAATTCTCCTCTAGTACAAAAAAAACAAAGTAGTTCCATCCATCATCCGACATCGAACGATTGAACGAAGTCGATGCAGTTGTTATCGTGATAGGTCAACTGTAGATGGTATTTCGCTAAATGTGTAGAAACATGCCATGTCCAGTGATACTTACACGATTATCCATGGCTTTATGAATTAATACAACTCTAAGTATGTTTTTGATCACGGGGGCATTATGGTATGTTTAAACACAGAGCCAAAGAAAAATAAAATCTGTCAAATGGTCAAATCGTTGTAGGAGTGAAGACGTTTCGCTGCTCATCCAAGTCGCTTCCGTTCTGGTCAGATCACCGCTGGACACTGCCTTATATCTATCACGTAGATGCATTTCAGACACTTACCTCAGGCAGGAATATGTCAAAAACTGTCAACATTAACATTGTATTAAACATATTAAGTGAAAATAAAGTTGTCAGACACAGGAGTTGTAGGACTGAATGTCTTGGTCCCAAAGGCAAATACATGGCTGTGGTTAAATTGGAAGGTTAATGAGTATTACACCTACAATTTCTTGGAATATCTTGGAATTTCTTGTTATGTTCAGATAAAATATCATCAAACCGTGAAGTGCAGTAGTGATCTGTTATAAAAAAAAAAGCTTCAAACACGTCTGTTCAAGAGCCATTTGCGTAGATCAGTTTGACAGTGTCACTTTCTTAAAACAGGATTTGAAATTGGCACATACGAAACTAACGTGTGATAAGAGCTGGAGTTAACGAAAGAAATTCTTGCTCAACTAAAGAGGAGCCAGCTACACTGAAACTATCTTCTCTTCAGATAGATATAAGGCAGTGTCCATCAGAATCTGACCAGAACTGAAGAAGCAGCTTGGATGAGCAGCGAAACGTCTTCACTCCTACGACGTTTTGTCCAGACTGAGGGATTACACAATTATCTTGTTTAAACAGTTCCAAAAAACACATTTAGCTGTAGCATTGGTGTATTATGTTCATCGATATAGACAGATTTCATTTCTATTTCAACTGAAGTGCCCCGGTCTGTAGCGTACGTGGGGGTACTGCAGGCAGGAGTTGCATCTCTACATTACCATAGCCCGCTGGATGATAAACACACTCGGGCTCCAGTGCACTTAAGCGGTGCCTGCTGTAAAACATATGTTAAAAGATGAGCGTAATTCATTTTCCACAGCGCTTGTGTACAGTGCGGCCGCCAACACTTCTAATCTCTCTTCATTTCTCAGAGTACGCCATGTGTAGCAGTCTGTCTCGCACCTAGTCTCACACATCACTGTAGTGGCCACTCCAGTGCAGCCATCTTATTGGTGACTTTGGAGACATGCAGTACATGCTTTTAAAATGAGTATTTGAATAACATATAACTTTATTAGGTTTGCACATTTGGGAAAATAATGCTAGACTAAACCTCCACCTACGTCCTGCTGACCAGGCTCAGGATCTGAAGGTGGGTTCCAAGGCAGTGCACTGCTTCTGCCTGCTGCATTGGAAAAAATATCCAAAATAAAATGCATTGTGTCAAGTGATGCATAAGTAAGTAATGATATGTAAAAAAAAAACCCAAAAACACACACACAAAAAAAAACAACCCATCCTCCCCCCTACAAAAAAAGGAAAGCAAAAAAAAAAAAAAAAAAAAAAAAAAAACACACACACCCAAAAAAACAAAAAATAAATAAATAAATAACAATTTAAAAAATTATAAAAAAGCATTGTGTCCGGTGATGCATAAGTAATATGTAAAAAAAAAAAAAAAAAAAAAAAAAAAACAATAAAAAAAAAACAAACCCAAAAAAAACCCACACAAAAAAAAATAAACAAGACCCTCTCCCAAACGAAAAAAAAAAAGAAAAGCAGGTGATACAAAAGTAATATGTAAAAAAAAAAAAAAAAAGAAAAAAGAAAAAAAAAAACAACCCCCATGCTCCCCCATAAAAAAAGAAAAATCAAAAAAAAAAAAAAAAAAAAAAAAAACAAAACACACACACAAAATGAATAAACACAAGACCCCTCTCAAACAATCAAAAAAAAAAAAAAAAAAAAAAAAAAAAAAAAAAATTAAAAAGCATTGTGTCAGGTGATGCATAAGTAATATGTAAAAAAAAAAAATAAAAAAAAAAACACAACCCATGCTCCCCCACAAAAAAAGAAAAAAAGAACACACACAGACACACACACACACACACATAACATGTATAAAGTTCAGTGACGTAATAACTGTTGATAAGTCAGTGGTGCTTTCTAGGGTTTTAATGAAGTAGTAAGGTCGGCGGTTCAAATTCCGCTCTCATTATTGGTAGAGCGGTCAGATCCACCGACCCACAGGTTGGCAGTGTGATTCTAGCTTCCACAGATGAATGCTGCTGTTGGGTCCTTGGGCAAGACACCTGACCCACCTGTATGAATGTGTGTCTGGATGGGTGAGTGGCACCTTGATGTTCAGCGTTTTGAGCGTCTTAAAGGTGGAAAAGCGCTATATAAAAATGTGACCATTTACGATTTACAGGAGTCATTTCAGGCATCAGAAGCACGGTATGAAAATATATAAATACAATTAAGTTGCAAAAAATAGCCACAAAAAAAAGGGCACACAACTGTAGGTATGTCCAGGTATGTATTGTTGAAAAATACCAATACCAAGATACTTATCAATACTCGAAACTTGAAACTAGACACTGAAATAGGACACAATTACATTTTTCCTGAAGAATTTTAGAATGGTCCTGGGATCAAAATCACAACTAGCATAAAACCACTTGGAAATAATGCAAATGACACTTGTCACTTTGTGCTGAAAATGATCTTTGCAGTTCAAATAAAGTGTGAAATTTTAATATTGTGACAAGACCAGTGCAAATTCTATATCCCCAGTCAACCTGTACCTGCACGGGCCACATACACATACAGAAATGCTATACTGCTGTTCACAAAACCTCATAGTAATTCCCTCTCCTCCGCCTTTCCTCGCTCCCCCAGATTACTGCTCATTTTCAGCACTGAGCATTTGTCATCCCAGGCCTTCCACAGACACCTCAGTGGACAGACAAGGCCAAACAGTAGTAACCTAGTAGCCACTGGTCTATGTGCGCAATTTTCATCCCGTATTCATTCTGTACGTCCCCCCTTCCTCACAACCCCAACCCCTCGGTGAAATGGTGGCTATGAATCTTCATTGTATGCACCGGTGTGGAAAGCGGCCTCGCCTAAATGACTATTGATGATGATGCCACACTGTAAGGAATGTGAACACAGTATGGAAATGGTACGGTAAGCCTGGACAAGCAGAGAGATGGGGGCGGGGAGCCGGAGCGGTGGGAAGTTCCAAGGACAGTAAAATTAACCCTGTAATGGATAAAGTCTTATATAGTTACAGATGGAAGCAATCTTCTACTGGCAGTCTACTCTACTACTTTTTCTAGAGGAGGGTCCGGCATCGCACACCTCTCCACAAGTCCAACCTCTTACTTGGATAGATCTGTCTAATCCAAGCAAGTACAGACACTCCACCAGAAACATTACATAAAGCAGCTTTACATAAATTTCCCCAGTGTCAAAAGATCCATTTGTAGGACATTTGACATAAGTGTGGAACAGGTAAGGCTATTTAAAGGCAAGGCAAGTTTATTTGTATAGCACAATTCGTACAAAGTGCTTTACAGAATAAGAAAGACGTTACAATCACACAAATCAAAACAAAATAATCACAAATAATCATCATAAAATTGACATTAAAACAAAAAGAGTGCAGAATAAAAAACTTTCAGTCATATGCACAGATAAACCAAACTGTTTTGAGCCTTGATTTAAACATTGTCAAAGTCGAGGCCTGTCTCACCTCTTCAAGACTGTTCCAGGTTTTAGCTGCATAGAAATGAAACACTGATTCCCCATGTTTAGTCCTGACTCTGGCACCAGCAGGAGGCCGGTCCCTGAAGTCCTCAGAGTGTGAGATGGTTCATGTGGCTCAAACATATCAGAGATGTTCTTTGGTGCTGGTTCATGGAGAGACTTGTTCACACAGAGCTGCTTTAAAGTCTCTTCTCTGAGCTGGAGCCACAGGAGCCAGAGACAGGACACATGTGTGAAGACCCTGAGCACTAGGACTGAGCACAGGACACATGTGTGAAGTACTTCCTGGTTCTAGACCTGAGCCAGGTCACATGGTGAAGTCTTCCTGGTTCTGGTCAGGACCCGAGCAGCAGTGTTCTGGATGTACTGTTCTGTCTTAAGGCTCGTTTGGAGAGGCCAGTGAGCAGGACGTTACAGTCGTCTAACCTCCTGGAGACAAATGCAGGATAAGTCTCTCTAAGTCTGACTTTGACAGTATACCGTTGATTTTTGCAATGTTTTTTAGATGGTAAAAAGCTGCAGATGTTATTGATTTGATGTGGTTGTTAAAGTTCAACCAATGATGTTTTAGGACGACCTACTGTGCTTGTGTTTGCTATTTAGCTATAATCTATGACACTCGTGGATCATAATGTTATAATTTGGACATTTTAAATCGTAATATTGATTGGTGGTTCGAATCCCGCTGTCGACATAAACATCATTGGTTGAATGGTTGGTTGCCGGTGCGATTCTAGCTTCCACAGATGAATGCTGTTGTTGTGTCCTTGGGAAAGACACTTAACCCACCTTTATGAATGTGTGTCTGAATGGGTGAGCGGTTCCTTAATGTTAAGCGTTTTGAGTGATCATGCTAGCAAGTGGTGTATAGTAGTGGATTTATTGTTATTTGTACCAAAAATAACCACATGACGATTAAGAAAATAAAATTGGAGAACGAAGTAGGTACAGAACAGTGGCCGTATGTTGGAGATCGTCAAAATAGCGTCTTGAAAATAAGCGATTAAAAATTGCTCAAACATGCAATACTACTCTGGGTGTGTAAATGGTAATGGGAAAAAACTATAACACGGTTAAAAGCTCTGAAAAGTCAATTTTGCATGAGAGATCTGCTTTAAATGAGTAACCTTTTGCAAACAATATCATGATGTAGGCTGGATCGTTGAAGCCAGAATGTCTGGTCAATACACCCACATTAAACCAGCGCTGCATAGACGATGAGATGTCTGCAATCAACTAATGAGAATGAATGACACTTGTGTTAGCCAATCAAATTAGTTAATGAGCACTGGGAAATCAGTCCTGGACATGTTCACATTTACATGGCTAAAATAAATGATGGTTCTATGCCTAATGACTCCAAAAATGTGAAATTACCTTTTGGTTACAACAGAATATTAGCCATCATCAAAGTGAGGCTAAAATGCTAAACGGTGCCGCGATTCATAATGGAAGGGGAAAAAAACTAATTTCAAATAGGTCTGTAATATTCTGCGTCGGAAGCAGTTTTGCAATTCATTCACTAATAGTCTAAAGTGTGGGGTTGGTTTTATGCATGCCTTTCTCTGATTGGTTTGTAATAACAGTAAAGGCTAACAAAATCATAACTGCCAATCTACGCCTATGGCCTTTCACAACCACCAATCACTCACACACATCCACGCAGAAAGAAGGTGGATGAAGTGTTTTGCCTTTGGTTGTGGCTGGGATCCAATGCACAAAGTAGTGGTCTAAGAAATTAGTGTTTAGGGAAACCGTTAGATGTCAGGAGCTAATATTTGATGTCGAATTTCAGGTTAATATAATTGAAAGGATAAAACATTAAAGGATCCATATTATTCTGTTTTCTGATCTATGTTATAATGTTTCCTCGTCACAAACAGACCTAGAGTTGTGTTTTGTTTCATTCACACATGTTTAACACAAAATCCTGCATACTTAGGCTGAGTTCTTCTCTCAAATGGAAAACACTCTGTTCCACCTTGTGATGTCATCATGTGGTAATACAGGAAGTGCTCCACTGTGTTTTTAAACTCCATACACCTTCACTAGAATCATTTGAATGATTTCAGCCCTGGGTTTGCCAGTCTCTACTGAACAAAAGGTAAAAGGTGTAAACTACTGCTTCATGACATCACACAGTAGAACAGAGCATTTTGAGCCTTTGAGATTTGGACAGACTAATAATAAAGTGTTACTCAAACATGTGTGAATGAAACAAAACACAACTCCAGGTCTGTTTTTGAGGAGGTAAGAACATTCTAACATGGCTTAAAGCTCGTCCCTCACTATATCGCGGTTATTTTTCATGGTCTTGCTGTTTTGGGGATTTTTTATTGCAGTTTTGCTTCTTTTTTTTTTACAATAAATAAAAAACGTGCATTGTGTTCTGCGTCCTGATTGGCTAAGGGACTGTAGACCTCTGTCAATCCATCGCCTTCGTGCCGTGTCTCCTGTACAGTACAGAATGTGTTCAGCCAAATTTACATAAATGGTCGATCTGAAACCCACTATGTCGATGAAACGTTCTGCACCGACGAAGGCACCTATTTTTTTTTTTTTATCTATGAAGGTTTCAACTTTGAGAGTGTTTAAACAAGAGAGAAATGTGATAAAATGTTAATGTCTGTGTGAGAAAAGTGTATAAAGTGTGTGGTGAGCTGCAAAACATATAGAATAATTGTAAGAAATACGCCTGACTACTTTGCGGGTTTTGCTTATTGTGGGTTATTTTAAGACTCGAAATAAGTGGTTCCACGATAAACGAGGGACCACTGTAATATAGGACCTTCAAATAATGCACATATAGACAATAGAAATGATAAAAAGTGTTCCTGTTTGGAAGGAGAGGTGCAAGAAACCCAGACTTTTATTCAAGTAAGAGTACTGTTGCACTGAAATAATCAAGTAGAAGCAGTTGCTCTATCCACTGAGCCACTGTCACTCACACTGTTTTATGCAGCACACTGTCTGAAATGGTTGCATGTGCCTTGAAATACTGCAGTTTATTTATCCGTCAGTCCTTCTCTTCTCCAAAATCCAGCTTGAAATCCTCTCTAAGGCCACGCTAACTCTTTGTACGATTCGTATTAGTAAAGCAACGCATCGCTGACGAGCCTAATGCATCTTTAGTGTACTTAAACGAGAATGACACTTTTCTTCATATACCGCGTCCCCCCTCCTCATCGGGTAAAACCTCCGAGCGCCATTAATCTGTGTTGTGACCTTCTTGTAAAGCGTAGAGAGCTGCACTTTTTATGTTTTCAAAGAGACTGCCTAAGTATTATCAACAGTGTTCTGAAGTGTGTGCTTCTCACTGCTGCAGGAAAAGAACTTTGGGATGGCTGCTACATCTTCTGTGCTGATAATATCCACTTCCCCAAGGCTCTCCACGGCGTGTCCTTGGTTGTGCGGATTATGAAAAGTTGCCAAAACAGCAGCGACGTGATTGGTCTACGAGCCTTGAAAAAGACAAGCCTGTTATTCTGTTTCCTCCTACCCGAACCAGCAGGGTGTGGAATGGAAAAATGTAAATAATATTGAGAGCAGTCAAACGGAAACGGCAAGACGAGTCCTTTGTCATTGTTAGAACAGGTAGGAACAAGTGCTTATTTAAATAATGTATTTCTGTCTTTTCCAATTTTATTGCTGACAACAGTGATGAATATGAATGTGATATTGGTTGCCAATGCCCTCTGGGGTATTCTGGGTTGTTTTGAAGCTTTTACTCCAAGGTCGCATAGAATATCGTTGGACAAAATATGCTAAGGTTTGGAAAAGTACCAAAACATAATAATACAATAAAACACATATATTAAAAGAATAGCATTGTGTACTCCAGTGGTATAAAACAGAGTATTTGAACACTGTGTACCCTAAGGCCTCAACAG
The DNA here is from genome assembly GCA_019594935.1 of Periophthalmus modestus. Classification (NCBI taxonomy): domain Eukaryota; kingdom Metazoa; phylum Chordata; class Actinopteri; order Gobiiformes; family Gobiidae; genus Periophthalmus; species Periophthalmus modestus. The sequence goes on from JAIEZT010001390.1 coordinate 30,972,982, forward strand.
ACTCTCACTGGAACATGTCAGAGTGAGGTTTATTGTATAGAAGCAGATGACTGTCGCCAAGTTAAAATGATGGATAAAATAAAGTAGAAGGGAGAGCTAAAATGATGTAACCAGTAAAAGCAACAAAGCTTAAAAGATAAAATATAATTTAACTATAATAAAACCAAGATATAAAATAAATACAAGGCTAAAATAATAAAACTTAGGCCCATAACTAAGATAAAACTAGCTCAAATAGTTTAAATAAATTAAGGTAACGTGGGGGGTAAGTTGCTGAGTCCAAACGCCTAAGGTCCAACTTTTTGTCCCTTGGACAAACTGGGGGCACAAAGCACAAGACGCAAGACACAGAACATACAGGTAGGCAGCTAAGTCAAGGTCCTCGAGCACTTATGCCGCAGACCAAGCTCCTCATTCTGCTGCTACTTGGACCTTCTAGGGTCGGGGATGTTCCACGGGTGTGTCTCTCCACCGCCATCCACCCCAGCGCCTGCACCTGCCAAGACACACAAACATGGCAGTGATAACACTTAAGCGCAGGTAGACCTCCTCAGTCTGCCCTTGCGTACACTGAGGGGCAGACCTCCTTAATCTGCCCCTGCCTGCCCTGAGCTTTGTCGTGGTCGTTCCGAGTCTCAGTCTGTACCTCCTAACATGTGGCTCCTGCAGTTGCCCACCACTCCATCCTACATCCCTCCTGGCTCCAGCTCCAGCAGTCCTCGAATCCTCTCGTATCCTCTCTCTCCCCCACTTCCCTTTTCTTCTGCGTTTTAAATATTCCCGCCAAACACAGCTGTCCTGACTCCTCCAGAGACGTGGCTGGAGAGCATAGCCTCATGGTTGGTTAGTTGCTCTCGGTGACACCTCCTTTGTCATCTAAAATCAGGCAACAAAATGTAAAAAAAAAACTTTCAAACATTCAAAACAGAACATGTACCATGACAATCACTGACTTTTTTTTTGCTCATTTTGCTTTAAATATATTGAATTATTTTTAGAGAACACCTTGCACCTTGCACCTAGACCACATAAAACTGGCACTAAACCTGAAACTACACCTGGACTAGACCATCAACTAAGATTTAAACTAACATCGCAATACATTAAGCACAATTTATTACACGTATAACCTTACTTTTGCTTTTGAACTGCTTGAACAAAAACCTTTCTGATTGACATCGCAATCTGGCATGTAAAAGGTGGCCCGCTGTTTGGAACATCATTCATCTGCCTATAATGCATCAAGGTGGAGACATTCTAATTATTCAAGTCAGATTTTACCCACTGGACAAGTTAGACACAGAACAGGTGTTCAAAAATACATTTCTTTTCTCTGCATATGCATCACCTCCAGAAACTGTTTAAAGTGATTGATATGTTGTCAAGATGTTTTTCTTTCACTATTCATCAGTTCAAAGTCTAACTGCAGTTTTTTTGTGTGTTTTATACAATATTCAAGTCGTTCCCCAGGGGTGTTTGACAAAAGAAAAGGAAAATTGTACCTGCTTTTTACAGTTTGCAGTGGTCCAAAGTTCTTCCACACTCACCTCATGCACTCTGAGCTAATTACTCAGAGCCATAAGTAACTGTGGAGTTTTGCAGTTACAGTAAAGCTACCATGCTAACGCTCATAATCTGAAAATCAAATGCTTTTTAATTGCTGAGTACATAGCGGACTTATTTTGATCTCGAGAATCGTTAACAATATATCTGTACTGGGGTAAGACACATTTTGCTCAAACACATGGGGAAAAAATTGGCTACAGGCCCTTTAACATTTGAAACATGAGCATAGCATTCCCTGTTCCAGCCTACACCATTAAGACGGGAGTTAACCAGTGTCTACAACCACAGATTCAACCACCGCACGCTATTATGGACTCTTGACAGGGAATAGCGAAGACCTAATCGAGATCTTAATGCACAGCACCCATCTTCTCATGCAACTTGTCACCCCTCAGCCAGTGACTATAGGCTTTATATGTTTCTGCCGGTTTCTCGTTGCAGGGAAAGAGAGCCACTTGTGTCACCGCAGATTTTCTGGAGGCCTTGACAGAACGGATGGGTCTCCATTACTGTAATGAGGCTACAGCAATGGCCGCCACGCTTCTCTCATTTACGCCATCTCAGCGCGGCCTCCTCCGGGGGATACACTTCTTCCTGTGTAATAGCATACTCAGTCTTCTTTCAGCTCTTTTGCTCCTGCTCTCTGCACTCACGCCACGTTTTACTGTCCCGGAGACCTGAACAAGGTGAAGATGTTTATGGGCGCTACTGACAACAGCGGCTAAAAGGAAATGAGGGATGTTGTATTTTGGGAAGTGTTGTTAAACGAAAAAGTACTGCAGGTTGTTTAAAGGTGTCTAAAATGTTTTAACAGTGTTGCATTGTATTAAAATATAATCTATCTGCACGGAGAAAAGCACGTGATGTACCAGGTCAAGTTACAGGTCGGATCTGTGGAGAGACGACCCCGCTCACGATGAGGATGTAGGTTTTTCAAGGTATTTTTGCGCAATAATCATAATAATGTGATTGAATAAACACAAGATAGAATTTGATGTTAAACTGTGAAACATGCAGTCAAAGCAAAAATATTAAACAGCAAAAAAAAAAAAAAAAAAAGCAAAAAAGGACAGGTTAAGGACATTCCCACTAACCAGGAAGTTGTTGGTTCTGGACTTTTAAAATATAAACTTAAACACAAGATATTCAGGGTTCAGCTTCATGTTAGAGCCGCCATTTTGAGGACTTTGCACAATTCAAAAGCATAAATTATCATCATTCTGAACTCTGAGGAAAATGTTTTGGACTTTAAAACTTAAAAACGTAAATCAAAAAACATTACATTTTCTTCTGAGCCAAAAAAGCCAAAAAATTATAATCCACAATTCCTTTAGGTAAGACACTTTACCCACAGTGTCTACCACAATTTGCACATGGTTTGCAACTGGAACAACTATTCTGTATGGCTATTGCTTTAAGCTTACTTGACAATACTTTTGCCGTGGATAAGGTAAAATCCAAAAATAGATACATTTACATAATTATATTCTCTCCTCTGCATTTACAGCTGCTCCAACATATTGCCAAGGTCATGAGACGCTGCTCGTACCGATGGAATTTGAAGTAAACTGTGGAATTATTGGTTTAGCATTCAGCCATCTTTCTTTGCGATATTGAATTAGTTTGAAATCTGTAGGATGGCCGTAACTCAGTCTGGTTGTTACACCAATGTCACTGAGTAAATAAAACCCGACAAGCCAGCTATCGTAAAATCATTGCTTTGTAAATTTGAATAATTACAATAATGGCTTGACTCAGCTCTTGCAGCCCACAGAGCCTGAGCAGACTGCAGAAAAAGCCAGAGTAGTGAATGTACTTAACAGTCAGACAGACAAATGGAAGTGGGAGAAATTGTGCTGCACTGCTCACTGCCCTTGAAACGCTGCAAGATTCACTTTGGGAGCAGAACTCATGTCTCAGAATGGAGGTGGAAGTGCAAACACTCAGTCCACTGGGGAAGACTATGTGGAATGATGTTTTATATATGTAGCCGCAATTAGATAGAAGTAGTCGGGGTCGGATAATTGCTTTACGTGTCAGTAGTTTTATTGAATAGCGATGGAGCAGTTTGGAGAGGTTTGGAGAAAATATGAACCTGGCAAAGGAAGACTATGTGTTTCTCATTCTTTACACAGGTGCATTGTCTGGGCCCTGGTCTTACCTACCACAGTTCAGATGGAGGTGATTAATAGAGATGATAGATGCGTTGATTAGAGAATGGTAAATGGTCACTTTTTTATGTAGTGCTTTTTTACAACTTCAAAGCGCTTTACATCAAGGATTCACACACACACATTCATATACCAGTGTACACAGACACTGGGGGGAGATGGGTTAAGTGTCTTGCCCATAGACTGTATAAAGAAGTGGACTAAGTGAGTGTGACGTCACCCATATCGCTCGACTCCAGCCAAATGAAGCTCGCTGAGGCTAGCATTTATAGCGCCGAATTTGGAGTCGAGTCCAAGTATCATAGCAACCAAAGAGCCAATCCCTGATGAAGGTAATGCCCCTTCTTGCCTGCACTGCTTGTCTAGGAGCGACATTGGGAAAGAAGTGGTCTGATTTGTCTGTTATTAACGTTCATATCTTTTTAGGGACACAATAGCGAAATAAAACCCATGGATCGTGTTTCTCGTGTTCGTCTTCCCCTTAAACATGCTTGTTGGACCCCTTGGATGCGATTGGAGGACTGCTTTCCAGTCTGGCCAATCAAGGGGCCTTCCTTCAGCCGCCTCCCAAGTATTTAAGAAGCTTGGGCCTGGAGTGGACAGTCTGTTCGTTTGTGTGTGTAGTGACTTTTTTTTTTACTTTCCTGTCCCCAAATGAGCTGGGTCTGAACAGCAGGTTCCATTTTAAGACCAAAATGATGAGGCTCATGGTGACTATTTTTCAATGTACAGTGAATTGGAGCCAGAAGAGAGCCCAGGCTATACATCTGTGTAATCCCTCCGTCCAGGTCTGATCCAGAGCAAAAGACGAAATAAAATCTGTAATCTGGGCAAATCGTTGCAGGAGTGAAGACGTTTCGCTGCTCATCCAAGCCGCTTCTTCAGTTCAGTTCTTAGGGTCAACGTCTTCCCTCCTACAAGGATTTGTCCAGGTAACAGATTTAATTTCATCTTTTGCTATGAACATATATACAGTCTATGGTCTTGCCCAAGGACACAACGACAGGATTCATCTGTGGGAGTTGGAATCTCACCGCCAACCTGTGGATCAATGGAAAAGACCGCTCTACCAATGTTGTTTATGTCGAGAGTGGGATTCGAACCTCCAACCAACTGAACTACTGTTGAGAAATGCATCGCCCATCCATATCAAAACCTCCACAGAATCAATGAGTGAATTATACGTGCTGTTAATCTCAGGTGAGAGAAGTTTAATTTATTGTGACTAATAAATGACCAATGAGCTTGTTCATTTCCCTTGTGTCACTGAAGTCAACCCGATTGTACTGAACCGAGCAGCTAAATCCATAAATCCATGTGACCACTAAGGCTTGTGTACATGTATAATTCAATTTAAAGTAGGAAATGTTTGCTGTTGTGTAGATTGAAATCCATGCAGGTTCTGTGGGTTAAAAGAATAATGATAAAAACAATATTACAGTAGCATTTTCCATATCTCTTAAAAGTCCTATAGTACACAAAATTGACTCTTGTGAGCTTTAAGTCATGTTATAAGACTGTTACCTCCAAAAACACACATCTACAAAGCTCAAAATGCTCTGTTCCACCTTGTGATGTCATAAAGCAGTAAGTTAACAGCTACATTTTACCTTTTGTTTAGTAAAGATTGTCAATTCCAGGGCTTAAATTATCCAAATTATTGTATTGAAGGTGTTTGGAGTTTAAAAACACAGTGGAGCACTTCCTTTATTACCACATGATGACATCACAAGGTGGAACAGAGTGTTTTCCATTTGCAAAATCTGCAGGGTTTGAGTGTTAAACATGTGTGAATGAAACAAAACACAACTCCAGGTCTGTTTTTGACGAGGAAACATTACAACACAGACCAGAAAACAGCGTAATATGAGCCCTTTAAGCGTTTTTATCATATCCAGCAGCAATGGTGTATTTGCGGGGCGAGATGTGTTGTATTTGGTGTGTGTACCATATGTTTACAGGTCTTTTATCCATCTACACCAAACTGTTACTCTTAACACCAGCCTGCCCAGGGACTACAGGTGGAAATTAGTATCTTTACTATAACCTGGCACCAAACATCTTTCCTGTTCTTTAAGGTCAATGTATGTTGTGCACTGTCCCTGTGCAAATAAAATAATACCATACCATACCATTACACATCTATCTGAAAGTTGGCGGTTCAAATCCTGCTTCTCTCGACATAAACATCATTAGGAGAGCGGTCCGATCCACTGTCTCACAGGTTGTCGGTACAATTCCAGCCCTCACAGATGAATGCTGTCGTTGTCCACTGATCTTGAGTGGAAAAGGCGCTTTATAAAAATGGGACCATGACCATTGGCATTGTTCTTTTGTTTTTGTATCTTTTTCTTTTTGTATTTTTTCTCGTATTGACCAGAAAAGAAAGAGAAGAAAAAAGGATAAATCCACAAAGTCACTCCTTTAACAGAGAATCTAATAAAAGAAAGTGTGGCTGCATGACATTTTACTTCTCTGGGTTGTCTATAGTCCCGGCGGTCTGCAGGTTTAAATGCTATTGATCCAATTTTGGGCACCGAGCTGTTGAGAATTTTGCGGCTAAACTCACCATAAAGTCCATTGCATTCCTCTCAGGTGCGCTTTCAATAGCGTTTGAAATCCTCCCCAGTCTCTCATGTTTGCTCACATTATAATGGCGAGATGAATTCTGGCATTACAGAAAGTGGGGGTAAACATACAGAAGCTTTGGGTCTACGTTCTGCTCATTTTCCGTGGCTAATGTACTAGCTGTAGCCTGCTATATTGGTTTTCCAAAGTGCATTTTGATTTTGAAATAGCGCTATTGAATTATGATGTAAATTAATGGCAGATGCAAAATTCACCCTAAGGTACATGGTCTCCAGAGTGAAATTGACTAATTAACTCATAGCCAGAAGTAGTCCCTTTATCAAGTTTCTCACTCTAATTAAGAGACTGCACAACAAACAGTGTTTATTTGAGCAGTATTTCAGTATTTTTTATGTTTGGAATAATACGAGCCTGGTTCACAAAATTGGGACCGTAAAATAAGAGACATTAGACAGTGGCTATGTCTGAATTTCCAAACTGTTCCCTACTTAGATCACTGTTTAGGGTCGTGGCATTTTCAGTGCTGTCTGAATGGGTGAAAAAGTAGTGCACTCGGTATTTCCCACAATGCACCTTGAAAAGTAGGGTCCACACATTTGTATACAGTTGTCCCTCACTATATCGCAGTTCACCTTTAGCGGTCTCCCTGTTTTTAGTGTAATTTTTTTTAGGTTTTTTTTACAGTGTATACATTGTGTTCTGCGTCCTGATTGGCTGAGGGACCATGTGTTCTGCGTCCTGATTGGCCATTAGACCATTGTGTTCTGCGTCCTGATTGGCTGAGGGACTGAGGGACTGTAGACCATTGTCCATCAGTCTCCTCCGTGTCTCCTGTACAGTACAGAATGTGTCAGACAAATTTACATAAATGTTGGATCACAGTGTGACTCTGAAGTGCTGTATGTTTGCAAGTTTTCTCCCCGACAAAACCCACAATGTCAATGAAACGTTCTATACCGACAGTATTTCTAAAAGCTATCATTTTTAGTAGCTCAGTTGGTTGAGTGTTTGTCCACTGATCTGAAGGTTGGCGGTTCAAATCCTGCTCTCGACATAAAACATAATTGGTTGAGCGATCAGATCCACTGACTCACAGGTTGGCGGTGCGATTCCAGCCCTCACAGATGAATGCTGTTGTTGTGTCATTGGGCAAGACACTTAACCCACCTTGCTCCCAGTGTCTGTGTACACTGGTGTATGATTGTGTGAGTCAATGGGTGAGTGGTTCCTTGACGTAAAGCGCTTTAATAGTCTTGAAGGTGGAAAAGCTCTATATCAAAATGTGACCATTGACTTTCAGTTTAGGAAAATGTTAAAACAGGTCTTGATCTTTGGTTTCAATCTATAAAACTGTACCTATTTTTAAAAATGTACAAAGGTTTGAACTTTGAGAGAGTTTAAACAAGAGAGAAATGTGAGAAAATGTTAACTCCTGTGTGAGAAAAGTGTATAAAGTGTGTGGTGAGGGGTTTTACAGCCACATAACATGTAGAATAATTTAAAAAATAAAGCTGACTACTTTGCGTATTTCGCCTATTGCGGGTTATTTTTAGAACGTAACCCCCGCCATAAACCAGGGACCACTCTATATTTTATAATCTTCCACCTTCAAGACACTTAAAGCACTTACTTACATCGAGGGACCACTCACCCATTGACACGCACATTCATACACGAGAGTACACAGATACTGGGGGCAAGTTGGGTTAAGTGTCTTGCCCAAGGACACAACAACAGCATTCATTCGTGGGAGCTGGAATCTGACCGCTCAGCCAATGATGTTTTATGTTGAGCTGAATGAAAGAGAGAAGTGCTGCTTTTTCACTCTGTTGATTCTCGATTACATAAATAAAACTAAACCTTCGCTGTGTAAAGCTGCTAGCGTTAGCCGCTTACCTTGAGCTGTTAAAAGACTGATCATTTCCACATGTCAGACAAAAAGCTGATGAATCCAGTCCGTTTACGTGAGATGAGATCCAGCTCAACAAAAACTGGATTGTTATTAGTCCTTAAATAGTTGTGTGCCAGTCCGATCTGATCATTATCTACGACAGAAATCAAGCTTTATCGGAGTTTTGCAGACTTTTTTCACCCAGACTGTAGTGAGCTGCGTGTCTGAATCGCTCTGGTAATGAGTGCACTGTGGAGTCGGCTCAGGGGGCGGGGCTGTGGCGTGAATGACGGGTTAGGGGGAGGGGCGTCCAAACTTTTCTCATGAAGGGCCACATATAAAAACACGGACAAAGCTGAGGGACAAATACAGTGAATACTTCAAGTCTGCGTTATTATTACAAGTTAGACCGAACCACTAGACCAGGGGTCGGACACCCGCGACTCCGGAGCCGCATGCGGCTCTTTCAGCCTCATACTGCAGCTTGGGAAAATACATTATAAGTATTTAATTGAAGTGTATTTTATTTGTGTTAATTATTTTTAAAAAAATGTAGTTTAAATTGGAAACTTATTGTAATGTTGAAATATTAAAATAAAATGTATATTTTCATATTCTTCGACGCTCAAAATAAGGTCACACTCACAGAACTATGTTAAAACAAACAGCGCTCCTCTCACACAGCTCACAGTCCTGCAGAAGGACAAGTCGCTGTGCAGAGGTTCAGGAGCAGGAGGATCTGTAGCACTACAGCCGTGTCTCAATTCACCAAAGTTCGAACGGCGCATTTAAGTCGGGCGGTACTTCGACCCGCACTTCGAGCAGTACATCGAACTGTGCATTTGGTGAATTGGGACACGGCTACGGATTTCATACACCAGTTGTCCCCAACCACCGGGATGTTGACCAGTTCCGGTCCGTTACGCATTTGCTCCTGGGCTGCACAAAAACAGTAAATTAATCTGCAACTGCATCTTCTCTGACGTAACTTTCTCCCGTCCCTCATGACACATAAGTTTGTACGTAGATATATTATCAAAATCCTGATAGGAAATGGTCACATAAATTGATTTGATATAATGTCGAGTTTATTATATCTGTGCTGATCTGTTCTCGTCTCCGTGATGATGTATCAAGTATAACACATCAGACACTTCGCCCAAAAGTAGAGCCACAAGCTCGTGAAAATGAGCCAAAAACAAAAGACCTCCAAGAAAAAGAAAGATCAATTTAACAGAGAACACCATGAGTCCGACTTAAAATCCGGGTTTGTCTCTACAGGTGACTCTCACGACGAGTCCGCTCTGAGTAATATGCGGGAAAAGTGAACGAGGCAATGAAACCTTCAAAACTGCTTTGGCACATGGAGACTAAGCACCTGGAATAAAAGATAAGACTTCAGAGTTTTTTGAAAGAAATTACGGAGCAGACTGGACATAAACACACTGTGGGAGTCATTGTCTCCTGTAACTCCTGATGGGACCAGCTCATCACAGAAACAAGAGCAGGTCCCACTGATTCAGCGATAAAGTGAGTTGTATTTTTTATAAAAATGTTGGGGAACCCTGTCATAAGCAACTATAGTTGTTTACGCAAAGCGTAAGACTAAAAGACCAAAAACTAACAATATATACAGTTTTATCGTCATTTTAGATGTCAAAAATATGTGCGGCTCCCAGTGCTTTTTTTTCGTGGAAACTGGGCACAAATGGCTCTTTGGGTGTTAAAGGTTGCCGACCCCTGCACTAGACCTTTATTCACACTCACATCCTCAGTGGGACACGTTAAATATTTGATATCGGTTTGTTAAAGTAGATTTTCAGAAATGTACAGTAAAAAGTACTGTTTAAGGTAATATGGGACAATTCACCTGGAAGCTGGAGGGCCAAGAAAAATTGGTCTGAGGGCCGCATTTGGCCCCAGAGCCACAGTTTGGACATGCCTGGTTTAGGGGCTGGGGTCGACTGAATCTGTTCACATATGAAATGGGAGCGTGCACGAGCCTCAAAGGTTACTGGAATAAAATGGTTTATCATAGTCATTTCCAATTCCTGTTTAAAGGTGCTATTTTGAGCACTTTTCAAAGCATACATTTTGTCTTGAATTGGTAATTGCCATGGCTTGGATTTTTCATTACTCAGAAACCCATGATGAGCCTGGACAGTTCCTCCTTAATTTTCGAGCAGGAGTCGTCCAGTGTTACTCCACTCTTCACGTTTACCTGTGACCAATCTAAGTGATGCGTTTTTATGAATACAGTTTTGTGGTTATGCACATATGAACCGCCATGTTGGATTAGACGCTGATTAGATATGAGATTGTTCTTCTACCGGTCAATTGTGTTCATGAGAAAAACAAGGATTAAGCCAAAAACCTGACAGACATCTGTGTGTAGAGACTGCAGGGGGAAAAGAACAGGTCTTGTTTGGTCAATAGGTTGTAAAGAATCTGCAGGAAAGAATCCACCTGACCCAGAAATCCTCTTGTTTCATATGAGCTTCCTGAGCTGTTCTAGTATTCTGCTTTTATTGACAGTTTATCCATTGCACCAACTTATGAAACAGTGTTGTGGTGTTTTGTGGCTTTCTCTTACAAAAGAAGACACAATATTGTGATGTCGAAATAGGATTTGGATTCAGCCTATTTTATGATGCAACACAGCCTCACGAAGCCTGGTCTGATATGAAAATGTACATAATAAGGCTTTGTAAGCAAAAGACTCAGTTTTCTCTCTCTGACAAAATAAACGCTGACACCGTGGCACCCTCTCCCTGTACAGCACTTTCATTTTTAAGTGTCAATTTTATATAACTCACTTTTATCACACAAACCACACAGAAAAGGACAGAGCTCTGGTCTATATCACAGTGTGTGTTACACAATATGGAATTATGCATAAGTAACTCTGAAAAGAAAAAATGCCCTTTGTTGGACTTTAAAGGTCCTGTATTACGCAAAATAGACTCCTGTGAGCTTTAATCCGTGTTATCGCTGTTACCTCCTCAGAAACACACCTGGAGTTTTGTTTTGTTCGATTAACACTTTATTATTAGTCTGTCTACATCTCCTAAGATCAAAATGCTGTGTTCCACCTCGTGATGTCATGTGGTAGTTTTCAGGTTAACAGCTCCTTTTATCTTCAGTTCAATAGAGATTAGTATTACCACATGATGACATCACAAGGTGGAACAGAGTGTATAAATAACTCAGCCTAAATCTGCAGGTTTGTGTGTTAAATCTGCGTGAATGAGACTAAATAAAACACCAGATATGTTTTGGATGAGAAAACAAGATTATAACATGAAGAAGAAACATATTGTTAACCTCCAAGCATAATTTAATTATATAAGTCATTTAGTTTTTTTTCTAGGTGTTTAGGAAAACTGAAAAATACACCAAGTCAACATGATTTTTTATTTATTTGTTTTTCTGTCAGTGAAGATGTTACTGATTGGGCAAAGAAGAAGAACTAATGACAACTATAGACGCAGCACGGAATAAGACAAAAAAACATTCCAAACTGCAATAACCCGGTGCCTTATTTCGCCTCCAAATGTCCATACAAACATTTCTACAACAGCAGCGCTACATTCTCTTATAAACATGTATTTATTTATTGTTTATTTGAAGAGGGATGGATGCAACAAACACAGATTAACAAATCAGGTTAATTTGTAACACCAGTCTCCAGAACGGCCTTAAACCTGTTCAACTTTCACTAAAAACAGTGGGATGAGTTGAAGAAAAAGTAAAAAAATACAGTTTGTCAAGAGAATTAAAACAGACTTACACTTACAAACTCACACACTCTCTCCTCCTGCCCCCCCATTCTCTCTCTTCGTCCCCTCCCTGCCCCTCGATACTCTTTCTCTCTCCCCCCGCCCCAATACACTCTCTCTCTCATCCCCGTGCCCCCATAGTCTCTCTCTTTTTCTCTCCTCTCTCTCCCCTGCCCCTCCATACTCTCTTTCTCTCTCCCCCTGCCCTCCATACTCTTTCTTTCTCCCCCCCTCCCCATACTCTCTCTCTCTCTTTTCTCTCTCTCCCCCTGCTGCCTCCCCCATATTCTCTCTCTCTCCCCCTGCCTCCCCCATATTCTCTCTCTCTCTCCCCCTGCCCCCATACCTCCCCCCTCCCCCTTCCTCTCCCTACTCTCTCTCTCTCACTCTCTCTCTCTCTCTCCCTCTCTCCCTCCCCCTGCCCCCATACTCTCTCTCTCTCTCTCTCTCTCCCCCCCTGCCCCCGTACTGTCTCTCTGTCTCTCTCCCTCTCTCTCTCCCCCTGCCCCATACTCTCTCACTCTCTCTCTCTCTCTCTCTTCCCCTGTGCCCCATACTCTCTCACTCTCTCCTCTCTCTCTTCCCCTGTGTGCCCCACTCTCTCCTCTCTCTCCCTCTCTCGCTCCCCCCTGCCCCCATTCTCTCTCTCTCACCCTCTTTCTCTCCCCCTGCCCCATACCCCCCCCCCCCTTCCCATACTCCCTCTCTCTTTCTCTCTCCCCTGCCCCCTCCATACTCATCTCCCCATACTTTTCTTTCCCCATACTCTCTCTTCTCTCTCTCCTGCCCCTCCATACTCTCCCTCTTCCCCATACTCTCTCTTTCTCTCTCCCCTGCCCCCTCCATACTCTCCCTCTTCCCCACACTCTCTCTCTTTCTCTCTCCCCTGCCCCCTCCATACTCTCCCTCTTCCCCATCCTCTCTCTTTCTCACACAGTTTACACATGGAGACTTTGCTGCAGCTGCAGAAAACAGGACTCGGTCTGTTGTTTAAAGACGTGCAGTGTGGTGAAAGTCTGTATGTGAGGAGCAGGTGAAGAGCTCCAAAGTTCAGCTCTTTTCACCGAGAAGAAAGGAGCTAAAACACGTCTGACAAACCGAAACTCTCCAGTCCCCTGTGCTGTGACTCGTGTGGACTCTGTGTCTATTTACACATTTACAGAGAGCCCCGAGAGCCAGTCCTCTCACGAATTTAGAGTTTTACATGGCTGAAATTACAGAAATAATCCAAATTGCTGTGATAAAATCGAACAGCGGTGAAATCTGATGGGCTTTTTGTCTAAAAGTTCATAAGTGCAGTGTCACGACGGCTGTAGGTGGGTTTGATCTGGGAGTAGTGGCGCAGTACGACACTGAAACACGATCACGGTGCGAACAAAGACAGGGACGCTTTCGAAGGACGAGCGCTCTCTGATCACCCCGAACCACTTAACGCTTACCTAACACGATTAGGTCCGAATCACGTTAAATATCCCGTCTATTTTTAGTGATTCTTTGTCCCACTGTGTAAATAAGACCAGCAGCTTTCCTCCCATCAGCCCCTGTGTGTGATGCCCGTGAGCGTCCACGGAGCAGCTGATGTGAGCAGAGCCAGCGCAGCACTCCGCCAATGCTGCGTTAATGGCCACACATTAACAGGACAGTTGACCCTTTCTACTTGGGAATGTTTGCTCAGCGTTTCTGTGGAGATTGCAAATACAGTACGGGCGCAGCACAGCGTCGGTCGAAAAATAATCTCAACATATTGAACCAGTCGCCAGTAATCGTGTTTGGCTGTGAACATGCGTGGGGATAGTTTATTGATGAATACCACACAAATAAGGCTAGTTACTGCATGTCTGAGAGCCTTAGTCTTAGTATTTCCTGTAACTTTATATGATATTAAGAACCCATATTACACTACATTACATTACAGTTGTTTAAATCTATGTTATAATGTTGTGTCTTGTTTCATTTTACACATTTTTTACACACAAATCCTGCATATTTACGCTGAGTTCTACTTTTCTCAAACTGAAAACACTCCATTCCACCTTGTGATGTCATCATGTGGTAATACAGGAAGTGCTCCACTGTATTTTAAACTCCAAACATCTTCACTAGCATCATTTGGTTCATTTCAGCCCTGGAATTCACAGTCTCTACTGAACGAAAGGTAAAAACTACCGCTTCATGACATCACAAGGTGGAACAGAGCATTCTGCACTTTGGAGATGTAGACAGATGAATAATAAAGGATTTCTCAGACATGTGTGAATGAAACAAAATACAACTCCAAGTATGTTTTTGATGAGGTGACAGCTTTATAACATGGCTTAAAGCTCAATTTTGTGTAATACAGTGGTGCCTCGTTTATCACAGGGGTTATGTTCTAAAAAATAACCCGCAATAGACGAAATCTGCGAAGCATCGGCTTCAATTTTTACAATTATTATGTATGTTTCTTGGCTGTAAAACCCCTCACCACACACTTTATACACTTTTCTCACACAGGCATTATCATTTTCTCACATTTCTCTCTTGTTTAAACTCTCTCAAAGTTCAACCCTTCGTCGGTGCCTTTGTCGGTGCAGAACGTTTCATCGACATTGTGAGTTTTGTCGGGGAGAAAACTTGCAAACATACAGCACTTCAGAGTCACACTGTGATCCAACATTTATGTAAATTTGTCTGACACATTCTGTACTGTACAGGAGACACGGAGGAGACTGATGGACAATGTTCTACAGTCCCTCAGCCAATCAGGACACAGAACACAATGGTCTACAGTCCCTTAGCCAATCAGGACGGAGAACACAATGGTCTACAGTCCCTCAGCCAATCAGGACGCAGAACACAATGCACGTTCATATGCAAAATTGCACACAAAAAAATCGGCGAAACAATGGGACCGCTAAAGTTGAACTGCGATATAGCGAAGGACAACTGTATAGGATCTTTAGCTACGAATGGCAAATAAAAATAAACTAACCTAACATATCAGTTTTGCAGCAAAAATAATCCATGCACTTCCCAATGTTAAATCAAACACATCCACATATTGCTATTTTTCAGTTAGTCTCGTAGTTTAGCCCCTGGATGGAGAACCGAGGCCCCAAACGCCCTTTACAGCCCTTTGTTTACAGAAACACAACTTTGCCATTGTATTATTTCCATCCTGCGCAGCCAGATTCTGTATCTATCGAGCATGCTGCCAAACAGATACAGCAGATATAAAGTTCTTTCATGTTTGCAGCGCTATCATCAAACACGTTCCGAGGTGTTCTCTGTGATCGTGATATTAATGCAGACATCGGGGGCCTCGTGATCCACTTTGTAGAAACATGGATCTGTCACATGAACCAGTGTTGGAGATTCACCCTTGAAAGAGACACAGACCGCGGTTCAAAGCGTTTGCACACGAGGCAAACGGCGGCTTTTTCATCTCCAAACAGCATGCATTTTCACACGGCTTCAGCCACCAATCAACTTAACACACGCCTTGAGATGAATGGAGCCTGTCACCTCCCTCCCACTTTGAAGGTCGGCCAAATAACTTCTTTTTTTTTCAAGTTTGGAGTTTTGAGCCACAGTAAATGTCTCTCATATGGAAAAAGGCTTTTATTATTTCATTCAGATCTCCACTTGAAACCTTGATGTATCTGTCTGGATGACCCCTAACCCTCTGTCTCTTTGTCTTGAGGTGGACCTTGGCTCTACAGACTTGGACTCTATCTGCAAATTGATCTTAGACACATACAGCCCGTCTTTGTGAGCGGAACTCTCCTTCTCTGTGATTCTCCTCGAGGTTCCTCTGTTCCCACTGGGTTTTTTGGAGTTTTTCTCTGCCAGGAAGTTTTAAACTAAGGATAGACATGGCCAAAGATCTGTTTGCTTGTTCACTGTTGGCTTCATCTGCTTGTCTTTTACTGGACACTGATTATGTTTGAAGCTATCCGATTCTGTTCTTATTATGGTTTTGGACTGTACAAAAATAGATTGTATTGAAAGCGTAGTATATAATTTAAGTTTCTAAAATTCTTCAACGGATCTGCCTTTTCTGTGGCAGCAGGCAGACTATGGAACAGCGCCCTCTGCCTGTCAGATCGTCTCAGCCTGTAACACAGTTTAAGACGACTGAAAATGCACCTCTTCTCCCTGGCATTTAATTCTAGTTATAGGGATATCTTGGTGTTTTCATTGTATTGTGTTATCTGTGTATTTGCTGTTTTTATTTATGCTTTTTGCTTTGACTTTTATGTGACGCACTTTGCTCAGCTGCAGTTGTTTGTTTTCATTGTGCTAATTAAACTTGAATTGAATTACTCTTTATACAAGTTTTAAAACACCATTACATAAAACCATTTTCACATTGATGCCAGTAATCTACTGAAATGACTTTTTATTGTCCTAAAATTACTCCCAGTGGCGGCAAAAAAAGAGGCAAAAAAAACTTTTGAGAGCTCCCAACTGGATGCCTGAAATTTCTCATTTGGAGTTGACAGGGTGCTGCAGAGAGCAGAGCAGCATCGCTCTGGACGGCTCTCCAGCAGTGGCTCCTATCTCTCATTTTCTCTGTTCTGTACAAACACCCTCTCTCTCTCCTTATCACACACTCTCCCTCTCTCCCACTCTTTCACACACACACAAACACCTATCCCTGCGACAGACAGCCGCTCTGCACTGTGGGTCCCACTCACAACAACACAGCACGCCACAGTACTCAGCAGAGAGGTACTATAGAGCTCTCCACCACCCAGCTGATGTATGTCTGTGCTCTGACTCAGGCACTCGGCTGGAGACTGGAGTGTGGCTCTGGAGCTCAATGTGGAGAGAGCAGGACTTTTACTGCACCAGCTAATAGACTATGTTTATTCTACTTTTCATAAATCACAAGAAGAGCAAACTATAACAGGGCCGTGCATATTGATAATAATACAGTAAAACAAAATATCTACGTCACACAATGATCAAAATCATTACATCTTTAATCAATCATTGGATTTATATAGAGCCTTTCATGACAAAGTGCTTTACTCAGTGGTGTCACAGTTCTGCCTGTTTGGATGTTTTTCTTTTTTCCAGCCTGTTCTGGTCCTTCTTTTGTTACCTCTCTGTTTTCCCAGCAGCTGCCTCTCGTTTTGTTAATCAGCCCAGAGTTGTCTGTATATACGGCCTCTGTTCAGTCAGTCTTTGCTGGAGTGTTGACCAGTCAAGAGCAACACTCAAGCTCATCTGAAATACTCTGTTGTTTGCACTTCTGCACATCTGAATCTGCATTAAACCCTGTTTGAGTTACTTGTTCCTGAGTTTATTTTCCCAGCCTGTTTCCCTTATTGAATCCCTGAAGTGGGAGAGATTTTCGTTCACATTACATAAGACATTCATTCCTCAGTTGTTTATTGCCTGATTTATCATTTTCTGAATTACCTGTTTAGAGGACACTTTCTGTTGTATTTTCTAAGGCGTTTGACTGTTCTCTTTGTGTTGCATTTGAGTCCAGTTCACCTGTGTGATCGGTGGTAGGTTACTATTGTAGCCACAGCTGCCCTGGGACAGTCTGACAGAAGTGAGACTGCTAATCTGTGCCCCTCTGACCACCAACACTCACTCACATACTGCATACCGTTTTGACACTAGCGCCCCACTGTGGCACCTGATATTCCCAGCGATCTCTCATCCAAGTGCTAACCAGGCCCGTCCTGCTCAGCTTCTGAGATCTGACGAGATCAGCTCTGACAAGCCGATGTGGCCTCTTGTTATAAATGTAAATTCCCAACATCACACAGATTGTGAGACACTGAATGTGTTTTTGCTTTTATGCATACATAAAACACACTGCTTTGTTATGGCACTATAGGTTGCTAGGTGCTTCTCACATTTGCATAGAAAACACACGCTCATGTTTAAAGCTATAATTCCCAGTCTAATAATAATATTGGACCATTGGGGTTATTGGGGCGAGTAGTGAGCTCCTAATGCCTGAGCCTGTAAACTAAGGGCTGATGTAGCTGTTTCTTTGCTCCTCTGGTGTTTTGGTCTTTCCATAACATCTGTATCCATTGCACAACCTGTATTTTTATATCACCTGTTTGATTAGCATTGAAACACTTTTGGTAAATGGTCACATATTTATACAATGCTTTTCTACCTTCAAGGCACTCAAAGCTTTTACATCAAGAAACCACTCACTTAAGTGTCTTTCACAACGACACAACAGCAGCATTCATCTGTGGGAGCTGGAATCACACCCCCAACCTGTGAGTTAATGAATCTGACAAGAGCGGGATTCGAACCACCAACCTTCAGATTAAAGACTCAGAGCTAATTCCACCCTAGCTACTGTTTTTGTGTTGTTTTGGTGCTTTTTCCGTCCGCTGGTCACTTACGTGTGGTTTTTCTAGTCCATTGAGCTGTTATTTTTTTCTGTGATATTTTCGCTACAGCCCGAATGACATTTGTGTGCACCGTGGCCCGTGACAGTGCCCTCTAGTCCTCAGACATTCATAAAGTAATTAATAGTTGACTTAGAGGGATTACAGTACATGAGCAGTGCTTTGTTTTTGTGACCTTGGAGAGGTTGGCTAATCTCTCTAATTGGAGAGCTGTAAACACTATTGTTCCTACACTGTTCCTGGGTCAATTTCCTCATGTTTGTGGAAGGAAAGTCACGTCATTACTGTGGCTACATATGGTGAAATATGGAGAATATATTATGGTACGTCAACCATAAATGTCCCTGGAATAGTCAGTAAACCAGACACAACTGACATTTTTGTTGAAAGTTATTCATTTTTTGTTCTTTAATACCTTCTGGACACTCGTATCTCGAATTTGTGGGTTAAGCTTGGCGATTTTATGAACTGTAAACCTTAATTTCGTCATAATTTGTCATGATCCACGCTTCCCTGCTCCTGTTTTGCCTCCTGTGTTCTCCTCTCCCCCTCCCACACCTGCCTGACTCCAGAGCTGGGTGGAGCCCTGGCTCCTCCCACACACACCTGCAGCCCATCAGGGCAATCTACACAGCTGCAGGAGGATAAAGGGAGCCAGGACCCAGCTCTCTCTGCCAGGTCGTCTGATCGTCACCCTGCTGATCTTCACCGTGTGTCTGTGTGCTGCTCACATCTTTGTTGGTCCTCGTGTCTCTGCTGTGCTACCTGTCCGTGTCCTGCCTGGTGTCCTGTCCGTGTCCTGCCTGTGTTCTCCGACCCCGTCTCCCGGTACCGGCTCTTGTCTCGTCGTTCCCTGCACCTCTGGACCCTGACCGACACCCCTGCACCCAGCTCCTCGTATGTTCTCCCGTCTCCTGTGTTGTCTTGTCTGTCAATAAACACCCTTAAACTTGCCCCGAGTCCCGCATCTTTGGTCCGCCTCACACCCCACATCACGACATAATTAAATAACAAAAAACAACAGCGTGAACAGTATCCAACCAGTAAATACAAATCAATGAATATTTACAATGGGGTTTTTTGTTTTTGTTTTCCAAAATGTTACATACAGAAGACATCAAATATATAAAATAAGCTCTATGGAATGATGCTGCAAAGAACAAGTTTTTTTTATGTTATATTCACATCCTCAAAATAGCCATGGATTTGCTTTGTTGAAAAATATTCAGTAGTTATATATATTCATTTTGAACTTTTTTTCTTTATTGCATAATTCTTGCTTCATATTTCTGATGCCCTTTGCATGTATCTAAAATGTAGAAAGCAGTAAAAATACAGAAAAAATATCCATATTGAGGCTGTTTTTGATGTATATTCACTGAAATTTAGGAGTATTTGGCTTATCTGTTCAATAACCATGTTCTTTTTGTCATAACAGAAGCCCTTCCTTTTGACTCTGTGTTGAAGTTATTGTCTTTGAAGTACATTTTGGATTCGGCGATGTTGAGTATATTACATAGCCTACACCGCATTCTTTTATCCAGTCAAACTTTTCACTTGCAGTCAGAAAACATCACTGTCACTGACTTTTCACTTCAGAACTGTACCAACGCATTTAAGCCCAGACAGACTTTGAGTGGTACAGTACATTTTCAGTGCACCCTTGTCTGTACCATTCTGCGCAGTGGGCAGGCAAAACCACTGTAAATATTCATAGGTTAATAGTATTTTTGCATTTCACAATGAGATGATGGATTTGCCTGTCTATGCCCCGCTTGAAAACCTGCTTTCATACATATTTAATAAGGTCCTCTAAACAATTTTTACATTTTGTCAGCTCCAATGATCCATGCCATCAGACTCTCTCTTGGAAAAGCATTTCATCCCAGCCATTGTCTGTACCCACTCACCGTCGCCAGTTTGTTAGACTGCCAACTTCCAAAGCAGTGTATTTATGAGCCCAGGCTTGAACCTTGGCTTAAACTGGATGCACGGTTCCCAGTGCAACTCTAATGCAGCATGTATGTTTGATGTATGATATTACCAAATGAAGATGGACCACTGACGGATCTGATATCTGAAAAACATGAGGCGTGCAGATGCGACGCTGCTAAGTGGGATGCATTAATCAGCCAGCCCTCCCAATGCTCCCCAAGGCAAATGTTCCTCTTCATCGACAGCGAGAGGAAAATTAATGTGGATACGACGCAAGGTGTGCTGATAAATCAATACTCAAACGAACATTGACTTAGCACGTAGACTGCAGGCTGGGATGGTGACAGCAGGTTCCTCACACTTAAAAGGAATAGGATAGTTTTTGTTGCAATTTAATCACTAAAACAGAAATTACTAAAAAATTAAAATGTTTGTGCGAGTGAGGTATCATAGAAAGAGGAGCATCAACATAATTCTTTTACTATTTTTTTTTACAAGTTCCATTCTCTAATCATGCTTACGGTTTTGGAAAAAGTGTCTGAATCTAAACTCCTCTTCCTGCTTTGATAAACCGTTCTAACTTAAAGGGCCCCATATCTCATCTATGTTATAATGACTGAAAGGACAAGATCGCAGATACAAAAGGCCGGAAATGGGTTTCTCTGCAGGGTGGCTGGGCGCCCCCTTAGAGACAGAGGGAGAAGCTCGGAGTAGAGCCGTTGCTCCTCCACATCGAGGGGAGCAGCTGAGGTGGCTCGAGCATCTGTTCAGGATGTCTCCTCGGCGCCCCCGTAAGGAGGTGTTCCGGGCATGTCGCACCGGGAGGAGGCCCCGGGGAAGGCCCAGGATGGGACTATGTCTCTCGGTTGGCCTGGGAATGTCTGAGGAGGGCTAGAGGACGGGTCTGGGGGTGAGGGAAGTCTTGGAGTTCCTGCTTAGACTGCTGCCCCCACAACCCAGCCCCAGATAAGCCGAAGAAAATGGATGAATGGATGTTATAATGTCGTTTTCTCATCTATCATATAGCTGTGTTTTGTTTAATTCACATGTTTAACACACAAATCCTGCAAATTTAGGCTGAGTTCTTCTCTCAAACTGAAAACTCAGCTCCACCTTGTGATGTCATCATGTGGTAATACAGGAAGTGCTCCACTGTGTTTTTAATCTCCATACACCTTCACTAGAATCATTTGGATAATGTCAGTGCTGGAATTGCCAATCTCTACTAAACAAAAGGTAAAATGTAGCTGTTGAAGTTAAACTACCACTACATGACATCATAAGGTGGAACAGAGCATTTTGATCTTAGGAGGTGTAGACAGACTAATAATAAAGTGTTACTCAAACAAAACGCAACTCCAGGTCTGTTTTTGAGGAGGTAACAGCTTTGTAACATGGCTAAAAGCTCACACAAGTCAATTCTGCATGATATCACACCTTTTTAAATGCACTGGATTTATACAGACACTCAAAGCACTTTACAATTAGTCATTCACTCCACATTGGCGACTATTGCAGCCACAGTTGGCCTGGGGTAGACTGACAGAAGCAGGACTGTTAATCTGCACCATCTGCCCCTCCGACCATTAACCAGCACTCACACACACACCACATTCAGAGGCAATGTGGGAGAAGTGTCTTGCCTAAGGATACACCAACAGTTTCCACTTGTCACTGCAGCCAAACTGCCTGTAAAGCAAGTGTTCAATCTTTCACTGAGGACTCCTGATCAAGATCATGACTTCATTACTGTGTATGGGTAAGAGAATACATTCCCTACATAAAAAAACATACTCAATTTATTGTTGTGGCCTTGTTTCATATCCCTAAACCATAACCCTAAGTTTAGCCCTAGCCCTAAACCCTAACTCTAACACTAATCCTATTCTAACCATATCCCTATCTAAACCCTAACACTAAACCCAATCTCTAACACTAACCGTATCCCTAAACCCTAACTCCAACCCTAACCCCTAACTTTAGCCCTAGTCCTAAACCCTAACTCAGACACTAACCCTATCCCTAACCTCTAACTTTATCTCTAGCCCTAAACCCTAACTCTGACGCTAATCCTACGCTAACCCTATCTCTAACCCTAAATCCTATCCTTAACCCTAAACCCAATCCCTAATGCTAATACTAACCCTGTCCCTAACCCCTAAGTTTAGCCCTAGCCCTAAACCCTGACGCTAATCCTACGCTAACCCTATCCCTAAACCCTATAACTAAACCCTAACACTAACCTTAACCCCTAACTTTAGCCCTAGCCCTAAATCTGATGATAACCCTACGCTAACACTAACCCTACCCTACCCCCAGCTAGAGATTCATCAAAAGATCAAAACTCAATCTATAGCTGCTCAAATAGTGTGGAAAAAATGCTTATCCACCAATCACTTCCTATTTCCTCCTCCGACTGGACCTCTGCTGACCCGTCCTGTTCTATACAACACAAGAAAGTTCAAGTTTAGTTACAAACTCACACACTTCACCTATAGGGGACCCAAGCTGCTGATATAGTATAAATCTAGAGCTGCATTGATTTGTCCAAGCTTAGGTAGTATTTTGGATGGAGCCATGTCCCCAGGCGCTGTCCGGGACCTGTATGAACTTGCAAGGTATCATTGAACAGCTTTTGACAGCCCATTTCACTGTGAAGGGGCCGGTATAGCTCGGCTGGAAGCAAAAGCTAAAACATGAAAAGTGCCGAGTGAAGATGCGGTGACAGCAAAGACAACACCATTTTTGCAAACATCTTCGCCTCCTGCAGGAAGGAGAGTATGTGCCGACAAATCTGACCCCACCAGCAATTACTACTTTTTTTTTTGTGTCATTTGTCACACTGCAGTGGCCAGTGAGAAGGAAGAGAAAAGCGGGGATCGGGAATTCATTAGAGATGTGTTTAACTGAAAGTAATGCATTGTAAAATATGATTAATCAATAAATACATAACGCCAAGCCAAGCGAGCGTTCAAGTTCGATGTGTCGCAATGTAACTAAGGATTAAAACATAAAAAAATGTTGTTTCACGCCCGTCCGCAGAGATCTCCACTGGCTCCACATCGCCCAGCGCATCCAAGCCATCAATAAGTACAAGCCACTGGCCCTCACATACCTCCTCCGAGCTCCTCCACCTTCACACACCCAATGTGCTCTCCGATCAGCTGATGCCAACCTCCGGTCTTGCTCCCATCAAGATTAAACTTGAGACCTTCAGGGGAAAGGGTCTTCTCCACTGCTGCCTCTGCCCTCTGGAGCTCCCTGCCCGAACACATCAGAGACTCATCAACATGGAACATCTTCAATAAAAAAAGCCCTGAAAACTCACTGTTCAAAAACTGTCTTTGAATAACTGTATCTGCTTTTTTTTTTTATATCTTGGATTTGTGTGAAGCGTCATGGAAAACCCTATACAAGTATCAGGTAGATTTTTTTTTAATTCTAGACATTTTTTCTTTGTTTCTGGTGACAGTGGGCTTAAATTTAAATTATAAAGGTCCTTGCACCAGTGTAAACTCACAGCTGCCCTCAAAACTCAAAAACAAATGTAGCAGCAGTAGATATTTTGCTGCTATAGATATAAAACAAATGTAATTGTTTTAGAGTGATATTCAGGCTGCTGCAAACACACAAGCCCTGTGTCCAATAAAACTTGATTTATTATATTTTCAATATAAATGTATGGGTTCTTGGGGGCCCTCTGGCAGCCTCGGGGCCCTTTTAGGTGCTTAGTCTGCTTAGAGGCTGGACCGGCCCTGGCACTAACATTGAAGGATTTACTTTAGGATTTACACTTTATAAGCCATAATATTTCGATTATTATATGACATTTATATTCTGGTGCGGGGCAATAGTAGCTCAGAGTGTTTGTCCACTGATCCGAAGGTTGGCGGTTCGAATCCTGCTGTTGACATTAACATCATTGGTCAAAAGGTCAGATCTACAGACCCACTGGTTGGTGGTGTGTAGTTGGGCAAAACACTAGCGTATCAGTGTGTGTGAAAGGGTGAGTGATTTCTTAATGTAAAGCGCTTTGAGAGTCTTGAAGGTGGAAAAGCGCTGTATAAAAATGTGACCATTACCATTTACCATCTGGAATTTTATTTTGTGTGTTTATTCATTGTCGTTAAAGAGTGAACAAAATGACTCCTCCACAGCCCCATCTACACCACAATGTTGATCTTAGCCTCACCGTTGTAATAAAATATGTATGCTGCCAATGGAGACGTCTCATATAAAACATTTGGCTTATGCTTATCGAACTTGTTGGCCCACGCTTCTTTTTTTTCGTGATCAACGTCGAACATAAAATCTAATTCCATTGACCAACTCTGCTCTGTTTGAATACTCGGCTGCTATCCTGTAATCACGTTCAAATTCCATTAACAGAGCACTGCCTTCAGCAAAAAATCTCCATCATTAAAAGGTTTAGAGACTCCCAGTATCCACTCCCACTCCAAACACGCTCGCAGCTAATTCACTTAGGCGCGCTTCCTATGCAGCCCAACAGTATAATTGCAGTGGTAATGAACGTACAGAAGCAGCAAATTAGGCTGGGAATAGCATTAGCAGACAGGCTACGCTGGTCTGCTGCTCGTGATGGCCGTGTCAGCGTCAGACAACGAGCAAACAAGCAGACACTCCCTCTGCCCTGTCAGGAGGGCTGGGTATGCTGCAGGCTCAACTTGTGCTCTACAGATTAACTTTACTTCATGATGATGATGAAGTAACAGTGGTGGAAGAAGTACTTAGTTGTGTTACTTAATTACTTAACAGAAACAGAGAAAGTGTCAGCAGTCACCTCCAGTCTCTCTCCCTAAAATCTGCAAATTGGGCTATAAATCTACAGGTGATAATGGACTCAGACTTGAACTTTAACAGTCACATCAAATCAATAACATCTGCAGCTTTTTACCGTCTACAAAACATTGCAAAAAGCAAAGGTAAAAACCAGACTTAGAAAGATTTATCCTGCATTTGTCTCCAGTAGGTTAGACGACTGTAACCTCCTGCTCACTGGCCTCTCCAAACGAGCCTTAAGACAGAACAGTACATCCAGAACACTGCTGCTCGGGTCCTGACCAGAACCAGGAAGTACTTCACACATGTGTCCTGTGCTCAGGTCTCTGGCTCCTGTGGCTCAGAGAAGAGACTTTAAAGCAGCTCACAGCTTGTGAACAAGTCTCTCCATGAACCAGCACCAAAGAACATCTCCCACATTTTAGTGCCAGATGAACCATCTCACACTCTGAGGACTTCAGGGACCAGCCTCCTGCTGGTCCCTGAACCTACTACTTTGACATTTTTTTTAAATCCAGGCTCAAAACTGTTCTGTTTAGCTGTGCATATGACTGACTCTTCTCTTCCTTATACAACCTCATTTTGAGATCGTATAAGGCTTCAGATGTATTGATTTTGATACAGATTTAAACAATGAATGTGTTAAAAATAAACCCTTAGCCTTTTCAGCAGGTCTCAAACAACAATAAAAAATACTTTTACTTTTTAGTCCAGTTCAGAATATACTGGAGTAAAAAGTACAGATACTTTTACTTTGTTACATTCAACTACTGTATAGCAACAAAATAATTTCCTACAAAAACGTGGAATCTCCAGACGTGTGGGTGCATTCTACGAAAGAAAGAATATCATTAAATTATTGACAACTTTTTAACCATATCTGAAGTGCCTCAAGAAAAGAGCAGAACCCAGCAGAAACACCACAGCTACACAAGCGAAACAAGTCCATACAATCTCACAGTGGTGCGAGAAATTAATATGGCCTCTGAGTAAGTCGTGCTGATTTATTTTAGCGTTAAGCTTTAAACAGAACATCGTTATTGTCGTCTCCAACTTCTCTGTGGTTTTTGATGAATCGTGGCTCTGACACATTCAGATACATTGTGAGACTGACTCTTTTGGGTGAATCTAAACTCATTACATCCAAAACAAAGTAAAGGAAAAAATAGTAACTAATAAATCAACAATAAACATCATCTTATACCATCCATTCATCCATTTTCTTTGTCTTTTTCCGGGGCTGGGTCGTGGGGGCAGCTGTCTAAGCAATGACGGCGTGGTCCGATCATTAAAAAAAAAAAATTGTTATGGGGTTAGAGTCCCTGGTGAGGGTTAAAGTCCCCCACGAAGCGGTGTTCAGATTAAAGTCCTGATAGTAAAACAGGTTAAAGTCCTGTATAAAGGTTTGAATTGTATTGTTTTGATTTGTGTGATTTCAGTGTCTTTCTTACTCTGTGAAGCACTTTGAATTACCTTGTGTACGAATTGTGCTGTACAAATAAACTTGCCTTGCCAATGACTCGCAGACTTCCCTCACCCCAGACATGTCCTCCAGATCCTCCGGTGAGGCCCCAAGGTGTCCCCAGGCCAGCCGAGAGACATAGTCCCTCCAGTGTGTCCTGGGTCTTCCCCGGGGCCTCCTCCTGTGGGACATCTTCATCTTCATCATCATCTTTTACCATCTAATGATAAAAAACAATGGACCAAAACTTAAAGGCAACACGGGATTTTAACAAGAATTTAGTAAATATTCTGAAATGGTCTTTTTTTTCTCTGCTGGGCGACAGTAGCTTAGTTGGTAGTGTTTCTCCACTGACCCACAGGTTGAAGGTGCAATTCCAGCTCCCACAGATGAAAGCTGTCATTGTGTCCTTGGGCAAGACGCTTAACCGGCCTCGTCCCCAGTGTCTGCGCACACTGGTGTATAAATGTGTGTGTGAATGGGTGAGTGGTTCCTTGGCTTTGAGTGCCTAGAGGGTGGAAAAACGCTGTATAAAAATATGACCATTGACCATTTATCATTTTTCTCAATTGCGCAAATTTCTTCCTGAATGAGCAAAGCATTTACCCCTAAACTAGACCTCCTGTATGAAAGAAGTGGCTTTATAACTGCACTGTAGACATGCCTCACCTTGTTTCATTCAGAACAGAGGTCATTTGGATACATCACAACGTGTACCAGGAATTTTAATGTACTTTAAACATGATTGAAAAATGCGTTTTATATGTAACTGTGCATGTGCTGTAGTGCAGGAAACACTGTCCTTAAATATGCAAAGCTACACATGAAGGTCACACGGCTCCAGTCACATGGCTTCACCAAAAATAAGCCTATTACATGTTTATCACTGACAGAAAAGACGGGCGCTTTCAAAAGGCAATTACTGCTAATATTTCAAAGTTGCATAATGGCCTTCATTTTTCATGGTTGGGTTAGGGGGCGACATTTGAGCCAAAAGTGGAACGTTTTAGATCAGAGGCTGCAGAGAAGAAATGGAGTCAGGATAAAAGGAAGGATAAACACTCAAAGTAAATATGTTTCAAAGAGACAAGTGAGTCATCTGTATGAAAGAGCCAACAATTATTCTCCCCTCACTGCTCACTGTTAAACCTTGGAATCAAATGCACTGGTGATCAGGCTTTGTAGCTGTAATAACGTAAGTATCTGATTGATATGAGTAACTTTCTCCAATCACATAATAAAAAACAACATATTTTTACATCCCAGACCTTTACGTGGTGCTTTGAGACTAAGTATGTTTTTAGTCCCTTCTATGTTCAGTTTCAATGCAGCATCGGACGAAGTAAAAGTAGTAAAGTGTTGTACTGAAGTGTAACTTTTAGGTGTCTGAAAGCATGATTTTTTGTTTCATTACTTTATTCTTAAACCCTGTGTTGAATACTGTGTGTTACAACATTAAGGTACTTGTTTCTCAGTCAGAATGTCACACATGCTTATTTTAAGATGTCTACACTGGAGTCTGCTACTTCGAGTATGTGATCCGGATATGCATCTTTGGGTTGACAAGAGGCCTTATAATACATCTTTTAAGTGATATTCTACCTTCTTGTAAACAGCTAACGATATATCTCTTTACGACCTTGTACAAACAGTATGTAAATATAGTTTAAGTCTTTATAGGACCAGCCTCTTATAGATAGCACCTTTCTTGGGGTATAAGTACTGGATGGCTCCTTTGTACGGGCTGGGACACTCACAAGGGACACTCACAAGGGACACACTCATGGACACTCAACACACAAACTAACACTCACACACACACTCAGTTGGGACACACACTCACACACATATGTGGCTGCTGTCTGTAACTTCCTTCATCTCATGAGATAAACTTCTTTCAGCTCTCTACCTGGTCTGCAATCTCTTCCTTCATGATTACGGTGTCAGTACTTAAACAGATTTTAAAGTGGAACATTTTTACTTTTATTTTGCTATACTTGAGAGCAGTATATGTACTTTTTACTACACTACAGTTTTGAACAAGTCTGAAAAAAGTGTTTTTTTTATTATCTGAGACTTGCTGAAGAGGCTGAGGGGTTTATTTTTAACACATTTGCAGTCAGAGCAACAAAAATTACAAATAAAAACAGGTAGAAAAAGCACTAATTCATTCAAAATTCAGTACAAATCTTTATCAAAATCAGTACATTTGAAACTTTATAAGACCTTAACCCTGGAGAACCCAAGAACCCTTTTCTTCTTTGGAAAATTATGAACAATGCATTAAATTACTGCTATAAGTTCACTGAACACTGAAATATTCACTTTTTCAATTTTAACCCTTTATTCCCTAATTTAGGATCAGGGCCAAATTTGACCCACTGGGCTTTAGGTGTATCATTTCAAAGAATTATAATAACAAACACTGTCAATACAAACTATTTTAAATTTAGAAAAATAATCAGTCGACCACACAGATACAATGAGACATGAGACAATGTTCTTTTTTGCTGTATTTGTTGCATGTTAGAACTGGACTTAAATGTACAAACACACTTTGGCCAATGGAAACAACAGTGCCATCTGCTGGACACTGTAATATGAAGTCTTACAATAAACTAAGGGATGCAACTACTTAGAATAATTGATCTCAAATGTGCCCCATTGAGAAATTTTAATCATCTCCAACACTAGGTAGGCTTTTGAAGTTAAATTTGACCTTTTTTGTTGTTGTTTGTTCATTTTGGGATAGTAGCAATTAACTGCGGCCAAATTTGACCCTGTGGCTTCTCCAGAGTTAAAACTTCCACAAAATCCGTTTTACATTTTTAGTAGATTTTTTTTATTCTGGTATTTGTACTTTTACTTAAGTAACAACATTTAGTTCTTCTTCCACTATTGATCACATGTTTCTAAAATAGGGAAGACATTTCCTCTGATTCAGAACAAAATAACTTCTTTTACCAAGCTCCAGCTAAAGAGTTCAAGCTGTTTCTCAGTCTCCTCTGCGTTATTTTTTTTTGTATTTAACTCTTGAGCCTCCATGTTTGATTTGACGTGAACAGACCATGCAGTTCTCTGATTGGTTAACTCGCCTGTCAGTATTATCAAAGCGTGTGGTTTTGCCTGGTACTTTACTATTTTATTCTCAGTGGTGCTGAAGTAGTGAACCTGTGCTGTTACCGGGTTTGATTTAACATAACTGACCTGGATAACAGGCTAGAAACTCACCAGTAAGAGGTCACATACGGCTCTCTCTTACTCCAGAACAGACTCAAGTATTAAGTACAGCCCTGACTGTATAAAGCAGCAGATATAGATAAAACTGCTCTGCTCAGTTCATAAGCACTCAGTCTAAATACTCCCTACATTTCTCCATTCCCATAATCCCACTTACTTTGCATCAAACACGTCCTAAATTTCTTCCGTACTCGCTCTGAGGTACAGGCCTGTGTTGTGCTGTGTAACCCAATTAAAGTTGTGCACTATGAATGTAATGAGGCAGCAGCCTTGGATTCCTGTTGCCTGGCGCGTGCCCCTATCTCAGAGGAGGAGGCAAGGGCAGGGATTAAATTGCATTAGCTGCATAATTATTTCCCTTGAAATGGATCATGACAAAATGAGTGCTTTGGGCCGCGTCTGTGAGGTATGGAGAGGTCTGCTATACAAACCTGTCTCCTTAATTGAACTAACTGACAAAGCAGTTTAAGCAGGTGCATGTGTACAGTATCGCAAAAGTATGATTCTGCTTTAGCTCAACACATTTACAGGATAGTTGTTTTAATTTAAAGCAGCACTGTGTAACTTTCTGGAGGTGGCACATCACCTGCAATGAAATAGAAAGCTTTAAAACTGCACTTCAGACAGTGAAGATAGATACATTTTATGCCAAATTGTGGAATTAACAGTGTCAAGATCCCAGTCTGTCTCGTGTTTTTTGTGCTGCCCCCCCTTCTGTATCAGAACCTGGAGCTGGGCGGAGACTCGAGCTCCTCCCGTGCACACCTGCAACTAATTGCCAATTAAGCTGAACCTGGGGAGGACCGCTGAGGAGTGTTCTGGGCTGTGGTAGCAAGGGCCAACTAGGAGCAGTGGTAGGCTTTTAAAGGAGACCGGTGTTTATTATAGGATCTAAAAATAGACTATATTATTTTGTTTTATTTATTATTATTATTTTTTATTTATTTATTTATTTATTTTTTATTTATTTTATTTTATTTCTTTACTTTCGCATCAGATTGTGAGCCTATTCTGACCCATACTCCGGAACAGTAGGTGGCGGTAATGCTCCTGTACAATGTTTGGCAACCACCGTAAAACAACAAAAAGAAAAAGAAGACGACCTGGAGAGGACAAAGGGAGCCAGGACCTGACACTGTTTTTGCATTTGCTACTTTTTTCTAAGTTGTATGTTTTTGCTCCTCGTCAGATCCCGCTCCCTGGACCCACTCAGCTCCGACCCAGCTCTTCACGACCGGTACGATCCTGACACCCTCTGACCCAGCTCACCTCATCTCTGACCCCGCTGCCCACGATCTCCTCCTGGACCACGGCAGACGACCCCGCTCTCAAATATCTGCTCAATCTACCTTCATTTGCACAGTTAAAACTCTAAATAACATTGTTAAACTTTCCCCGAGTTCTGTCAGCTACGACAAATAGTCAAAGAAACAACATAAGCTGGAGGAGTAAGAGTCAGATTTGTGAAGATGGAAGCCCGTTCAGAGTAAAGATGCATATTTTCTACTTTTTTGCGATGAAAACATCCAGCTTTTGTCTTGGTCTAGTTTAGGGCAAAAAAGTTACACATTGGGGCTTTAACTGGAATTGGACCAGCTCCATCTCATTCTGTGCCTCCCAGATGTGTTTAGATCTTTTTTCTACACTTGGATTTAGACTTGGAAAGCGAGTCACGTTTCCACTTTGACTCAAAAATGATGAAAAATGGCTCGGGACTCGACTTTTTTCTGAGTTACCGTGAGGAAACATCCGACAAAACGTGATCAAAACCGTTTCCAAAATGAATATAATAGTTTGTTTGCGTGCAGTTTAGCGTCATCGGACTCTCAACCCAGGAACTTAATCAAAATTTTGTATAAGTGCTTCTTTTCAGTTATATTTTAAGCACACAACAGAAGATTCAACTACGATCTCAAGTGGAGCTACTTAATCACTCCTTTCCCCTGGTGAAACTCTACTTTCTAAATGACTTCCTCCTTCCACAAATAGCACATGTGTTGCCAGGAGAGGTAGAAAACCGTCCTTGACTAATGTTTGAATCTGATTTCCTACCTTAAACGGCCATTTTGTTTGTCCTAATGGGATTTTGAAGACCCACCCTAAAAGTTGATTCACAGTTAAAGACAATACTCTAGAGTTTAATTACTGAAAGAGTCAATAAACAAATGTAATTACGCATGAACACAAGCTGCTGCAGTGTGTGGTCCCCCCCGAGTTCCACAGCTGATCTGGGCTTGTGACCACAGTGTATGCTAGTTTACAGTAAATCGCACCATTTGTCAGACTCTCAGACGGCTATTGGAAACAAATAGTGCTGGACTGGAGTTCGTTCATGGTTTTCTTGTTTCCAAGTACCTCAAGAGTTGATTTGTTAATTATTGTGTACTGTTAAAATGAGTGTAATGGCAAATCTATATAAGTATTGAGTTTGCATCATTTAACAAAAAAGCGACTTCTGACTCACTGCATAATTCACAAATTCACAACAACGCCATCTTTTTTTAATGAATGAACTGCATGGCAAGTACACATAATTTGTATATAATATTGTATAACTGACCTCTCACTTTATACTCACTTGTTTTAGGATGACCAATTACCATCTGGCTAATTCTGGTGCATTTACAGAAATGTTAATTAATGTACATTGCCCCTGTCAAATAAACTACATAAATGAATAAATAATCTGTACCAGTTGTCACTTTAGAATATCTGCACTAAACTGGACACTTTATAATACCAGAATACCTTTAAAAAGTCATATTTGCACTGTTGTTGTATATAATCTACCTTTTTAGACTTTTATTTTTAAGACTATTTTATTTTTAAGCATATCTTTTTAAACTTTTATATTATTCAGTGTTTTATGTTGCACTTTATCACCGAAGAAAGTTCCTAGTTTGTGAGTTGTGTTCACTGACAATAGCAATAAAAGTCTTCTGATTCTGATTTGTACATTGTAAATATTCATCTAAAACAAAACGAGTCAGGTGACTTGCTGGTGCCCAATGGGAGCTGACGTCATCGAAACTGACGCTTTTCATCTTCAAGTGCGTTTACATCAAAGAACCACTCACCCGTTCACACACACATTCATACACCAGTGTACACAGACACTGGGGGTGAGGTGGGTTAAGTGTCTTGCCCAAGGACACACCTGGAATCGCGCCGCCAACCTGTGGGTCAGTGGATCTGAACCGATCTTCTAATGTGGTTTATGTCAACATGAGCGGGATTCAAACCAGCAACCTTCGAATCAGTGGACAAACACTCTACTAACGAAGCTCCTGTCGCCACATGTAACTTTTCTGGGGAGGCTTGTCACAATGGAGATTATGATGATGATGATTATTATGATGATTATTTTATGTATTGATTTCATTATCAGTTATTATTTTATGTATTTATTTTTTCTATTATCTTTTTTTAATGTATAAATGTATTTTATTATGAATTTTTATTAGTTAATTTATATGACTTATTATTATTAATATTTTTATGTATGCATTTATTTTATTTTCAAATATTATTAGTTAATTTATGTGACTTATTAATATTATTTTTATGTATGCATTTATTTTATTATCAATTATTATTAGTTAATTTATATGACTTATTAATATAATTTTTGTGCATGCATTTATTTTATTTTCAAGTATTATTATTATTATTATTATTATTATTATTATTATTATTGCCTTGTTACATTTTTGACATTAATTAAACACATTTATCTCCATGGAGACAAGCAAATGATGCCTCCAAACCAAGAAATATAGAATAGTCATCTCAAGGGGACTATCCTTAAATAAATAAATAAAATAAGTTACAAGTCACATCTGTGGAAAGGCGCTCCCTGTCACAGCAGAATGCACGACTTTCAAGGTATGTTTGAGAAAAGTTACACAGTGCACCTTTTAAATGTTGACTAAAACCACTGAACCAATTTCCAAACGACTTTATCTGCTCGAAAGGGGATTGGAGCGGTTGTTTCCGCCTGATCAGAAGTGGTGCAGGGAGACATGCTGAAATGACCCACTCTGCACCTGAGTACCTTTTTAAAATGAATTACAGATAGAACATCCCCAGCCCCTTCTTTGGGATTCATATTAGGGGTCCTGGAAGATTACCTCGCACACCTCGCCTGGATAAAACCCATCAAGCATATGCATTTGCGAGTCTACATGAAATTTCCTAGGGCTGATCCTAATTGGTTTTGTCACTTGTGAGCGATAGCTGACTAATGTTCTTTCCTTGGAACTGGCAGTGTCACTCTCTGCCCCTCTCCACCAATGTGCTTGGCAAGGCAAAAAAAAAAAAAAAAAAAAAAATCCACTCGAGGAGACAAGATACCAAAGCAGAACCTCCCCGAAGTATTTTCAAAGGAAACAATATCTTAGCATGCATATTTCCCCCGCAAGCAGTGTGTGTCCTCTTTTGTATTTTTAATTTTTATTTTTGGTGACAGTTTGCGAGTGTGAGAGGCGTAATCATACAACAGCACGCTATTTCCTCAAGGTTGGCTGAGTTCGAATCTGTCAGTGCTACCAGGCGCTTAGTTTGAGAATCCACTAAACGGAGGCATTAGGAAGAACGTCTGCGGCCCTTTTACGGAAAATGCATTGTCCCCTCTCTCCGAATGCAACGGCAAAATAATCATTAATCATAGCTCACGCTGTTTCTCGATATTGTTTGCGGAGAACGGGCTGCAGAGCGAGCACGGAAAATAGGTTTTGTTGTGTATGAATAGCTGTGAAAGTGCTAATATCCAATGTGATTATTTAAAATTACTTGTAATGAAAGAGAGTGAAGAAATAATACGCCGAACTGCTGCGAAAAAAAGTCCTGAGTCAGTTATGGGATTATAGAATTTGGGCGAAATGGTTAGAGTAATCTCTGCAATTCTTAAACTGCAAATATCCCATCCAAACAGTAATGCATAACGATTAAACATCCTGCAGTTAAAATGTGTTAGAATGCAGTACTTTTTTGACTTTTCTGACGTTATTCTGAAGTCAGTGAACGACTTTTCAGAAACCTTACCTACTCCCCAAGTTAAACTCTAGAGTTCGGATTTAAACCTCGCGATGTGCAGCTATAAAGTTCATTTACAGTGCAGGAGCAGGAGCCGGGGCAGGAGCAGAGGCTGGTGTGATTTTGAAGAGGATACAGTCCTGAGAAGACTCCTGACTCACTTTATTTTACAGTAAACCTAATCTGAATAGTTATTAATCACATGTATGCATATTTATAAACCAGATTCACAGGGTTCATATGTCTTGGCTTAGCGTAGACTGATGTAATGCTCACGTTAAGCTTAAAATTCAGCGTTAGTGACCCATTTAGGTGCGTACGGGTCACCATGGTTACAGCTCGTGTCGATGAAAACACAAATGTGATGGGATGTAATATAAACCATTGTAGAACTTATCCTGGACAACACGCCTTTGTCCAAAAAACCCACTTTCTCCAACATTTAGAGACTGAAATTTGCCAAAAATGTAAATGTAATGTGTGATTTTAGGCAGATTTTTACATCAGATGCCCTGCCATATTGCCTAAAGTCTGTCCTTTCTTAAGCAAAAACTGAACTCTCGACCCATTTGTTCATAGATAAATGTTTAACCAGCTACACCAGTGCTTTTATGAAAGTGCTCTGCCTGTTCCAGCTGCAAAATTGAGTAAATCATAACTTTGAAAAGGAATGAAAACTGGACCAGTTTGTTACATTTTTTTTTTTTTTTTTTTTTTTTTTTAAATTTATTCTTTTTATTTAATCTTTTTGGCACATTTAAGTTTGCACTGAGGTGGGAGAGAACAGAAATTTCATCTGCGCTATTCATCTTGTATGTATATGCACATTTGACAATAAAAGAAATTGAATTGAATTGTTACATAATGTAGGTTGGATGTTGACTCTAGTTTTAGGAAAAAAAGCACTAGATCCTTGAATGTGATGGTTCTGTCAGACGGGGATTAGCTGGACGTCCCCATTGGTCACACTGTATTTTCACAATGAATATTCACAGATGTTGAACCTGATCATTTCTATTACTGAAAACCTGCAGTTTAATAATATTCACTTCATCTACCACCTTCTGAACTAAATATTATTGTCCTATAGAGCGTCGTCTGCAGCAGTAGTGCTCGTGGAACCAAAATAATACAGCAATCAGGAAAAAGCAATCAAATGAGACTATTAAATATATCCTTTCACTTAAAAAAATGTATTTCTAATCATTCAGCGTTTGTCATATTCACCAAACCGACCTGTGCGGCTGATCTGGCATTTTGCTGGCTCTGTACTTACGAAGGAAATGTGCGGTAAAGGCAAAAGTCATTTTAATCCCAACTGGGTGCCGTGCTGTAGAATCTTATTAAAATGTAATATTGCTGGATTAGCGGTTCTACAGGCAGCTTAGTTTGTTTGCCCAGAATGTGGTGATCATCCATGACAAGCAGGTGTATGTGCCAGTCGCTCGCCTGCGACAGCCTTAACAAGATCCCACACCAGAGCCAAGCTTCAGACAGAAAGCTGCCCTGATCCACTGCTCACACGTGCACCCAGCCCCACACACGCTTTACACCCAGCCCCACACACACTTTACACACACACACACACACACACACACACACACACACACACACACACACACACACACACACCCAAAGAGTTTGTCTAAAGGTCACAATGATGAGAGACAAGCAGATGTTTGACAATGGGTCGGGGATATAGGCGTCTCCCAGTATAGCTTGTGTTTAGAGCACAATGCGACTGCGAGCAAACGCCTTTTCTATTTATGGAGATTTATGTGCTGATGTAAAGAGAGTCGTTTATACATTATATTTCTCTTTAAGGGGACACATGTCAAATAGACTTTTATGACATTTTAAAGGCGTTATAACAGGGTTCCTTCAACACGAGCGGTCTAAAAATGTATTTTGATGACTTGGCATGTTAGTAATTCAGAGAACGTCTGTGCACTTGAGGCTCAGAAAATCTGTTTTTACTTTACCCCCATCTCCTCATCACTGCACGTTTTGTTCTGACATTATTTCAAAGTTCTTATATTACACAAAACTGACTCTTGTGAACTTTAAGCCACGTTATAACGCTGTTACCTCCTCAAAAACACACCTGGAGTTGTGTTTTGTTTCACTCGCAGGTTTGAGTCACACTTTATTATTCGTCTGTACATCTTCAAAGCTCAAAACACTCTGTTCCACCTTGTGATGTCATGACGTGATAGTTTTCAAGTGAACAGCTCCTTTTACATTTTGTGTAGTCGAGATTGGAAATTCCAGAGCTGAAATTATCCAAATGATTCTAGTGAAGGTGTTTGGAGTTTAAAAAAAACACAGTGGAGCACTTCCTGTATTACCACATGATGACATCACAAGGTGGAGTGTTTTGAGAGAAGAACTCAGCCTAAATATGCAGGGTTTGTGTGTTAAACATGTACTGTTTTATGGATAATATGGAAGATAAAAAATTGCTAATATTACAATTCGTTTTTGGAGATATCAGCGTATCGAGTGTTTAATTTTACAGTCCATTTCGTGTTTCTTTATGATATTTCGACCTCTGCTTAGAATACAGCCTAAATATGCCTGGTTAAATGCCTTGTCGCCATTTTTCTACAATAAAAATAAGTAAATCTGTTGCTGTTGATGTGATATAACGTGGTTGGAGGGTCTGTGTAGATGCCTGTGAGCGTTATAGTTATTATTAAACAGCTTATTTTGCAAGAGAATCCATGTCTGTCTTACATTTACTTGGTTAAAGTTACCCACACGTCCTCGGCCCCGTCTCCTCCTCTCTTTTGACTTTGCCTCCCATGTGTAAAATCCAATTCAGATGACACAGCCGGATGAGATGGCTTCAATGGAAATACGCATGCAGCCATTTAAACTGCCTAATCATGAGCTCCTCCAGTATAATGTCTTACAGCCCCTCTATGCTACACTATACAAGCCTGCATCAGCACTCCTCGTTACCTTCACACAGAAAGCCTTCTCCTTTTCCGCTGGCACGTTCAAAGGCAGGACTTGGACTACTGGATCCTGTCTGTCAAAATTCAAATGCACCCTTTGGGACCAGTGTCACTCATCCGTGTTCCGTCAATAGCTGGCAGCGCCGTCCTCCCATTGATTATCAACAGAGAGAAAGGCAGAGAGAGGTGGCTTTTCTTCTCTCTTCTGAAGGGGCAGACTTACAGAAAGACACGATTAAAATCCCAATACGTCCGCTAGAGTTTAACCGTGAGTGAGCCGAGATGAAACTGTGAACCGTCCAAGCTGTGAAATCAACGGTAAAAGTGAAAAATAGCAGTACTACTTTATAAAAAAACTGACATCGTGTGATACTTAGAGGTAGAAAATATCAGGGGAAGATATCAGTTATGAAATTATAAAGCCTGAAACCTACTAAATAATTAGGCCAATTAATGTGTAGCTGTCACAAAATGGCTGAACTAATAGTTGTGATTTGGATGTTTGGAGCTGCCTCGCGTCTCCACAAACCTAACTCTTGCTTGCTTTCATGGAAACGCCGTCGCTTTGGCTCTAATCTTCCACAGTATGGCAGAAAACCAAAAATCTATCTCCATGGACTTTATTTTTCCGTGGAATCATGTATGTGCCGCCTCTAGAAAGTTACAGACCAGACATATTATGCAAAATGGACTTTTCTGAGCGTTCTTCAATTTTGTTTTCTTACTCAATGATATATGTAGGATTCAGCTGCATCACGTCGTCATTTTGGTACAAATGAAAAACAAATCTGCTCACTAATATGATCTGCAGTTCTCCATACGAGGAACCGAGAGCTACACGGCTCTTTGTTGTCATGACATTTACAGCGACATTAACTCCCACTGGGCACCGCAGTTTCTAACGCAAAAGTCAGTGGATTTAAAATGTGCAAATTTGTCGTAACGTCTGAGGGATCAAAGATACGAACTCAGAGGGAGGTTTAACAGTTTATTACAAGCGAGAGGATGTGAATGCTGGTTGGAGGAGCGGGTAGTAGGAAGCTGGGTCGGAGGCGGAGGTGCGAGGAGGGTCCGAGAAACGGGATCTGGCGAAAAACGAGAAACACCAACTGAGTACTGTGACCATAACCACAAAAAACAGACTGAGCCAAGCAGAACTGCACCACGGAGGATACTCTGATGATCTGGCAGCGTGTGGAGGATCCTCAGCCCCTTTGTTCTCCAGAGGTGGAGGCTTGATTGCTGATTGGCTGCAGGTGTGTAGTGGGTGGAGCTAAAGTCTCCACCCAGCTCCAGGCACAGAAGTTGGTCTCGGCCTTTTATGACCGGCAGGAAATTTGTAACACGTCTGGGCACTACACCAGTCCACGGTGGGTCACAGGACTCAAACCTGTATACAGGACTTTAACCTGTTTTACTATCAGGCCTTTAACCTGAACACGGACGTTAACCTTTCTTCATGAGGGACTTTAACCCTCACCGGGGACTCTAACCCCATAACAATACCAATTGGGCATTCTAACCCCTTTTTCCGTGAGGGACTTCAACCCTTACCAAGGACTCTTACCCCGTAACAATACCAGTTGGCGACTCTGACCCCTTTCTCCGTGAGGGACTTTAACCCTCACTGGGGACTCTAACTCCACATAACAATACCAGTTGAGGACTCTAACCTCTTTCTTCGTGAGGGACTTTAACCTTACCGGGACTCTAACCCCCATAACAATACCAGTTGAGGACTCTAACCTCTTTCTTCGTGAGGGACTTTAACCCTTACCGGGGACTCTAACTCCGTAACAATACCAGTTTTTTTACACGGAAGTTTTCATATTGACTGACTGGCAATATCTCTGTTTGTACATGGTGTGCCTACAATGGTCTGATACTACAAATGTATTACAGATTACTTCAAAATGGCACCTTTTGATTCATATTTTATACATTTCACTGTCCCCTGTAGTCCAGTTAGAGAACGGTTCGATAATGACATAGATTATGCTTGTCTCCTTGAACCAAATCACCATAACTCCACAAAGAGACCGCGGCTTGTGCCTGGACAGATATTACTGATGCAGAAGATTCAATAGCATTTACATTCTAAACATTTACATTGTCTTCAGCCGTGATCCGAGAGAGCGGCGGGGTCACGGCGGGGTCACGGTGGGGTCAGAGGTTAAATACAACTCAGGGCTTCGAGGCGTGACACTTGTTGCACTCTGAACCGTGCACAGATGACTGGCTCTTCGGAGCACATCGCATCTCGTCCACAGAGCAGGGAGCAGAGTGGACCGGAGCCCAGAGACACTAACCCCCCCTCCACTGTCAACTTCCATAGCCCCGCGCCCGGTGAAAAAGCTAACAAGCTGTCATAACATTAGCAAGTGAATATCCCAGAGATTTAGATTCCAAATGCGTCAGAGCCATTTGCGGAGAAGCAAAGTGGTGAGATGTGATATGAGGCCAAAGGGAGGATATATCGTTTGCATTTACTTGAGTAGTTTTAGCTTTTGTTATTTTTTGAAGCCGCAGTCGGTATGGCGGTGGTTCAACTCCCTCTCTCTCGTCGGGACAAGTCACTTTTCAGCCTTGCTTGTTGGTGGTTGGGAAAATGGCCTCAAAGGTTCAGAGTTTTTTTCTTTTTTATGCAAAGATAGAAGGACTAAACCAGGACTAAACCAGGACTAACAAAACCCAGGACTGATCCAGGACAAAATCAGGACTAAACACAATTCCTCCACATTTTTTTTTTTTTTTGAATATTAGATATTTGATTTATTTAATAATAATAATAAACCAGGGACTAAACCAGGATTAAACTGGGATTAAACCAGGACTAAACCAGGGCTAAACCAGGACTAAACCGGGATTAAACTGGGACTAAACCGGGACTAAACCTGGACTAATCCGGGATTAAACCAGGATTTAACCAGGACTAAACCAGGGCTAAACCAAGACTAAACCGGGACTAAACCGAGATTAAAACAGGACAAAACCAGGGACTAAACAAGGACTAAACCAGGGCTAAACCAGGACTAAACCAGGACTAAACCAGGGCTAAACCAGGACTAAACTAGGGCTAAACCAGGACTAAACCAGGACTAAACCAGGGCTAAACCAGGACTAAACCAAGACCAACCGGGACTAAACATGGACTAAAACCAGGACTAAACCAGGACTAAACCAGGACTAAACCAGGACTAAACCAGGACTAAACCAGGACTAAACCAGGACTAAACCGGGACTAAACACAATCCCTCCACAATTTATTTGACATTTTGATATTAGATATTTGATTTCTTTTTATCATAAGTGAAGACAAGATGAACTGGATCAAACCAGGACTAAACCAGGTCTAATCCAGGACTTGATCCAGATTAAAAACATTCAAATCTGACAGCTATAGCGACAGTAGCTCAGTTGGTGAGTGTTTGCTCGCTGATATGAAGTTTAGCGGTTCAAATCCCACTCTTGGCATGAACATCATTGGTAGAGTCAGAGCTGTCGACCCATAGGCTGACGGTGTGATTCCAGCTCTAACAAATGAATACTGTTGTTGTGTCCTTGGGCAAGACACTTAACCCACCTGTCCCCCAGTGTGTGTGTACACGGCTGTACAATTGGGTGAGTGTTTCCTTGATGTAAAGCTCTTTGAGTGCTTCAGACGTGGAAAAGTGCTATATAAAAATGTATCAGTTGTAAACCAGGACTTTATGATAGACTTAAGGGGACTAACTTGCACCTTTTTTTTTTTTTTTTTTTAATGCCTGACCAATATTCAAGTACCAAATTGTTTCACACATTATGTTCATCCTCAGATCTACCATTTTCTACCATTTTATCCATACGTCGTGCACCAAACTTGAGCCTGAGTAATGATTTCCAAAGTAACAAAACTCTTTCAGAAGTAACAACATTTCACTCTTTCCCCCATGAACCCACCTCTGCTTTTGTGGCTTTGTGTGTTTGAACATTTGGTGCACCCCACATGGCGAACACCCCCATGGCAATAAGTTAGAGCCAAATGAGAGTGGAAACAGGGTCAGAATTCACCTGCATTCATCCAGCCGCCCTGTGTTTAATGTTCGCAGTATACACGAGGAGAGACTCTAATGGATAGATGCTGCAAGTAATTCAGGCACTGCATGGGACCTAATGAGGGAGAGAATTTAGAGAAACCAATCTCTTTCTCTGTCCATTCATGCTGCCAATGGTGTTTTTCCCATAGAGCTACACTGCCCTCTAACAGGTCTGAGAGGTACTGCAGCCTGTCGTCCACTCATACTGATAGTGTACAGGTTTCTTTTTCTTCTTTTTTTTTTTTTCAATTCTAAGATCCAGATCATTGCATACACCTTTTTTCTTTGTTTCTATTAAATTTAAATATTTTTCCCTCTCAAATTCGTGAAATACTGTCACGTTATTGCATCAGTGAAATAGATTTTGATCCATTATTCGTCAAACATAGAAACTTTACTTTATTCTGGTCAATAATATGTAACACATTTTAAATATGTGATCACTGTTCTCACTTGCATAATGCTGTTGTGTCCTTGGGCAAGACTCTTCAACCTGAAAAATGATGGTTTGGCAAATGGCTGAGATCGACTGAGATGGGTTTTTCATGTCCAATGTCGATACCAATTGATTAGAATCCAGAGCAACCAATGACCGATAATCTCTACTGATATTTTTGGGCTGATATGTTGGGCTGATTTTGATTATTTCTGGCAATTTATGGAATTTAAATTCACTGCAAACTCTCCTGAAGCCCCCTTTTTAGTCTCAAACATTAAACAGAGCTGCG
Organism: Periophthalmus modestus; assembly: GCA_019594935.1. Taxonomy (NCBI): domain Eukaryota; kingdom Metazoa; phylum Chordata; class Actinopteri; order Gobiiformes; family Gobiidae; genus Periophthalmus; species Periophthalmus modestus. The sequence goes on from JAIEZT010001390.1 coordinate 31,015,587, forward strand.
TAAATGTGTTTTGTGCAGCTGTCTCTTCGTATTAAAGGGTTAATATAATGTTTTGTGTGTGTTTTTTAGGCAGCAGATAGACCATAAGGCCGATATCGATATCTCTATGGTTTATCATAAAAAAAACACATTGTACGCTTTGCTCCAACCCTTTTTTAATAGAATTTCTTTAATAGACAGACAAACATAGTGGCCATTCATATACAGTAGTGACAAAAGGGATAAGACAAACCAAGACAAGGCAAGACGTGACATGGTTTGTGGACATAACAGCTATTTGCAATTGTATGTGACAAGTTTGTGTTGTGTGCGACGTGTGTGACGTGTGTGTGTATTTGTATGTGTGATATTTCCGTGATTTTGGAGGGATTAAGGTGGAGACGGCAGGAGGAGAGCGCTACTACTAGTCATTTGCAAGTGGGAAAAGAAGATAATTTGGGGGGAAAATCATGTTAAATAAATAGACACAAAAAATAAAAAATAAAAAAAAATATATAAAATTGGGGGGAAAATCATATTAAATAAATAGATACAAAAAAAATTAATAAAAAAAAAATATAAAATTGGGGGAAAATCATATTAAATTAATAGATACAAAAAAAATATATATAATATATATATATATAAAATTGGGGGAAAATCATATTAAATAAATAGATCATATTAAATAAATAGATACAAAAAAAAATAAATAAAAAATATATAAAAATAAAAAATTTATCAGGTATTATAGGGTTTTTTTTCTCTTTTTTTTTTTTTTTTTTGCTCCACCCTTTTTTGTAGCACACACAAATACTCCCTGTCCATCTGCCACCACCTCTTACTCCACACTGTCCCCACACATGCACTTGGACTTGATTGTACAGTTCGGTATCGGTGCCATTGGCTGGGATCTGCCTGGGAGGAAGTGAAAGCACAAATGTGAATTGATTTCTCCAATCAACATGATGAACGAGGGGTGCCAGGCAATCTTTCTGCAAAGTCAGGTCCAACGCGGCGCTATTGTTCGTCCCATTGTGTTGTGGGGGAAGATGAAGGTTTCACAAGTCAATATGCCTATAGCCATTAGTGCGCACTAGGCCCTTCTATTACCACTCAAAGAAATAGAGCCACAAGTGTAATGGTGCTGTGGAACGTAATGGAAGAATTAAAGGAATACGCTTAAGTCTGTCCAAGAGCGTGATCCAACCCAAAAGCTCATATCGACAATACAGAATACCATTTTGGTTGATATATTTTGTGTTATATATATATTTTTTTATTCTTTTTTATTAGTTTTTTACTGTACCATGATCATATTTAAGTGGCTGTGCCTGATTTTTTTCCCATATTGAGCAAAATTTGCATCAAAATGAGACTCCTGTGTGCTGTGTGCATCTAATTATAAACCTTATTTAAATTGTCCGACAGTCAGGAAGTCTGCTGTTAGCATGCCAGTTGCTGTTAGTGGTACCATGACGGCAAAACTCACCTCTGACCTCTGAAAGTTGTGAAAAGCAGCATCTTCGTGAATAATTAAGTGAGGAATAACTACTTTTGTTCTGTGATTCACATTTTTAAATCTGTAAAAATCAGGTACAACGCAAAACATTCTTCACTTTTTTTCTCCGCTTAATCTTTCAAAGTGTGATTTCAATATGCCGAAACAGAAAAAAAAAAAGACAAACAGGACTAGCTTGTTGTTTGGCTGACGGGATACACAGCTGTGGAAGATCTTTGACTCGTTCTGGTTGTCGAGACCAATGGCCCACATGAAAAAGTGGGTCTGAAAACATCTGAAAGGAAATATATAGTTTATAATGAACAACCATACAACCTTTTGGCTTCTCATATATAGCTCTAATGACAATACATCTATTTATAAACTCCCAACCTATATACTGTAATCACACTGCATCAGTAATGTCTGTCTTTTGGATCAGCTGTGCAGTTTCTCCAACACAGAAAAAACGATTCAGAGCTTCATTTGAGCCAGAACAAACTGGAACAGGACCGGCTACTGTCAGAGTGCGTTCTGCCAACATTTTTCTTTGAAATGCAGTAACCTCCGCTCTCACAGCACAGTCCTACAGCCTTGTCCCTTTCTGTGAGAGTGGTTCAGCCTGCTCCCGAGCCTCCCATGCAGCGCGGGAGTTCTGAATCAAAATTACAGTCAACTCACTTTTTTAATGAACCAAAGCAGCAAAATGAGACTAATTTGTTCATGATATTAAATGCGCTTTGACGATGGAGAGGTCAGTCGAGGACGTGAGGAAACAACCAACACGCAGCTTTACATGCACACGCTGCAGGCTGATGGCCTCATGTGAATGAGCTTTTGTACAACTTTTTGCTCCAATTAGGCGACTATAGATCAGTGTCAGATGGAGGCGATACAAGGAGAGAACGAAGGGAGGGCTGTGCTCTGATGAGGGTCGGGGAGTGTGCGCGTGGGAGGGCATCCATCAGACGGAGGGTTGTAATGTTGTAAACGGCCTTGTGTGAATGAGCAGCTTTTGCACCAGTCCAGATCTGTTCCAAACTGTAGCAGAGTCAGACTGAGCCGATGCAGAGCGAGGGAAGGTTCACGAACCTGTGGGAGGGCATCTGGACGTGCGGTTACAGGGGCCAGTGCTGCTGTAGCTTTAGTCAAAAGGAATGAGACATGTATAAAAACAAGCTCCGACAATTAAAATGTCCTTTTATATGGTTTAGAATTGATGAAGATGGTCAGTTGTGTTGTATTGTGGTATTTCTGTGTGCATACAGTAATGGTGCCTAGACTCACCTCTTGTGCAGTAAAGTGTTGACCTTGTACGGACACTGGTCCTAAAGACAATTTTTTGTTCTGGCAACATCAGATTCACAAATGAAGCACTGTGTTCCTTCCACACGGAGGACATCAGGACAGTGGAGGACTGAGCACAGAGCTGGAGATGGAGGCTCAGTGTCTCACTGCTTTATACTGTACCTTTTATACATGTGTTTTACTACAACCACAGCAGCATCCATCAGCTTTACTCCAGTCTGGGGACTGTTTAGTGCCGTCAGTAATTTCATTTTCAGCAACACGCCTTATAAAGATGCATGAGCTTTTTACAAAGATTTTCATTTGCAAATCTTAGAAGCATGCAGTAGTCAATTCTGTTTTAGTGAGATGAGATTGGCTGAGATCTAAAACTTAAAATACTAAGGAATAGCATTTGATTTACAAATGTTTTCACCTTCACTGTGTTAGTGAGGGATTACAGGGATTACAGGGATTAAAAGGATTATTTGTTTTACAAAACTGTTTTAAATTCTTGCCAAAATCAGACATTATTTTTCTTTTAAGTGTGTCTAACCGTAACATACAGTAAATGATCCTCTGACACATGTTCTGTATGTTTTATGATGCATTTAAAAAACACAGACACTCGAAGTCTGATAATCCTGCAAATTTAGTTCTTCTCTCAAACTGAAAACACTCTGTTCCACCTTGTGATGTCATCATGTGGTAAAACAGGAAGCTCTCCACTGTGTTTTTTAACTCCATACACCTTCACTAGAATCATTTGGACAATTTCAGCCTTGGAATTGCCAACCTCTACTGAACTAAATGTAAAAGGAGCTGTGAACTTGAAAACTACCACTTCATGACATCACGAGGTGGAACAGAGCATTTTGAGCTTTGCAGATGTAGACAGATTAATAATGCAGGATTACTCAAACATGTGTGAATGAAACTAAACAACTCCAGGTCTGTTTTTGAGGAGGTAACAGCATTAAAACATGGATTAAAGCTCACGAAGAGTCAGTTTTGTGTAATATAGGACATTTAAGGAGTTTCAAACCCTGAATAATAAACGATTTCTTCATTATCGTTTAAGTATTTCTTTATCCTTTATTAAGGCTTCGTTTTTATAAAGTGTAAACCATTGATCTTATGAGAACGCACGTCTCCCTAAACATCACGGGATAATATCATTTGTAATCCAGTAAGTTGCTTGACGCCGCGCCTCGACCATAAGCTGTTTAATCATCCATTTGACTGGTGATTACAGACCTCTTGAGTTACATCTTATTTGAACTCTTGAGTCACAAAGCAGCTGTGTTTTGTTGTATACGGAACATTGTGCATCACGTATAGCTGCGTTTCACGACTCAACCATTCTCGCCACCTGTTCGGAGCTCAGACGCCGCTCGCACATGCAGAGGTCAAACGCAGTGCCATCCTCGGCTTCAACACATCTAAATTTAATACTTCATTTTCCTCTTCAGACAATTATGTGAAGAACAGATGGTAACAGCTGCACACCTAGAATCGCACTTTCTACCAGGGCCTCATTACATGTTGGTTTCATAAAGTTGATTTAATATTCCATATGAACTGTGTTCTTCTGGAAAATACTGAAAAAATCATCACATACGTAGGACCAGATTTGCCTTTTCTTGTATAGTTTTAGAATTTAAAATGACATGGGAGATAGTAGCTCAGTTTGTAGAGCGTTTATCCACTGATCCGAAGGTTGGCAGTTCAAATCCTGCTCTCAACATAAACATAATTGGTAGAGACTTCAGATCCACTGACCCACAGATGAATGCTGTTGTTGTGTCCTTGGGCAAGACGCTTAACCCACCTCACCCCCAGTGTCTGCGTCTGGTGTTTGAATAGGCGAGTGGTTCCTCGATGTAAAGCGCTTTCAGAGCCTTGAAGGTGCTAAACCGTTGTATAAAACTGTGACTATGGACCATAAAAATTACACTTTATTCACGTTTATTTATATGGCACATTTAAAACAACTTCAGCCGAACAAAGTGCTTCACATAAAAGTCAGTGCGGATAACATGATGCTTAGGAAAAGAACAATAAAACACCAAAGCGAAAGATGAAGTTCAAATATGTCAACTGGACAAATCGTTGTAGGAGTGAAGATGTTTCGCTGCTCGTCCAAGGCGCTTCTTCAGTTCTGGTCAGATACTGGTGGACACTGCCTTATATTTATCTGAAGGGAGGGTTAACCACACTGAAACTGTAAACATCTATGTAACAGATTAATAATAAAATGTTACTCAAACATGTACGAATGAAACAAAACACAACTCCAGGTGTGTTTTTTAATGAGCTAACAACATTATAACATCACTTAAAGTCACAAGAGTCTGTTTTGTGTGATATAGAACCTTAAAACTCACATCACTGTAACTCTCTCTGCAAGCAGCACCTCAGTAAATCTCTGGCATTAAAGTCCTCTGTTTACTTTATATTTTAATAGGATGTCTGATGAGTATATGAGCAAAGCCGGCGTATTGATTTTGTGATTGAAACACAGCAAAAGCAATCGAAGGTTGTCCTTTTGCCTTGTCAGATGTCAGGCTAACAGAGTAGCTTTTCTCATACTGCGCTGTCCTTCCCATCTCCGCCGCTAATGTCACTGGGAATGATCCTTTAACATTGATCAATTCTGCCATCTGACACCATCATGGAAACAATTAACTCCTGTTTGAGCCGTGGAGGGAGGGAGCTGAGGAGGAGGGCGACTGCAGCCGTGTGGACAGAAAGGCTTTGTCCTGAGAGCTGTCCCAGTGCCAGAAGTCCCATCTCCATCGCACTCTGCAGCACTGATGAGAATAATGTGCCTGGCAAAGCATTTGAGTGGGATTCTGATCCACGAGAATGGGCCTAAGTGATCCAGAGGAGTCTTGGTAACCTTGAGCAGCCCCGTGTTAAAGCCCCACTGTGTAACTTTTTAGCCAAATATTTATTTTTTATGTCAGTTTGGATTGCTCAAACATGCACAAATCACTCCAAATACAACTTTGAGACGGTAAATGAGAAGGGGAAACAACTATAGCATGGTTAAAAACTCTATGTTATAATGTTTCCTCATCACAAACAGACCTGGAAACTCTACATAGTTCTTCTCTCAAACGGAAAACACTCTGATCCACCTTGTGATGTCATGTGGTGATACAGGAAGTGCTCCACTGTGTTTTTTAACTCCCTACATCTGACAAGACAATCAGGTTGCAAACAGAAAATTTGCATAGAGCACTTTAAAGGTCTTATATTGTATTGTGAAATGGACTCTTGTGAGCTTGACTAACTCTTTGTTATTAGTCTGTCTACATCTCCAAAGCTCAAAATGCTCTGTACCACCTTGTGATGTCATGTAGTAGCAGTTTTCAAGTTAATAGCTACCTTTTGCACAGTGGGCGTATGCCGGAGGTGGAGAAAATGGGAGTTGATCGGCAAAGTGGCGTCTTGAAAATAAGTGATTAAAGATTGCTCAAACATGCACAAATCACTCCCAATACAACTTTGAGACGGTAAATGAGAAGGGGAAACAACTATAACATAGTTTAAAGCTCTGAAAAGTTCATTTTGCAGAATAGAGCTGCTAAAAATAATTAAATGTGACACAACAAACTCAATGATGTTCTCTCAGCCAAACAATCCATCAGAGTAACACTGTAGTCTAGAGAACACTGCCTTGGCTATGGACATGTCTTCTTTTCGTGCCGCGCTCTCATAATGGTCTGGTGCTGCGTGCCCTACATACAGATCTGCATGTGCTCACGGAGACGAGGTACTGCACCAGTGATGGAAAGACAAAATGAGAGCCGCGGCATCTGAGCCAAGACAAAACAAACGCGGGGAGTGAAATCATCTTATCAGAGCCCGGCCAGTCAAATAACGGCAGACTGTCAGAAATGATTGCATCGGTATTCAAGGCGCGCAGCCCTGTTGTGTCACAGTAAATGCAAACGCCGGCGCAGAGAGGGAGGTGTGCTGAGCTGTTTACACTGGATCACTAATGCCTCCCTCATGTTATTGGGGTATGTTCTCTGGGCTCTTACAGGGAGGAAGATCAGATTATAAAAGTGGGATTTTTACATTAGTTAATATGCAGCTAATTGCACTGCTGGCAGCTATTGTTTTTAACCTCATTTACTCATTTATTTAGGTTTCCAAAGATTAAAAGTTTTTTTCTTAGGGCCTGTATTATTTTCTGATCTCTGTTAAGTGTTTTATTTCATTCACACATGTTAAACCCACATATTCTGCATATTTACGGGACAGAAAACACTCCTTTCCACATTCCACCTTGTGATGTCATCATGTGGTGATACAGGAAGTGCTCCACTGTTTTTAAACTCCATACACCTTCACTACAATTATGTGGATGATTTAAGCCCCGGAATTGCCAGTCTCGACTAAACAAAAGGCAAAAAGTAGCTGTTAACTTGAAAACTGCCACTACATGACATCACAAGGTGGTACAGAGCATTTTGAGCTTTGGAGATGTACACAGATTAATAATACAAGGTTAGTCAAGCTCACAAGAGTCAATTTCACAATACAATATAAGACCTTTAAAGTGCTCTTTGTAAATTTTCTGGTTTGCAATCTGTTTGAGAGAAGAACTCAGCCTAAATCTGCAGGGTTTGTGTGTTAAACATGTGTGAATGAAACAAATGACAACTCCAGGTCGGTTTGTGATGAGGAAACATTATAACATTGATCAGAAAATAGCGTGATATGGGCCCTTTAAGGTATTTTTAGCCATAAAAAAATGTAATTGAGTAAATGTAAGATAGATAGGTCTAATGCCAGAATGTGGATATTTGCAGGCAAAGCAGAAACATCTCCATATCAGACAAAAAGGTGGAATATCTAGAGTATCTGCACATTACCATCACACTCTATGATACTAAATGCAAAGAAATATGTAATGAACTATGTTACTATATTACAACCAAAGGCTCTATAAAGAAATGAGTGTGACGTCACCCACAGCGTTCGGCTCCAGTCACATGAAGCTCATCGAGGTTGGAGCAGGTACAGAGGTGAACTTAGAGCCGAGTTCCATATTTGGAATTCCCACGTGAGTATCATAGCAACCAAAGAGCCAATCAGGAGTGAGGATGCCCACACGGCTAGAGCAGGCACATAGCAACGCAGGCAATCAAATCTGTTGCTAACACTAGCATGAGCAACCTCAGGGAAATAAGGAGCCTGATTTGTCTTTTGTTAATGTTCATATCTTTATTCACAAACACAATAGCAAAGATTGTGTAGAGCAGGTTAATACGAACATTTTAAGATCAAAATGACGAGCCTGACAGCAGAGGTTATGGAGAGAGGGGCAACAGTTTTTCAATAGAAAGTGATTTGGAGCCAGAGTTGATGGAGCTGAAAGCACGCCCATGCTAACTTCTTATTTGGAACGCAGCGGCTAGCAGGTTAGCTATGTGCATTTATATATACAGTCTATGGGTGCTACTATGTACTATTTTTTCTGTAATACCTCACCAAAAGCAGAGCTACTCTTGGCTTGGCTGTCAGAAGCAGAGACCAGCCTTTCCAGATGACTTGTGATTCGTACATACACAGCTACACTCCTAACATTAATCACTGACAACACTCGCTCCCTTTCCTAAAAACATGCAAAAAACATCCAACATAACAGGTGCAGGTCCAGAGCCGTCGACACACAGGCGAGACACAGGGCACTGGAGGAGAGCTGTGAGCAGCGAGCACTTTAAAGAACACTTGATTTGGCCTTGTAGATTTAGTGCACTAGATAGAGGCAGAAGACGGGAGTGTGTTGCTTGCAATTTTAATGCAAAGCACAAGCGCAGTGCAACCGGTGTGAGGGAGACAGCAGGGACTCTCTCAAGTGGCACAGAACAGGCAGTGCAGAGACGCCTGTGGAGCTGCTGCTCAAATCTGCACCTCTACTGCTACATGCTACACGCTACGCTATCTGTACATTAGCATACAACATGTGTTACGTTTACGGCACAGTTATGGGACGTCGTTTATCATGCATGCTAGGTAATCCAGGCTATTGATTGTGTGCTAACTGATAAGACAGTGGAACATGCTTATTGAATATGGATAAAACTCACATTCAGCAGCAACATGTTTAATTACTCAAATGATCCGACATGTTCTGGAACAGATCAAGCAGATGCCGTGGTGCGTATGTGGAGTGTTTGCAGTCAAGTCTTCATGAATTATGCATGCTATCGTACATAAAAATACAAAGGACGATAAAATATGTTTTCTTCCTCCTTGCTCTTCCACTGCAACTACCCCTGCTACGATTATTACCATACAAAATGCAATCAACTTTCGTTTGACACAGATCTTGCCATCGGCTCTTTATTTTTACTATTATACTATACAATCTGCTATACTCTATCTGCTTTCGTACTTTTACTCCTGGACTGTATAAATAAGTGGACTAGCGTTCAGCTCCAGTTAAATGAAGCTCATCGAGGGACCAGGCACTTACCGAGGCTATCAAAAAATCTCTGCTAAAGTTAGCGGGAGCGACCTTGGGGAAGGTTAGCAGGTTAGCTACGTCCATTTAGATATACTAGTCCAGGGGTGTCAAACTCAAATTCACAGAGGGCCAAAATTAAAAACTGTGACTAAGTTGCGGGGTAAACTAAATATTGAAAATTTTCAACAACATCTGTATGTTTTTCAGAAGTGGTGAATTAAAATTGAATAAGGAGACAGGAAGCAGATATTGATAAGTGTCAACAGAAGTGGTGGGGGCCAGCACTAACACATTTGAAAAGCATTCTTGCGCTGCACTGGCACGACGGCCGGCGGGCCAGCTCTAATACATATTTGATATGATCTCGCGGGCCAAATATATTTTATCGAGGGCCAAATTTGGCCTGCGGGCCTGAGTTTGACATGTCTGTACTAGTGGTTTTACTTCTATTACTCCTACTAGTGATGGACATATAATTACCAAAATATCAATGTATTGATGCTGACAAAAGTATTTAATCAAATTTAATCAATTTATGAAATGCACTGTTCATATTTTAGTTTATCTGCACATATATTTTGTTTATAGATTTATAGAAAACTCACTGGTATCAGTATTGGACTGATATCACAATAATTACATAGTATTTCTTGGAATTGGATCAAAACACCTGGTATGACCCATTATTAGCTCCTACAAGTAATCTTGGAATCACGTAATCTTCCGCAGAACTACATTACAACAATCACATCACAGTATCAAAACTAATCATGAATACAGCGGATCTTAAGATTGTATTCACCTGAAGCTGAGAGTGAAACTACCTTGTTACTTCTACTTCAAGTGTAAAAAGACGTTGGGAACATTGAAGTGTGTGTCCCGTCACTTTCCTTGGTCCGATGCCAACTTTCTCCACCTTTTTGTTCTAATCGACTCCCGTGGCTGCACTGATTTGTAATTAATGGTGGTTTTGTAACTCATCTGTATCCTTGACCCTTGACGAGAGCGATCGATACAGCTCCGCCTGTGGCCCATTCCAAGAGCGTGTGTGTGTGTGTGTGTGTGTGCGTGTGTGTGTGCATGTGTGTGTGTGTGTGTGTGTGTGTGTGTGTGTGTGCGTGCGTGCGTGTGTGTGTGTGTGTGTGTGTGTGTGTGTGTGTGTGTGTGTGTGTGCGTGTGTGTGCGCATGTGTGTGTGCTTTCTGAATTAGTGATGGGACTTTCGGTTCCTTTGTGGGATCCGAATCTTTTGGATCTGATCTCTTCAAAGAGCCATTCAAAAGACTGGCTCTTTTACTATTTATTTATATGACAGAAACCAAAGTGGGAACTCATTTTATCTACAAACTAATCACAAAAAGAAATGACCAAGGCTAAGATTTGATTAAAATGGATCAAACTGAGAGTGGAAGTGTGTTTACGCTTTGAAATTATGAAAATCCAAATAAAACGTTGCTCTACAATAATAGTAATAATCAAAAACAAACTGGTATTATGATCTCAAATATGTTTTTTTGCGCACAAAGCTCTCACTTGTGTCGCCTGCTGTGCTTCTGTGCTCATTCTTGTGTTGGTTCAGTGTAAATCAACATAAAAATGCAGACAAATTAGACAGAAAAAGATCCGGTCCCAACCATTCACTCTAAGCAACCACAACTTCCAGCACATATCCACACGTCGACACCCAAGGGCGGGCATCCACGGGCCGTTTGGAAAAGGCACACGCATTCACTCGTGCTTCCAAATATGTGAAGAAAATGATTTTAAAATGGAGTGAAAAAGCATCCCTGAATCTATTCCACACACAGGAAACATTTGTCACTGTGAATAAGACAAAGGGCTGATCATTGCCAAAACATCTGGTATCGGCCAGGGAGCATTACTCATGTAGATGTAAATATAGAGCATTGTCTGGGGACGGCGGATATTTATCATGTGCTGGTGTGAAATAATGACAACAGTGTGAGCAGGACGCACACACATGATGATGAGACAAGAACAACAGAGCTTAAAATCTCGCAGACAGATCTTGCGTTCTCGTTGGCGTGCAGGTAGCCTCGCTTTACTTCAGTAGAGGATGATGTACTCTGTTGGGTTACTTAGTACAGGCGCAAAGGTAAAAAGTCATTCAAGCAAAAGAATCAAAAATCTACTTAAGTACCTGTTTAAAATTTACTTTAAAAGGAAAAAGTTAAAGTGTTAAACGTAGTGAAAAAGAAAACTTGTTACCCCGAATATGGTCAAAAAAATCCCTCAGTTCATATGAAAAATACTTTTTACTTTTCAGTCTAGTTCAAAAATGTAGTGCTCTCAAATGTAGTGAAGTAAAAGTAAAAAGTATCCACTATAAAACTGACTTACGTAAAGTACAGATACCTTAAAGTCGTCTGTGTAATCCCTCAGTCGTCCAGGTCAGAGAATTTTCAGACAGTATGAGATTCCTGTCTTTTTCAAACCCACAATCACTTTAAGACAAAAACTGGTTCACCCTAAGGACAAAATCCCCAAGCCATAAACAAAGTAATGTAGTCTACTCCATTCAGTGTAGTGAAGAGTGCAGTGAGTGTTGGATTAGAGAAATTAAACAGCTACTTCATAAGAGGATGTACCAACACCGCGTGAGAGCAGCTCAGGACCACAGTCTGCTGTACGTCTCCACCTCAAAGACACTAACCACTCCTTTAAAGACAGTGAAGTTCAGATCTTAGCCAGAGAAAATAAATGGTTTGAGAGGGGAGTTAAAGAAGCAATTTTTGTTCGGAAAAACAATCCTTCCTTAAACAGAAATGGGGCCTGAGACATAATTTCTCCCCCATCTTTAACTCCATCCTCAGATCCACAAAGAGAACAACAGCAGGGTCGTTAAGGGCTGAATAGGGAAGTTTCAGCTGAAACTGGAGACGATAGATGTTTTCAGTTTCAATGTGGTTAACCCCTCACTTCAGACAGATATAAGGCAGTGTCCACTAGAAATCTGACCAGAACTGAAGAAGTGGCTTGGATGAGCAGCAAAACATCTTCACAGTTTGTCCAGTTGACAGATTTAAACTTCATCTTTTGCTTTACCTCAAAGTTCAACTTAAATACAGTACTTTACTATTTGTACTTTGTTAGCTTCCACCACTGCTTTATTTCTAGATATTTGTCAAGCAAAATGGCAGAAAAGTTGTAAGGAAATTGGAGTAATGCTTCATCAAGACCTGGAATATTTAGTGTTACACAAGTTCTGCTTTAAAAATGTAACAAAGACACATTCATTTAGTGGAGCCCCTCGTAAAAACAGAGCTGGAGCTGTACGTTCACGCTTCATTCACACGTTTCATTAATCCTGTCTATGAGGTCATGTTTTCCGAGAGTTCAGAAATCACTTCTTGATTTTCCCTGGATAGTTACGTCATAGATCAAAAACCCCAAAGTCTCCAGCGCTGTTATGTTAAGTCCATAAACCATCACCGACACATTGTGAGCTTCTCTGCAGTCAAATCGTGTTCACAACGCATGGCTCTATTAGTACAGCAGTCATTTTGGCGAATGGCCTCATTTATTTCTTTATTCCCACAGTTTAAAAGCAACAAAAATGCGTAAGTCTGTTCTAATGTTGTGTCATCATCAAAAAAAAACATACCTGGAGTTGTATATGCTTTTATCAGTGCGTGTTTCTGGAATATTTGGTGTTTAGTCACTCTCAAAAACCCAAAATGCTCCCAATACCTTCACCAGACGTCTGATCATTTCAGGACTCAAACAGCCTCCATAATGCAGCTCGTTATTTTGAGACTATAGCTGAGGTAAGAACTATTTGGAACAAGTAACGAACTGTGATTTTTCTGATGAGTATTGCAATTTACTATGAACATCTGCCAGTGTTTTGTGCTTGTTACAAACTCCTGAGGTGACACAGACCACCGTCTTGGAGGAATCGTAGAAATATCAAAAAAATAAAAGTAGTTTAAAAAGCCTGATTATTACTTATGTATCGTTTCTTTCAAATTGTACTTTTCTCACAATTTCACAGAGGAATAACAATACAACAGTTGTTTTCAGCTTCATACAAACTACTTCACTCCTGAACAGACACAGACCACTCTCTCAGAGGAATCATGAAAGTCGTTTAAAAAGCCTAAATATTGCTTATGTGTCCAAAATAAAAGTAGTTTTAAAAAGATAGAATATGGCTTATGAACTGATGCTTTCAAAGTGTATTTTTCCTCACAATTACTGTTAGAAAAATGCATTTCACAGAGGAATAACAGTTTTTAGCTTGATACAAACTGCTTCACTCCTGAGCAGATAGAGACCACGATCTTGGAGGTATCATGGAAATATCAAAACTACCAAAATAAAAGTATTTTAAGAAGCCTGAAGATTGCTTATGTATCGATTCTTTCAAATTGTATTTTTCCTCATAATTACTGTTAGAAAAATGCATTTCACAGAGGAATAACAGTTTTTAGCGTGATACAAACTGCTTCACTCCTGAGGTGACACAGACCACCGTCTTGGAGGTATCATAGACATTTCAACGCTACCAAAAAAAAAGTAGTTTAAAAAGCCTGAATATTGTGTACGTTATGTGTCTATTCTTTCAAACTGTATTTTTCTCACAATTACTGTAAGAAAAAATATATTTCACATAGGAATAACAGTTTTTAGCTTGTTACAAACTCCCGGGGTGACACAGACCACCATCTTGGAGGTATCATAGAAATATCAAAACTACCAAACTAAAAGTGATTCAAAAAGCCTGATTTACTTATGTATCGATTCCTTCAAATTGTATTTTTCTCACAATTACTGTTAGAAAAATGCATTTCACAGAGGAATAACAATCGAACAGTGGCTGCTGCCTCCGTTTATTGCATCCGGGCTGCTCTCTCCAGCTTCCTCAATCTTCCAGCTGACTTCCCGAGCTCGTCTCCAGCTCAAGTCTTCATTTGATTTTATGTCTCTTTCAGACAAGTGTCTTTCAATCATCCCTTCAGGTCATACCACTGAGTTGTTCACATAAAGCCACGCAGCACAACAAAATTTACGCTTCAATAAAAAAGGTGAGAAAGGTACGAGACAAAATCCAGACAAAAGACGAGCCAAGATGGAGTCAGTGACAGACAATATTTCTCTGAGAGGTCAATGAGAGATGATCTGCCACGGCGTGAGGTGCACTGCAGCTGAAGAAACTATTATTTTTGATGGGTCTCAGCGGGAAAAATATTTAATTACAAATTTTTCTCTATTGCAATGGTTTTTATATTTGCAAATTGTGTTCTAAATGTCCTAAATTACACAAAATTGACTCTTGTGAGCTTTAAGTCATGTTATAATGTTGTTACCTCATCAAAAACAGACCTGGAGTTGTTGTTTTTTTTGCATTCACATATTTGAGTAACACTTTATTATTAGTCTGTCTACATCTCTAAAGCTCAACCTGCTCGGTTCCACTTTGTGATGTCATGAAGTGGTAGTTTTTACGTCTACGCTTTATCTTTAGTTTAGTAGAAATTGGCAATTACAGCGCTGAAATCATCATCCTGTGAAGGTGTATGGAGTTTAAAAACACAGTGGAGCACTTCCTGTATCACCACATGACATCACAAGGTGGAACAGAGAGTTAATAACATGTATGAATGAAACAAAACACAACTCCAGGTATTTTTTTGATGAGGTAACAACATTATAACATTTGAAAACAGTGCAATTTGGGCCTTTTAATAATCGGATTTTGTTCAAACTTTATATTTTAATTATTGCCCAGGAAATATGAACTAACGGATAACAACTAGAGTCATATTTCAGGACATATTTGTACAGATCTAAACTGCAGGGTTACCCATCTGTGTGCAGAATAAGACGGGAGATTTTGTCGTCTGTGGAGGAAATTGTGGTCATTTAAAAATGGCAGCCTTTGTGATTTGCTAATTGTGTCCATTCAAATTGCGATTTCAATTCGATCGCGATTTATCTTGTAGCCCTAATGGCAAAACAGTCAGACAATTCAATGAAGATGAAGGATTTTCTAACGCACGGGTTTGTAGGCGTATAAAGCGTCACATCACAGCAGCCAAGTGACCAAGTAAAAGTAGTAAAGTACTGTACATAAGTATACATTTTACGTATCTGTACTTTTACTTCACTACATTTCTTCTTCCACCAGTGCAGCAAGGTGGTCCTGGGATTGATTTCAGGGCCACAAAAGGCAGTTTGCATGTTCTCCTCATGTCTGTAAAGGTTTCATCTGGTTGATAAAATAAATTACCCATAAGCAGCAAGTCACATGACATAGAACTTTAGCAAATTGCGAAGTTTAAAGTCCAGTTGACGGATTTAAACTTCATCTTTTGCTATGGATCAGACCTGGACGACTGAGGGTTTACAGAGACATAGAACTTTGATCATTCACTATGGAGCCCACCCCCCGGTTTTGCTGAATTTTGCTTTTTAAATTAGCTTTTTGGGATTAAAATGGCCGCATTATGGACACGAGTTAGCATGTAGCTGGTTAGCCTCCGCCTTTGAACTCTTAATATCTGAATTTTTCAAAAAGTCTGTGGGAAACATGAACGGAAAACTCACTTCCGGATCCGGCGCTGGCTGTCACTGTCGAGCTCCATAGAAAAGCTTTGATACAATTTTGCTTGATCATTGTATGGTACTGTTACCCAACATAATAGCTTCTCATTTAATCTTTCATTTCCTCTATCCTGGCCACTCGTCCCTTTGGCAACGGGAAGAGGCTGACAACAAATCCGTCACGAGCGGAGCCGAGCAAAGCTATCTGCAGCAGTATTAATAACAGTCTTATCAGCATCGATGACAAATGAAGCAGGTGCCTGTTCTGCCTCCATCTCCAGCGCGTCACGACATAAACAAGTCCAAGCAGATGACACCCGCGAACAAGAACAGAGGGGGGTGAGACGAGAGGGGACATCACTCCACGTTAGGCCCAGAGACGGTGGGGACGTATCCACTGGTGTCAGCATTACTGCAATACGCACTGTCCAGGGGGAAGCGTCTATGGAGAGTGAAGACAGAGGGGAGGTTTTCTTTCAGAGCAGTTTTCTTAAGATGGAAGAAGAGACCAAGCTGAGACAATACAAGTCAGAAGTGCTTTTGTTACCAGCGACAACTGCAGCACGAAAACAAAGACATGCTGTAAATTTTGGACTATTGAGCGGAACCTGAATATAAGTCGCACCAGCTAAGTTTTAATAGAAAATAAATGTATACATATATAAGCCACACGTGAATATGAGCTGCATGTAACAAATATGGTGTAACCTGAGATACTTACACAGAAAGATGGAACACAGAGGGTTTTTTTGAGTTTGAAGACACGATTTTTTTCAAACTGTGCCTGAAAATCGCCATCAACACGATACCTGAAGGTTTAGAAAATAAAGCAGCACCAACACGGGCCATCTGCTTTTATTTCCTCTGAAAGCCAGTGTAAAAAGACGACAAAAGCTAAGTTCTCCATCGGTTCATTAATGCTAAACTTTCGTGCAGTGGCTCTATTTCCAGATCCATTGCCTTTATCTTAAAAGCTGCATCATGTACATTTCTTCGTGTGTTTTCCATGATGATCAAAACTAGCGTATTCTTCAGCTCATTATGTTTCCCCACCTCTGTATCTCACTTTTATATTTACTGCTACAGAGCGCCCCCCAGTGGTCATTAGCCTTTGAAAATCTATAAATTAGCCGCACTGCAGGGTTCAAAGCGTGGGGGAAAAAGTAGCGGCTTATAGTCCGAAATTTACTGTAGTTCTATCAGGCTTGGAATGTCAAAATTCAAGGTTACTTAAACTTAACCTTGGTTCTTTGAGAAAGTGTGTCGGCTCGGATCTGGTTGGGTTGTTTTTTTTTTTAGTCTAATCTGGTTGATTCACTCAATGAAGAGAGTTAAAGAAGACTCATTGAGCTTGTGTCGCTCTATAGCTATAATCTATGACACCTGTGGATCATTATGTTATCATTTGCACATTTTAAATCACAATATTCATCAAAAACATATTATTAAAAGAAACAAGTCTGCTGACTTCCGCGTTAGAAAACTGTGGTGCCCAATTAGAGCTGACGTCGCAACACAAAAGCGATGTATAGCTGTCAGATCCTCCCATGAATAGCTGCAAATCTCACCAATGAGCAATGGATTTTTGTTTTTTTTTTTCATTGGTATCAAATTGTCTGTGATGCAGCCGAATCATTTGTGAATCACTGATTAATAAAAATACATTGGGAGAACAAAGTAAGTACATCACAGTGGGCGGAGTTGGCAAAATGGCGTGATGAAAATGAGTGATTAAAGATGCTCAAACATGCACGAATCACTCCAAATACGACTTTGAAAGGGTAAAAGAGAAGGTGAAACAACTCTAGCATGGTTAAACGCCCATTTTGCTTAATAGATCTGCCTTTTAACTACGATACAAAGGGAGCAGCTGTAAGGAAATGGTCTGGGAATCGGATGGTCACCAGTTCTAAGGCGCCTGACCACCCGTATTTGCTGCGTCCTGGGGTCAGACTCTCAACCAGGCTTTGTCCCTTCATGTGACAGGCAGTAAGAACTGAAAGAACATCCAAGAAAAAAAAAAAAAGAAAAGAAAATGGGAGCAGCCATATGATAAAAAACAGGCCTGATACTTGAAGGCAGTCACGGATCCATTCAAACTCATTCAACTTGTGTCAGCATTACTGTAATAGGTACAGTTTGGGAAGTGTCTAGGGAGAGTAAGGAGCCGTGTGAGGTTTTTCTAAAAGCAATTTCCTCACGGGGGAAAGCGCTCATCATTCTTGAGAGACAAAGCATCTGGAAGGACTCGGCGACAGATGGGTAAAGAATCTGAGATCAAATTCCGCCGTGTCCTCATTCACGGCAATAGTGTTTCCAGTAACCTTTTCCTCCTAACTTTCTCCAGTCTTTGAGGGACTTTACATTGATCACGCCTGACAAGCAGCAAGGCTCTCGTGTTGATGACAGTGCAGCGTGCCCATAGCCGTAAAGCATTGTGTTGGCAATAATGCATGTATCCACTCATCTTCTCCACACGCGGCCTTCCTGATCACTTATCACTGACGAACATATGCTCAAATGCACTACTTTCTCTGTTGGATGAGAAGCAAATTCATCTTGTACCATGTTTATGACTCCCACCCTTCGCACTTAATAATCCTGACAACAGTGGGGCTTATTGTGTGCTACAAAGAGGGAAATATCCAGCCAAGCAAAGAAGCTGCCCAGCGCTATTATGTCCAGACACAAGAACGCTTGACCTGGCTCGGGCCGCTTGAGCTGACTGGGGGAAAAAAAAGGAGATGTAGCAGGTGCAAAGCTGGAATAAAGCAGGACTAACCTCAGGGCAGCAGTATTTATGACGCCATTTTGCCTGCGCTTTCATCGAGACTTTCTTTTCACTGCTAATCTCAACTCTGATACATTTTCCTCCCTTTGCTCAAACATCGTGTTTACAACTAACTGTGTCCACTTTGTAGTTGTTAGTATAACATATGCACTTAGAACTTCATGCCCGAAATGTGTTTTATTTCATGCTTATTTCTTTAATTTGATTTGAACATAGATCAGAACACTTCTAATGCATATACATAGCTATGAATTTTAACTGATGGAAAAATGAACATACCATTACGTGTATTCATTTAGCTCAGTGGGCGACAGTAGCTCAGTAGGTGGAGCTGATCCGATGGTTGGTGGTTCGAATCCCACTCTCAACTTAAAACATCGTTGGTAGTCCAGGGTGAATCCACTGAATCACAGGTTGGCGGTACAATTCCAGCTCCCAGAGATGGACTTTGAGTGCCTCGAAGGTGGAAAAGTGCTATATAAAAATCTGACCCGTTACCATGTGTATTAATGTACACACTTTATCGATAGATTTGCACAATACTCATGAAGATGTCCGAACAACACACCTCGGTGCCCTGTAGGAGGCAGATGTGTAACTCTATTGACACACTGCAAACTTTACAACTGTTGCCATGAATTCAAAATGGGAAGAAAATGCCCGTGTAGTGTTAATATCAGTATTTATTAGTGATAAGTATTATTACCATGGTACTCAACTAACCCGCTATACATAAAGAGCATTGCAAAATTTTAAACTCAATTTTGAAGATTCTCTGTACCAATTTTCACACCACTTTGATAGAAGAAATTCAATCTCTATTCATTCAATATCCCAAAACTAAATAATACTTAATTCTGAAATATTTGCATGTGATCTGTTACTAATTCTGACACTGATCAAGACCATCCTGAAACTATTTTATGGAAAAGTCCATCATAGACTGTATATGTAAATCAGAGGTGCCCAAAGTTTTTTTTTATCGAGGGCCACATCTCAAAACAACTTTAAACACAGCTGTGACAGAGCCGCTGTGTATTAATAAGTCTTGAAACACATTCATTTTAGGTCTGTGTCACACTGCAATGTGATGTTTGAGGTGGTAGAAATAGTTTGTTTTTAGTTGCTGTTAAATTACTGCTTATGATCAATTGGGCCGGTTCAGCAGGAGGCCTGAGGACCAATAAAAACTGGTCTGAGGGCCATATTTGACCCCTGTGCCATAGTTTAGACACCCCCGATGTAAATGGACATAGCTAACCCGCTAGCTGTCACGTTCCATGTAGGAAGTGAGCGTGGGCGTGCTTCCGGCTCCATCGACTCTTTTTCTGTTGAAAAACCGTCGCCCTTCTCACCGTAACTGCTGCTTGAGCCTGTATTGAAATGTTGATACTGATGCGCCCATCGCTAGTAGGAGTAATAGTAGTAAAACCATAGACTGTATATATCAAATGGACATAGTTAACCTGCTAGCCCCCGTGTTCCAAATAAGAAGTGAGTATGGACCACGTTTCCGACTCCATCGACTCCAATTCACTTTGCATTGAAAAACTGCCCCCTCTCTCCATAACTGCTGCTGTCAGACTCGTCATGTTGGTCTTAAAATGTTCATTTTAACCCACTCTACATGATCCTGCTATTTTTTTTTGGCCATTGTGTCTGTAAATCAAGATATGAACATTAATAACAGACAAATCAGGCAGCTTCTTTCCCCAAGGTCGCTGCCGCTAACTTTACCAACAGGTTTGATTGACAGCCTCGCTAAGTGCAGGCGGCGGTGCGGGCGGGAAGGAGCGTTACCTTCAACAGCCCGGCTCCGGATTGGCTCTTTGGTTGCTATGATACTCGTGATAGGAAATCCAAATACGTGACTCTGCTCCAAATTCGCCGCTATAACTGCTAGCCTTGACTGGAGCTGAACGCCGTGGGTGACGTCACACTCACTTAGTCACTCTCTTTATATTGATACTTGCCTGAGTATACTTGACAACCCCAATAAAAAGTATTTCAAAATGTCCACTTCTCTACTAAAAAGGTAAAAAGTACAACCACTACCCAACATTTGTTCCAATGGCCACAGCGTTTACAGCAGTGTTTATGTGCAGCAGTACATCCCACTGTAGTGTTCAGAGTCTGGCCTGCAGTAACTCCTCGTGTGATAAAAGTGGCAGCTCTGTCCACTGTCTCCTCTTTACACCTCTCCCAGGGGTAATCAGCTCCACCTGTTCCCCTCTCCTCCCATCACTCAAGCCGTGGTCACATTGTTTAGTGCGGCCGTGTAGGATTCTCTGGCCTTCTTATCTTCTGGCCAGACTTTTCATTACAATCTAGGACTGAACTTTGAACTGTGTCTTTTGGCTGCCTTGTTAAAAAGCTCAAGGTGCAGTCTATGGTGCAGCCTGTGTCAGTTCCTCTGCTCTGTTTTCTGACCTGATCCTGTGCAACTGAAGTGACACAGCTGTATTCGGAGAAGTAAAAAATCTGCTTTCTCAGCTTTTATTTTCATTTGTTATATATATATTTTTTTTACAACTGAGTAAATTGAATATGCAGTTCATTATTTTAAAGGGCCCATATTATGCTGTTTTCTGGAGTTGTGTTTTGTTTCATTCACACATGTTTAACACACAAACCCTGCATATTTAGGCTTCTCTCAAATGAAAAACACTCTGTTCCACCTTGTGATGTCATCATGTGGTAATACAGGAAGTGCTCCACTGTGTTTTAAACTCCATACACCTTCACTAGAATCATTTGGATGATTTGAGCTCTGGAACTGCCATTGTCATTGTTACAATCCAGCTCGTTTGGGGATGGGGAAGTAACACAAAAAAAGACAACCAAGGTGGAAAAGTGGTTAAGGAAGAAGTAATTTAATTAAGAGGAATGTAAGGGGTAAACTAAACAAAACTAAAGAAAGGGTACCTTGCAAAGGGGTAAACAAAAAAACAAAGGTAAAGTTAACTAAAGCACAATTTTACTGAAGCAAAACAAAATCTTACAAGGGGCAAACAAAGTCAGTAGTGACTAACAAAGTGTTTCAACACCGAATAGTCCCTACCCCCATTAGTGACTAGAACTAAAGAGACACACGCACACAAACAAATTGGCAGACTGGACACCTCAGGCCACCAACCCCGAGCAGGTGTCACCAATCTTCTTAAATACAGGAGGTGGCTGAAGCTGGCCCCTTGATTGGCCAAGGCTGGAAATTAGTCCTCCAATGGCGTCAAAGGGATCCAACAGCTATGGTTGTAGGGAAGGAAAGAAGAATTGGGGACAAACAGACAAAACAGTAGACAATTAACACAGGGACTTAAGGCCTAGGGCTGTAAATCCAAAGGTAAAATGTAGCTGTTAACTTGAAAACTACCACTGCGTGACATCACAAGGTGGAACAGAGCATTTTGAGCTTTGGAGATGCAAACAGACTAATAATACAGGATCACTCAAACATGTGTGAATGAAGCAAAACACAACTCCAGGTCTGTTTTTGAGGAGGTAAGAACATTGTAACGTGGCTTAAAACTCACAAGAGTCAATTTTGCATAATACAGGACCTTTAATAAAGATGTGCTATGTAACATTTTGGGTCAAGGGTCTGCCTCCTGCTGGTTTCACTTGTTAGTTTCCATGGAGACAAGCAAGTTACAAGGTCAGACATGTGGAGAGGCGAGCCGGCTCATAAAAAGAAAGCATTTTTTAGATCTTACATAGCAATAAAAACACTTGCGATTGAATATATGCTAGTCCTAAATTACCATTAATACAAGGAATAAGAAGGGGTCACTGAGAAGTCACTTTTTCTCACACAAATCTTGATAAATGCCAAATATATAAACAAATACTAATGAATGTGCTATGAAAGTACGAGTCCTCATTAAAAAGTGTTACAAAATATCCAGTTTAGTTTCAATCAGGCATGTGTGTGGATATAAGATGACTTTACCGCTGCCCTTTTCATGATATTAGAATAATGAATGATAACTCTGAAAACAAAAGAGAAAAATGTCCAATGAGGTTCATCTAGTTTCCGCTCATTTATTTTAATAGGCTTTTTTTTTAGCAAAAGACGGAGTTTAAATCTGTCAACTGGACAAATTGTTGTAGGAGTGAAGACGTTTTGCTGCTCATCCAAGTCGCTTCTTCAGTTCTGGTCAGATTCCTGCTGGTGGACACTGCCTTATATCTGTCTGAAAGGAGAGACTAACTACACTGAAACTATAAACAGCTATTGTCTCCAGTTTCAGCTGAAAATACCCTATTTAAACTTTACCAACTTTGCTATTGTTCTCTTTGTTCACGTTGTTGTGGAGAAAGAAAGTCATAACAACATCCTCACTCCTACAACGATTTGTCCAGTTGACAGATTTAAACTTCGTCTTTTGCTATGGATCAGACCTGGACGTCTGAGGGATCACACAGACAGTCTTTTTTTTATACTTTTTTCAGACCAAGGTTTGGTTTGTTTTCATCTCTGACAGTTTCGACTGCACACTAGCGCTCCTCCTCAAAGTGGTCACATAACGCTGCTGTGATGTGTCTGGCCAGCTGATTTAAGCAGGTTTTGGCTCCTAAAACTCTACAACAACTCCTCCACCTAAAAGATGAAATAGAACCGGAGCACAAATGTAATGTGATATATGTGAAATACCCTGAGTGTCTTGCAACAAAAACATACGTGGGGATGGTTTTCAGTACACGGAAAAGGAAACATAGGACAGAATGTGAGAAGAAAGCAACAAAGTGGTGCACCCGGGCAACAAAACACAAAGCAGAACAGGAGCAAATCAAATCAGCCAGCCAAATCAGTGTAAAAGAGAGAACCGTGTTATGAACTTGGACGGAGCAGACGTCATGGGGACAGACGGCAACAAACATCGTCGCTGGATTAAGGAGGCAATCGAAATACGGAAACGTGCCAACAGGACTTTAAACCGGGACGAGGGGGCCTTTTTACTCTCACACACCTGGGATACTGTCCTGAAGAAGTCTGACTGCAGATGCTGTTGTCGTCCTGCCTTCACTGGTAGGAAAACAGCGCCAAAACCTGTTTAAATCAGCTGACCAGACACAGCACTGCAACATCATGTGACGATGTTGTAACGTCCACGCAGGAGGAACCAAGAAATGCAAAACTCTGGGAAAGTTTATGAACAAGATAAGCAAATGATGGTAGTTCTCACGGTGAATCAGGACCCGGGTGCGAGCCAGGGTCCAGGGGTGAGACGTGGGTGCAGAGACAAAGACGAGGAGAACGATACCAGTGCAGGGAAACAGGGTCGGGGGCGGGAGTGCAGAGCTGGTCCAAGGAGCAGGATGTGAACGCGAAGACAAGCTGACGATCTGACCCCGAGTGTAGAGTCCTGGCTCCTCTTAACCACCGCAGGTGCAGCTGATTGCAATTGCCCCCAGGTGTGCACGGGAGGAGCCAAGAACTCCACCCAGCTCCAGGCTCAGACACGTGAGGGAGAGGAAAAGACAAAAAAACAAGGCGGAACAGACAGGGATCATGACAAACTAAAACTGAAAACAAACTAAAACTTGGTCTGAAGGAAGAATCTATTGTTATATGCAACAGATACGCGCTTTTTTCTCGATGTTTGTCTGTGTTCTCCTATGATGTAAAGTAATCCATGAGTTTTCGTTTTGAAAAGCATACCAAGAAGCATCCCAAATCTGACCACCCCTCCCCTCATATCTCGTCCTTGTGAGTTGTGTATCGATTGGAGAAGTGCAGTATTGGCCCGTTCCTCTTCCCAAACTTCATGTGGTAAACAATAACAGATGTAGGTCAGGGCTGCGTCCGCCACGCCTCCGCAGACAGTCCAACCTCTTTCCCATCAGTGAGCCTGCTTTCCATCACCTCACCAGACATCTTTGATCTTTTTATTATCTGAAGCTGTCACATCTACAGGATGCCAAAGAGTAATATGAGTCAGCGAAATTCTGCTACAAGAGCATCGGGCCGTGCGACTCTGTAACTCCATACTGGGTCTATATGCAAGTCTGGGTAGCTTTAGATTTTTTCGATACCAGTACACCTTAACGATACCTGCTTTTTTGATACTGGTTTCTGAACACGTGCGTTTTTGGGGTTCTTTAAATTTTGCAAATACTACAAAATAGATTGCATACACTGCTTGGCCAAAAAAAAAGTCACCACCTGGATTTAACTAAGCAAATAGGTCCGAGTCTCCTCCAGTTGGTCAGGTCTAGGTTCAGCAACCGTCTGTGGTCAAAGAATGAGGTCAGCTGACACCTGAATATACTGAATGACCAGGTTATTCCATCAATGGATTTTTTCTTCCC
This sequence comes from Periophthalmus modestus, assembly GCA_019594935.1. NCBI lineage: Eukaryota > Metazoa > Chordata > Actinopteri > Gobiiformes > Gobiidae > Periophthalmus > Periophthalmus modestus. The sequence goes on from JAIEZT010001390.1 coordinate 31,040,510, forward strand.
TGATGCATGGGCTTATTCCAAGATGACAATGCCAGGATTCATGGGGCTGAAATTGTGAAAGAGTGTTTCAGGAGCATGAGACGTCATTTCCACACGGATTGTCCTCCACAGAGTCCAGACCTTAACCCCATTGAGAATCTTTGGGATGTGCTGGAGAAGCTTTGTGCAGCGTCAGACTCGACCATCATCAATGCAAGATCTGGGTGAAAAATTAATGCAACACTGGATAGAAATAAATCTGTGACATTGCAGAAGCGAAATCGAAACAATGCGACAATAGCGAATGTGTGTCGTAATCAAAGCTAAAGGAGGTCCAACGAAATATTAGAGTGTGTGACCTTTTTTTTCTGGCGGCAACTTTTTTTTTGGCCAGGCACTGTATTTATTAGGAAAGGAATATTACTTGGACAAGCAAAAGTCAGGAAAATATGGGATACAAGACAGAGGTTTGTAGTTGATGCAGCTGTAAAACACATGCAAGTTTCATAACAAAGGCTCTTAGTTTTGATAAATAACTTTGTGATTACCTGGACAGAGGAAGAGGAGGATTATGGCAAACTTTACGCACACTCGTTTGGCTGCATCTTTACGCACACATGCTCCACACTGGCTGTATTTACTACACCACATTTATTTGTGAATTACACTTTTACCGGGACGGAGGAAGAGGAGAAGGATGTTGGCATAGTTTGGTTCACATTATCTGTCTGGCTTCGACTTGACGTGGACTTGTTTGGCTGCATCTTTACGCACACACGCTCCACACTGGATATTTACTACACCACATTTATTTGTGAATTGCACTTTTACCGAGGAAGAGGAGGATGTTGACGGAGTTTGGTTCATATTATCTGTTTGGCTTCAGCTTTACACACACTGCAGACTGTGAGTGGATGTGGATTTATTATTAGGCACAACACTTTGACTGTGAGACGCTGTAAAGGCCCAGCGCTGGAGACTCGATGTGTTTTCGGTTGGATACAAGTTGCACCTTTGGACACACTGTTTCTTCATCTTTTTTGTTTTACCAGGATGATAACACACTGCACTTTGTCTGGACACATGTAAGACTATGATAAAACATGAGTGCTGTTTGTGCCGTACTGTAACTCAGCATCTGTGTGTATTAGCTAATTGATGCTGGCATTTAAAGCAAGGAACCAACATTGGCACCAAATGAACATTAGTTTTTCGGTGCATGTACTTACCAGATCTTTCCAGTCAGTTCCTTTTATAGAACTGAATTTCATGCCAAGCCCTGTCTACTATATGTTACGTACCATGGGTCATACAGTACAAAGCATTCAGCTACAGCAGCATGAAAAAAAAAAAATTTCCTCACAGGAAAAAAAACAACTGAACGTCAAAGCTACCTATATGTGAAGTTAAAATCCACAGTTCTATATAGTCAGACGAAGACATGCATTAGAGATACAGGCTATTTGACATATAATATGGTGTTCACAAAGGGTCATTCTCAAAACACTCCACCAGGGGAGGAAAACTCATAAGATGGACATGTGATTGCTTTTCCTGGAATTTTCCACGGTATGGCATTTCTAGAGACCAAAATGTCACATAGTGCGCCTTTAAATGTGTATCTGAAATGACATTAAACTCTCTGTTGGGACTCAACTTAAAGCAAAGTTAAGACGGGTATCTCACACACCCGTTTCCAATGTTGTGTTTGTCCATCCACCAAACAGCCGGTCCGGCGCGAGGCTGTTGAAGGTAACTCCTCTTCCCGCCTGCACCGCTGTTTTAGCCGGGAACGGGCGATTAGCAACGCTGTCAATCAAACCTGTTTCTAACACCAGCGGAGTGACCTTGTGAAAAGAAGGTTATTACTGTTCTTATATTGATTTGCAGACAAAATAGCGAAATAAAAATACCTGGATCATGTAGAGCGGGTTAATACGAACATTTTAAGACAAAAATGACGAGTCTAACTGCAGCAGTTCCAAAGAGAGGAGCGACAGTTTTGCAGTAGAAAGTGAATTGGAGCCAGAGTTGATGGAGAAGGAATCACGTCCATGCTCTCTTCCAGGGCCGGCCCAGCCTATAAGCAGACTAAGTAGCTGCTTAGGGCCACGAGGTCACCAGAGGGCCCCCAAGACCCTATACATTTATATTGAAAATAAAATAATATATGAAGTCTTATTGGACAGTGGGCTTGTGTGTTTACAGCAGTCTAAATATCCCTCTAAAACAATTACTTTTGTTTTATATCTATAGCAAAATATCTGCTGCTGCTACATTTGTTTTTGAGTCGGGCAGAGGTGAGGGCAGCTACGTGTTTACACCGGAGCAATGACCCTTTATAATGTAAATGTAAGCTCACTGTTGCCAACTGGAACAAGAAAGAAATCCACCAGAAACTAAGAAAGAATGTTAAAAATCTTGACCCCTCTTATATGTTTGTGTTCTGTTCTTGTGACTGTGGTAGTTGTGACATTCTGGATGTTTTCAGTCTGATGTTGGTCATATAAATACAAATACAACTGCTCAAGGTGATGAGAGCAGAGTCATAATGTGTCAAATGTGAATCACCAATAGTTGAACCAGGAGGCATCCGGTGTCGGGGGCCCCAGAGACAAATTCAGCTTAGGTCCCCCTGAAAGCTAAGGCCGGCCCTGCTCACTTCCTATTCAGAACGCGGCGGCTAGCAGGTTAGCTATGTCCATTAATAACCAAGAGACAAGTTCAACAGCCAGAATGAACAGACAGTAGTTTCAGAGCTAGGACACGTCACATGACAAAAGTATTCATTTGAAAATATACTTAATATAACACAACTAATAACTTATGAGCAATGATGGAGCTAGAGTGGTAAGAGACTGCTCTGCCAGATCAAACCACCTCCCCAGCATCAAAGACACCTGCAGAAGTACTGTCACTGCTGATAAACACGCCAGTCTCCTCTCTCTCTCTCCCCTGGCCCATTTTAATTACAAATATTTATAAGCAGCTTAGCACCACGGACAGTTCTCTTCCCCCTTTTAACAGGCAAAAGGAGTGAAGATTGCCGGTTGCCTCCACAGCTGCTGCAGATGATAAAATATATTCACTGTGTTTGCGTTTTTTGCGTACATTAAATTATTCCAAACGCCCATATCATTGTTCACTCGAGTTCCCCTCCTTGTAGTATTAAATAGAGGATAACAAATATTCATTACTGGACTATATGTTCACGGTGAGGTAGCACGGAAAGAAAAAAGGTAAAAGTGTTCAGAATTGATTGATTTTGCAGGATGCTTGAATTAACAGGATCTTTTTGGCACATTTGAAAATCTGTTTCATTCATCTGGTTCAGTGGTGACCAATTACAATTCAGGTAATTTTCCTCCTGACAATAGAAATAACAGTTGTTCAAATCTAAAAAAATATCATGCAAAAAAAAAAAAAAAAAAATCTAATTAATTTTTGTCAGTTTTCTGAGAATATTTGGAAATTATTTTCAAATGTAATAAAAAATAAATAATAATAATAATAATAATAATTCTCAAACTATAACTGTAAATTTCCAGCCTTTTGTTTGGTTATGTTGTGGTAATGTTGGTTTGATGTAATGACTTTGTATATAGTGCCTTCAATTCAATATACACATATAAATATGCAGATTTACACACTTTTCATATATACTACATACACAGGTACACATGTATTTTCTATTTACATATGTATGCCAGTATATAAGTGACATTTTGAAAAATATGGCCACCCTAAGAAGCTATGTCAGCTCAAGGAATGGGATCTATCACCACTGTAAAAGCCAAACTACTTGTTGGCTTGGCAGATACTTTTTCTTTTACTTACTTTATTTATTTCCTTTCTTTCTTTTGCCATTTGAGTTTGACATGCTATTTTATTAAAGAAGATTAAACAAAGTGAAAAATATATGTATTATAGTGCAGTGTTGTGTTTAGAATATTAGTGGACACAGCCTGGTTCTGATATAAATGTTCTATCCCATCCATTTTGAATTGTGATTTGCAGAGCTATTGTATAACACCAGTTTAGGGTCATTCTGCTGACCTCAGACCTGTTAAAAGCCTGATCTCGTTATAAAAATCCATCGTTACCAACACCAACTAGTTATGTTAATGACCTAAAGGTGGATTATAACTGTTCTATTATCCTCCATTTATTACGCACTGGCTAAATTTCGATCCCGGTTATTGGACTGTTTAAATTCTATCTCTTCAACTCTTTTATAATCTCCATTTGAGCTTAACTTTTGTCTTCACAGCCCTGTTACCGTGGACATCTCAGGATCCGCTTTAGGCTGTACCCATCTGACCGAAAAGTTTAAAGCTTCTAATGAGAGCTGCAAGAAAAAGCGCACTCGTCTCCACGCTATCTCCGCTAACCTCCCTGACACATTGTAATCCAAGGCAGAAGTGTGGAAGTCACCTTGTATGAGGGGGATGCTATTCCTTTTTTCGTGTCTTTTTTCTGTTTTTGGTGCACTTTAGAACAATCTTCAGAAAGCAAAAATGTGTTGTTTTGCACTGGGGTTGAAGACAGCATTCGTGTTCCTCACTTTCCTGCGACCTCCTATAAGCACTTTGTCTAACTATGCTGGAAAACTTTGGGGAGACACTCTCATAGAATATCAATAGTTTCCGAGTCTCTAATTCCCACTTCGGAAAGGTGCTCGCTATCAGCTTAATGCGGATCCAACAGAGAGGAGGAGTGACAGGAAAGCCCATAGTGGCGTCTGCGGCCAGGGACACTCTGTTTTTGGTCCTGGGCTGTTGTTTTGTTTTGGAGGTGGACAGTAATCACATTTGGTCTCTCGTTAGTAGCTCCCCCTTGACACGACGCGGTCATCAAGGTAATGTATGTGGGCCCCTCTCGTTTGGGTGAAAATGGATTTGCGCTGCATTAGCTGATGAGGCGAGTAAATTACATTATGCGCCTCCAATGTGAGCTTAATGTCAGTGATTTGAGGATGTATCGGCCGTGCAGACAGTGCCGGACTTGTTAGCTAAAGACACCTAAGCGATTCCCGTGGATTCAAGGGAACAGGCTCAAACGTGTCTCCTTGGATTGTGATCTATTTGTTTAAATTAAGGTTGAAAGTGTGGGGTAAAAACAAACTATTTCTGTTTAAAAGTGAGTGAGTTAATTGAACTATTTAACTAGCTATCCATAAATAAATATGGGTAAAAGTGCATGCATCAAAGTTCAATCCCTGTGCAACAAGAGCTTGGTTTGTTGAGTGTTTGTCCACTGACTGAAGGTTGGCAGTGATTTAAGCTGAATGCTATCGTTTTGCCCTTGAGCAAGACACTTTGACACCCACCCAGTGTCTGTGTACACTAGTGTGTGAATGGGTGAGTAGTTCCTTCATGTAAAGCGCTCTGAGTGCCTAGAGTGTGAAAGAGCTGTATAAAAATGTGACCAGTGCTTTCCAATAAGATCGACGCTATAAAGACATGCAAAACATTAAACAGTGAAATAAAACAAATTGTGCAGAGTTTCCCTCATAGACTGTATGTATAAATGGACATAGCTAACCTCCTAGCCGCAGCATTCCAAATAGGAAGGGAGCATGAATGCGCTTCCGACTCCATCTACTCTGGCTCCAATTCACTTTACATTGAAAAATTGTCATCCCTCACTTTGTAACTGCTGCTGTGAGCCTCATCATTTTGGTTTTAAATAATATGCATTAACCTGCTCATCCAGGTTTTTATTTTGATACTTTGCTCATAGATCAAGATATCAACCATAATAACAGTCAAATCAGGTGCTTTCTTTACCCAAGTTTGCTCCCGTTAGCAACGCTGTCAACCAAACCTGTTGCTAATGCTAAGCGCCGGCACCGTGCTAAACCAGCAGTGCGGGCGGGAAGGGGCGTTAACTTCAACGACCTGGCTTGAGATGACCTCTTTGGCTGGATAGAGCCTGGATTTAAACAGGCTAAAGTCTGTGACAGAGTTTCAAACAGACAGGAGTTCAGTCAAATAAGGAGGAGCAAGACCATTAAGAGCTTTAAAAAACAAAATGATACAATTATAAAATAAATTCTGAATCAAACTGGAAGACAATGGAGTGATGGAATGTGTTATCATGTGCTCACATCTGGCACCACCAGTTTGTACCACTTTAAAAAATAATAAATCATGAACAAAGACTTGAACAAGTGTGATTCAGTCTTAGTAACGACTAAAGGGTTTGGAGCAGGAGTTTTAAGGTTAGAGTATTATTAAACGACATCATGCAGTGTTATACTGTTGTCCCCTCATCAAATGCGTACCTGTTATAGTTTTACTCCATTCACTCTTGTTTAGTTAATCCACAGTCATCTTCTCTGCGCACTCAAAAGCTCTCTGATTGCACTTTGCCTGGATTGTTACGTCAGGTAAAATCCAGACTTCACAGTGACAGGCGTGTGACTGCAGACACAACTCATCGTGTGCAACTCATCACTTTGATTTAATTTGTCAGAGAGAGACCTCATATTAACTCTCTAAGTGCCAGTCACGTGTGTGTATATGTTTATACACATTTATATACATATAATGTCCCAGTGAACGCAGCGCACTCAGACGAATGTCCACGTGTGCGCTATAGAAACAAGACACCAGCCAGGCACGGCAGAAAACACTCTATGGCAACGCTCTTGTGACTTTAACTTATTGAGAAACTTTTCTCTGTTTGAATCAAGCCCGGCCGATGTCCCGCCCCTGAGAGCCATATACCCACCGTGATTGGTAGGTTCGTTCAGCTCCGCACACAACACTGTGCCACACATATCAAACTCGCAGGTCGCACTAACATTAAACTTTCATATTAAGGCGGGGGCCACAAACTAAAGGCCCGGGAGCTGCAATTGTCCCGCGGGCCGTAAGTCTGACACCCCTGGTCTAAGGTCTTCACTTGTTTTATTTCTCATTGTTCATTCCCATATTATAAAGTATTACCTTTTATGCAAAATGAATAGCTTTGAACTATTTCTTCCCATGTTTTAGTTTTTCCCTGGCCACCTTCGGCGCTGAGTAACATGCAGTGATCCACATCAGGCTAAGGCTTTGCTCTATCTGATAACCATAAATGTGTGTAACCTTTGCAAAGTCATGCATACATACCCACACTGTAGCTGGGATCTGAAAGTGTTTTGTTATGTCCATATTTGACTGTCTAATGAAGTGTGTAATACAAACCACACGTGTATAGTTTCATTATGATACAATTACCTCTTACCTTCTGATAAAGCCTCTCACTCATCGTCTGCTGCTGTGTGCTTATCAAACAATATGTCCTTCTGACAGAGAGAAGCCCTTAGATAAAGACATGTCTGCAAATATTTAGAAATCTGGCTAACAGTGGCAGCTAATGGACTGTGTTACTGCTGCAGCGTGGTATTTATCAAGACACTGATTGGAGGTCCATCTGTCCTAGCCGGGTGTTCGGTTTAACTTAAACAAAACTATTTCAAAGATAAAATGCAACGTGAAAAAAGTGCTATGTAAGAACTGATCATACAGAGAAGTAACATCAGGACTTGTAATCTGTAGGTACGTGAACAAGTTGGCTCTTTTGAATGGTTCTTTAACGTGAACACATCCAAATCACTTTTTTTTTAAAGAACCAAATCTTTTTCTTTCAAATTTTTATGCATTTTTATCCCAATAAACACAAAAATCAAACTCCTGTTCTCACCGGGACGAGGCCCAGGACACGTTGGAGGGACTGTGTCTCTCTGGCCTGGGAACGCCTTGGGGTCCCACCGGAGGAGCTGGAGGACGTGTCTGGGGTGAGGGAAGTCTGGGAGTCCCTGCTTAGACTGCGGTCCCCGCGATCCAGCCCCGGATAAGCAGAAGAAAATGGATGGATGGATGGAACACATAAATCAGCTCAGAGGCAGCGCAGGCGACACAAGTAAGAGATTTGCGAACAAAAAACACATTTGACATCTTAATAACAGTTAGTTTTTTCATTATTCTTATAGATTATACAGTATTTGAAACAGTAAAACACTCCCACTCTCAATTTGAACCATTTTAAACAGATCTGAGCCGGGGTCACGTCAGTCTGTGATTAGTTTGTAGATAAAATGAGTTCTCACATTGGTTTCTGTCATATAAAATAATAAAGAGCCAGTCTTTTGAGCTGCTCTTTGAAATTAATTAATCCAAAAGATTCAGATCCCATGAAAGAGCCAATCACTAATAATGTTCATTTATTTTTCAATCATTTTGAACACCATAAATATATGAGAAAATAGTTGTTACACATCTTTGTATATATATCACCAGCAGTAAGTTAGATTTTATTTTATTTTTTTTAATTGAGTTTAAAACAAGTAGGAGATTTGAAATAGATGAAGTATAATTAAAAGTTAGAACAATAAGTCGGCATGAGAATTGTAACAGCGCTGACAGCAGAAGTTATATATTTCTATCGAAAATCTAAATATAATAGTTATATATATATTTTTTGCATTATGAAAAGTTGAGGGGGAAAAACTTAACACATCATAATAACACTCAGATCTTTGAAAACACATGCTACTCTGTAAAAATATTTCTTTAAAATATGTGTAAGTAGGCCTGACGTTCTCCCAGGAGGCCATAGTTCCTGCGTACTATATTGAGTCTGCAGCAGTGCAAACAGCTGTGAGGGGCAAAGGTAATTCCAGCTGAAAATGATACATGTAGCCTTGGGTTCTGGCACATTTTTCCATCGGCACATGGGATGAAAAACACATTGTTATTCACTGGTGAAGCTGTGGTAAACAAGTGTATAGAGTCCAAACACCAGATGTTACTTTACACTGTCCTCATACCACAGCTCACGTGGAGGGAAGGTGCACGTGACTTAACCTATATACAACCATTGACGTCAGCTGGTGTGTGAGGGTCAAAGAGGAGAGATTTATTTTCTTTTTTTTATAACCCAATTCTTTTGTCAGCTATCAAAGCATTATTATTTGATAGTGGAGGTGTTTGTACAGAACGCTGGTCAAACAAGCTTGAAAAAACGGTGCCACGCTGAGACGACAAGAACAGAACACAAGAAAGAGCTTGAAAAATGGTCAGAAGTCCATGTGCCACCAATGTCTGGACCACGTTTTCAGAACAAGACTTTAATGCCAGGTAAATGATGAGTTAAACTGGCATTTCGTTCATCTGTTTCATTAAATATGTAAAAATATACATTAAACATGGATTCTGTACTTTGAGTGGGGTCGCGTCTCCACATGCCTTGGCCTGATGGTATCAACTGCCTGTCTCCATGGAGATAGATACGTTTAATGCCATACTGTGGAACATTCCAGACAACAGCTCCATGAAGACAAGCAGCTGACCAACCCTGGACCTGAAAACTACATAGGGCGACAGTGTTCCCTCGATTATCGCAGAGGTTATGTTGTAAAAATAACCCATAATAGGCGAAATTTGCTAAGTATCAGCTTTATTTTTTACTATTATTCTATCTGTTTCTTGTCTGTAAAACCCCTCACCACACACTTTATACACTTTTCTCACACAGGCATTAACATTTTCTCACATTTCTCTCTTGTTTAGACTCTCTCAAAGTTCAAACCTTCGTCGGTGCCTTTGTTGGTGCAGAACGTTTCATCGACATTAAAGAAAACTTGCAAACATACAGCACTTCAGAGTCACACTGCGATCCAACATTTATGTAAATTTGTCTGACACATTCTGTACTGTACAGGAGACACGGAGGAGACTGATGGACAATGGTCTACAGTCCCTCAGCCAATCAGGACGCAGAACACAATGGTCTACAGTCCCTCAGCCAATTAGGACGCAGAACACAATGGTCTACAGTCCCTCAGCCAATTAGGACGCAGAACACAATGGTCTACAGTCCCTTAACCAATCAGGACGCAGAACACAATGGTCTACAGTCCCTTAACCAATCAGGACGCAGAACACAATGATCTACAGTCCCTCAGCCAATCATGACGCAGAACACAATGCACGATCATCCAATGTAAAAAAAAAAACATGCAAAATTGTATTTAAAAAATCCGCGAAACCACGAAAGGTGAACCGCGATATAGTGAGGGCCAACTGTCTGATTTAACAAGAATTCTATACCATGAGTGGGGGTCGCGTCTCCACATGCTTGGGCCTGATGGTATCAACTGGCCGTCTCCATGGAGATAGATAAGTTTAATGTCATAATGCGGAACATTCCAGACAACAGCTCCATGAACCAACCCTGGACCTGAAAGCAACATAAGATAAAGATTTGCTGTCTAAAAAAATCTCGTTTTGGTTGGATTTAAAACAGCCAAACAAATAAAAAGCATTGAGGAAACTTTTTTTTTTAATTTATTTATTTTTTATTCAATAATACGTGAGCCAGTTTGGACATGCAGTGCACTTTCATGGATTCAGAAGAATGTGAGTCAAAGACAAAATAAAAAAAAAACAACTTCTATTCAATTGGATTATGTAACATCACAATGTCAATAGAAATAAGTCATAGGCCTCTGAAACGCATTCACACTGTACAAAGAGGATTTGTGTGGTTCCAGTAGCAAAAGACAACTGCTCAACAAAAGACAAGCTTCACTTCATTATTTACTTGTCATTTATTTCACATATTTTCATAGTTTCATAAGAGAACACATCATATTCTCAACAAAGTCTTTCACATTATATTATAGTGTGAAAAATGTGACGACGGATTCATAATAATAATAATGCATTTTATTTAAAAGACTATATCCAATTATCGTTCCACAAATAACAGATGGGACTCTATTTTTTGGGGGTCAGTATTTATCATGAGCACTTTTTCTTTGCACTAATGAGAAGTATTTGGTTAATTTTCTGTAGTATGAGGAGATTTGAGCTGTGAAAGGTCGAAGGTCGTTGGTCGGTGAACTTCTATGGCTCATTATAGACACAAACTAACTACTTAACTGTTGCATCTGTTATTTATTTATTGCAGTTCATATTTTTTGACAATATTGCACGTTTAAAATACTTTTTGGGGGATAATTCAGCTTTATGGTTTGGTTTTAGTATTATCGTTTATTGTCTATATTTACTTATGCAATATATCGCACTTCAAAATGTGTTATCGTGACAGACCTGCTCATATACATACCACCACAGCTTTACTTATTTTTTTCTTACTTATGCCAAGCAGTTTGAAGCCTACATTGCATGATCAAATACTGCAATGCATTTATTTTATTTTATCCGTTAATATCACGTATGTGCCAGAATACACGCAAATTTAACACCCCATTTTTGGTACATATATTGGTCTAATTCATGCAAAAATCTGCAGCCATTTTGACTTTGGTCAGACATATAAATGCACTGGAATTTGACATTTGTGAATGAGTTGACTCCTTTGAACGATTCCTTAAAGAATGGCTAGAACCGGATCTCTTTTTTTTAAGTACCGCCTCTTTTTCTTTCTAATTTATTGCATTTTTACACCGATTTACTCTGAACCGACACAAAGATCAGCACAAAAGCAGAGCAGGCGACACGAGTGAGGCATTTGTGCACAAAAAAAAAACGCATTTGACATCATAATAAGTCAGTTTTTAAATTAATATTATTGTAGTGCAACGTTTTATTTAGGTGATTCATAATTTGAAAGGGTAAAAACACTCCCACTCTGAGTTTGAACCAACCTACAGGTCTGAGCCTCGGTTGTTTCTCTCTGTGATTAGTTTGTAGATAAAATGAGAGCTCACACTGGCTTCTGTCATACAAATAAACATAAAAAGAGCCAGTCTTTTGAACAGCTCTTCGGATCCAGTAAAAGAGCCGAAAGTCCCTCCACTTGAGCTGTGTTTTCAGTCCGGGGTAGAGCACGGTGCAGTGGGAGCTCTGTAACGCTGTGCTCTTGTCTCGGCTGCGCTCCCCTTTGGTGGAACAGCTCTCACTCCGCTGCCACATCAACACTGCAATTATCAACAGCAGGAAAGACCTTTCATTTCCATTTCTCTCGCCTTACTCCCCCTGCACTCTGCGGACGCATGGCCAGTCCACGCTTTCCACCCCACACATGCACAAGTCACGACGACGCTTGTATGCTAAACGTCTACACTCTTACACTGTTACTGCATTTTATAATAACTACACACTTATTAGCTTTAATACAAATAAACACAGAGTAATAATCCTTAATGAACAAAAAGAATTATTCATGCTTAGTAAGGCTTAGTAACTGCTTAATTGAGCGATTAATGTAAGAAGTTCGGGTATTAATAATGTAGTAATCATATAAACCTCAACCTGAATTCTTAAAGCTGACCTGTTCTGCAAAATCAACTTTTCAGAGCTTTTAACCATGTTATAGTTGTTTCCCTTCAGTTTCAGTTTTTGTTGGAGTCATTTGTGCATGTTTGAGCGATCTTTAATGGCTTATTTTCAAGACGCCAATCAATCCCCATTTTCACCCCCTGCTCTGTACTTACTTTGTTCTTCAATTTTATTTTCTTAATCGGTGATACGAGTAGGATTTGGCAGGTACAAATGACAAAAATATTCCATTACTGGCTAGTGGGATCTGCAGCTACCACAGGACGTGCCGACTCTTTGTTGCGATGACGTTTACGGCGACGTCAGCTCCCACTGGGCTCTGTTTCTTTTATTAACCCTTGGACTGAGCACATTAGAGACCATTATAGCTCGCCAAGGCATTTTTTTTTCTTTTTTTGGCCATAAAAATCATGTTAAATGAAGAATCATCATGCACTTTTGCCTTTTTTCATACAACTACCTCTATTTTACACATCCATCTGTATCTTTCCTATGATACATCAAATAACTGACGATCGGTCGTCTTCGCGGGACGACGTGAGCACATTACCGTAATGACAGTAACATATTTAAAGAGCCTCATGCCTCTGCTTTGAGACGCCGTTTGAATTTACATGAAGGCACAATTGGTTGCAGAGTTACGGTGATGGAAAGTCCGCAACCACGAGTCTGACGGTGGCGATAGCATCCGGCGCTATAGGGTTAAGTCATTTTAAACGACTATTGCGATTTAAAAATGATCCACAGGTGTCATAGATTATAGCTAAATAGCAGATACAAGCACAATCTCCTTAAATAAACCATGTTCATTATAAATTAAGCGCAATTAAAGTGTAATTATCAATAGTGCACTGTGTAACCTTTCCACTTGCTGGTCTCCATGGTGATGTAAATCTTGTATATCTTCCTAGAGACTAGCAAGTGACACCATCAGGTTAAGCTCTATGGAGAGGCGGCCTCACTTACAGCAAGAATGGATTTTTAAAGTACTTTGAGCAATTAAAGTATTTGTTATGAAATCTACGCTATATAGATATTTTTACTGTCATAGCGTTTGGACAAGCAGGTGGTGCACGTATCCAACAGAAAAGTGACATAGTGCACCTTTAGAGAAGACCTATTGTGCTTGTTTTGCTCTATAGTTATAATCTATGACACCCGTGGATCATTACATTAGACATTTTAAATCACAATATTCATTTAAAACAACTTAATAAAAGAAACAACTGTGCTGACGTCTGTGTTAGAAAACCGCAGCGCCCAATGGGAGCTGACGCCGCTGTAAACGTCACAACGAAGAGTCGGTAGCTACGATGGAGAGCTGCAGATCACGTTATCGAGCAGTTTTTTGTCTTTTTTTTATTTGTACCAAAATGACTATACAACAGTGGCAAATCATACATGTATCACCGATGAAGAAAATAAAATTAGAGAATAACATAAGTACAGAGCAGTGGGCGTGAAAACTTGATCGGTCTTGAAAATGAGCAATTAAAGATCGCTCAAACACGCCCGAATCAGTCCAAATACAGCTCCGGGTGAGTAAATGATGACTATATAACTTATTATATAACTATAACATGGGTAAAATCTCTGAAAAGCCTGTTTTGCATAATAGGTCTGCTTTAAGTAATTTAAATAAACTAAATAAATAGTAATTTCACTCATTTGTACAGATAAAATTGATCAAATATACTTCTGCAGTGGCTTTCATTCTTACATTTTGTCCTTAACTAATATTTTCGCTCTAAAGTCACATCTCCACTCAGCCTCGCATTGAAAGGCTCTCAACTTAAGAATTACTTTTGCCTTCTCCGGCCGCGGTGGAAAAATGTCTTTCTAAATGGGAGCGTCTAGTGCAGAGGAGATGATCAGGCCCAAGGATCTGATGATTCAACTCATCTGGGGCCAGCTTGGGCGAGGGCCACTACAGACCACGGAACAACCAGAGTACTGCGTTTAACTTCTAATCGCACAAGTCTAATCTGCTTCTAGTCCGTCTGATGGATTTTTCTTTGGTTCCTTATCTGCTTCGTCAACGTTCGAGTGTTGTTTCAGCCAGTGTTATTCTCATGATGCGTCATTCCAAGTGCATTTTCTAATAAAACTGCATTTCAGACATAAATGTTTCAAGTATTTGAACAAAACACATAGATACTGAAAGATTCTATTTAGGTTAGTTAATGTTTTTTGAGTTATGTAATATTCTGTCCAGTACAAATCACTATTACTGCATATCAGCACTGCCATTTTTGTTCCATCTTCAAACTGATTAATAAAAAAAAAAGCAGGCAACATAATGATCTATATACATTCATTACCACAATACTTTAAGTACATCGAATTTATTTATTTTTTTGTTAATTAAGTTCATATTTGAGAGCTTTATGGCTTATTAAACTATTTATTTATTTTTTTTTTGCTCTGTCTACCTTTATTCACATTTCTGTGCTTATAAATAAACTTTGTTCAAACTTTTCGTCTAAATCTTTGGTCATCGCAGTCATTACGAACAAAAACATTCTGTTCCACCTTGTGACGTCATGAAGCGAGTCATCTTCAAGTTAACAGCGACTTTTACCTTTTGTTTAATAGAGATTGTGTCAGTTCCAGGGGCTGAAACTAACCAGATGATTCTAGTGAAGGTGTATGGAGTTTAAAAGCACAGTCGAGCACTTCCTGTATCACCACATGATGACATCACGAGGTGGAACAGACTCAACCTATATGCAAAAGTTTTGTCTTGAACATCAGTGAATGAAATAAAACACAACTCCAGATGTTTTAATGAGGAAACAACATGATAACAGATCAGAAAATGATGTAATATTGGCCCTTTAAACAGTGTCGTTACAGTTACTACTTTTTTAAATTTCAGAACAGGATCAAGAACCATAGCAACACATTTGTTTTTCTTCGAGTCGTCACTGATTTAAACATGCGACTGAACCCCTCCTCTTCTGATCAATAATACAGAGATGTTTGGATGTAGCCTTTTGGTGCTTGTGTTGTATATTTTATCCGCGGGTGAGCGAGGTATTGCACAGATGGGCAGAATGTGACACTTTTCCTGATGGCAGACAGATAGAGTGGTAATGCATCGTTTGGCAGCACACAAATCATGTATCTCCATCACATTTTCTGCTTCACCAAATCACACAGAATGATCAGAGGTTTGTGGGAAACAGGCCACACCACCAGCCTCCGCCCACACCCCACGTCGCACCAACTATTATGCCGAAGCTGAGATGGAAAGAGTCACCACCTAGAAATATCTCGGGTTTTGGCTTGACAAAAACTTTTCATTTAAAAACGTATCTCAGAATTGTGTAACAGTTTCAAATCAAAAGGATCATTTTATTATAGAAATATATCTAGTATCCCCAAAAGAAATTGTTCAAGCAACGTTTCTTACATCTCCCACATGTCAGAGCCATATGAGCCATCTCACACTCTGAGGACTTCAGGGACCAGCCTCCTGCTGGTGCCAGAGTCAGGACTAAACCAGGACTAAAGCAGGACTAAACCAGGACTAAACCAGGACTAAACCCAGGACTAAAACTAAACTAGAGCCAGGACTAACCAGGGCTAAACCAGGACTAAACCAGGACTAAAATAGAGCTAAACCAGGACTAAACCAGGGCTAAACCAGGACTAAACCGGGACTAAACCGGGACTAAATCAGGACTAAACAAGGGCTAAACCAGGACTAAATCAGGACTAAACCAGGACTACACCAGGGCTAAACCAGGACTAAACCAGGACTAAATCAGGACTAAACCAGGACTAAACCAGGACTAAACCAGGACTAAACCAGGGCTACCAGGACCAAACCAGAACTAAACCAGGACTAAACCAGAGCTAAACCAGGACTAAACCAGGACTAAATCAGGACTAAACCGGGACTAAACCGGGACTAAATCAGGACTAAACAAGGGCTAAACCAGGACTAAATCAGGACTAAACCAGGACTACACCAGGGCTAAACCAGGACTAAACCAGGACTAAATCAGGACTAAACCAGGACTAAATCAGGACTAAACCAGGACTAAACCAGGGCTAAACCAGGACCAAACCAGAACTAAACCAGGACCAAACGAGAGCTAAACCAGGACTAAACCAGGACTAAATCAGGACTAAACCAGAACTAAATTGGGACTAAACCGGGACCAAATCGGGACTAAACCAGGACTAAACCAGGACTAAACCAGGACTAAACATGGAGAATCAGAGTTTCAGTTTTCTGCAGCTAAAACCTGGAACATTCTTCCTGAAGATGTGAGACAGGCCTCGACTTTAACAATGTTTAAATCCAGGCTCAAAACTCTTCTGTTTAGCTGTGGATTTGACTGAAAGGTTTGTATTCTGCACTTTTCTCTTTTAATGATAATTGATTAAAGAAAATTATTTATATTTTAGTTTAGTTGTATTGTGATTTTAATGTCTGTCTTATTCCGTAAAGCACTTTGAATTACTTTGTGTATGAACTTTGCTGTACAAATAAATTTCCTTGCCTTCTTTCTGTACTAGATTATAAAGATATAATCTACATGCAGACTTCAGTCTCTACTTTGAAACCTTTAGATCCACTCTTTCACTCAACTCTTCATTTCATAACCAGTGATGAATTTAAAACCCATCACGGTTCACTCTATGAAAAGTAGGCTGGACATTGCTGTCTGTCAGAAGAGAAAAACACGGCATAAAATGTATTTATAAAGACACTACTTCATAGACTGCATGAACATCTCATTTGCTTGTTGAACTTTGATACTGAAACCTTTAATACGAGATCATATGATTGTATAAGTCTGAGGACTGACTGCACCAGAACTGAGGTGGAAAACATGCTTTTGGCTGTTTTGCTAATGATATTGATTGATTAGATAAATATTTTTGTAAATGTGCAGTATTAGGTATAAGGCTAATCTCACACCTCACATCTGGTTGTTTGCTTATCAAACTTGAACCTTGAAGTGCACTACTGGTTTACATTTACCTTGTATAGCAAAGGAAAAGTATAAAATCGATCAACTGAACAAAATGCTGTAGGAGTGAAGACGTTTCGCTGCTCATACAAGACACTTCTTCACTTCTCGTCAGATTACTGCTGGACACTGCCTTATATCTGTCTGAAGGGAGGCGCTAGAAACTCAAAACACCTATTATTTACAGTTTCTGTTTGTAGGTTAGGTCTATTATGCTACCTTAAGTGTGCACTGTGCCCGAGTCCTACTTACCATAGTCATTCAAGCCCCTAATGAGTGATTTCACACCTATTAGCATCCTGGCTACCCCTACTGTTTTGCTTTGGGTCTGAGGATCACCTTGTATCTAAAGGAAATGTTGTCTATAGCTCTAACTCTTTACCTTGGCCTAATACCAGAAAATAAGTGATTGTAAAAAAATACAAGCGTTTTACTGTTCATCGTAATATCGAGCTTTCCAATAACAACCGAGCATAAATAAAAATCTAGTCTGAAGCACTGTCTTTAACTAAATGTTTTTCCATTAACCAAGGAAACAATGGCACTATCAAACACAATCCGGTTCATTCTCTGGCTCAGTAAACTTCTCCGACTGGCTATTGTTAAGCAAACACAGTTCATCATGGTGGCTCTGAATGGCTGCATGCTGAGAGCAGTGAGTGATAAAATAATGGACTCCTCGGCGCCGCACCAGTCAAAGACACCATTCATCATTTTGGGTGATCCAGCAATATTTCTCTTACCCGCCCGCTGGGGAGAGTTTGTCCTCACATTATAATTAGCATCTAGGCTCCCTCTGTCTGCGTGCCAGTGAGCAAGGGCACTGCAGGATGCTTGTATCGATATATCTCCTGTGCAGTGGTAGTACAGAGGCGCACAGTGACTGACAAGTCATTTCAACAGGCCCCCGTCTCCCCGCTCCCACATGGCGCTGCCTCTTATAGAGCTCAGAGCAGCAGCCTAACCTCGCAATATTCTCAAGGACTGATTAAATTTACCAAAAGTACAGGATGTTTTTCAAGGCGCTGTTCCTGATTTTGTCTTACAAACATGAGAAGCAAGTTAAGCTAGTTAAATCCAGAGGTATTCCTCATTTGTAGCACCATAATTATTCACAGCAGTGAGTTTAAAGGCACTTTTTGTTTTGAAATGATGGTAATCCTGAGAACAACTAGCATGTTAACAGCACACTTCCTGGGTTACAGAGGATAAACATTATTAATTAGATGCAGGGAGCACACAGAGGTCTCATTTTGACCCTAACAGCTGATTTTCTAGTTTTTTTCTTTTTTTTTTGCAGCAAATTAAATTATTATTTGAGAGGTTTATGGCTTATTAAAATATTTAAGCCCTACATTGCCCAAAAGTGAGTGTTTTTATTCATGTTATAATTCTGTAATTCAGTTCTGTAATCCTTTAATATTAATCTGCCTACATCTCCAAAGATTAAATTATTCTGTTCCACCTTGTGATGTCATGCAGAGGTAGTTTTCAAGTTAGCTCCTTTTATTATTTGTTTAGAGATTGTCAATTTTCAGGGCTGAAATTATCCAGATGATTCCAGTGAAAGTGTATGGCGTTTAAAATCACAGTGGAGCACTTCCTGTATCACCGCATGACATCACAAGGTGGAACAGACTCAGCCTGTATGCAAAAGTTTTGTCTTTAACATAAATGAATGAAACAAAACACAACTCCAGAGTAATAATTATGGTGGATTAATAATTTTAAAGGTAAATATAATGCCAAGAATACTGGTTATGACGAGCAAAATGTTCAAAAAATCAGAACATTAAACAATATGAACATATGGGGTGATTTATAGAAGGATGGGATTTACCTGCATGTCAAAAATTGATATTACCTTATAGAAAAATGCAAATACATCAGCTATAATATTGTGGTCAGTGGCAGATTTGAATAGGCTCCAGTTTGGTGCAGTGTGGTGCTCTTTTCTGCTTCGGTCTCACCTCCTCCCAGGTGTGGAGGCCACATTAAGAGTGTGAAGTGCTCCAGTCTCACTCCTGCAAGTCAGGCAGTAACAGGCATAACAGTTGGTCTAAGACATTTCTAGCAATAGCCTAGAAGGAGTGTCGCTTGGCTCATGTTTTAACAAATCTGCCTTAATGAGAGTTTGATGGTTCTTGTTAAATTCCTTTAAACGATGGGGCAGAGGAAGACCACCTCAAACTGTAGAAGAAGAGGGAGGTGTTAAATGGGGTGAGAATTGGAGGGAAAGACTTTAAATGGTCAATGATCACATTTTTATACAGAGTTTTTCCACCTTTAAGGCAATTATTTATATCAATTTTCACACACCAATGTACACAGACACTGGGGGGTGTTTTGCCCAAGGACACAATGGCAGCATCCATCCGTGTGATCTAGAATCACCACCACCTGATCAGTGGATCTGATCACTCTACCAATGATTTTTTTTATGTTGAGAGCGAGATTCAAACCGCCAACTTTCAGATCAGAGGATGAACAACTGGGCTACTGTAGGTACTTTAAACTCAGAGGTAGTAACTGCAATAGCACCAAATAATTTATGACACACACTGGCAATAGTAGCCAATTATAGACTGTATATATGAATGGACATAGCTAACCTGCTAGCTGCTGCATTCCAAATACGAAGTGAGCATGGGCTGCGCTTTCGGCTCCATCGATTCACTTCGCATTAGAAAACGATGGCCGCTCTCTCTGTACCTGCTGCTGTCAGACTTAAAATGTTTGCATTAACCCACTTGACATGATACTGGGGTTTTTATTTCGCTATTGTGTCCGAAACAGACAGATTAGGCGTCTTCTTTCCCCGTTAGCGTTAGCAATGGGTTTGATTGACAACATTGATAAGCGCCTGCCCCGTTCAAACCAGTTCCACAGCTTCGCTCCAGATTGGCTCTTTGGTTGCTGTGATACTTGTGGTCGGTGCCAAATTCCCCCCCATGTAACCGCTAACCTCACAAGCTTCATTTGACTGGAGCCGAACACTATGGGTGACGCCACGCTGACTTAGTCCACTTCTTTAAACAGTTTATAGCGTCAGTTTGCTACACCTCTACACCTAGTTCACCAGAAATCATCATTTCTACATGAATCTCACTTTTTTTTAACCAAATCATGTGGCGTCAATGAAAAAGTGGGACATCTATAAATACATGAGATGGGGAACGTGGGCCAACCAAAAGAGGGACAGGTGGTCACCCTAATGGGGCAACCTGTCAGGAGCAGTTGGCGGCCACACGTAGTTTGAAGATCAGCCTGTTTATGTAGATGACCAAAGATCACTCCTATAACCTGTTAGCTAAAAGGCTACATATTCTGCTGCCACTCAACCCACAATTATACTTGAAGTTTCACACAAAATATTCTGTATTCCAAATGGCACCGTCTCATCCAGCATTGTCAAACAAAAGCTGTGTCCTATCCACTGCCATTTGAGAAGATGGAGCGCTCAGATAATCACTCACAAATTTAGAAATGAAAATGTTAGCAGTGATTGAAATGGAACACTTTGCCCTTTCCATGACGAATGAGTTGGATCATCCACCTAAAAGTAGCCTCGCTTCCAATTCTCTCTGTCACATTTGCAGATGTGTAACTATTAATACAACCACACCTTTGCTGGCTGGCTCGCATGCAACCTTTTTCCACTGCAAGCTCCCTTTGCTGCAATCCTGAAGCTTCTAATGAAAACAAATACGTCAGTGAGGTAATGAGAAAGCATTGGATTTAAGTGATGGATCGGCTTGAATCTGCAAATGTAGACCAACGCATTTCCTCTGTGTGTGAAGGGTATAAAGGACAACATTAAGAAAGTGTAAAGCCCCATTCATACGTGCAGCTGATGCGGCAATTTACCTGCATTTTGCCAGAACAAGGTCATGTGTGAACAAAGGCAGAACAGCATTATTGATCTGGCAATTTCCCAAGTAGATTATCAGGAATATGCAGGAAAAGCTTATGTGTGAATAAAGCCAGAAAACTGTCAAGACAATCACTTGGTTTCCTGGTTACAAGTTTGGTTTCCTGGTTACGAGCTTGGTTTCCTGGTTACGAGTTTGGTTTCCTGGTTAGGAGTTTGGTTTCCTGGTTACGAGTTTGGTTTCCTGGTTACGAGTTTGGTTTCCTGGTTATGAGTTTGGTTTCCTGGTCAGGAGCTTGGTTTTCTGGTTTCCTGGCTTGGTGTCCTGGTTACGAGTTTGGTTTCCTGGTTATGAGCTTGATAAGATAAGATATGCCTTTATTAGTCCCACAGTGGGGAAATTCCAGTATTTCCCGTGGTTTACGAACAGAAGGAAAATGGTACATGCAATAAAAGATAATAGATTATTCCATTCCAGTTCTTCCGCTTTATCCGGGGCCGGGTTAGGAGTTTAGTTTCCTAGGGAGGCCCAGACTTCCCTTTCCACACACACTTCCTCCAGGTCTTCCGAAGGATCCCAAGGCGTTTAGCCGAGAGATATAGCTCCAGCGTGTCCTGGGTCTTCCCAGGACACGCTGGAGGGACAATAGGTATAATAGGTATAATAGATAATAGATAATAAATAAATAGATAGATAGCTTAAAATAATTTAAAAAATAGATTTAAAAATAAACTAAACTAAAAAGCTTGGTTTCCTGGTTTCTTTGGAGTTTGAGTTTGATTTCCTGGTTACGAGTTTGGTTTCCTTGGTTACGAGCTTGGTTTCCTGGTTATGCTGCATGTTTACATTCCAGTGGTATTCATTTAAAATGATGCAGTTGCGATGTGAGATACATAGAAATCACAGAAGCTGCACCAGTGTTCTGAGACTGTGGAGCGCATTCACACAGAAGGATGGCCATTTTGGGACAGGACATTCTATCACAAGAACACATGCAATCAGAGGTCCACCAAAAGTCAAGTTTCTCTAACTTTGCCACATATTTTAGACACTGTTTATATCTAACAAATTTCACAATCTTAAATACATACAGCAGCTCTAGTGCGACTTCAAGTGGCTCCTAATGTACATTACACTACACAGTTTGTACGCTGTCAAAATGGATTTAATCAGATAATTTATGAATGATGAGGACTTAGAATCAGTGATAATGATAGTTTTCTGCTCACTTATGTTTTGTTTTGTTATTTTTCGACATTATATTAGATGTTATATTACCATTATAGCCTAAGCCTGTATTTTGTCATCTTAACTGGGTCTTAACAGTCACATTTGGAGCAGTAAATGAGCGTACTGAACTTTACTTACCAAAGGATTGTCCATTTTTCCTAGCTTAAACTGACCGTTTGAAGAAAGTAGACGTGGCTGTACATCTGTCTGACATGTCGGATATCTTGGGCCGACATCCGTTGCTGTTCAAGTCGCATCTGACAAGCCTTTACGCAGCTTCCCTGTGCTCTCTCACACACATAGAAACACCAGATTAAAACAGAGCAGAGCAGGCAATGTTCTGGGACTGGTGCATGTGTTGAGAGTTCAGGCATTTTGGACCCAGATGTGTGAACCGGGCATAAGACGCTAGCTTTAAATGGCTGCCGATGAAAGCATATATTGCAGAATAGACATGGATGCTAGCAAGGAAGAGGGGTGACAATGGAGAGAGAAAGGCCCGACAGATATTGGTGGGACGTTTAGGGGCCAGACGACATGGCGGTGATGGATGAGAGAGAGAGAGGAGAGAAGGGAGAGACTGCAATTGTACTGTTCTTGACACCTCGGCACAAAAACACCTTGGCATGCTGTCAATCACCAGCAGGTTGGCCTTGATGGATTCTCTCCTCTTTTCAATCAGCATCTCAACTTGGCATCCCTCGATTTCGTCTCAATCGTGCCCCCAATGCCAGGCGTTTTGGGCACTGTCCCTCTTCTGTTTTAGAGCCAGGATCATGACTGCAGACTAAATAGAGCGACGTCTTGTTGAGCCCCTGCAGAACATTTTATCAGTGTAAAAAGTTGTTATGACGCAGTGAAGACGCTAAACAGAGACGGTGAGAACATTGCAGACGCTTTGAGTGATGGGATATTTTGAGATAAGAAACGTTGTAGAGGTAAGGCTAAAATATTTGATAATAGCAAGTCAAATTTTACATCAAGTTTCGAACTGGGAGAGCGACTTAACTGTCATTTTCAACCACAACCAATGATGCTCCCAGGAACCGCCACCTTGCAAAACTTACAAAAAAGGCTTTAATTAATTGTCATGAGTAGTTATTCACAGACTTTTCCTCCTTCAAAACAACATCGTCTATGATCGTAATGGTTTGAAAAGCAACTGGTATGTCGGTGGTGTCGAAGAAATGCGAAGGCTTTGGAAATCTTTTAAGATCAAGATCAAGTTTCAATGCGAAAAGTTCAGGTTCATGGCTTGAATACACCACCTTTTCTATATGACACCCATCTATGCTGTGACGCTGCCCCCTACAGGTGACGCTTGCAGCTTACTAGGCTATTTACTTCAAGAATTAGGTTATTACATTTCCATTGTCGCAAGATTCAAACAACATGGCTGATTTTATTCCTCACTGCCATGTAATTCTGAAAAAAGAGTCCTCGTTGTCAACAATATCTTATAATTGGAGCCTTACATCTGTGCATTCCTAGTTACACTTTCCTCCTTTTCTTTACCGTAGCTATTTTTGAAAATCTGGTCATAAAAGCAGCAGATGTTTGTGAACACCTGCATTGATGCCACGAGCGAACACGGGGAAGTATACACTTATAAATCAGTGAAGCAAATGAGTGCATAACCTTTGCATTGCTTCCTAAAAAGGTTAACAAGCTGCAAAGAAAGCCCAGGGCGAACCTCCTCAACCCATTTACAAAGAGGCACAAATGTGTGTCGTATGCAGATAAGCCCGCACTCCTGCCGTCAATCTTTCTCTCGAACCATTTAATCTCGTGTCCCAGTAGTGTTTCTGTACTTTCGAAGGAATAACAGCTCCGATCTTTTGTCTCGGCTCTGTTATCATATCATTGAGATTTATGCAGATGAAACTTTATTGCCTCTGTGGGACTTCCCCTGCTCTTAGCGATGGGACTCTCGGCTCCTTTGTGGGATCCGAATCTTTTGGATCCGTTGTCTTCAAAGAGTCGTTCAAAAGACCGGCTCCTCTACTGTTTATTTATATGACAGAAGCTAATATGAGAACGCATTTAATCACAGAAAGAAATGACCAGACTGAGAGTGGGCGTGTGCTTCCCCTTTGAAATTATGAAAATTTTAATAAAACATCACACTAATAATGATCATTTCAAAAGTTTTAGGTCCTATTATGATGTCTTTTTTGTGCACAAATCTCTCACTCGTGTTTCCTGCTCGGCTTCTGTGCTGATTTGTGATGGGAGTTTCGGCTCTTTTATGCGATCCGAATCTTTTGGATCCGTTTATTTCAAAGAGCCGTTCCAAAAACAGGCTCTTTTACTCTTTATTGATATGACAGAAGACGATGTGAGAACTCATTTTATCTACATACTGAACACAGAGAGAAAGGCTCCGATGTGT
The DNA here is from genome assembly GCA_019594935.1 of Periophthalmus modestus. Classification (NCBI taxonomy): domain Eukaryota; kingdom Metazoa; phylum Chordata; class Actinopteri; order Gobiiformes; family Gobiidae; genus Periophthalmus; species Periophthalmus modestus. Next base: position 31,065,267 of record JAIEZT010001390.1, read on the forward strand.
TTAAAATGGTTCATACTGAGAATGGGAGCGCGTTTACTCCAAATTATGTATAATCGAAGTAAAACATAACATTAAATCTGTTATTATGATGCCAAATATATTTTTTGTGCATAAATCTCTGGCCTGTTCTGCTTCTGTGCTAATTCTTGTGTCGGTTCAGTCTTAACCCTATAGCGTCAGATGCTATCACCGACGATACTCGGGGTTGTGGACTTTCCATTACCGTAACTTTGCAAACAATTGTACTTCATGTAAATTCAAACGGCGTCTCAAAACAGAGGCATGAGGCTCTTTAAATATGTAACCGACATTACGGTAATGTGCTTACGTTGGCTTTCCTTGAAGATGACCAATCAGAGCGCAGGTGTTGCCGGGCAGTCAGTTTTTGATGCATCAAAGGAAAAATATGGAAGGATATGTGAAATAGAGGTATTTGTGGGAAAAAAGACAAAAGTACATACTGATACTTTCTTTAACATGATTTTTTATGGCTAAAAAAAGGGGGGGGAAAAGCCTAGGCGAGCTGTAACGGTCTATAATGTGCTCAGTCCTTAAAGGGTTAATCAGGATAAAAATGCACACAAATTAGAAACAAAAAGATTCGGCTCTTTTAAAAAATGAGATCCAGATCCACCCCTTCACATTAAGGAACTGTATTGTTCTTGTATTGACTCAGTGTTAATCAGTATAAAAATGCACACAGGATTCGGCTCTTTTAAGAAATGAGATCCGATTCGAACCATTCAGGTTAAGGAGTCGTTCCAAAGAGCCGTCTTGTTCACGAACATCACTTCACTACTCGCGTTCCTTCTCTGCCTCTGGGTTTATTCTTGTATTGACTCAGCGTTAATCAGTATAAAAATGCACACAGGATTCGGCTCTTTTACGAAATGAGATCCGATTCAAACCATTCACATTAAGGAACCGTTCAAAAGAGCCGTCTCGTTCACGAACATCACTTCACTACTCGTGTTCCTTCTCTGCCTCTGTATTGACTCAGTGTTAAACAGTATAAAAATGCACATAAGATTCGGCTCTTTTAAGAAATGAGATCCGATTCGAACCGTTCAAAAGAGCCGACTCATTCACAAACGTCACATCAGTATCTGCTTTACACTTTCCCCACTGACTCAGACTCGAGTCCGATGGCAAAGCAGATCAGACAGTGTGGGCGTGGCCAAAAGACAGAGCCCATTGATTTTACATGTAGATGGATGAATACATCAAATGCTCTAGATTTTTCCCACCACCAGACCTCAATTCCCCCAGCATCCGCGAAGGCCAAGGCCAATCAAATAGCCACCAATTGTTTGGGCTTTTGCTGTGAAATAGTGGGCCAAGAGGGAAAAGGTTTTATATTAATCAGAGAGACAAATGGGAGAGGGCAGGAGGGAAGCGTCTAGGGAGAAGAATTCTGCAGTTATAAAGAAGAAAGGGGAGGAAAAGCCAGCGGAAAATAAGGAACAAAGAGGAGTAAATATGAAATAAGTGTGCGCCGCGTGACAGGTTCAGGTTTCACGTAAAGAACGACCTCCCACGTGAGAAGCTGCTGGCGCCGCTGGAAACCGTGATGAATAGAAAGAGCAACGGAAATACACAGAGACAGGTTTGTATAAGAGGAGGAGTACATACAGTGTGAGCTAATCTCCATGTTATTAAGTCATCTGTCAGCATTCATTTTCAGATTTTATACAATCAAACGATGATGACTTGATTGATTTGACTATCCAAACTTAGTCGGAATGATCTTGTCTTGCCTGATGATGGATTAGTGTCTGGATTATAACGCACACCAGTTAACGTGTGTCTAATCCCATATCTGTAACTCAGATCAAAAGCAAAACATCCTTAGCCAGGATGCTAATGGTGTGAAATCACTCAGTAGGAGCTTGAATGACTATGCTACGTAGGACTTAAGCAAAACAGACCTACAAACAGGAACTGAAACATATATAAAACAGTGTCCAGCCGTAATCTGACCAGAACTGAAGAAGAGGCTTGGATGAGCAGCGAAACGTCTTTACTCCTACATCTCTTTGTCCAGTTGACAGATTTAACATTTTTCATTTGCTACACACCGGTTAACATTTAAAAGGCCCATATTACACTGTTTCTGATCTGTTTTAACCTCCTGAGACCCGAGTTCTTTCATGGCTTTTTCATTTCTCTTTGTTATTTGGGCTGATTGGACCTGATGAGTCAAAAAACAGAGATTTATTTTTACATTATGTACATTCTGAGAAAAATGACGTCCACATATGAGGACATTTGTTCTATGTTTTAATCATTTTGATAGAACCTGAGTAAAAACAGTTGTGTCTCTTGGAACAATGTGACTCATTTGAGGAGCTGCTGTCAGGTGCAGGAGACCTTTACAAAACAAGAAATTAAATAAAAATATACATATTCTGAACATTCTAAATTCTTAAAAACTCTTCTACATTGAACATTTTTGCATTGTTGCTGTTCTTCTTCTTCCAAAAATGTGCATTGTGGCCTAGACGACTGAAAATGTGTTGTCCACATATGAGGACGCCGGGTCTCAGGAGGATAATGTTGTTTCCTCGTCACAAACAGACCTGGAGTTGTTGTTTTGTTTCATCCGCACATGTTTAACACACAAACCCTGCATATTTAGGCTGAGTTGTTCTCGATTATGAAGGTTTGACGTTTCCAAAGTTAGTAGAAAAGACCGTGTGTTGCATTACGATGGGTTGGTGCTTGGTTTGTAATGGACACTGACTCCAAAGTGTGTCTGTGCATGTTTGATACAGTCAAAAGTAATTTCATTTCTTCCAAAGTTCTTCCAAAAATACGCCTAAAAATATGTAATATACAGGATACTTTATTGTTCTATCTTTCCAAAAATTCCACACTGACCACACGCGACCTACATACCCCAGATCTGAGCCAGAATCTGGGTCAAAATCACAGATACGCTACTGTGCATACTCTGGGTTACTATAAACAGTCTTTCTCACCATTATGTCAAATAATCTGTGAATCATTATTGTCAGCAGATGATTAACAGTAATTAAAACTTAAGTTAACATTTAAAGGGCCCATATTACGTTATTTTCTAATGTATATTATAATGTTTCCTCGTCACAAACAGACCTGGAGTTGTGTTTTGCTTCATTCACACATGTTTAACACACAAACCCTGCACATTTAGGCTGCGTTTCTCTCTCAAACAGAAAACACTCCACCTTGTGATGTCATGTGGTGATACAGGAAGAGCTCCTCTGTGTTTTTAAACTCCACACACCTTCACTAGAATGATCTGGATGACTTAAAGCCCTGGAATCGCACATCTCTACTGAACAAAAGGGAACATTTTGAGCTTTGTAGCTGTAGACAGACTAATAATGCAGGATTAATGCATATGTGAATGAAAAACACACATCTGGATATGTTTTTAATGAGGTAACATCATTAGTACATGGTTTAAAGCTCACAAGAGTCAACTTTACATATTATAAGACCTTAAAAGATTCGTTATCCAGAGAATTGGACATTATATTGTGTATTTTTTCCATTATATTCTATTTATTTATAGGACTTTGATTCAGGAGTTGGCATCGAGTGTACGATTCACAGACACTATTTACCTCCCTCCCTTCTCAGCCGCAGCCACAAACCAGGTGATAAAATCCGACGGCTTTTCATGTTACTCCGCAGAAGACATGTATCCATCACTGAGCGCCCCCCTCCCTCCTCTCGCCTCACTCCCCACCTGCGCCAGCCCGCCTCCCACTGAACCAATTATCTTTCCCAGTGTGCTCCCCCCTCCGGTTCTTGACCCTGTTGCTTTTTAGCATTTACCATGAATATGAAATTCATGATGTAGATTACATTGCTGATTACAGAAATGCCTTCTTCCTTTGGCGACAGGCGCGCTAGGTAAGATGTAATCGGGCTGAGAGTGGCAAAGGGGGTTCTTATTTAGTTTGTGCGACGAGATAGCGGCAGCAAAATGAAAAAGCCTTGCTCATTTCCTGTCGGCTACAACCACTATGAGGTTTCAAAGCAAAATGTTGCCCGGGTGATATGTATCGCTCAACTCACGCACACAACTCAACACAAAATTGCTTTTTTTTTCACTTTTGCGCCTGGCCACCAAAATGGAGAAAGCTTTGAATGGGATTTGAGGACGTCATTATGCAAGAAGCTATGAATTATACTATTTCCTTTTGTTGTGTAGAGTCTATTTCACCAGCAGGGTCATTGTGATAGCCAATATTATATTATATTTGGGACATATTGGGTTTTCTTTCTCCTTTGTGGTCGATATAAGCTTAATGAAGGAGTTTGTTGTTACAAATGAAAGGGAAGATTTGACCTCTGTAAGCATCACATTTTGTAACCTTAGAATTAGGCTTTTTGTTGAACTTGAGATATTTATTTCCTTTTGCTTCAAACCACACACTTCTCCAGTACTTTAGACGTGAGTCTGGTCACCGGCAAATCTCCCTGTTTTTAGATGGTCGTGATTGACAGGTGGATTAGCCAATCAGGGATAGGGGTGTGCAAAAATCTCAAAATATTAATATATCGTATTGTTTAATATAATGATGCAGGATCGATATCGCCAAGAGTATTTTCTTTGTATATTTTACCAAATTATTCTGTCACATCACTATTGTGTGTCTTGTTTAGAGGAAAGAAACTCGTTTATGCAGAACATTTGACATTTGATTCACTGTTTTGATGATTAAAATAGATTTATTTCATATTAACTTTGGTTTAACAAAGACTTTTAGTATCAGAGTTGTTGATATGTTGATATGTTGTGATCGTTCAGAGCCGTTAAACTGCACATGTCCCTGTTACATGTAAATGTGGAGCTCGTATAAACTGTGGATGAATAATATTGACCAATGTAACAGTCTGATGTGTTTTTCTAGTTAAAATGCACAAAAATAAATGCACTGTTAGATTCAGTCATCTTAAATAAATGGAAGCTAAATTAAGAAAAAAAATGGAGAGAATGGAAGTTGATCATTAAGTGTCCCGAAAGCCTTTATTTTTCACTGAACCGTATAAAATCAATTTGAAATATATTGTATTGTATTGAATCGATAGTGCACTGTATTGAGATATGTATCGGATCGTGGCCTATGTATCGTATCGGCAGCTTCTTAACGATACCCAGTCCTAATCGAGAACACGCATAACCTGTCCGAATTGAAAAAATAAAGATAAAATATGTCACAAGAGGCTGAAAGGCATCGGGAATTTCAACAAAAAACAGCAAAGCACTAAACTCTGTTAATCTGAGGTGAGAGAAATTTGACTTAATTTGTAAATCACAGGAGACCAATGAGCTCCTTCATTTCACATGTGTCACTGAAAAAAAAAAAATCAGATTGGACCATTATGTTTGACCGGGCTTGAGACACAGCAGAGGACATGGAAAACACACTAACATCAATTTGTACAAAAAATACATAGAGATATTGTGGATTTTTAGCGTTTTTGTGTAGGTTTATACAATCAAAAACCCAGATTCCATTGCGCTCTATGTGTGGTCAAAAAATTAAACCTCCATATCTCAAAACTACCAAAACTCAGGTACAATCTCCTAATTCTAAAGGGACGATTCCTCTACATTGAAGTTATAAGAAGCAGCGCTCAGGTGAAATAGGCTGGGGGTTTCTGGGGAAGAGCGTATTGTATAAGTCCCCTGTTGCCCATTTGGGACCGCCTGAAACAAGTGTAGATTGTCCCGGGCCAGCGCAGGGCCACAGGGAAGGGGGCAGGGCAGGGTGGAGATTCGGTTGGAGACTCAGACCCCATCCTGAAAACACAAACATACACCCGTGTTAAATTAAACCAGCGTCCCACGAGGAGCAGCCATCTCAAGGCTATTTTATGAACTGTTATGGTGTTATTGCAGTAAATCAAGCTACAAGGACTCGCCGAACGTCTATTCTTTGTGTTAGTCTTAAGCCCAGTGCGCTGAAGAGGGCGGAGTCACAATCAGGAAAAATGCGGTGTAAAAACTGCAAACGGGATCAGGGAGGAATACTGGGAGGTAGAGAGTGGCCCAAAAGTCACTGACACTTTTAAATCTTCAGTAGCTCCTATAATTTTTAACTTGTACTCACCAAATTTTAGCAGTAGATAAACTGAACCTTCCGAGATTTTTGGCAGTATAAACGGTTATAATCGTTCATTTACTTTTGAAATTATCACTACTTAAACGAGGGGAGGTAAAAATGACCTAATTTTAAAAAATAATGTTTTTAAAGTGTCCACTGTTTGTCTCTGAACAGCCTGAACCAACACACTTTACATAACATTTAAAACATTTCTGGGCTTATGGCTCTTATTTGATCCTCAATATCACGTTTTAAGTCGTTTATTCTCTGAGGTTTATTCACAAACACCTTTTCTTCCCCACAGGAAGAAATCAGGACTAGTCAGGTCTGTGGAGATCACATACTGCCCCCTGTCTGTGAAAAACACTTATTATTCCTTTAATGGCATTTACACTTGGGGCACCTCTGGTATTAAAATGTCAATGGTAACACCGCTGGGTTTCTGAATTTGACCCATGTGACTCAAAGTACCACTGTACAATGAGGGTTTGTTCCTCGGTGCTGTATTTGCTCATATTAATGTCGGAAGGGCCGTTCTAAATGCTCTGAAAAAATAAAATAAAAAAAATTTAGAAACAAAAGAGTTATGCATTTTTTTCAACTGTCAGTGACTTTTGGGCCACCCTGTAGAATTGATGAAAAGAGGATTAAAGACACTATGTAACTTTTTTGCTGGGTGATCTGGCACGTGCTCATCTCCAGGGAGATGTTTGTGCTTTCTTTGAAATGTTGGAACATGGAATTAAACTTACTTATCTTGCATTTACTCAATTACAGGTATATTTATTGCCAAGAAAAAACACTGAATTGTTGCATTCTTACTGTTAGTGGTGTCGCCCCTCCACAGATGTCACCTGTAAACTGGCCTGAGAACGTCACTTGCTTGTCCCGGTTGACGTCTAATGCCATACTGTGGGACTAGTGGCAGACCCCTTTAAATTTGTACCAAAATTAACTACATAAAGCCGCTGAATCCTGAGCATATCACAAATTATGAAAATAAGAAGTAGTAAGAAAAGAACAGAGGGCATATGTCGGTGGTGGTGAAAACGGGGACTGATCGGCAAAATGGCGTCTTGAAAATAGGCGATTATAGATGCACGAATCGCTCCAAATGCAACTTTGGGTGAGTAAATAGTGAGGAGAGACAATTATGACATGGTTCTGTAAGACTGTTCACTTTTGGTGTAAGTGTCAAAGACCAAGAGACTGAAACATAAAGTCAGAAAAGTTTTAATGAGTTTTACACAGGTAAAGAGAAACAATGAGACAACAGACTCTCATGAAAGGATAGGAAGAGAGTCCTGAGATGTGCATGTTGATAGTTTTTATAGTTTCTTCCAAAGTATGTGTGTGTATATGTATGAGGAGGGTCTTTCTTCTGGTCTGTAAGCTCCAGGCTGCTCTGCACAACATCTTCATGAGTTCTGGTGCATTCCATAGGTCTGCACCCCCCTGATGTGCACGTGTTATTAACCTTTGCATTAGTAAATCAAGATAACCGGTTTGATGCTGTGCTGCACTGCTCGAAAATACCTTACCCTAGTGCATTGAAAGCTGCTATTGTTAATTTGCCGCATATAACACGTAACAGGAACCATGTGGACGGCTAAACGTTTATGGTGAAGGTTGTTTTAAAGAGTGAAAAATGTCACATAATAAAGACTAAAGGTTTATAAGAGCTCGTGTGAGTATTACGGTAAAATTGTTTCTTAGGAACAGACACAACATGCCAATATTCACTTTGTTCAGCAGTGTTAGACTTCCTACTGTCATAGTTTGTTCATAAAAGTGAGATTATATATGATAATGTTACATGTGACAGCTTTAATCTTTGGCTGCATTGGGATTTAATGCAAATATGTGAGTATAAAGAGACAATACACATTTATGAGCTTTGCACCAGGTTTTAGTTGCGTTTTTATCTTGCGATTTTATTTATTTCTGTATACCTAAATATAACACTATCTCAAAGCATTAAAACATCCAAACAACCAATGAAACAAAGTGATGCTTACCCCTGTCCTTTAAAGGTCCTGTATTACATCAAAATTGACTCTTGTGAGTTTTAAGTCATGTTTTAATGCTGTCATCTCCCCTGTCTGCATCTCCAAAGCTCAAAATGCTCTGTTCCACCTTGTGATGTCATGTAGTGCTAGTTTTTTTTAAGTTAACAGCTACTTTTACCTTTAGTTCCATTGAAATGTGCAGTTCCAGGTCTGAAGTCATCCAAATGATTCAAGTGAAGGTGTGTGGAGTTTAAAAAGACAGTGGAGCACTTCCTGTATTACCGCATGACATCACAAGGTGGAACAGAGTGTTTTCAGTTTGAGAGAAGAACTCAGCCTAAATATGCATGGAATATATTTGTGTGTTAAGCATGTGAATGAAACAAAACACAACTCCAGGTCTACTCAGAAAATAGTGTAATATGGGCCCTTTAATGTTACTCCCGTATGTGATTTTGTCTCTGCAGAGTAAGTCCTGCACCAGCACTGCTACAGTCCAGCTTAAAGTTTCATTTGGCCCAGTGTAGGAAGGGCTTTTGGAGTTGTGTTGTGAGTCTAATTCAATCCAGTGATGGGCCATGTCTTCTTCATTACCACAGTGAATTACCTGCTCTCACCCTTTTCCTCTGACATTCAATCTAGCCTGCCGCATAGGTGTTATCTCACTGAGGCACAATAGAGCTACAGACACTCCCGGATGTGTGGCCGTGTACCGCTCTCCAGCACGCTCCCAAAAGCACACACATTTGCACTTTTATTCAAGAAAATGTCATTCTGAACAAGAGTATACAGTCTAGAGTTTAGGTGTGTAAAATTCTGTTAACTGAAAGCGCTGCGGCGGAAGTAAGTAAGTCTGCGACATGCGTGTTCCTGTTTGGCTGAAAGAGCATATACATAAGACGATTTTCCATTTTTATTGAATTCTTGGGAGCAATAACCACTCTTTCAGCCTGTGCATATAGTACACAATGGAACTGTAAATAACACATGCCTAAACAACAAAAAATATATATAGTTGTCCCTCACTGTAACACCTTTCACCTTTCTCGCTGTTTTGTGGATTTTTTTGGTGCAATTTTACATGTTTTTTTGTATGATCGTGCATTGTGTTCTGCGTCCTGATTGGCTGAGGGACTGTAGACCATTGTGTTCTGCGTCCTGATTGGCTGAGGGACTGTAGACCATTGTGTTCTGCGTCCTGATTGGCTGAGGGACTGTAGACCATTGTGTTCTGCGTCCTGATTGGCTGAGGGACTGTAGACCATTGTGTTCTGTGTCCTGATTGGCTGAGGGACTGTAGACCATTGTCCATCAGTCTCCTCCGTGTCTCCTGTACAGTACAGAATGTGTCAGACAAATTTACATAAATGTTGGATCACAGTGTGACTCTTAAGTGCTGTATGTTTGCAAGTTTTCTCCCCGACAAAACCCACAATGTCGATGAAACGTTCTGCACCGACAAAGGCACCGACGAAGGTTTGAACTTTGTGTTTAAACAAGAGAGAAATGTGAGAAAATGTTAATGCCTGAGTGAGAAAAGTGTATAAAGTGTGTGGTGAGGGGTTTTACAGACAAGAAACATATAGAATAATTGTGAAAAATAAAGCGGATTATTTTTAGAACGTAACCTCCACGATAATGAGGGACCACTGTAGATACATAAGTAAAACCACATTTTAAGTTGAAACAAAATGGTCCAAAAACAAAATTTAAACATGTTGTTGTGTCGTACTTTAGACCATCTGTGTCCTGTACAGTACAGAATGTGTCAGACAAATTGACATAAATGTTGGATCGCAGTGTGACTCTGAAGTGCTGTATGTTTGCAAGTTTTCTCCTCGACAAAACCCACAATGTCAATGAAACCGACAAAGACACCAATAATACTGTACTTATTCTTTTAAATCTACGAAGGTTTGAACTTTGCGAGTGTTTAAAAAAGAGAGAAATGTGAGAAAATGTTAATGCCTGTGTGAGAAAAGTGTATAAAGTGTGTGGTGAGGGGTTTTACAGCCAAGAAACATATAATCAAGCTGACTACTTTCGACTGATTTCGACTATTGCGGGTTTTTTTAGAACATTACCCCGTGTTAAACAAGGGACCACTGTACATACTGTAAAGATATTCACTATTTACCATGACAGCTTTACTCAAATGAAACTGACCTCTGCTGCATCGCTATTTATACAAAGATGTGTGTATGGAGACTTATCCGCACTGCACCATAAATTAAAGCTGTTAATTTAATATATTTCTCTATGAATAAATAAAACATAACTAGTTACAGTAAAAAGAATGTTTGAATTTGTATTTTTTCTTGCAACTTTCCGCTCCCACCCACACATCTTGAATGCAATATTTTAATGTTACCGCTAAAAGTAGCTGAGTAATTCATATACCATCTTAAACTTTGCTTAAGCCATTCTTTCATCTGTGAGAAACTTTGCCTTAATTACACAAACCATGAGTCATGTTAGACGTAGCATTTGAACAAAGTTGGTTTTGGAAAAGTTAAGGCTGTGTTTGATCTTCGGACTTGCGCAGAGCAGAGAGAGAGCTCCCCATCTGCTTTCAGTGAGTCATGCAGTACATTGAAATTCTATTCACTACAGTGGTTCTGTAACACAACTGATGAACCGACTGCAGAGCCCCCAAATGATGCTTTGACATGTTTTAAGCATAACTCTGAGAAAAGGTTCAAAGAGCGGTGTTCAGAGAGGGCACGGGCACGGATGCACCCACTTCACAAAGATTACAGTTTTTTAGACTCTGGTGGTCAAACTTTGAACTTCTCATCTCTGTCAAAGGTAATTTAGCATGACTGCTTTAAAATACTGCTCCACAATCTTCAAAGTCGCCACTCCAGTAGTAGGGCTTATGCCATTAAATTAAAAAAGACATATTATGACTTTTTTCTGGTAGTTATAATCTACGGCACACACAGATTATCATTTTACATTTATTTCAGTTTAAGTCAAGATATTGACCTAGAAACGGCTCTGTTGACTTCTGGTTTCAAACTACAGAGGATATTTCCACCTGCGTCTTTGCGGCGTGTCACTATAGACGTCAAGACAACGAGATCTGCTGTGACCATTGTGTCAAAAAGGCCGTGCAACACAGAATATACGTAGCACACTTTTAGAAATCTCACTTTTTTCAAATGGCCGTGATTGACAGGTGGAGCAGCGAATCAGGGACAGGCATGTGAGAGGGTGCTGACATAAGAAGAAAAAAAAAACAGCAAACCAGAACCAGCAAAATCACTGGGATGTAGCCCCAAAATAAGATAAAACTAAAAACAGGTAAGTAAAATGGACTGGACGAGCAAGAGGTTTACAAAAGTTACATCAAGATTTATTATTAATTATTAGTTTAAAAAGAGTTCATCTTCCTTACATATTTAAATACCCTGCAGTGATTGTTTGGCTGTGGGGTCAACCAGAACCAGTCCATGACAAACACACGCAAGTCTAAACCGCTCCAGACAACTTTTAATGTTCCAAACAATATCTTACGACAGTCTGCACGTGTTAACCCGGGTACATCAAACGGGACTCTACAGGAACAGCCCAGGACAGTGGACACATACTGGGGAAGCCCTGCGTCCCGCTCGCTGAAGCAGACGTCATGAGACCCCAAGTATTCTGACAGGCAGGGCCCTAGCTTTCAGGGGGCCCTGAGCTGAATTTGTCTCTGGAGCCCCAAACAGCGGATGCCTCCTGGTTCAGCTATTGGTGATTCACATTTGACACATTATCACATTATGCTCTCATCACTTTGAACAATTGTATTTGTGTTTATCTGACCAACATCAGACTGAAAACATCCAGAATGTCACAACTACCACAGTCACAGGAACAGAACACAAACATATAAGGGGGGTCAAAATTTTTTAACATTCTAGACATTTTTTCTTTGTTTCTGGTGGATTTTAATGTGTTCCAGTTGGCGACAGTGGGCTTAAATTTACATTATAAAGGTCCTTACACCAGCGTAAACTCATAGCTGCCCTCACCTCTGCCCGACTCAAAATCAAATGTAGCAGCAGTAGATATTTTGCTACTATAGATATAAAACAAGTGTAATTGTTTTAGAGAGATATTTAGGCAGCCGTAAACACAAAAGCCCCGTGTCCAGTAAAACTTGATATAATATTTTCAATATAAATGTATGGGCTCTTGGGGGCCCTCTGCTGGCCTTGGGGCCCTAATCAGCTGCTTAATCTGCTTATAGGTTGGACCGACCCTGATTCTGACTGTACCCAGCCACGCGATAGCTCTCAAACCAGTGGCAGCATGCTAAAAACTATAACATTAAAATACTAAAATTTTAATTAATTAATTGAAGTCATGTCACTACAAATGGTCCGTTTATATTGGAAAAAATAAAGAAAAATATACATCACAGGGGGCTGAAAAAACATTTTGGATTTATGTAGAATCAATGGGCGAAGCTCTAAACTCAAATTAATTTGAGGTGAGATAAATTACATTTTATTTGTCAATCATAGATGACCAATGAGCTCCTTCATTTAACATGTCACTAAAAATATGAGTCTGATTGAACTTGAGATACACAGGAGGTGCGTGGGGACCAAACTATGTATAAAAATATAGATATCATTCTGGATTTGCCAGACAGAGATTTAGTATAATGAGTCTCCTTTAAACACACCACCTTTTACGAAAGAGTGTCCAAACAGAAGCTGGTTCCTCCTAAGTTGATTAGGTTTACGTATGGCATGGTGAGGGCTATTTCAACGCTGTTTCAGTTAATTAAATGGGTGATTGGATTACTACGAGAGAACGAGCATTTTGAGAGCTGGAAATTAACTTATCCAGAATCACTCAAACGTGCTTGAACGAAACACAACTGGAGGTATATTTTTAGACTGAACTCAGAGTAGCATAATATAGAACATTGAGGATGCAAGCCCTGACTCCTTTACTCCACTTTCTTCATAGTGGTTCTATAAAACGCCCTCACGCTTTAAAGGACAAGGACGAGAAGAGGTTACGTCAGACGCCTTTTCAAAAACGCTCTTCTTTGATCTTCCTTAACTTCAGACTCCATTTTACATGTTGAGGTCATCTTGGTTACAGCGCATCAGTATTGGAAACAACATTCATGTTCAGGTCAAAGTGAGCTTTATACATTGTGTTAGAGCGTACAGCGTGTAGAATAAGTTGAATGGGCCAGATGTCAGCTTTAGCTTGAATACCCTGCCTCTGTTGCACCTCTCCCCTCTGTCCCGTCGGAGCAGGTAAGGCAGAGCTGAGGACCAAGCAACAAGCAAATAGAGTTGTGTGCTGCATACATGGGAGTATACAGTCGCAGTCTGTTTGTCCCCATAAATCCCACTGATCCGCCGCAAAATCCAGTCTACGACACAGGGCCCTGTGTCTGGGGCCCAAGGCGAGCCCTGACAGGTGGTGCCGTCCCGAGTGTTGCCAAGGTGACTGTCTGGAACATGGCGGCTGGGGAGGGGGAGGGAGGGGGCCGAACTCCTAAAAATATTACTCCCGAGATCTGCAGCGTGGAATACTCAATGGTGTTCTGTGTCCTCAGCTTTTTTTTTTTTTTTCCAGATGAAAAATAGAAAGAAAATGGATAAGCAAAGACTGTCAAGAGCGGTGAGAAGTTGTAGTTGAAGTAGTAATAACTTATCCATCCTTCAAGTTTCATAGGTGACATGTGTCTTGCTGAGGGACACAATGGCAGTGTGCAGTGTCATACTTTTGATTTATTATATTATTATACAGTTGTCCCTCACTATATCACGGATCACCTTTTACGGTCTTGCTGTTTTGCAGATTTTTTTAGGGCAATTTTGCATGTTTTTTTACATCGTATGAGCCTGCATTGTGTTCTTCGTGCTGATTGGCTGAGAGACTGTAGACCATTGTGTTCTGTGTCCTGATTGGTTGAGGGACTGTAGACCATTGTGTTCTGTGTCCTGATTGGCTGAGGGACTGTAGACCATTGTGTTCTGCGTCCTGATTGGCTGAGGGACTGTAGACCATTGTCCATCAGTCTCCTCCGTGTCTCCTGTACAGTACAGAATGTGTTCAGACAAATTTACATAAATGTTGGATCGCAGTGTGACTCTGAAGTGCTGTATGTTTGCAAGTTTCTCCCCGACAAAACCCACAATGTCGATGAAACGTTCTGCACCGACAAAGGCACCGACGAAGGTTTGAACTTTGAGAGTGTTTAAACAAGAGAAATGTGAGAAAATGTTAATGCCTGTGTGAGAAAAGTGTATAAAGTGTGTGGTGAGGGGTTTTACAGCCAAGAAACATGTATAATCTGACTACTTTGCGGATTTCACCTATTGCGGGTTATTTTTAAAACATAACCCTGGCGATAAACGAGGCACCACTGTCGTTCCATATTTTGAATTCCGAGTGAGTATCAAAGAAACCAAAGAGCCAACCCAGAGCGAGGCTGTTGTTGTGTTTGACGCGCCTTCGAACTTGTATCACTGGTTTAGTAAGGGGTCGGTGCTTAGTAACGCTGTCAATCAAACCTGTTGCTAAGGCTAGCGGGAGCGACCTCGGGTAAAGAAGGCACCTGATTTGTTTGTTATTAATGTCCATATCTTGATTTACGGTCAAATTAGCTAAATAAAAATATCAGGATCATGTAAAGCGGGTTAATATGAACATTTTAAGACCAAAATGACGAGTCTGACAGCAGCAGTTACAGAGAGAGGGGCGACAGCTTTTCAATAGGAAGTGAATTGGAGCCAGAGTCGATGAAGCTGGAAGTGCGCCCATGCTCATTTCCTCTTTGGATAGCTACAGTATGTCCATTTATATAGACAGTCTATGAACCTGGCACAGCTGAATTCAGCATTTTGACTGACGACTTGTGTAATTGTGGCCTGTTGTTTTATCATGCAAAACTTACGCACCTATAACAGTGACATTTAAACAAAGACTTCACAAAAATGAGCATACTAGATTATAAACGTGCTCACAGCTGCAGAGTCTGACCTTTTCTCTCTCCAGAAGGCTCTAAAAACAAATAAACAACTTGTATTTTTAAATGGCTCAGGTGTGGAGCTGATCAGCCAGGATTCAAATATATTTATAACAAGCTACTAAAGGCAACGTTCTTACACTAGACACAGCAGTGCTTTAGTTTGAAATGTAGGGGAGACTCCATGGAAGAAAATGAATGAAAAATGTCCCATGTTTCGCCGTGTGGAGCTGGGACCTGCCTCGTCGGCCTGTCTACCTGTCCCTCTCTGACGTCTTACAGTGTTTTTATGGCCCCATCATTAAACTGCACATAACTCAGAGACACCTCGCCTCAAAATGCCAGATATGGAATATATCATCCACAAACCTTTCATGTTTATGGAAAAAAGAAAATATATCCTCAGAAGAGCATGGGGCGTTTTTACAAAGTCATTAATTGAGGTTTTGGCTGGTTTTAGGAAGTGAATATGAATAAATGGGCAGCACAACCTCCGTATGTACCTCTGGTGTTTATTTAATTATAAAGGTCAAGGCAAGTTTATTTGTACAGCACAGTTCGTACACAAGGTAATTCAAAGTGCTTTACAGAATAAGAAAGGTGTTAAAATCAAAAAATAAATAATCACAAATAATTATAACATGAACATTAAAAGAAAAGTCAGTCATATGCACAGCTAAACAGAACCGTTTTGAGCTTGGACTTATTAAAGGGGCCTGTGTCACATCTTCAGGGAGACTGGTCCAGGTTTTAGCTGCAGAAAACTGAAACACTGATTCTCCATGTTTAGTCTTGGTTTAGCCTGGCTTAGTCCTGGTTTAATCTTGGTTTAGTTCCTGGTTTTGTCCTGGTTTAGTCCTGGTTTTGTCCTGCTTTAGTCCCGCTTTAGTCCATGTTCAGTCCATGTTTAGTCCTGGTTTAGTCCTCAGAGTGTGAGATGGTCATGCGGCTGTAACATGTGGGAGATGTTCTTTGGTGCTGGTTCATGGAGAGACTTGTTCACACAGAGCTGCTTTAAAGTCTCTTCTCTGAGCCACAGGAGCCAGAGACCTGAGCACAGGACACATGTGTGAAGTACTTCCTGGTTCTAGTCAGGACCCGAGCAGCAGTGTTCTGGATGTACTGTTCTGTCTTAAGGCTCGTTTGCAGAGGCCAGTGAGCAGGACGTTACAGTCGTCTAACCTACTGGAGACAAATGCAGGATAAGTAAATCTGTTCACTAGTATATGGTCAGTTTTAACTGTGATGTTTTATTGTTTTGTAAAGTATTCTACAAATGTTATTAAGGATGTAAATGTTCTTCAAAGAACATGTTATCTTCAAATACTTTTCAGTACCAGCTTTCTGTATTAATGATGCATTACATCTGATCCACAGAAGCTGTATCATATTGATGTTCTGTCCTCAGGCCATTCATCCCTTTTAATAAGTTTGCATTATGCAAATTAACCAGTGTAAAGACTTTGGCCCTGGATATAGAATGGCATGGAAATAAAATGGTATTAGTGTTTTTCTGACAGACTGACATATTAGTATTTATATAGCGTTTTTCCACCTACAAAGATACAGACAGGAGAGGGCCCAGGCCTGCCCTGGTCACAGGCCAAACTATCCTTTTTTTATCAAAGCCTACAAAGCGGCCGGCCCCCAGTGTGTGATCAATACAGTGTGGTGCTTTATACACAGCTTTGACTGGTAGCCTTTCGGCGTCCTGAGTCTCTCCGACTCCGTCCCCCAGTCCCCCAGTCTCACCTGCTCTCCCCCAGTCTGAGCTCTGAGTATTTTATACCAGAATGACAAAGCTACATACATTTCAAGGCACACACTGACATTCACACACCAGAGTACACAGACATGGGGAGTGAGGCGGGTCCTGCTCAACGACACAACAACACTATTTGTGAGCTAGGATCAAACTGCTCTACCAATAATGTTAATGCTAGGAGCAGAATTCGAACCACCAACCAGTGGATCAGAGGAGCTTTGGACCACTCTACTTACTACTCTGAGCTACTGCCACTCCGAAGTCAGAAAGGGAGGTCAAAGATTGTCCTGCGCTGTGTCTGCACATCAACATCTCTGTTCAAAATGTGATTAGAAAAGTAATAAGTTGCCTTGTCACGTGGTGCCCCTGCCAAAGCCCCAAAAATGGGATTTGAGATCAATCAAAAGCTAATATAAAACTTCATGAAAAACAACACTATTATAAATGTCACCATCTGACCCATTTTATGCTCAAATAATTGAAAACAATGAACTCATAAATCTTGCAAATTACAGCAAAATATGTACTTTACTAAACTATTCCGAGTAGCATTGCTTGGCTCTGTAGTTAGTGGAGCTCTTGTTCAATGTTGCAGAAATCTGGTGTATTGCAGTCACCAGCATTAGTCATTATCACAGTGGGATGAGCGCGGCGTGTCGGCCGTGATAACAGTGACACCTACAGGCCGAGAGCTGCACCGACCTTCATGCAACTAATGCCACCACTAATTTTATCAATGGTGCAAGACAGCCAGCCCAAGGTCGAACAAATCAAGACAGCTTTTTATCCCAAAGAGGCCTCGTGGAATGTGTCCAGCGCACATATACCTTATAGGATATGGCATGGAAGATTTTATACATGTCAAAACACTGTCGCTTATCATAATTTGCATTGAGATTCAATATTTTAGACAGTGCTAGCAAAAGGAAGTCTGCTGCAGGGTGTGTGTGAGAGTGGCATAAATTTGGGTGATTTTGGTTGAACCGTGCAGCTGTCTGGAGAAAAATAAACATATTTTTCAGGAGTTCTTGTGTGGGAAGCTTGTGCTGCTCTCTCGAGAGACCTGTGCCGCCTTTTTTGGCAAGAAAACACATTAAACCGGTATGGGAATGGATGCTGTAACTTTATGGCGCAATATAATATCCTCCTCCTTGTGAATATTTATTATGAAATGGCTATTGAAACTAAACCCTCTGAGAATATTAAAATCTTTCTAAATGTGTTAGATAGACAGATTTTCATAGAGACGAGCAGGTGACAGGCCAGGTTACAGCCAGGTCAGATCTGTGGAAAGGTGACCCAGTTAAATGGTAAATGGTCACGTTTTTATATAGCGCTTTTCCACCTTCGAGGCACTCAAAGCACTTTACATCAGCGAACGACTCACCCATTCACACACACATTCAGTCACCGGTGTACGCCGACACTAGGGGCGAGGTGGGTTAAGTGTCTTGCCCAAGGACACAACAATAGTATTCATATGTGAGAGCGCCACCAACCAGCTACCAACTGAGCTTCTACTGTCACCAGGTAGAATGCTTTTCAATGAAAACGTGGGCAATAAAAACACCCGTGATGAAACTAAAGCAGGACAAAATAAGTTTAATGCCATACTGTGGAACATTGCAAGTAAAACATATGACAGTCTTCACCTGAAAAGTTACATAATGCACATTTAAAGATCCCATATTACACTATTTGTTTTATTTGTTATAATGTTGTTTCCTCATCACAAACAGACCTGGAGTTGTTTGTTTTATTCACACAGGTTTAAGGCACAAATTTAGGCTGAGTTCATCTCTCAAGCCGAAAACACTCTGTTCCACCTTGTGATGTCATATGGTAATACAGTGGTCCCTCGTTTATCGCTGGGGTTATGTTCTAAAAATAACCCGCAATAGGCGAAATCAACAAAGTAGTCAGCTTTAAGGCTGTAAAACCCCTCACCACACACTGTATACACTTTTCTCACACAGGCATTAACATTTTCTCACATTTCTCTCTTGTTTAAACACTCTCAAAGTTCAAACCGTCATATATTTTATCCCTCTTCCTCGATGATCGCTTTAAATGTGTTGTTCATATGCCTCTGCTCCAGTGGTATCCGCAGAGAAGCCTTTTTGTGCACAGAAACACTTAAGTCCAAGACATTTCTGAAATGTGTTGCAGAACATTTTATCGACATTGTGGGTTTTGTCTGGGAGAAAACTTGCAAACATACAGCACTTCAGAGTCACACTGTGATCCAACATTTATGTAAATTTGTCTGACACATTCTGTCCTGTACAGGAGACACGGAGGAGACTGATGGACAATGGTCTACAGTCCCTCAGCCAATCAGGATGCAGAACACAATGGTCTACAGTCCCTCAGCCAATCAGGACGCAGAACACAATGCACGTTCATATTTTGCACAAAAAAAAGCTTGCAAAATTGCACACAAAAGAATCTGCAAAACAACGAGACTGCGAAAGATGAATCTCAATATAGCGAGGGACAAATGTACAGGAAATGCTTCACTGTGTTTTTAAACTCCATACACCTTCACTAGAATCATTTGGATCATTTCATTCCTGGAATTTCCAAACTCTAGAGAACAAATGGTAAACGATCGTTATTAACTTTAACACTACCACTTGATGACATCACAAGGTGGAACAGAGCATTTTGAGCTTTGAAGATGTAGACAGGTCTGTTTTTGAGGAAGAAACGCCATTATAACATGACTTAAAGCTCACAAGAGTCAGTTTTGTGTAATATGCGATCGTCAAATAAAAAAAGTCAATATTACATTAACAAATAATCAATATGGAGCAGATAAGAAGCTGCAGTAGAAATACATAACGATTTGAGTATATTCTTTATACAAACATCGCACTTACCGAAATGGAAACTCACCTAGAATTGTCCAAAAAGGCATTATAATTCCGCGAAACACCTGAACGCCTTCAACACCCTGCAATTTCTGGCACGTTAGAGCGATGTGTCTCTTACTGCAACAAAACAGTGAATCATCGCAACACGCACCATTCCCAGCATCCATCAGCGCACTGCCTGCCATTCAGAGACCCTTTCAGGAAGCACGCTGTCCCTATTACCGACATTTGGATTTGACATGTCCCATAAAAGCCGCACTCTCCTGCTCCCTCCTTGCTTCTCAATTACCCATGCAAAACGTGTTGTTGTAGCAAATGCCCCACTGATGCCAGATAAGGCTCGTACTATTCAGACGTGACTGTAGTCCAGCTGCCGTCGGCGTTGCACTACACACATCTAGCTGGTTTAACGGTTGTGTTGCTTGTAGAATGGTAAATAAAATCTCCAAACAAGCCGAAAGAACATGTCAGTTTGCAATGGGAGAGCTAACCGCACCATCGCATTGTGAAAACTCTGCTAATTTAAAACTAACACTGCTACAAATGGCTTTTATCATGGTATTCCTTTATATTTTAACGAGGCCGCTAGTGTAGTTGCAGCATTTTGTGACACGGAAAAGTTATACAAAAAGGAAAAAAGGGGACCTGTTTAGTAAGTCTGCGCACAAAAGCACTCAAAAAAACACATGAGTTGGAATTTCCCAGGATTGTTACGTCACAGGTAGAAGTCCAGATGTTTCCTGTGCTGTTTTTAAGTCTATAAATCATTGTCAAACCATTTTTAAGCATTTCTGCCAGTATAACTACATGCTTCTGTTAGCAAGTAGTTTGTGTATAGTAATAGCAATAGTAATTGTCTCTGCTTCCAGTAGATGGCGCTCTAACCCCAGTAGTTCCCAGTATTGGAACGCACCTGTAGAAAAAAACTCTTAATATCAGAAAATATCCAGTATCTGAGGTAATTAAGTCTGATATCAGTACAAATCATGCATTATACTTGACATCTGATTCTCTGTACTTCATTTTATACAAGAAAACACAGAAATAGTAAAACTCATTGGGATTTAAAGCGGATGGAATATGTGAATCTACTTGTCAGCTGTCAGTTTCTGTTGATGCTCCATAAGCGTGCAGCTGGATTGGGGACCCTTCTTATCTGAACCTCATCTGTGCTGTTGGGGCTAGCACCAACTGAAAACCTGTGGTCACAGCCTGAACCTGTGCACCCAGACTCCAGGCAGCACGGGGGGTAAGGAGAGCTGGGAGACAGTATTATGACATAAAACCAGCACTGCAAATACAACTTTATATATTTTAGATTATGTTCTTATACAGGGTGGCCCAAGAGTCACTGACAGTTGAAAAAAATGCATAACTCTTTTGTTTCTAAATATTTTTCTTTTATTTTTTCAGAGCATTTAGAACGACTCTTCCGACATTAATATCAGTAAATACAGCACTGAGGAACGAACCCTCATTGTACAGTGGTACTTTGAGTCACATGAGTGAAATTCACAAACCCAGTGGCGTTACTCGACATTTTAATACCAGAGATGCCCCGAGTGTAAATGCCATTGAAGGAATAATAAGTGTTTTTCATAGACAGGGGGCAGTATGTGATCTCCACAGACCTGACTAGTCCTGATTTCTTCCTGTGGGTCTATCTTAAAGAAAAGGTGTTTGTGAATAAACCTCAGACAATAAACGACTTAAAACGTAATATCAAGGATCAAATAAACCCGGAAATGCTTTAAATGGTGTGTAAAGTGTTTTGGATCGAGCTATTCAGTGCAAAACCACAATGGTGGACACTTAAAAAACATTATTTAAGTGTGAGTGAACAATTATAACCGTATATATTGCCAAAAATCTCGAAGGTTCAGTTTATCTACTGCTAAAATTTGGTGAGTATAACTTAAGAATTATAGGAGCTACTGAAGATTTAAAAGTGTCAGTGACTTTTGGGCCACCCGATGGTCCTATATGAACAAACTCTAACTTGTATGTACTTGTCCACCACTGGGATTTTTTAGTTTTTCTAATTGCTGTTTGTGAAATTTTACATTTAA
Source organism: Periophthalmus modestus (assembly GCA_019594935.1). Classification (NCBI taxonomy): domain Eukaryota; kingdom Metazoa; phylum Chordata; class Actinopteri; order Gobiiformes; family Gobiidae; genus Periophthalmus; species Periophthalmus modestus. The sequence goes on from JAIEZT010001390.1 coordinate 31,087,078, forward strand.
AAATCACTTCAGTGTTGTCTCTTGTCGATGACGCATTCCTTTTACTTGTGTATTACATAATTCCACAAATGAACTTGACCCATTATTACTAAGAAATGACTATTTTGTTGGAATAATCATGACTTTAACTGCTCCGTTTTCAGATCCAAAACAGTAACAGTTTGCACAGTTGTTAGTGGAGTTACCCACTGACCCGAAGATTGGCAGTTTGAATCCCACTCTCATCATAAACTTCCTTGGTTGAGCGCTCATGTAAAGATCTTTAAAGCCAAAAGTTGTAATTCCAACACCACAGGGACAGTGGCTCAGCAGGTCTGTGAGATTGAACACTATTTAACTATAGAATAGAGCAAAACGCATTTAATTTAACTATTTCAAGATGAATCCCATGTTCTTTAGTTGGTTTGTTCAATCAGGTAATCATTACTAATTATAAAACAAATGAATAACCTAATAATAATGTTACTCTATTAATCTTATTGTGCCCTGCCCACTTTTGCAATAAATGCGACTAAGCTGTGCTGTCTTTGTGGTGACCCCTCCAGTTAAGTGGGAATCCCCTCATTTCAATGGGGAATTTGGGAAAAGTTTTGCTGCTAAAATCTGACAGTGGCCCCTCATTTATTGTGGGAGTAACGTTCTAAAAATAGTAGTCAGCTTTATTTTTTACAATTATTATGTATGTTTTAAGATGTAAAACCCCTCATCACACACTTTATACACTTTTCTCACACAGGCATTAACGTTTTCTCACATTTCTCTCTTGTTTAAACTCTCTCAAAGTTCAAACCTTCGTCGGTGCCTTTGTTGGTGCAGAACGTTTCATCGACGCAGAACACAATGATCTACAGTCCCATAGCCAATCAGGACGCAGAACACAATGATCTACAGTCCCTTAGCCAATCAGGACGCAGAACACAATGGTCTACAGTCCCTTAGCCAATCAGGACGCAGAACACAATGATCTACAGTCCCTTAGCCAATCAGGACGCAAAACACAATGGTCTACAGTCCCTTAGCCAATCAGGACGCAGAACACAATGATCTACAGTCCCATAGCCAATCAGGACGCAGAACACAATGGTCTACAGTCCCTTAGCCAATCAGGACGCAGAACACAATGATCTACAGTCCCTTAGCCAATCAGGACGCAGAACACAATGATCTACAATCCCTTAGCCTTTATACGGGACTATTTCAAAAACTGACAGAATACCTCACCTGCTTGTTAATCATTGATAACAGAACATTTAATACTAGCTCACATGACTGCACAAAGTTAAGAACTAGCAGCATCAAAACTGAGACGGATTTTTAGCTGTTTTGCTTTACAAACATGGGATACACTCGAAGGAAAAGCAAAACTGGATACATCAGTGACACGATCACAATTTAATAATCTGGTAACAGACTTTTATATGGACTTTTTTTGTTTCTTTTTCGGCTTGTATTGCATTTTAAACAGGGCACCCATGAAAAAGAGCCCAAGTGCTCTCAGTGGGTTCCCCTGTATAAATAAAGATAAGGAAAGAACGGAAAGTCAAGGAAAGTTGGCAGCTCCATGCAAAATAATACAAACCGAATGACGATGGTGGAGTTACAAACCAGTGCTTCATCAGTATAAATGTCTTATCTGCAGCGTGGCATTACCATTGCAATGAAACTATACATCCAAAGGTCCTGCCCTGTCCTGTGTCAGACCTCTCACCATCTGAATGTGAGGTGACAGGGCACACATCAAATATTTAAGATCTGAGAATGGGTGATGTATGCGAGGACCTCACCCCTGTTCTGTGTCACGCACGTCTTGTGTCATCATGACTTCTGTACAGATACAACACGATGTGAGGATTGATGTATATAAAAAACTCATCAAAGATTTGCACACAATGCTTATGTGTGTGATCAAAGTGCGCTGGTGTCGTACAGTGCTCTATATTCAGCTCTCAGAAGTTAGCACACGGTGAAAGCATCAGGAAGACACCGACACGCAAGACAAAGGCTACACCACGGCTTTAAAGGGCCATGCCATCACCAGGAAGTTACATAGTGTTGCTTTAAGGAACACAGAACTTCAATAAATCAATGCTACCGCCAATAAAAGCGAAGAAGATGAAGCACGGTGCTGCTAACATAAAATAAATTCACATTTAAAAACAGCTAAATTACTTACAATAACACTGCAGAGTATGAAAAAATGCAAAAGTATCTCTCCATGGGGTCACATGTCTAGATGAAAAGATGCATGTTGTAAGCAGGAATTTAAAGCTTCTGTAAATGGCCCATGTTATAATATTGTTTCCTCATCAAAAACCTTTCCCAGAGTTGAGTTTTGTTTCATTCACACATGTTTAACACACAAAACCCTGCATATTTAAGTTCTTCTCTCAAACAGAAAACACTCTGTTCCACCTTGTGATGTCATGAAGTAATACAGGAAGTGCTTCACTAGAATCATTTGGATCATTTCAGCTCTGGAATTGTCAGTCTCTTCTGAAGATGTCTGTGTAATCTCTCAGTCGTCCAGGTCTGATCCATAGTAAAAGCCGAAGTTAAATATTACTTATCTTATTTATAGCTCCATCCTCGGACCCAAAGCAAACAAAGGAAACAAAGAAAACAAAAGAGCTAGCCAATAAGCTTGTTTAGGCTGAATAGGCAAGCAATAGCTGTTTAGAGTTTCATATAGTTAGCGCCTCCTTTTCAGATAGATATAAGGCAGTGTCCACCAGGAATCTGACCAGAACTGAAGAAGCGGCTTGGATGAGGAGCAGTTCTATCCAGTTGACAGATTTAACTTCGGCTTGTGGTATAATCTCGACTGAACAAAAGCTAAAAGGTAGCTATTAACTTAAAACTACCGCTTCATGACATCACAAGGTGGAACAGAGCATTTTGAGCTTTGAGATGTGGACAGACTAATAAAAAGTGTTACTCAAACATATGAATCCCAATGGTCACATTTTTATTCAGCGCTTTTCCATCTTCAAGACACTCAAATGATTTTACAAGTCTGTGGAATAGTTAAAGCCAAATGAGATTAACATGCACAAGTTTTCAAAAGAGTTTGCGCATGTGACAAAGAAATGGCTGATATTAAAGCAAGTTTGCATCAATTAGTGAATGTGCATGAAAGAAAAAAGATTTGTGTATCTGAAATTGACTGATTGTGTATGTGTGAACTGACTGCTTTTAGAAATGGAGTATTTTAGGGGCCAGATGTGTTGTATTAGATGTTGCTCTTACGTAACATGAGCCTGTCCAGGGACTACAGGTGGAAATTAGTATTTTTGCTATAACCTGGCACCTTTTCTTTCCTTTTTCCTGTTTTTTTTTTAAGGTCAATATATCGTTGTGCGCTGTCCCTGTCCAATAAAAGCATACTATACCAGACCATACCACACACACATTCATACACCAGTGTGCACAGACACTAGAGGTGAGTTAAGTGTCTTGCCCAAGGACACAAAGACACTGTTCATCTGTGGGAGCTGGATTCGAACCTCCAACCTTCAGATCAGTGATGCTAACACTCAAATAAATGAAATACGACTCAATTTTGCGTAATATAGGACCTTTAATTGTCCATCTCCTTTAAATAAGCCCATCTCTTCCATCACAGTTACGGTTTAAGTCATTTTTTATCAGCCAAAACATAAAAAAACATGTTGTATCTGTATAAAACTAATTACTTCACCACATATTCACCCACGGGCAGAATCCTGACAACATGTAACCCACAACCAACAGTCCTGCGCTGTGTATCAGTTTGCAGAGGAAAGCTTAATTATTAACGAGCCATTTTAACCAATTAGTTTGTGCACTTAATCTGCAAGAGACAAAGAGTGTGTCAGAGGTTTTGGAAGCTGCTAAGTGAAATATATTTTTGGAAATAGGCAGGACAGTGGGGCGTTGTATCCCACCAGGCTAATTAAACATTTCAGTGCGTGATTTTAGCAGTAGGTGCACGGCAGAAAAGCTGAGTGTAGAGTTGTGAACGTTATCTCAAAATACAGCAGTTTTACATTCTTGAAATTCAGTGGTGGAAGGTAATGAAGTACAGCTAGTAAAGTACTGCACTTAAGCGGAATTTTTAGGCATCTGGATACTTTTTACTTTGACTTCACTACATTTGAGAGCAGTATCTGTACGTTCTACTCCACTACATTTTTGAACTAGACTAAAAAGTAAAAAGTACTTTTCATATGTCCTGACTAAATAAAGTTTTTGAGTTCAACCAAAGAAAAATACAGTGAAAATACAAAATTCATAAGAAAAAAATAAGAAATTGATTGATATTACTACTGTTGTCACTATATTTAACACTTAGCAAATAAACACATGAAATACTTTAACTTTTCACTCTTAAAGTACATTTTTAAACAGGTACTTTAATACTTTTAAGTCGATTTCTTCATATGATACTTTTACTTGAGTATTTTTTTACCCTTTTCCTAGGCCGTTGGATGGAGGGTCACACAATCTTACAGTGTTATCATAAAATTTTAATAACCAGGGTAAAAAAAAAAGGATAAAAACTCAAATTGGGATCGTGCTCAGGCATCGAACTTAACTATTACTGTCTTCAAAACAGAAAAAAAAACGTGTTATTCCTCACTTAACTTATGCATTCCACCCCAGTTATTCACCATGATGAGTTTATAAGCACAACTCTTAGAAACGAGAGCGGATTTTTGCAGACAACAGGCAACAATTAGCATGCTAACGTGCACTTACTGATTATCGGACAATTATTTTGACCTTTATACAATATATCTGCTCTGGGGTAAGAATAATTGTGCAAATACATGGGAAAAAATAAGGTACAGGGTCGACAGTAGCTCAGTTGGTAGAGGTTTGTCTGAAGGTTGGCAGTTCAAATCCCGCTGTCGACATAAACCGATCACCGATCCACTAACTTACAGGGTGGTGGTGCGATTCCAGCTCCCACAGATGAGTACTGCTGTTGTGTCCTTGGGCAAGACACTTAACCCACCTCGTCCCCAGTGTCTGTGTACACCGCTGTGCAAATGTGTGTGAAAGTCCTTGATGTAAAGTGCTTTGAGTGTCTAGAACAGAACAGAACCTTTAACAGCAAAAGAGCCACATTGGCCCATTTCAGTAGTAACAAAAGTAACAAAAGTGATTAATAAATACATTTAGAAGAATTTGAGTTATTAATACATTATGGAGAATATTTAACATGTATTTATGTCGGCTTTTTGGACTTATTTGAAATGTTTTTAGGGGGTTTGGAGCAAATTATACATCATTTCCTGCATTCTGGGGCATTTTATGTGCAATATTTACTGTACAAAATGATCATTATTCTTTCCAATGTTACAGATGGGAAATTTGCAAACAATTTCAATAGATGTCTCTGTAATCCCTCAGGTGTCCAGGTCTGATCCAGAGCAAAAGACGAAGTTTAAATCTGTCAACTGGACAAATTGTTGTAGGAGCTGCTCATCGCGGCTTGGATGAGCAGCGAAACGTCTTCACTCCTACAACAATTTGTCCAGTTGACAGATTTAAACTTCGTCTTTTGCTATAATTTCAATAGAATGATTACACTTTGCTATGCTACAAACGCTGGCAAATACAAACGTGACAAAGTATTTTTCTCAATCAAAGTGCAAAGAGCCACACTGGGGCTTTAAAGAGCTGTATGTGACTCTTTAGAAACTGGTTGCAGCTGTAACCCAGTTATTTTTCTGCTTTTGCTCCGTTTCTGCTTTATTCTGTGTCCCACGGCTAAGTTCTAAATATCGTGAGATTTCCGCGAGACTTGGTGCGTGAAGTTATTTCAATCATGGCGGCCCGCTGCTAGTCTCGTGTTGTTGTGGGCCTGGGCGTTTCTGAGCTGCTGCAGGTAGGCATTTTCCTCTCATAAAGTTACTTATTCACATTATAAAAGTGCTCCAAAGTAACTGTTATGCCTGACGATCTTTATAGATGCCTCTTGCTGCGTGACGTCGTGCTGTGTCGGTTGTATTAAGAGGAACTGGTGAGTTCTAATCTGTTCATTGTTCGGAGCTAACATGCTAATGCTAGCGCTCTTTTATTTTGCATATACGGACCTGATAGCTGGTGCTGGCGCTAGCTGCAGTGATTACTCTGAATGAAACAACAACAACTTAAGGTGCTATATTTATTCTGTACGTTTTATATTGAATTGGAAATGATTTATACACACATATACATGATATATTTAATCATGTTTTGCCAAGAAAACACTGACAATGAAATGTTTTTGCTGTTTAAACAATTTAAAGCTAAAGATACACTTTGATAAATAGTGACTTTTCTTTGATATGAGTACTCTTGATGATATTTATTCATTATTGTTGATATTATAATTATTACATGATGATTTATTATTATTATTATTATTATTATTATTATGACAAAAAGTGATGATGCTATAAACAATATTTATGATGATTTAGTGCCAACTCTGCACATATTGTTTTATTTATAGCTGGTCCTGCTTTATACAGGCCAGGTTCCAGAACTGGATGGCGAGCTAGAAAGGCCTCAAGCCTAGACACAGAGCCTGGAGTGCACGCGTCCGCCGGTGCGGTAGGAGGCGCTGCAGCCGCTCCCCCCACACACACACACACACACACACACACACTCACGCACACTCTCACTGCCTCTTTGATTATATTTTTGTTTTTCCTGAACTTTGAACCTCAAATGAACTTTGCAATAACCAATCGCTGGATTTACCAAATCTTGTAACTTTTTGCGAAACATTTTGGAACTCTGAAGGAACTGTGTTGCGTGAACAATGGACTTTTGCGGTTGCGTCTCATGTGTCTCAAACTTCTTTCTAAACGCGTTGGACTCTCATTCATTAACAAATTGAAGTAAACAAGTGCACTCATTTTTGTACATATTGTAAATATTGTATGTCAATCACTGTAAATAACATCAGAACTGAGCACTTTAACACCTTGTCTGTCTTTCATTAAGCACCTCCTTTTCCTCTGAACCAAACCTAGATCTTCTGACACTTTTATTTTTATATTGTGGCATCATACATGCTACACAGCCCTCTGGCGTAGAAGGTTTAAAAGCGCTACATAAAAATGCAACCATTTAAATAAACACACCAAGCACATATTCAAAACTCTGCCTCCAAAACTTTCCAGACACGGCGGATACAGCCTGTGCAGCGGCGGATTACATTACAGCGCTGTGTCAGTCCAAATAAGAAATTAGAACAGAAATGACTGATTTTCTGCAATTCATCTGGCAACCCTGATTAGACAAACACAGCCACAACTCAGATCTTTTCCAGCAGTCTTTGTCTCCGCACTGAGGCGATAGTTGCTGCTGTATTCTGTGCATGTGTTTGGACATGTCACATCCGTTTGATATAGCAACTAAGGCTGGCACATGAGGAGACCTAATTGCCTCCAGACAGGCAAAATGTGCAAAGACAAAACCATTAAGTCTTTTTCAGCCTTTCTCCATCTTCCAGTTGGATGCTCCAGTGACTTGGCCTGATTCGGAATGACAGCGTGTCCCACCTGAATGCTAACACCCCGCAGTACAACAACATTAAGGAAGTCCAGCAATGCTCTCTCCTCACGTTTTCCCCGCCGCCTTTGTTTTTGTTGCTGATCAAATGCAATCGGAGGGTGTGACAATCGAATTAGCCCAAATGAGAGCTGACTTGTTGTTCAATTAAAATAAAAGTCCACTTGTTGACAAAGGGCTGGCCTGTCTAAAAGCGAATTGTGCCGCGGGTAAATCATGCAGACAAATGATCGTTTGTGAAGTGATTATTTTAGTGTGGTGAATATGCAGGGAGAAATTGCCACAGCGCAAAGTTGTAAACAGAAATGAGTCATCAAACCAGGAGAGGGGCGAGACGGCAGGATTCCATTTCAGATTATTAAGCTCCTCTACCGACGTTATAAAGGGAGTCTGAGTTTTAAAATATATATCACTAATGCGGTCTCATTGTGAACCAAGGTGCTAAATAATGTGTGATTAAAAATGATCCAATTTTCAAACTAAGAATGGAGGAGTTATGTGTTTAAATCTTTGTAAATATTTCTTAGTTCTCACAAACTCTTTGGCACAATGTTAATACAGAGGAACACATTTTCAGACACAGGCTCTTTTCATACAGCGAAACCAGGGCTCTTACTCTTATAAGAATTGTTCGTTTCTGGAGTAAGCGTCAAAGAGGACAAAAAACTGAAACATAAAGTCAGAAGGGTTTAATGTGTCCCACTCGACGGACTCTAGGGATAGGTGAAGAGTCCTGAGATGTGCCTGTTGAGGGCTGTTATAGGGTCTCCCAGTGTATGTGTTTGTGAGGCGGGTCTTCTTCTGGTCAGCATGGTGTCACACATTAAGAAACTTTAGGCAAAGTCGAACAATGTGACTGTTTTACGACCCTCTCAGACTGGGGGTCACATATTCCTTGGTGAAAGGGGCTACAGATAAGAAGTGGCTTTAATCACAAGACCAGAACATAGGTGTTATCTTCTTGTCCACACATCCTTGTCTGGTCTCCATAACATCTTGGTGATCCTCCATACATTCCATATCCACTGTTGGGCACGTGTTTTTTACCTTAGCTTTAGTAAACCAGTTTGGAGTAGTGCTGCACTGCTAGGAAATACCTCACAGTTCTGGGTTTACAGTAGATTAATGACTTGATCATTAGTGATAGGCAGTGCACAGCGGGCTCATTTTATCACAAAGTTCTTCTTTTACAATTTACTAATTGAGAGGAAACTCAACATGTTCTCATTTACAAGATTAAAGTAAGGTACCCACACCTTACACAGTTATTTAGACATGGTAGAAACACTTATCGATGACACCAGGGTCAGCTTTGGGCACATTTTGAATTCCAAATTGAACACCAACATTTCAGCATTAGTAGCAACTTCCAGATATTCCTGGTTTGGTGATGATCTTTGGTGTCTTTTATCACTAATCGTTTGGATTATTGCAATGCACTTTTTATTGGTCTGAACCAAACTTCTATTACACGCCTTCAACTTGTTCAGAATGCAGCTGCGCGCCTTTTAACCGGTACCATCGACTGAAATTTGGGGGCTGGGGCAGTAAGCCTCACATGGCCGCCCTGTAATACAGATTCATTGGAAGAGGGTCCAATTCTGGGCCCCTAAGACCCTGGGACCCTGGATAACAGACCCTTGTGTGTCTCCCGTTGACTCCCCTGTGGATAAGTCGTTTTTTTCTGCACATTCAAGTGATTTAATGGTGATTATCTTTGTTGGCGATTACCACGATGATATAAAATGAATGATGTAATGTAAAATGTAAAATGAAAGATTATTATCAACGATGAAAGATTATTATCAACTATTTTTATCACAATAAACTATATTATTGTTTATTATCCCATCCCGATTAGCGAGTTAAATATATATATTTTTTTTATTTCAGTTTAAAATAGCTATGAATTCAGTTTGAGAGAGACAGACAAGCTAGTACGGACCAGTAAGGTTCATCTGGTCTTCCTCAGAGTGGTCACGTGATGTTGCTGTGATGTGTCCGTGTCAGATGACTTAAACAAATTTTGGAAGTCGAACTGCAGAGGGCGCTGTTGTCCCGCCTTCACCAACAGTTAGACAGCGCTATCTGTAGTCCGACTTCTTTAGGACAGTATCGCAGATGTGTGAGAGTAAAAAGAAACGTGACCATGGAACTATAAACCGGGACAAGGGGGCCTTTTTACTCTCACACACCTGGGATACGGTCCTGAAAAAGTCGAACTGCAGATGGCGCTGTCCTGCGTCCACTGGTAGGAAGACGGCACCAAAAACTGCATCAAAATAAACTAAACCTAAACCTAAAGAATCGAAAATAAAGTTAGTATGGATCTCATTGGCATTCAACCTTCAAATTACCTTCTTCTTGGTTATGCAGTTTGAAAATAATAAAATGGTCAATGCTATTTCACTGCCACATAATTTCATCAAACTCAACATGATAAAATATACATCCAATATATAGGACATGAATACACACCAACTTCCAAAGCTTTTTAACCTCTTTGCAGCATATAACCTCCGAGTGAGAAAAACGCAGGCTTCAGGGAGCTCAGTGAGAATTGCCTCAAAATGAAAAGGCCTTATTAGCTGTGTCAAATGCCGAGTTTCAGGGAGGCAAAGTGCACGGAATACAGAGAGAGCGGGAAAGTACCATAGCCAGAGCTGCAGAGGAGGCCTGACTATGAGGACAGAAAGACACTGCACACAAGTGAAGATGTGTGCCACCTCTGTAATAGCATATACACACAGAATACAATATAGAAACTGGGTAATTCAGTAGGCATGATACAAATATGCAAATCCTCGTTTTATATAGGAAATACATTTGGCCTGAGAGGTAGTTTACATACTGTCATGATTATCGCACTATCCACTAGGGCTGGGGTCGGCAACCGTTAACACCTAAAGAGACTCGGTTTCCAGAGTAAAGAAAACACTGAGAGCTGCAAATGCTTCTTGACATCTTAAATGAAGATAACACTGTATCGTTTTACCTTTACACTTGGTATAAACAACTATAGTGTGTTTCCTATGAAATCCATGAAGCAAAATATCTGCATAAATATTTATTTTACATGGTGTAGGCCGCAATAGGTGAAATCCGCGAAGTATCAGCTTTATTTTTTACAATTATTCTATATGTTTCTTGGCTGTAACACACTTTATACACTTTTCTCACACCGGCATTAACATTTTCTCACATTTCTCTCTTGTTTAAACACTCTCAAAGTTCAAACCTTCGTCGGTGCCTTTGTCGGTGCAGAACGTTTCATCGATATTCTGAGTTTTATCGTGGAGAAAACTTGCAAACATACAGCACTTCAGAGTCACACTGATCCAACATTTATGTAAATTTGTCTGACACATTCTGTACTGTACAGGAGACACGGAGGAGACTGATGGACAATGGTCTACAGTCCCTCAGCCAATCAGGACGCAGAACACAATGGTCTACAGTCCCTCAGCCAATCAGGACGCAGAACACAATGCACGATCATACACTTTTAAAAAAGCGTGCAAATCGCACTTCAAAAATCACAAAACGGCAAGACTCTGAAAGGTGAACCGCGATATAGTGAGGAACAACTGTATAGAAAATTCATGAGAAAAATAAAGACATTGATTTGTATTTTTACTATTCTAATCAATCAATATCACTACATTTACACTTTAACAAATGCACAACACTTCTGAAATACTTTTACTTTTTACTCTTAAAGTACATTTTTAAAGGGTTACTTAAATACTTTTACTTTTAGATTTTTTCATGTGATACTTTTGCTTTTACTTAAGTAGCAAAATCGAGTACTTCATCCACCTCTGGCTTTTATGCCTCTGTAATGGCTGTGAATATTGACTTTTTAAACTTGGTATCTTCCATCCTTCTTGAGCATTTGAGATGTAGAAATGTGTTCGCAGGAAAGCAGAAAGAGCTATAGATTAATGTGCTCTGTGCTGTTTATAAAAGCAATTTATTTCAGTCAGTTTGAAGGAGACGTCTCCGTTAAATATTGACACGATCCTCCTGCAGTTGGCGTGCGGCTGAACCTTTGCTTCCCTTTAGTTTGGCAATCACAGATCTGAATGTTGATCATAATTAAAGAGACAGCCCTGGGTTCTCTCCGCTCCTGTTTGCGGCGTTAATCAGGTTACTAAAATTATCCTCTCCACAAGACTGCTGCGGATGTCACTGCCAGTCCATAAACACGGCACGTCTTAATGCTGCAAATCAGTGGGAGGAGGAAGTTCTAGCACAGCTCCAACTCAGTCTTAAGGGCATACCTAATCTGTCTCAATACAAAGATGACGTTTTTGTTGTTGTGTAGTTTTATTTTTACAGAAAGTACTTTTGTTATTTCAGACTTTTTAGGTTCATCATAAGTCACTCACTGGTGTGTTGGCCTCATTTAACCGGTCAGACAATCTACACCAGCTATGTCATATACGCATAGACTGTACATATAAATGGACATAGCTAACCTGCTAGCTTTCAAACAGGAAGTGATCATGGTTCACACCTCCGGCTCCATCGACTCCAATTCACTTTATATTGAGAAACTGTGGCTCATCTCTCTGTAACTGCTGCTGTCAGGCTTGTCATTTTGGTCTTAAAATGTTCGTATTAACGTGCGCTACATGATCCCTGTGTGTTTATTTCACTTTATGTCCCTAAATCAAGATATGAACATAGATAACATGCATAAATAATCATGCACCTTCTTTCCCCGAGGTCACTCCCGCAAGCGTTAGCAACACGTTTGGTTGGTGGCGTTGCTAAGTGCCCGCTCCCTGCTAAACCAGCGGTGCGTGCACGAAGGTACGTTACCTTCAACATCTTCACTCCGGATTGGCTCTTTGGTTGCTATGATACTCGTGGTTGGAATTCCAAATATGGAACTCGGCTCCAAATTCTCCGATATAACCGCTCTAGCCTCGATGAGCTTCACTTGACTGGCGCCGAACGCTGTGGGTGACGTCACACTCGCTTAGTCCATTTTTTATACATTTTTAATACATATTTTCTACGGCAGTGGTCCCCAACCACCGGGCCGGGGTCCAGTACTGGTCTGTTATGCATTTGTTACCGGGCCGCACAAAAACAGTAAATAATTTATCAGTGACACATCTTCTCCGACGTAACTTTTGCCCGCCCCTCATGACACATAATAAGCTCGTTGGTAGATATATAATGAAAATCCTGACAGAAAATCACCACAGAAATCCATTTGATATAACTGAGTTTATTATATCTGTTCTAGATCTGCTCTTGTCTCCACGATGACGTATCACCTATAACACGTCAGACCTGTCACCCAAACATAGAGCCACAAGCTCCTGAAAATGAGCCAAAACAAAAGTCTCTGGAGAGATTTTTTACAAAGGGGAAAAGGCCAAACTGAGGAGCCAGAAGAGGAGCCTACGACCTCCAAGAAGAAGAAAGATCAATTTAATAGACGACACCAGGGGTCCTACTTAAAATATGAGATTGTGGCTACAGGTGAGTCTCACACGGTGAGTCGGCTCTGCTTAATGTGCAGGGAAAAGAGAACGAGGCAATGAAACCTTCAAAACTGCATTGGCACATGGAGACTAAGTACCCCCCCCCCCTCCTGAGCCGCAGGAAAATGGTCAAGTGTTGATCGGTCTGCGGTTGGGGACCACTGGTCTACAGCACATGTGTCAAACTCAAGGCCCACAGACCAAATGTGACCCTCCACATAATTGTATGTGGCCCTAGACAGGGTAAATTAAAATGTCATTTTATCAGGAGATGAGCAGTTACACAGCCATATTTTTACATCTAAGCAAATGCATCTGCAATATCTGTAACTTGAATAAATAATAAATACAGAAACAGTTAATTAACATGTTAAAAAAGTAGTTAGATTTATTTTACATCTGTGTGAATGAAACAAAACACCAGGTCTGTTTATAATAAGGAAACAACATTATAACATATGAGCTTTAAAGAATGTATATCAGTCATTGAAAAACAAACAGTACAAGAGTAAGTGGACTAACAGTGTTTGGAGTAGTCCCATAGTGTCGTCTATATAGTAGTCTCCATATGGCTGTAGCACCTGCAGCTGCCCGGAGAAGCCTGTTTTTACACTACAAGTGCCACGGGCCGGCTGGATGATGGATGGTGCCCTGATCGGCCCACTATACTGTATATGCACTTCTTCACCTTAAAGCACACACACAGTGGATTGTTAGTCCCTCTTGTCATTTCTCCTGATGAGCTGCCTGCACTAAAAATGGCCCCCATGTGCAGCAAAGGCACATGGTTTACTTATCAATCCTGTTTTTGCTGCGTTGTTATCTGGATTAACAAACATGACATGCTCCCTGTAGACAGCCTGCATTTATCATTCAAGATCATCATCGAAACTCGCCAAACACATCCAACCTGCACTGACGGAATTAAAGCCTGTCGCAGAACGAGTGATTGTATTGTGAAATGTATATAGTAAGAAAAATGCATATATATATATATACATAAGGTACAGGCCTGTCTGGGTATGTGAGACATCCTGATCATCTGTTACAGCTGTGTAAATGAGATGAAGTTATTTGAGAAACTTCTTTCCCAGCATTCATAGTGAGGCCATTAGGATGATCGATGGTGATGTGCCCTAACAAGGCCCCTATAAATCTGGTGCTTTGTCATAATATAAATTTACCAAAAATATATTTTTGCATGGAAATGAGCTTTTTAATTTGGCTTGTCACATAGAACAATAGAGGGATGTGGCAGTGACAAAGGGGCTTATAGGACGAGCACGGCCCAGAAAAGAGCTTTCTATAAGAGAATAATCAAAGGCTGTCAGGGCACTGGGACAAACACAGAACACGGTTTATTTGAACTTTGTGCTCTTCTGAAAGTTAGATTGTTTGACATGAACATTGGTGGATAAAGTGCTCAAGTACAAATACAAATACGAGGTAAAAAGTTGCTCAAGTAAAAGCATCACATGAAAAAAATCAACTTGGGTAAAAAGTATTAAGTGTTGTGAATGTGTTAAACTGTTAAATATAGTGAAATTGATTAAAAATGATGCATATTTTGGTCAACAGCAGCAATACAAAGCAATATCTTATTTTTTCCTATGAATTTTGTGTATTTTTACTGTATTTTCTGGAGTATAAGTCGCAGCAGCCAAAAAAAAAAAGCATAATAATGAAAAAGAAAAAAACATATATTTCACATATAAATCACATCTGGGTATAAGTCGCAGCCCCGGACAAACTATGAAAAAAGTGAGACTTATACTGTAGTCTGGAAAATACAGAATTTATTTTTGTTTTGCTCAAAGCCAAAGTTTGAACTTGAAAACTTTAGTCAGGATGTTACAACATGGTAAAAATCTAATCATATGAAAAGAAGTTTTTACTTTTCAGTCCTATTCAAAAATGTAGTGGAGTAGAAAGTACAGATACTGCTCTCAAATGTAGTGAAGTGAAAAAAAGTAATGTGCTGATATTTAAAAATACAACTTAAGTACTTGTACCTTGTTAACTTCCAAAGTTTGCGTTCAAGGACATAAATGATATGTCTTTTCCATAAGCATTTACTCTATAGCGCAGTAGTGGCATGGTTAATGGATCATTGTAACTACATGTATTTCAGCACGTATGCATGAGTTACATGTTATTACGGTTATTATGATTGTCCTTCATCCTATTTCTTTAAAGCAGAGGTGTCAAACTCAAATTCACCGAGGGCCAAAATTAAAGGCTGTGACTAAGTCTTGGGCCAAACTAAATATTTATTGAAAAATTTCAACAAGATCTGCATGTTTTTCAGAAGGGCTGGATTAAATTTGACAGAAGTGGAGGGGGCAAAGCATTCTGGGATTTGTAGTATTAGTGGTGCATGTGCTGTACTGGCATGGCGATCGGTGGTTCAGCTCTAATACATATCTGATATGATCTCGCGGGCCAAATATAATTATATCAAGGGCCAGTAGACAGCATATATACCCCCCTCACCTGGCCTTTGTTCTCTCTGGTTTTCTTCTGTCACACCAGAGCTGGCACACTATCAAACAGCAGTGACATACATAGCCTCTAGTGGTGTTATGTGAGAATACGTCATGCCCAAGTCGGCCAATCTAATTACAAAGAGTAGCTTTAAAACTCAGTACATGAAGACTGTAAACCGGTCCCCTATTTTACCAGTGGATTATAGCCGACACTGACATCTTTCTCTGACCTATTTTTCTCTGACCTGAAAAATAAAATAATATAAATGTTATTATTATTGTTTTATTTTTTATTTATTTATTACTATTATATTAGCCATAGTTCAGATCTCTCACTGACCCCGTGTAAAGCTTTTCAGTTCAAAGTAATTCAAAGTATTTTTTCCCCACAATTTGGCCAAAACTTAAATATAGAGAGTCTGTTTTACACAAAATTGTCTCTTGTGAGCTTTAAGCCGTGTGAGAACGCTGTTACCTCTTCAAAAACATACCTGGAGTTAGTTTATTAGTTAGCTGCATTATTCAGTGTAGTCTGTCTGGACATTTACAGTCACTTTTTACCTTTTGTTTAGTCGAGATTAGAAATTCCTGGACTGAAATCATCCAGGTCTAGTGAAGGTGTATGGAGTTGAAAAACACAAGCAGGCACTTCCTGTATTACCTCGTGACATCACAAGGTGGAACAGAGTGTTAAATATGCAGGATTTTTGTGTTAAACATGTGCGAATGAAACAAAACACAACTCCAGGTCTGTTTTTGTCGATGAAACAACATTATAGTGTAATCTGGGCCCTTTAAACGCGTTCGATATGACAAGTGCATTAGAGTGATGTCATAACTAAGAGTCCAGCGGCAGCACCTGGTCAGACCCCAGAGTGTGCGATCCATCCAGGCAGGCCTCCAGATGCCGGCCTGTCATCCATCTTGTGCTGCAGGTAATTACGGGCTGCTCCATGTCACCGAGACATCACAACTTTCCTCTGCATCTCTGTTCTGTCTGATTTACGCTTACCCCAGCACATTCATAATTACACATGCTAATCAAGGTGCGAGTTCACACTACGCCGTTCCATTATGTCAGCAGTGGCAGCAGACAAATCACTACAGCACCGTCTGGCACTGACACAAAGAAACATCGACTGAATAAAAAATGTAAAGGAAAAAAGAAATGAGACGACCGAGACAAACTTTAAAGCTGCACCGTGCAACTTTTCTAATGGAGGGATCACACCACCACACCGCAGGCTTGTGTCCATGGAGATGTTATTGGATTTCCTAAAATGTTGCGTAGTATGATATTAAATTGAGCTTGCATTTATTCAAATACAATGCTCAAAAATCCCTCGAAAAACATTCTCCCAGATCAGATGTGTGACTTGGACTGATCGATGAATCATATTGAGTAACATTCCAGGCATCTCCATGGAGACAAGCATGTGGCAGATCCTCCTCTTGAAAAGTTGCGTCACACGTCTTTAAAACTCATAAGTTCGTGTTCAAGATGTGGCTCATCGGCTTCACTCGTCCTGAAGGGTCGACCTACTTAAAGGTCCTACGTTACACAACACTCTTGAGAGCTTAAAGTCATGTTATAATGTTGTTACTGCCTCAAAAACAGACCTGGAGTTGTCTTTTGTTTCATTCGCCCAAGTTTAAGTAACACTATTGTTAGTCTGGCTACATCTCCAAAGCTCAAAATGCTCCATTCCACCTTGTGATGTCATGAAGTGGTAGTTTTACTTTACAGCTACCCTTAATCTTGATGATGATCAGAGATGATAGAGGTAGGGTAGAGGTTGTCACTTGTTTTATTTTGCATTTGTTAGTTTACATTTGATTTTATTGCTCATTAATACATTGAAAAACATTCTTAAAGGTGCTGTATTACACACAATTTTCCCACGGTGAGCTTTAAGTCATTTTATAATGTCGCCCCCTCCTCAAAAATAGATCTGGAGTTGTGTTTTGTTTCATTCACACATGTTTGAGTCACAGTTTGTCTACATCTCCAAAGCTCAAAATGCTCTGTTCCACCTTGTGATGTCATGCAGTGGTAGTTTTCACGTTAACAGCTCCTTTTTTACCTTTTGTTCAGTCGAGATCAGAAGTTCCAGGGCTGGAACATATAACAAATCAAAAAATCGTGTAATATGGGCCCTTTAAATGTGCATTATGTATGGCATTAAGCTTATTTTGTCATGCTTTAGTTTCATTACGGGTGTTTCTATCCCGATGTTACACCTTGTGATGTCATGACGTGGTAGTTTTCAAGTTAACAGCTACCGTTTTATCTTTAGTTCAGTAGAGATCGGCAATTCCAGGGCTGAAATGATGATCCAATGATTCTAGTGAAGATGTATGGAGTTAAAAACAAACTGGAGCACTTCCTGTATCACCCCATGACATCACAAGGTGGAACAGAGTGTTTTTTTGTTTGAGAGAAGACCTAAATATGTAGGGTTTGTGTCTTAAACAAGTGTGAATGAAACAAAACACAGCTCCAGGTCTGTCTGTGATGAGGAAACATTATAACACAGATCTGAAAATAGCATAAAATGAGCCCTTTAATGAAAAGTTACATAGTGCACCTTTAACTTTTGGAGTATCTAACACATTAAAAGACGTTTTTCATGTTCAGACCTGCACATACTTTGGTCTTTACATCTGCCACACAAAAGGACAGTCTTTGAGAACCAGATAAGGCGCAGTACATCAGCGCTAACAGCAGGAGCACCGCACAATCTACATCTTGATTATGCATAAAAATGGTAATGTCTACTATTTAAAACGAAACGACTCCCTTAATTACATGCATAATATTATCTATAGGGCAGTAAATTACCAGTGGACACATAAACGTCTCACAGGGCCTCCACTTCCTCGGATTACTGAAATGTCTGAGTTTTATAGAGTTTTCCATTCTATTCTCTTTTTGCACAAATTGTTCAAACTGGGTGAACGTAATTTACTGTCAGAGTCTCGATTAAAGGAATCATTCTCCGTGAAATAGCACTGCGGCCAACTCAAAGCCTCCTGTCAATACTGCGTGCAAAATGTCTACCTCTTTAATTTCAGCGTAATCGGGTAAAAATAAGGATAAACGACTATAAATGAAGATCCATATGAGCAATTAGCAGTCTCATTTTGTAATAACAAGAATGCCACTAATTTGTTTTGTGTTTACTGTGAAACCTGCTGAAGTAACAAGGCAGTGGACGATGTTGATGGTAAAAGCAGAAAGAGCACATACACCTTGTAAATACTCATGCACGATCTAATTTTGAACCATTATGGGCTATTAAAATGTGTTATTACTCAGCCTTTAAGAAAAAAAACATTGCAGAAATCAAATGTAAATTGTCTAAACCAGACTTAGAGAGACTTATCGTGCATTTGTCTCCAGGAGGTTAGATACTGTAACGTTCTGCTCACTGGCCTCTCCAAACGAGACTTAAGACAGAACAGTACATCCAGAACACTGCTGCTTGGGTCCTGACTAGAACCAGGAAGTACTTCACACATGTGTCCTGTGCTCAGGTCTCTGGCTCCTGTGGCTCAGAGAAGAGACTTTAAAGCAGCTCTGTGTGAACAAGTCTCTCCATGAACCAGCACCAAAGAACATCTCACACATGTTACAGCCACATGAACCATCTCACACTCTGAGGACTAAACCAGGACTAAACCAGGATTAAACCAGGACTAAAGCAGGGCTAAACCAGGACTAAACCAGGAGTAAACCGGGACTAAACCGGGACTAAACCGGGACTAAACAGAGCTAAACCGGGACTAAACCAGGAGTAAACCGGGACTAAACC
This sequence comes from Periophthalmus modestus, assembly GCA_019594935.1. Classification (NCBI taxonomy): domain Eukaryota; kingdom Metazoa; phylum Chordata; class Actinopteri; order Gobiiformes; family Gobiidae; genus Periophthalmus; species Periophthalmus modestus. The sequence continues at coordinate 31,106,428 of JAIEZT010001390.1, forward strand.
GGGACTAAACCGGGACTAAACAGAGCCAAACCGGGACTAAAGCGGGACTAAAGCGGGACTAAAGCAGGACTAAAGCAGGACTAAACAAGAGCTTAACCCAGACTAAACCAAGACTAAATCAGGACTAAACAGAGCTAAACCAGGACTAAACCAGGACTAAACAAGGACTAAACCAGAACTAAACCAAGACTAAATCAGGACTAAAATAAAGCTAAACCAGGACTAAACCAGGACTAAACCAGGACTAAACCAGGACTAAACCAGGACTAAACCAGGACTAAACCAGGACTAAACCTGGACTAAACCTGGACTAAATCAGGACTAAACCTGGGCTAAACCAGGGCTAAACCTGAGGAATCAGTGTTTCAGTTTTCTGCAGTTAAAACCTGAAACATTCTTCCTGAAGATGTGAGACAGGCCTCGACTTTGACAATGTTTAAATCCACGCTCAAAACAGTTCTGTTTAGCTTTGCATTTGACTGAAAGGTTTTTGTCCTGCACTCTTCTCTTTTATGGTTAATTTTATGATGATTATGTTTTATTTGATTTGTTGTATTGCGATTTTAATGTCTTTCTTATTCTGTAAAGCACTTTGAATTACTTTGTGTACGAACTGCGCTGTACAAATAAACTCTCCTTGCCTTAAAGGGTGTACTGACCTGCCAATCTTCACAGCAAATAAGTTCTGCAGCTGTAGCTTTCAAACACAAATTAGCATTTCTTTATGTAATATTTCAGCGACGAGACTTTTGCCATTGAAGTGAATGGGACTCTTGCTTAACAGGAAGTGTCAACCACAACGAAAGTTTAGGTTAGAAGCTGAAAGTGAAAGTGAGCGGGGAAGAATAAGGTAATATCGTTTGTGTTGGACATAACGGGGTCAAACTGTCGCCCCCAATAGGTACTACAACTCGATATTTGGGTGTGGTAGTTTGCTGTGGGCCAGTGTTTTCTTAATTTGTTGCAGCTTTGAAGTTTCAGTCGTTCCATTCTCTCTCCGTCTCACTCACTCGTCTGTTTGTCTCCTGGCTGCAGACTTTCATATTTTTGATTTGACACACTGACTGCTATTAATTGATAAAGTGAAATGTTCTAAACGACAAGTAACTAATGCAATATAGCTACTGATGAGTGTATAGAAATGTGCCTTGCTTACTATCTGTCGTAATGTTCGGGCTGACGGGACCAAGAATGCAGAACTCGGGAAGGTTTAACAGTGTTTATTTACAATAGTGAATTAAACAAGCAAATGATGGTTGATCGGACGAAGAGCAGGGAGCAAGCCAGGGTCCAGGGCGTGACGAGAAGTGCAGGGACAAAGACGAGAACAGTACGGGAGCAGGCAGTGGAGTGCGAGCCAGGGTCCAATGACAGGAAGTGCAGAGACGAAGACGAGGTAGACAATACCAGAGCAGGGAGGCAGGGCTAGCAGCAGAGCCAGAGGCGAGGGAGCTGAGTTGGTCCAGGGAGCAGAAATCTGAAGAGCAGCAAAATCCAATGAGCAGAGAAAAACAGGCAACAAACATTTACTAAAGCCAAGCAAAGAAGTAGTCACGTCGACACGCGGACGATCTGTAACCGAGTGTCTTGTCCTGGCTCCTCTTATCCACGGCAGGTGGAGTTGAATGCGCTGAGGGGTTTCAGGTGCGTGCGGGAGGAGCCAGGAACTCCGCCCAGCTCCAGAGTCAGGCAGGTGAGGGAGGGGAAGGAGCAACACACGAGGCAGGAAATACAGGATTCATGACACTATCGTTCAGTCTTGTGTTTGTCCTCAACAATCCCCGGACTATATTTGAATAAAGAACTTCAATTATGTGTATTAAAATCACTAAAACTCAATCTGTGCGTTCCTTTATAAAAGCCTCTTGAAGCACTAAAGACGGCATTGGGTCTCAGAGAAGTGGCACTTTGAGCAGCACTGAATAAATAAACAGAAATAATACACCTCATCTCCGTCTGTGCAACGATACACTGCTGTGTTATTTGTACAGCTTCTAAGTGCTCCTTCTGATCCTTCTGATGATCAGGTGGAAACCAGTAGTTACACAGCGTCCACTCATTCTGCATTATCAAGGTTTTCAACTCCTTTGGACACATTAAGTACAGCCTTGTCTCTAGTACATAATAACGCAGTACTGCTACATCGCACTTTCGATGGACACCTCGTACTCGCTGGTGGTGAGCTACTTATGCGGTCAAAAGTGCTCTTCAGTTCACTAACAGATGAGAGGCTGACAATTTGCTACTACGAGCCCGATAATCACCACCAGCCACTCACTCCTGCACCAAAATATTACAGATAAATGTCTTGCTCGAGGACACAACTGCAGGGTCCACTGAACTGTGTAAAAAGTACAGATCTGGGATTCATACACCTACTTTTAGAGAACACGATGCTTAAGATTTAACTGTTCTATGAGTATATTTTGTTTGTTTTCGCATGTATCTGTAAAAATATTGCAAATTAACTAAACCAACATTATGTTTCAATAGGAAAAGAGACACTAAATATCAAGTGGTGTTGACAGCAGATGTTACACTCTCTGTACTACCTAAAGTGCTAATTTCAATCTCCGAACAGTTCCTGCTTTGAGAACTTGCGCTCATTCAAGTGGCATTTCATTTTAGAACATAATGAGGAGTGTGATTAATTAAAAAGTGAGTGCGGTGTGGTCTTGTTACTTTCACGGAGCACTTCACTGATGTATGGCATCGATTGCAGCAGAGAGGCCTCTAATCAGAATCATGGTCAAATCAATAGCTGGCATCTCCGGAGGTCCTGTTCATGCTCCAGTGTTCACATCCAAACTCAACTCAACTGTACCGAGAGACCACAGCTCTTTCAATATAAAATCAAGCCGCCTGCGACCTACTGCAGACTCATCACAGGCTCTGGGGCTAATGTCGCGAGGCTTATTGTGAGGTGTGATTGAAGCAAATGAAGGGAGATTGTGTTGAAGTCAGCGCTGACGCATTTGGAGACTGGACAGGTCACATGTTCCGGCACATACGAGACATTAGAGCAGGTGTGATTGTGATTCAGTCCAGCCTCTTAAGCACAGACCTATGGAAGACCTACCTGCGAAATGTTCTGAGCCCGTGGTATACCTTTCAAGCATCACGTTTCAAGTTATAGTTTGTATAATTAGACCTCCTGCAACGACATGACTAAATCTAACAGGGAGGCCATATTGGCAGTGGTGAACTTGCAGTAATGAATGGCACCAAGTTTCTTTTGGAAGGGTTTTTTTTTTTTCATCAAATGAAATCGTAGACCATGATTTATCTTAAAACAAATCGGATTCAACATTAGTGACCCTTACCTGAGCGGGAGGAGGCCGCGGGGAAGACTCAAGACACGCTGGAGGGACTATGTCTCTCAGCTGGTCTGGGAATGCCTTGGGGTCCCACTGGAGGAGCTGGAACATGTGTCTGGGGTGAGGGAAGTCTGGGAGTCGCTGCTTAGACCGCTGCCCCCCACGACCCGGGCCCGGATAAGTGGAAGAAAATGGATGGACTCTTATCTGGCACAAATGTGACTTTTACGAGTATAGATTGCATTGTTTTCGCCTTAACTCTGCATTATCTACACATCTCGTTTACTTTTCACCTTTTTATTCATCAAAAAAGGTTCCTGGAGATGTTTGTGATAAACGCACTTTATTATAAATCCCTGCACCTAAAACGTTCACTGAACTGATGAAACACGATGTGCTCTAAATAATGTGCAGATGTTGTAGCCCATTAGCAGCTAAATCACTCGTGTCACTGTAATAAACCCAAAAACCATTGAATTAACTTTGGTTTGTGATTTTATTTGCTACAATCCACATTTCTAAACAGTCAATTAACATTAAGCAAATTAAGAGTGTTTAGCAAAAAGCATTTGGGATCGTTTCTCTTCAAACTACTCTCTCTCAGCCTCATTATAGACTATAATGCTAATCAACAATACACAAACTTATGAGACTATGGTTGGATCATTCAAATAAAACCAAATAAAAAACAATATTGATGTAAAAATACATTTATAGCTTAATTAGTGTAGGGCTTGCCGATCTGGAGCGGTGTAAATCTGGTAAATTCTCAGGTTTTCTTCTGAACTCGATAATATGTTAATCCCGGTGTGCAGCAATATTCCATTACCTCTGAAACTCTGATAAAGTTTGTTCATTTCGGCCCACGCCATTCATTTCTGTGGGAATTCTCCGTTCCTACTCCTGCCAGTGTGGGGTTTGGAGGTGCATGCTGGGATTGTGTGACGACAACTGCAGGAGCTCTACAGGGCTATACATTGTGGATTTTGGAGGTGATTTTGAGGACTCGCTCGCTTTGTGCCTGGGATAAGGGCGTGACAGTTATTTGTTGCCTGGAGGAAGACATTTGAAGATGGCTGCACACGAGCCGTCCCTCTCACTCTGATGCACTCAAAGTAACCACTTGCCAGAGTTTCTAGTAAGCCCCTCAACCCCATCATTTTATCTGCTTGGCCGGCCAAGACGACACACAGCAGTTCAGCAATTTTGACCATGTTGCCATTTCTCTTTTTTTCATACTTTCATTCAACTCCTTCACTTTTTAATGTGCCATATTTCATTCTAACTAAGACTAAAGCCCTTTACAAACAAGCACGTTCAGATGGACTTCCTAGGCCCTAGTGCTGAGTGCGGGTCGGCCGGTCTGCTGAGTGCGGGTCGGTCGATACGGTTGCTGAGTGCGGGTCGGTCTGCTGTGCGGGTCGGGCGCCTGAGTGCGGGTCGGTCGCCTGAGTGCGGGTCGTTCGCCTGAGTGCGGGTCGGTCGATAGTGCGGGTCGGTCGCCTGAGTGCGGGTCGTGCGCCTGAGTGCGGGTCGGTCGCCTGAGTGCGGGTTGTTCGCCTGAGTGCGGGTCAGTTGGTCTGCTGAGTGCGGGTCGGTCAGTCTGCTGAGTGCGGGTCGGGCTGAGTGCGGGTCGTTCGCCTGGTGCGGTTCGCCTGAGTGCGGGTCGGTCTGCTGAGTGCGGGTTGTTCGCCTGAGTGCGGGTCAGTTGGTCTGCTGAGTGCGGGTCGGTCAGTCTGCTGAGTGCGGGTCGGGCGGCTGAGTGCGGGTCGGTCGCCTGAGTGCGGGTGTTCGCCTGAGTGCGGGTCGGTCGGCTGAGTGCGGTCGGTCGCCTGAGTGCGGGTCGGTCGCCTGAGTGCGGGTCGGTTCGCCTGAGTGCGGGTCGGTCGCCTGAGTGCGGGTTGTTCGCCTGAGTGCGGGTCGTTGGTCTGCTGAGTGCGGGTCGTCAGTCTGCTGAGTGCGGGTCGGGGGCGGCTGAGTGCGGGTCGTTCGCCTGAGTGCGGGTCGTTCGCCTGAGTGCGGGTCGGTCGGCTGAGTGCGGGTCGGTCGCCTGAGTGCGGGTCGGTCGCCTGAGTGCGGGTCGGTCGCCTGAGTGCGGGTCGGTCGCCTGATGAGTGCGGGTTGTTCGCCTGAGTGCGGGTCGTTGGTCTGCTGAGTGCGGGTCGGTCGCTGCTGAGTGCGGTCGGGCGGCTGAGTGCGGGTCGTTCGCCTGAGTGCGGGTCGGTCTGCTGAGTGCGGGTTGTTCGCCTGAGTGCGGGTCAGTTGGTCTGCTGAGTGCGGGTCGGTCGGTCTGCTGAGTGCGGGTCGGTCGGCTGAGTGCGGGTCGGTCGCCTGAGTGCGGGTCGGTCGGCTGAGTGCGGGTCGGTCGCCTGAGTGCGGGTCGGTCGCCTGAGTGCGGGTCGTTCGCCTGAGTGCGGGTCGGTCGCCTGAGTGCGGGTTGTTTCGCCTGAGTGCGGGTCAGTTGGTCTGCTGAGTGCGGGTCGGTCAGTCTGCTGAGTGCGGGTCGTGGCGGTGCGGGTCGTTCGCCTGAGTGCGGGTCGGTCTGCTGAGTGCGGGTTGTTCGCCTGAGTGCGGGTCAGTTGGTCTGCTGAGTGCGGGTCGGTCAGTCTGCTGAGTGCGGGTCGGGCGGCTGAGTGCGGGTCGTTCGCCTGAGTGCGGGTCGGTGGCAGAGTGCGGGTCGTCTTGTGCCAGTGGCGTGTGCTTTATTTCGCTTCTCCTTTAACATTTAAGGTGCTCGTTAGATCAAGGCCACGTGGTGAAAATATCCACGTGTTTATAGGACTATGTGCACAACGGCGCCGGGCAGCCTCACTGTCAGCGTCACTACTTACTGTTCAGTTTTATCTCGCAGAACACAATGCACGTTCATACACTGTACTCAGTAATCAGAGGACACTTCTGTTTTTAGAAAGAGATGTTTTGTCTAATGCTAATGCTAATTTTGAGGCATAATAGATATTAAAACTACATCACAAACTGAAGTATTTAAAAAGAACTGTGTCGTCTTTATTTGTGCTTATTTCTGATACGTTCTCGTACTCGCTTGTCTTGTGTTCAGATGCAAAATACAGAAGTGTTGCCGTCTTTCATTGACATGTACACACTGCACAGATGCCGAGGACAGTCCCAGAGATCACCCGGGTGTGCTGTTTGTAAAGGGATTATGAGATATTTCCATAACACATTTAAGTTACACTCCTGGAAATGCTGAGGTTAAGATGTCCAAAGCCCAATAAGTGTATAGTGCTGTTCCCATAGCAATTAACAATTCAACAATTACATTTTCAGTTTTTTGGAGCAGCCAAAATGTCAACTATCCATGATTTTCAGAGTAGTGAAAATCTAGCACCGTAGCCATGGCATTAAAACTAAATATTAGAGCTGTAAGAAGCCGAAACCCATGAATAAACGATGGTATACATGGCAACGAGTAAGAATAAACTTTATTTCTATAACACATTTAAGTTACACTCTTGGAAATCCCTAGGTTAAGATGTCCAAAACCCAAATTATGTACTTTTGGACGTTTCAAACTGTAAACCAACTTCACCCCATGCTAGTAACGCAAACTCTTGGGTGGATCCTAACAACAACATCCAATCTCTGTGGAAAACTGCCTCCACTGCCGCGCACCTCGTATTTGAAAGACAGGGCAGCCAGACTACACGCAGTACACACTTATTGGCTTACAACCTGACTTTATATTGGCATTACAACATAGCAGTGCATGAACTGTGACATTGACCAACCAAAGAGGGTGACCTAAAATGGCCGCCGAAGAGATTTGCTCAAGCACTCTGGGGTTTTTACATTTCCTGTAGTGCCAGAAAATAAGAGCCAGGCCACAGCTCTGGCTCTGTGCCACTCCAGCAAGCGCCCAAATCCTCAGCTCACCTCCACACAGCAAGGACGACAAAAAACCAGCCTTTAGTGGGGAACAATAGCCCAAAGAGGAAGCTGGATTTTAAACTGTAGCACTGAACATGATCCCCCTTCTCCCACTTCTTTCATTCATTTCCAATTTTCTTTGTATTATTTATACTAGCTCTACTTGGATTACAGTAAAATGTGTTCTGTTTTTCTCCAAGTGTAAGTATCCAGCCAGAAGTCACAGGGAGAAGACGCAAGGCAAATGACTCTGGCAACAAAACAAACATTTGGCAACCCGTGTTCCATTTGTTTGGTTTAAGCTACTGAAAGGCTGAGGGCGAGAGCAGTGTGCAGCCGCAGAGGTAATGCACACTAGATTTATTACAACGTTTTCTGTGAAATCGGGAGCCTGCTGCGAGCGCAAATAAGGCTGAGGAGGTAGCTCTGAATCAGGAACAAAAAACAACAGATTGTTTTAGTATTGAGGTGTATTAAAGTGACTAAACTGCAGTGCACAATGGCGTAGTGGATGGGTCAGAGCGAGCGAGCGGGGCAGCACGAGTTCAGATCGCAGCTGTAACACTTTGTAGGATGACTTAGAAAAGAGGGTGTTGGTTGATCAGGGCAAAGTGTTATTAGCTGGTGATGGGACGAATGTGAACGAGCGATTCCTTAATGGTTGGAACCGGATCTCAGTCTTTACCAAACAGAACCGATCTTTTTCTTTCAGATTTGTTTGCACTTTTATACTGATTTACACTGAAGCGACATAAGAAGCAGCACAGAAGCAGAGCAGGCGACACGAGTCAGACACTTGTGCACAAAAAACATCGTAATAACAGTGTTTTAAAATAATCATTATAGTGCTTTTTGTTTAGATTTGGAATACTGTATTTTCTGGACCATAAATCGCACTTTTTTCATAGTTTGGCCAGGGGTGTGACTTATTCTCAGATGCGATTTATATGTGAAATATATTTTTTTCTTCATTTTTATGCATTTTTTTGGCTGGTGCGACTTATACTCCGGTGCCACTCACACTCTGGAAAATACAGTAATTTTATAATTTTTTTCACCACTCTCAGTTTAACCATTTTTATGCAAATCAGAGCCTTGGTTAGTTAATTTATAGTTAAATTAGATGTTACTTTAGCTTCTGTCATGTACTTAAATATAAAAAGAGCCAGTCTTCTGAACAACTCTTTGAAATTTCAGAAGATTCGGATCCCATAAAAGAGCCGAAAGTCCCCTCACTACTATCAACACGTGAGGTTAACAGTTTACAGAATCTGATTATTCAATGCAACATTTCATTTTGCTTGGACAAATGTGTGTTTTGCAGGTAAATACAAATGTTATAAAAGTTTATCATCTATTCACAGAAATTAGAACCAAGAGAAATGTCACTGAAGGGGAATTTCAACATAAAAACGACACATGGGTTTGAAGGCAGGGAAGTTTAGCACTTTTCATGTGGTAATTAACAATTCAAAGCACGATTTCAATTTTTTCAAGTGACCAAAAGTTTGCAAAATGTTGATCTATGAGTTTCAGAGTAAAACAGGTCAAAATCCAGCACTGTAGTTATAGTAATTAAAAACTACAGCTGTTGAATGGGCAAAAGTCCTTAATATATCACATCAGGAGGAGAAAACCCATGAATAAACTATAGTGTACATGGCTATGAGTACAAATAAACTTGGACTGACAGAGTTTTTCCATTCCAACTAGCATGCTAACAAGGATTTCCCGATTATCGAACTATAAACTGCTATAAACTATAAATACAAAGGTACTGAACCTTCAAAAATTAACCAACATAAGTCCCACAGATTTATACCAACCATGGGGGTGTCCCAGTTTTGTATTTTGAAAATCTGTTTAATTAATATTATTATTCATTTAATTATTTATTTATTTATTTGTTTGTTTGTTTGTTTATTTATTTTTATTTATTTTTTTTTTTTTTGGACTTGACCATGCAAAACATATTTTTTCTTCATTTTTTTTTAAAATCACTCTATAACTAACTATAACTGATATTATTATTTTATGTTCTTGTGACTTTTTAACTGAATGAAGATCATTTGAAGATAACTAACAATATTCCACAAAATTGACTCTTGTGAGATTTAAACCGTGTTATAATGTTACTGCGTCAAAAACAGACCTGGAGTTGTGTTTCGTTTCATTCACACATGTTTGAGTAACGCTTTATTATTAGTCTGTCTAAGCTCAAAACGCTCTGCTCCACCTTATGATGTCATGCAGTGGTAGTTTTCAAGTCATCAGCTCCTTTTACCTTTTGTTCAGTCGAGATTGGCAATTCCAGAGCTGAAATCATCCAAGTGATCCTAGTGAAGGTGTGTGGAGTTTAAAAACACTGTGGAGCACTTCCTGTATGGACAAGGTGCTGGATGTGACCTCACTCAAACAATGATTTTTATGTCAAGAGCGGGATTCGAACCTCCAACCTTCAGATCAGTGGACAAACACCAACTGAGCTGCTGTTGCCCCAAATTTTGTGGAAAAAAAACATCAGGTACATGACCTTTAACCATTGTCTGATTTTGGTTTCACTTTCGAGTCCCCCATCAGCACAAATGCATTATACATTTTTAGCATCCATCTTTGATTCTGACAGCTGCAGCAAATGTAGTTTATTTCCCAACATAGAATTTATCGCTCTGTATTTATATTTAATGTGCCTACTGTGCAGCTATTATTCATGAGCGCACAAAGCACTGTTTCAGATCAAGTACAATAAGTCGGCCAGATTATGTGAACTGCAGTGGGCTGTGTGATCGCGCATTCTGCAGGTGTCCACAGAGTCTGCACTGAAGCTCCAAAAACTCATCTGGATACATTTTAATACAGATCTGATGACAAAGGTCTCTGCTGTGAGAAAGTACTTGGCACACTTTGAAAACTGTTAGAACTACCCACATAGAGCTATAATGTTCTGACTAATTGCATGGGCCACCTTAACCCAAACCTCTACTTACTCTCAGGTCTGATTTCTTGTATACCAGACTGAATTTGTTTAGACTTTGGACTCCCTATTGACCCAGGACAGTCCCAGTTTTGAGCCCCGTGTCCCCTGTCCCAGTAGATTTATCCAAAAGCTATAGATTTGTCACAGTTTTATACAAGACATGTCCCAGGTGTCTCTATTTTTGACTAATCTGATCCTCGCCAACAGTAAACAGGAGAATATGTTGTCATTTGTTTAGCTAAAATACAGGAAAAACATGACCATAAAAAAAAAAAAAAAAAAAAAAAAAAAAAAAAAAATGGACCAACATAAGTCCCACAGATGATGAGTTTTATTTATACCAACCATCCCATCCTGAGTGTCCCAGGTTTGAATTTTGAAAATCTGGTCACACAAACTTTGACACATGCTGATTTATTACTGCTTCAGAAACTGTGGCCGCTCAAGAGATTTTTATTGATTTATATATTTTTTTTATTCATTGATGTATTATTTATTTATTGATATTATTATTATTATTATTATTATTATTATTATATTATTATTATTATATTATTATTATTATTATTTTATTATTATTATTATTTTATTATTATTATTATTTTATTATTTTATTAGTAGTAGTAATAGTAGGTTGTTGTTTTTTTGCGGACTTACTATATACTATACAAAACATTTTTTATTTTTTTTATCTTTTTTTTTTTATCTCTCTTAAACTAACTGATACTATTATTTAAGTTCTTGTGATTCAACAAGCCTCCTTGGATTTTTTTTTTTACTGAATGAACATCATTTGAAGAACAAAATTGACTCTTGTTCGATTTAAACCATGTTATAATGTTGTCACCTCATCATAAAAATACCCGGAGTTGTGTTTTGTTTCATTCACTCATGTTTAAGTAACCCTTTGTTATTAGTCTGTCTACATCTCAAAGCTCAAAACACTCTGTTCCACCTTGTGATGTCATGAAGTGGTAGTTTCCAAGTTAACAATTACATTTTAGCTTTAATTCTGTGAAAATTGGCAATTCCAGAGCTGAAATCATCCAAATGATTCTAGTGAAGGTGTTTATGGAGTTTAAAAACACAGCGGAGCACTTCCTGTATTACCACATGATGACATCACAAGGTGGAACAGAGTGTTTTCCATCTGAGAAAAGAACTCGTAAATATGCAGGGTTAGTGTGTTAACAAAACTTGTATGTTTTTGATGAGGAAACAGTATTATAACACTAATATCAAATAGCAAAATATGGACGCTTTAATGTATCTAGACCTTAAAGGGGCACAGTGTAACTTTTCAGGTAGAGGATGTGCCACATGTGTCGCTATAGAGATGTTGTTGCTTTACTGAGAATGTTCCACAGTCCACCTCACCAGAAAGTAACAAAGTACCACTTTAATTTGCTCATTCGAGTAAAGCTTATTTCAATGGAATTTTAGTAATAACTTTGACACAATCCTGGATTTCCTGAAAAAATAAATCAACTTGTGTATTTCCAGCCACTCAAACTCTACTCCCAGGAACTTCTTCTTCTTGATTACCGCACGACCCAACAGCGAGTTACCCCTCACACAATAAGAAGCGCTGCAATATTAACCAGAACTGTGTTAGAACTGCCCCACTGGCATTGTGTTACCAATTACCACGAGGGGAGCAATTAGTCCAGCATTAAATAGTGATGAAGTCGACTGCACAGCGATGATCCCCAACATCAGAGCTGTCAGAGCGCCATCCGTCAAACCCGAGCTTCAGGGCGCCAACAGTCAGGTACTCATACATTACCGCCGATAGGAACAGGTGCTGTGGTACATTCTAATGACTTTGTTCTATCAATTATGTACAGACTCGGGGTCCGCCACATACCGCCCCCACTCGCTGCTTTGTCCCAGCTGTTCCTAACGCCTAAAGCTACGTCTAAAGGTTCTAAAGATGAGTTTTTATATACTCAGTCTTGGAATTAATTGTATGCAGATTATCCTGACATATGAACTCATGCGTGTTCTTCCTTTGCCTCACAGGTGGTGGGGGTAACGGTCTTCCAGGCACTTGTGGTTTTTGCACAGAAACGCTGCCACGCTGAGTGAGAGCGCAGACATCTGCTGCCGGTTCACATGAGCTCTAGTGTTCAGACGCGCTTGTATGTTGGAGAGAATACAAAATGTTGCCTGAAATCATCCAAAAGTCACAATAGAGGGATGGAGTTAACAAGTTGTTCCACTGTGGTGTTGGTTTTCTATAGGAGACTGTACTTTGCACGAGTTGTTTAGAGCTCTATGATTTTTGAAAATATGCCTTCATAGATCCGTAATGATCACAATATAACGGCGTCTTTACTTTCACCTTTATAAATCAGGACCAAAAATGTGTTTAATTTCAGAGTATATAAGCTCTAGACTCCAGAGGTGCCCAAACTTTTTTTTATTGAGGGCCACATCTCAAAACATATTCGAAGCGGAGGGCCACAGATCGGTGATAAATGCAGTGTGGTGCTTTATACACAGCTTTGACAGAGCCGCTGTGGATTAATAAGGCTTGAAAAACATTTATTATAGATCTGTATCATGGTGCAATGTGATGTTTGAGGATATAGTGGAAGAAATAGTTTAATTTTCTGTTAAATTACTGTTTGGACACCCCTGCTTTAGACATTAAAGGTCCTATATTACACAAAGCTGACACTTGTGAGCTTTAACTCATTTTATACAGTTGTTAGAGCCTCAAGAACAGAACTGGAGTTGTGTTTTGCGTCATTCACACATTTGAGTAACCCTGCATTTATAGTCTGTCTACATCTGCAAAGCTCAAAATGCTCTGTTCCACCTTATGATGTCATATAGTGGTAGTTTTCATGTTATAACAGCTACATTTTACCTTTAATTCAGTAGAGATTGGCAATTCCAGGGCTGAAAGTATCCAAATTATTCTAGTGAAGGTGTATGGAGTTTAAAAACACAGTGCAGCACTTCCTGTATCACCTCATGACATCACAAGGTGGAACTAAGTGTTTTCTGTTTGACTTCTGTTTGAACTGCACCTAAATATGCAGGTGTGTTTGTGAGTTAAACGTGTGAATGAAACAAAACTCCAGGTCTGTTAGTGACGAGGAAACATTATAACATATATCAGAAAATAGAGTAATACGAGCTCTTTAAGCAGGCTCCCCTCTCCACAGATCTGTTTTGTGACTTGGTAGCACCATTTGTTCACCTTCTACCACAGAAAGTACTTACATGCAGCAGTTTTAAGTTTATAACCTGCTGTGTCATTAAAACCTGAAGGGTGTAGTAGATTCTGTGGGTGGATCTGAGGACTATCTCGAGGTGGGGCGTGGCGTTATTTGTTGTCAGGAGCTCGACATTTGAAAAACACAAGACTTAAAAACGCTGATGAGTTTTTAACTCTGAGTGAAGCCCTAAACTTTGTTAATTCAAGGTGAAAGAAGTTAGAATTTGCTCTAAACACCATGAATGAGCTTGTTCGTTTCACTGAGATAAACAAACCTGACTGCACGGCTCTGTCTGAGTTTTTCTTGGAGTAAGAAGTTGTGACCAGACTATAAATCCTACACAGAGAATTTCAGTGTGGATTTCTCCCGCAGCAGTTTTATAGAGAAATCCTCGCGTCTTCACATCTATATGAATAGTTGAACTCTCACTTTAGCCCAGTATCTCTTGTTACAAACGATTGTGGCTGATCTCATTGATGTGACTCTGAAGGCACTGAGGCGGCACCTGCCACTAAGCTGCAGTCACAGACAGTTAACCTCAAAGTCTGGAAGTGTTTGTGGAGCACCCAAGCCTTACAAATTCTCCCACTGTCTCCCTTTGTTAGAGTGAAGCGACATAACACTGCAAAACCAGCCGCACTAGCTCTCTGGCCTGAAGGTAAGCAAACACAACATTACAAAGCTGCATTTTAATGTTTTGTGTTGATGAAATGATGTGAGTGATGTCAGACGGAGATTGTATTGGACTCAGAAGTTTATGAGGCGGGAACTGTTTTGTACAAGGCGCTGGGTGTAATAATAATGACAGAACAAATGGAAAAGAGTAGATGGGGCAAATGCTCAATATGGGAAATGTTCTTAGTAATCCATTGTCAAATTGCATTAATTCGTAGTTTTGTTTTTCCTGGGAGAATACATTTACATCTACTACACAGACATTTACAGTACAAAACTCTTTCTCCACTTTATTAACATTTTGAAGCTATGAAACTTTTTTGGCTGTTGTAGATTCACTTTTTTTGGCATAAAGAGGCTACTACTTTGCCAGTAATATTCCACAGTGCAGCATTACGCCTTTTTATATTGCATTCATTGTATTTTGCATGTATATATCTGCACAAAACTACCTTAAAAACGGACCTGCAGCCTTATTGCGAGTGTGGTCTCCTCTCCACAGACCTTAATAGAGATGTACGCTCTAGACTAGTATTGTGGGAGAGTGTAGTGTCGTATATAGCACCACGATGCTTCATTTGTCTTTATATTTCTACACTCGACAGTCACAGTTCGTGCACTATTTATAGGTAACATTATAAAACTCTTAACATACATTAAAGTTTTAATAAAGCAGCAGTTTACTGGGGGCAAGTGTTGCTTAGGTAACTCTGTTAACGCTAAAAACACGCAAAGAATATATTTTCAAGTAGTTTTTTTTTGACAATATAATGTTCAAATTTAAAAAATAGATAGATGGATGCATGGAGGGATAGAGAGAGAAAGAGAGAGTGAGAGAGATAGAAAAACAGTGAGAGAGAGAGGGATAGAGAGAGATACAGAGATAAGAGAGATAGAGAGAGAGACAGAGATAAAGAGAGCGATAGAGAGAGAGACAGAGATAAAGAGAGAGAGATAAAGAAAGAGAGAGAGACAGAGATAAAGAGAGAGATAGAGAAAGATAGAGAGAGAGATAGAGAGAGAGAGAGATAGAGAGAGAGAGATAAAGATAGATGAGAGAGAGAGATAAAGAGATAGATAGACAGAGATAGATAGATAGATAGATGAGAGACAGAGATAGAGAGATAGATGAGACAGAGATAGATAGAGATAGATAGATAGATAGAGAGATAGACAGCGATAAAGATAGATAGAGAGAGAGATAGATAGGAGAGAGAGATAAGATAGAGAGAGAGCACAGATAATAGAGAGATAGATAGAGAGACAGAGATTGATAGAGAGAGAGAGAGAGAGAGAGAGTGAGATAGATAGATAGACAGATAGATAGATAGATAGATAGATAGATAGATAGATAGATAGATAGATGCATAGATAGATAGATAGATGCATGCATAAATAGATAGATAGATAGATGCATAGATAGATAGATAGATAGATGCATAAATAGATAGATAGATAGATAGATAGATAGATAGGTAGATGCACAGATATAGACAGAGATAGAGAGAGCGAGAGACGGGACAGTCTCTTGGTCGTCTCTTGGGAACCATCCTCCTTTGTGGTAGATTTTGCTTCGTTCTGAAACTGCCATCGCGCCAAGAGGCAAAACTCCAGCCTCACATTACACTGAATGTTTTCCTTTCACTGTGATCATAACAGGAAGTCAACATTTTAAAGGCCCTCTTGAAAACAATCGACAGCTGACTGACAAGTGTTGTTTTGTTGCAGGCACCTGGCGTACTATGACTCTGCAGCCATTAACTCCAGTCAACTGTGCCGGCTTATTACAACCAGGCTGCTCTCTGCTGCAGCTGGATGGAGAAGTGCTTTTGTTTGGTCAAAAAGGCTGGCCCAAGCGCTCATGTCCTACGGGAATATTTAGCATAAGGTTTAAAAAAGAACAGATGAAGTTAAGAGCTATCACGTTCTCAAATGACTCCTGCTACCTGCCTCCTTTACGCTGCCCCGCTGTCTGCCGCCTTGACCCTTACGACGGCCTACCTGAAAGTTACCTCATCCACGGTGGCCGGACCCCAAACAATGAGATCTCTTCAAGTTTGTACCTCCTAACCGTGGACAGTCACGGCTGCAATCGTAAACTGACATTGAAATGCAAGGAGAAAGAATTGGTGGGTGAAGTTCCTAGCGCAAGATACGGTCATAGTCTTAATGTCGTTCAAAGCCGAGGAAAAACAGCTTACGTCATCTTCGGAGGCAGGTCTTACATGCCTGGGATGGAGCGCACAACAGAAAACTGGAACAGCGTGGTAGATTGTTCACCCCAAGTCTTTCTATTTGAGTTGGAATTTGGTTGCGTTACAGCTCATTCCATCCCAGAACTCCACGATGGCCAGTCTTTCCATGTGTCGGTCTCAAGAGAAGACTGTGTCTACTTTATCGGCGGTCACTCAATAACTTCTGATTCTAGACCTCCCCGACTTTTTAGATTGAGTGTTGAACTCTTGCAGGGAAGCCCACTGATTACTTGCCAGTCGTTTGAGTCTGGGATGTCTATTTCTAGTGCCATCATCACCCGCACAGGTTCATTGCATAAGTACATTATCGTAGGAGGCTACAAGTTTGATTCGCAGAAGAGGATGGAGTGCACTGAGGTGACTTTGGATGAAAAGGGAATCCATTTTGAATCTTTGGAAGCACCCAAGTGGACCCCTGATGTTAGCCATAGCCGCACTTGGTTCGGCGGTAGCGCGGGGGAGGGTAAAGCTTTGCTAGCTGTACCGATCGAAGGAAGGGTTAACCAAAGCGAGTCGCACTGTCTATATAAAGTGAGTTTCGAAACACAAGACGAAACAGAGGAGAGCGGACAAGACGGGACTCAAGGTTGCAGTCAAGAGTCCGCAGATTTTGAAGACTCTCCTCCTCTTGAAGATTCAGAGGAGCTGTACTTCGGACGAGAACCGCACGAACTCGAAGACAGCAGCGATGATGACGATAAGTACAATGAGGATGACGAAGAAGACGAATCCCAAACAGGATACTGGGTCAAATGTTGTCTGGGTTGTCAAATTGACCCAAACACGTGGGAGCCGTACTACTCCACTGAGCTGCACCGTCCGGCCATGATCTTCTGTTCCCGAGGGGAGGAGGGGCACTGGGTCCACGCTCAGTGCATGGAGCTGTCGGAGACCCTGCTGCTGAAGTTGTCCGAAGGCAGTAAGAAGTACTTTTGCCAGGACCACGGAGGGCTGCCGTACCAGGAAGTGACCCCTCCACGACCCCAGAACCAACTGTCTGTAAAAAGGGCGCCCATGAAAGTGAAGCTGAGGAGAATCCCGCTCACGATAAACATGTCACCGGCCACAAAGAGCTTCTGCAAAAGACTTTTCCATGATTAGTTTGATTGAGTTTGAAGAGTGTTTTATTAATACCACATTTATTATGCGTTTGATTGTATAAAATAATTGCACTTCAGTGTTGTATATTCTACTTTATATTTTACTGCATGCTCTGATGTGTCCTACTTTTCTTTTATCCAGATTTAGGACCAGGACAAAACACTTACCTCCCTGAAACTATAATGTTGGGATTGTGACTGTGTGAATGTTACAAATAATAATAATTACAAATAAAATACATGTTTTATTATTTTGTAGCAGCTTTGTATTGTAATGAAGGTGAAATCTTGTTTCTTATATTTTTCATCAAAGTAAAAAAAAATCTTCTGCAGTGTGTTTACATATGAATAAAGTTTTTTTTCTTGAAAACTATATTGTGGTGTTTTTTCTCCAGTAATAAGGATGAAATTATGTTGAAATATTTTGAATAAATAATACATGTTTGTAAAGTGTTTTGCATAAAAATAAAGCTTTCTTGAAGATAATGGCTAGCTCTTATGAATATACTTTTGTGCAGATTTTTGTACAGCACGTTACTATTATTATTCTTTATTAAATGGACTATTTTCTGATCTGTTATAATGTTTCCTCATCACAAACAGACCTGGAGTTGTTTTTTCTTTTCATTCACACAAACCCTGCAGATTTAGGCTGAGTTGTTCTCTCTGTTAACTTGAAAACTACCACTTCATGACATCACAAGGTGGAGCGGAGCATTTTGAGCTTTGGAGATGCAGACAGACTAATATTAAAGTGTTACTCAGACCTGTGTGAATGAGACAAAACACAACTCCAGGTCAGTTTTTGAGGAGGTAACAACATTCTAACATGTCTTAAAGCTCACAAAACTCAATTTTGCATCATATAAGACCTTTAATTTCTACCTAAAGTCATACAGCATGAGCATTTATTACTTATTTTTTCACACAGACAATTAAGATAGACAAAAAATATCAAACTGTGAATTCCTTATTTGATTGAGAGACACACATTTTGAAGTTTGATATTTTGCTGAAGTAAATATAGAGCAGATTTAAACCACAAAAACTATTCTAAATCTACAATATTGTGAAAAATCATGAGCTGCAATAAATAAAAAGCAGAATGAAACGCTTTAGTACTAAGTTTGCATCTGGAATGAGTCATAGAAGTTATTAATTTAACTTTTCAGGGCTTAAATCTTATCACATAGCCAAAAAATAACCAAAACTTTCCTAGTAGTGCAGAGAAAATGTGCACATGATAAATACTGTCCTAAAAATGCATTGGTCCAGCTTTCATATATTGAGCAATAAGTCAAAATAGGCAAGGCAAGGCAAGTTTATTTGTATATTCAAAGTGCTTTACAGAATAAGAAAGACATTAAAATCACAGAACAAATAATCATCATAAAAATAATGATTGTGACAGGCCTACACTTCATAATCAGATCAGATAAAACTACAAATTACATCAATAGTACTGTTAACATCTCCTCTATCACGTCCACTTTGTCGTCTTTAATTCAACAGAATGCTTTTGTAATATTAGTCATTGCACGTGCACCGAGTGAGGGGTAAATGACAGGAAAAAAAGTCTGAAAAGTCTGTCTAACATTGCTGAATTTCCTCAAGTATGATCTGGCAACCCAAAATGAAGCAATAGACATCAGAAAGTGAACAAGTGAGTCATCCATCAGCATTCAACGGCTAAATACAAAAGTTGCTGCAATCCCAAACATGCAGTTATTATAGGGAGGGCCTCCGCAAAAATATATTTCTCTGCTGTCATGTGTGTTAAATTATGACAGTACAATAAAATAAAACATTCCATCAAGTACTGAATACAAAATTGCCTGTCACAATTGGAAATAGCGAGGGCAGAGAGAAAGACAATGCAATCAATCAATCAATTCTGTTTAAATCAAGTCTTTGGAGTTTCTGCCCATCCCTCTTCCTGTCAGGCATCCCAAGAAAGAAATCAAACAAGCCAGGTTAGCAGGAACCTGAGTCAATGTGGCTATAAACGCACTCACTTCAGTTTATCATATCAACAAAAAGGTCAGACGATTTATTATCATTATACAGAATACAAATAATCCATCTTCCACAGTGCAGAACCCAAAATGAGATAAAAATTGGTTCAGAGTTACCTAACATCGCCCCTCAGGGATTCTGCGATAAGGCTCTAAAGTAATCTTCTTATGAGGGCACTCGCAAAACAAAGAACATCCAAGTCTCTGTGATTGGATTTCGTCTTCGGCTAAAGTGATGTATTAATACAGTGGCCGCAAATGTGCTCTGTTAAATGCAATTTCCCCTCTATGACTTACAGCGCTTTCATAAATATCATCCACCCATATAAATTCATAAATGTGTCAAATTGTTGCAATACAATAAACTGTGTCATATTTCACCAAAAAATCTTTTCTGCAGGCTGTGAGAAAAGGATGTGCGCTGCTCAGGTAAGTTAACAGAGCAACAGTGAAATATGTCTGGAGGTATGTCAATGTGTATAGTTCGTTCTATATCAATTAAGAACTTGTAGATTTCATTTGCAAAAACAGATGAGTGCCACCTGAAAAGAAATGTTGAAAAATTTGCCTAACAGTGTTTTCAAAAGCCAAATATACTTGAGTGCAATAAAAAAATAAGTCTCTTTTTACGCAAATCCCCTCAGCTATACTGCTCTTATTAATAATATGTGTAAACTAACGCTAAAATATTAAACACAACAACTTTTTTGGCAAATATTCAAACCATAAATATCTGTTTTTGCAAATGAACTCTTCTGTTTACAATAATTGCGACGCTACCTATTTTACAGGTAGCTATAATATGCTACAACAACTTGGCCTTGCAAATAAAAATACTGCGTCTCAGTAACAGTAAAAAAGCCATTCACCTTCACATTTATTGATCTGATACAGTTACTTTAACATTATGTGACATATATTTAATGAAAATGAACTAAAAGTCTGTGACGTCCAGAGTCATTTCTTCATCATCTCTAACCTCTTCAGGGTCAATGACGGCCTGCAGAGCTTTTGCTGAGTCCTTGTGTGCTTCCATAAACTTTTGCAAGTACTTGGATGTGTAAAGCCAATGATGCTTCAACACATCCTCTAACTCAAACGATTTCGACTGCCGTGCGTTCATTTTCCTAAACCTCCTGAACAGTTTGTTTGCCGACTCATTCCCCTCGCTGGCCCAGGCCCCTATGGACCCATCTCTCTCGATAATTTCCGGGACGTGGGCCAGGGTCTTGTGCAGGTAATTGGTTATTTTCCCGTTGTACCTATATTTGAAGGTGGAGGAGAGGAGGTCGGCGAATCTCTGGGAGTTGAAGCTGTAGCGGCACAGCTGGTCGGGGCACTCCTTTGCTGGGCAGGTGGCTCTCCAGACGGGCTTCATCTGGAGATAGAGCCTCATGAGTTCCCTCAGGGCCTCCCTCCGCTCCTCTGTGGGCACCAGCTCGCACACAGCCTCCACTGCCTCCTGGGTCATCAGCCTGCGGGCATAGTTCCCATTCATCCTCATTATAGGTTTGAGCCGGAGCTTCTTCCTCAGCTGTTTATCCAGGGCCGTTCTCCAGCTGCGGCGCTCCTCCCGAGTGGGGTTAACCTTGGTATACACCTCCCCGATCTCATCCTGGAAGATTTTGTAGAACTCCGAGGCGTTGCCGATGTCACAGTGCAAAGCATCAAGAGTCGGTTGGGTTTCCATGAACGGTTTAGCAGAGACACCTTTGACCCTATCTCGAAGCTCTTCTACGGACTCAGAGTAAGGGTTTTTCCTCCAGATTTCGTAGCGCTCCAAGTTTTCATCGTGACTGCGTGTGATGGCGTGCAGAACCATGTTTTGAGAAGCTTCACAGCGGGTGGTGTCACAAAGCGTGCAGACATAAGTAGACCCTGACGCCTCCAGCCCCTCCATCTCTCGCACCATCTTCTCGTCATAACCTGTCCCCCTGAAGTGAAACCGGAACGACCGAGCGAGACCGCCGATGGACAGGATGAGCCTGCTTTCTTTCATGGCATTGCGTTCAGCCACTATAGGTCCCAAGACTGCTGTAAGGGTCTCATGGTCAGATTCATCTACAAACATGAGGCAGAGGGGCTTGCAGGAGAGCTCTGAATTTGGCTTGGGTTCAGTGAAGATGGACACTTCCCCCTCATTGTTAGTCGTCACCAAAGTCACTGACATTATAGTGAAAGAGAAACGAACTGCTTTCTCCGGGACGGCAGGCCCTCCTCCGTGCTTTTCGCTGACATCACCCATCCCATCGCACGACTCCTTGATCATGACACTAAAGCCTGAGGTGCACACGCTGTCATCCAGCCCGCTGTTTTTCAGCCCCTCCATAATGTCCTCCTCGAGATCTTTGAGCGCAGACACCAACGCCACATCATAACGAAACCGACGTGTGATGGTGTCAGCTGGAGCGTCATCCAAAGAAGACGTCCATCCCGAGAGCCCGTTAATAATACCCACGTTGCAACACGGGGAGACATTTTTGAGAGCCGGCTGCCACTCAAAGTCATGGAAGCCGGGCAAGAGCTCTTTTTCTGCAGCTCGGAGAGAGTGCAGGGGCTGGAAGATCTGGCGCCCGCTCGTGGCTTTGACAGTGCGGTACATTTTGTGGTACTGGCTGCAGCTGAGGAAAGTGTTTACCCGGATGGCCAAGCAAACAGCAGGATGCAGACTGAAGCCTCGGCCTGAGGAGAGAGAAATGAAAAAGTTAGACATGAAAATATTAAAAGTTAGGAAAAAAAGTAATCCCCTAAAAAGTGAGCTCTTTGAGAGAATTATTTAACACAGAGCATTCAACTTGTGCTTTGAAAAAACGCTGGTACCCTCCTTTTTTGATATCACACATCCAGAGTCATTTATACTTTGAGGAAGAGGAATTTTCAGATTTTTGCCCCCTAATATGAATATATTATTGTCAGAATTCACTGATTACAAAATCCAATATTTCCTAATTTCACAATGTTATAAGGGGATAGGGGGGTGAAACAGTGATGCTGGCAAAAGTGATGTATTGGCTAGAGATGAAAACAGACAGCAGCTGGCTTCTATTCCCCAGAGAGGGCCATGCCGCTGTCTGTGTAATTTGCAGATACAAGCACGGCTGATGTTGTTTTGATTCTAACAGGCCCTTCACTAGAGTTGTTATTGTGCATTAAAGGGAGTGTGAGAAAGGGAGAGTGACAGACAGGCAGCAAGACAGCCACACTGGGTAGAAAGAGGAGGGAGGGAGGAGAGGGGAAACGGAGGGAGGGAGGAGGGGGAAGCCAGTGGCACTTCAAAAGACAGGCATGGACAACAATGAAACGCTATTCAATCCACAATCTTCGAAAACTTTCTCATCCCCTTGAAGAACTTTTCCAGCTCTGTTATTTATGAGTCAACCAGATTCTATTAAAGATAACTAGCAAATAATATTCATATTTTCTTGTGAATGTGTCAGACATTTTGGCAGAGTCATTAAACAAAGGGTTGGTAATACCGTCTTACCTTGCATCAAGGCCTCCAGCTCGTCAGCCTGTTTGTGCTCATTTCCAGAACGCAGCGCCAGAAGGAACAGAGTCAGACACACGGCCTTCACATCACCTCCTTCCTCTTTCTCCGCAAATGCTTTTACTTGGTTCTTCAGCTCCTTTAGTCGATGCTTTTGTGCACGTCGAGTAAGCGATAGCAGGTGCTGACGAGGTCTTCCCCCCTTATTGATTAGCAGGTAGTCTACTTCTGACGGCTTCTCCTTCTGATCTCCCAGATCGTGACCCAGACAATGTGTTTTAAATGAGTCCAGCCTTACATGCTCGTTACAGCCTCTCGGGCAGAGCAGAGGCAGTGAATGCAGAGCTGATAAGAAGTTGTTGGCAGGTGGGGAGAGGTCGTCTGAGGTACAGGATGAGTTGCAGGCCGGGCAGCGAGATCCAAATGCGTGAGTGTATTTGGTGATACAGCTGCGGCAGAAGAGATGCCCGCAGGGAGACTGGAGCGGGTCAGAGAGCAGGTGGTCACATACCGCACAGGTGAAGGCAAAAAGGAAGTCGACTGGAAGGCCCTCAGAGACCAGCTGGGCACTCAGGTGGTCCCTCTGACAGTGGGTGATATTCTGCACCCATTGCTCTCTCTGGACACTAGCTTTTTTACAGTCTCTAGGCGCTGAGCTGTGGTTACGTTCGCCAAATGGTTTCAAAAGTCGCCTCTCACCAATTACAATGCTGTCACTGTACTCCCACCTGGTCCGTTTGGGCAAGCTGTGAG
The DNA here is from genome assembly GCA_019594935.1 of Periophthalmus modestus. NCBI lineage: Eukaryota > Metazoa > Chordata > Actinopteri > Gobiiformes > Gobiidae > Periophthalmus > Periophthalmus modestus. The sequence continues at coordinate 31,130,125 of JAIEZT010001390.1, forward strand.
CCCGAGGGAGCACTGTCCTCCTCTTCCTTCCAGTCCGTTGGAACGAAGGCTTCCTGGGAGAACAGAGGCTGCAGTGGGAGGAGTGAGGCTTCCACTCTGGGACTCTGGTCCGGGAAAAGCTGCAAAATCCTCCTCCTCGCATGACTACCATCCAGCAGCGATGGCAGAAAGAGAGCGGGTGCACTGATTCAATGTCGTCCGTCACGTCCACTTTAAAGACTTTGTGAATGACCTCTGACCAGGTGGTGAACCGGCAGCCCATTTTACGGAGCGCGGTTTTGGTCACATTGTCAAGATCACCGTGGACGTCATGTGCTGGACCTTTGACTTTGATCAGAACTGTCCCACAGAGACGACACAGTGATCTATAAAAGAAAAAGAGAGTTAACATTCCTGGATTTTGGGAACTATGGTTTAGAAGTTACTGGAATCCAAGCTGAAAACCACTGACTTAATGGGAAGTTTTAGGCTAAAGAAAGCGTATTCATAAATGCATTGAAATTTGACAACACCAGATAGAATTTTGAAATTGTTATAACACACTTGTGGCCAATTATCCGTTACCCAACTATAAAACTACAGTTAATAAGTGTTAATTATGGAAATCACATATTTGACTTGCTAAATTATTGCTCCTACTTGCTTGCTACTTCTCAAATTTACACTGGGGAATGTATTTGATAGACTCTTACTTACTTATTCTAACAAAATAAATTTAAAAAGGCTAAAATCAAATAAAATGTATTTCATATCGTATGGTTTGTGGCAATTTATAACCACACGTAACCAGTCTAACATTATAATGGTGTTTTGCATTGCGTGGTCTGATTACCTGAGGTGGTCCATGTGGGTGTCCATCTCCTGCAGTTTCCGATCGACCCTTTGGCCAGGCCCCTCCACGTTCTCCTTACTCTTCCCTCCGAGGCACAGTTTCATAACACTTCCTGAGCTCAAACCATTGTCTATATTTGGAGCCACAGTCAAAGAGTCTTTATCCTCGACGGGCAGGGGGGCTTTCTCCATGGACCTCACCCTAAACAGTTTGAGCTTCCACTGAGAATACTCGGATTGGGGATGGCACAGCTCATCCGGCACGGAGGATCTGGGGCCACCTGTCTCGTAGTCCCAGTCTGCCATCTTTGAGGCCATGTGTCTGGTCCTGTAATAGAGGGAAAGAAAGGCAAAAATCATTTCAGCTCCCTGTTTGAGACTTCAGCTCTTTAGTGTTTCCCCTGTGTGTTGTTCCAGCTAAGCCCATGATGCTGCTTGATTTGGACTGACTTTGCGCACACTTCTAGGATGAGAGTGACTCAGGAGAGAGAGGTTGTCATACGGTTGGATGGTTGATGGTTTGATGCCAGGTCCAACCAGGGCAGACCTGTGTTATTGGGCAAGACACTTCACCCATCTTTGTTCATGCAGAGTGGGGCTAGCTCTCAAAGTAACTGCACAATAGTTACATTTCTTGAGTCACTTTTTAAATAAAATTGCACTTCTCATGCGTTTAACACTACTCGACTACTATTTAGTTTAAAGTAACAGTACTTTTTTGTAGTTTTGGTTACTCTTCTCTCTATATATAACACAACTCTGACTCTTGTGAGTTTTAAGTCACGTTATAATGTTGTCACCTCCTCAAAAACAAACTCGGAGTGGCCTTTTGTTTCATTTACACGTGTTTGAGTAACACTGTCTACATCTGCAAAGCTCAAAATGCTCTGTTCCACCTTGTGATGTCATGAAGTGGTAGTTTTCAAGTTAACATCTACCTTTTACCTTTAGTTCAGTAGAGATTTACAATTCCAGAGCTGAAACGATCTACTGAAGGTGTATGGAGTTTAAAAACACAGTGGAGCACTTTCTGTATGCCCCATGACATCACAAGGTGGAACAGAGTTTTTTGGGTCCATTAAGTATCTCATTTATTGGACCACTTTCTGTTTTTTTCTTGAGTAATACTTTTACTTTAGTGCATTTTTGGCTCCTCTACCCACCTCTGGTACTGAATGAATATGCAGCGTCTTAATCATTATTGTTCTTTTTTCAAAAACGACACCGACATCGAACAAAAATCTCCATTTTCTCATCACTCAGGAGAGCCATTGTGACTTTTCTGCAGCTCTGGGTTTGTTAAATAAGAACCCTGTCCCTGTAAAGCTGTCAGTCATTTATATTAGTCATTTTCTTGGCTCTGTCGAGCATTGGAGCCCACAGAATGAAGACATACAAGAATTTCATAATGCCTCTGTATTGACCCAAAGAAAACATCGCATTGAGTAAAAGTCACTGTGAATTATTTTAAACTCCACCGATTTTTATTTAAGAGCCATTTTTCAACCAACAAGCATCCTGATATGGACGGGCTGTGATTGGTGATAGCGTTGTGGCAGAACTTATTTCATCTCCTCCATCTAACTTCCATTATCTGCTCAGACAATCTAACAAAGGCTCTTATATCTATTCTCAAGGCTTTCTATTCCAAACTCACAGAGAAAAATGTGTTGTTAGGAAATCCTACAGTTTACATGAAGTCAGTAGAATGAGTGCAGCCATTTAAACTATTAACAAAGCTGCCAATGTTGGTTATGTTTTTACAAAGGTACGTAACTTTAAATCATAAACGAGAACTGCAAAAGTACTCTCGTTTAATCCTCATGCCAGTCCGTGCAAATAAGACGCACTATGTCACTTTTCGGGTCGGCTACCTCCTTGTCCCTGTGGTTATTGCACGTGTGAACAGGCCGAGTTACAGGTTAAGTTTGTGGAGAGGCGGGCCCGTTCACAGAGAAAAAACATGTCAATCCAGCGTTTGTCCACTGATCCTAAGTTGGCGGTTCGACACAACACTGACCCACAGGTTAGCGATTCGATTCCAGCTCCCACAGATAAATGCTGTAACCGTGTCCTTGGGCAAGACACTTCACCCACCTCCCCCTCACGTCTGTGTACACTGGTGTATGAATATGCTGAGTTACCTTGATATAAAGTGCTTTGGGTGCCTTGAAGATGGAAAAGCGCTGTATAAAATGTGACCATCATGGTATTATTCAGTATGTGCAGATAAATAAACTTAGACGGACTAGACCAGGGGTGTCCAAACTTTTTTTCCCCGAGGGCCGTAGACTGAAACATATTTGAAGCAGAGGGCCACAGACCAGTGTTGATACAGGGAGTCAAATGGTGCATTTCACACTGGTTTAACAGAGACATTGTACTTTTAATAAGACTTGGAAGATTATTTTTAGCTCTGCGTCACAATGCAATGTGATGTTATTCAGGGTATAGAGGTAGAATCTCTTCAGTTTGTAGTAAAAATATTTCCTAAACCATATGGACCAGTTTAGGAGGAGGCATGAGGGCCAATAAAAATCGGTCTGAGGGCCGCATTTGGTCCCTGGGCCGTAGTTTGGACAGCCGTGGCCTAGACTAAGTATTCTAGGCAGTATTCTAGTGCTGATAACAGTGACCTGACCACCAACGTTTCATCACTTAACAACTGGTTCAACCCACTGAACCACTCTCACTTCCATCAATGTATTTAGTTTCCAATATATTAAACAACTACAGATATAAAAGTATACCAATAAGGACATTTTTTTAATCAAATCTTACCATTCCACACACACTCCCACTGACGAAGCTCCACTTTATCCATCTTCCTTACTTTAAAATGTCAAAAATCCAAGTATGCTACATTTCCTGGCAGCGTCTTTACCCCTGAAGTTCCCTTTAAAACTAACAGCTGAGCCCGTGTGCATGCGTGTCATCTGGCTTCTTACCTTGTTTTTCTGTCTCAGCTGGCGTCACCTCCCTCGGGGACCTCTCTCTGCATGGGAGCACAAGGGAAGCCCAAGAGCCAGTTCGGGCCGCAGTGCACTGACATGTAGGCTGGATATGGGTGCTGACACAGTTGTGGTGTTGGTTGTGGAGATGTTGTTCCATAACTGTAGGATCCCCTGTATTTATACCCCACCACCAACGGGATCAACAGCCGACCCCAGCCACCTGATGGAGGCAGCTGATTTGTCGGGAGGGGAGAAAACAAGGTCAAACCGTAACAGTTGTAAGCACTTGTGTATGTATCGAATCCATTACACACACAGAAAAACAGTGAACAACAGAACTCCTCAGCTGGAGACACTTTTATCTCTCCTCTCTCGAATCCATCTGCAGGCTGACCTCATCCAGGTGGCTCACTCGGGCTGAGGTGCAGTTAGACATTCTGACAAGGCTGCAACACAAGCACCGCTCACTGTACTGATGGTAATGTTACGCTACAAAGCAAAGTGTTCAGGCTAATTTTGAGTTATGCGTTTATTTATTTTGTTTTCTTTTATTTTTATTTATGCAGGGGAACCCATTCAGAGCCTTTCGACTCTTTTTTCATGAATGCCCTGTTCAAAATATAATGCAAACTAAAAACAAATTTAAAAAAGTATATAAGTCCATTTAAAACATTACAAACAGGTGCAGGAGTGTTTGGTGTATCTTCAGTTACTGCAAATCTTCGGAATGAACAAAAATCACTTGTCGGATTTGTAACATTATTGGCTAGAAGACTTATCTTATTGAACTGGAAACAAAAAAAACCCAAAAACTCCAATTTGCATTAATCTGTTGTATGACATAATGAAACATATCCAACTAGAAACATTTTAATTTGAACTTAGAGGGAAAGTGGAAATTTTTCACTTGACATGGGATGTGTTTCTGGAGTAGTTTGACAAAACAGGTGAATATTATTTATTTATTTATTTATTTTTATTTATTATTTATTTATTTATTTTTTTATTTATTTATTTATTTATTTATTTATTTTATATTTTTATTTATTTATTTATTTATTTATTTATTTATTTATTTATTTATTTATTTATTTATTTATTTTTATTTATTTATTTATTTTTATTTATTTATTTATTTATTTATTTATTTATTTATTTATTATTTATTTATTTATTTATTTATTTATTATTTATTGATTTATTTATTTATTTATTTATTGACTTGACTTTTTATTTATATATATTTTATATTTTTTTATTATTATTATTATTATTATTTGTAGTAGTAGTAGTAGTATTATCATCAGTATGTATGTATGTATTTCACTTATTTTACTTTACCAATTATGCAAAAAAAAACTTTAATAAAAGATCATTAAAAAAAAAAAAAAAAACAGGAGCAGGTGTGTGAGTGTGTGTGTATACAAGTCCATTATCAGATTATTAAATTGCAAATGTGGCACCAAAGTATCTAATTTAGCTTGTCCTTGAAATATATTCCATTTTTGTGAAGCAGAACTTCAAAAGCCCTTTTTTCACATCTCAGTTCTGGTGCGATTAGTCGTTACACAATCATGTGACCTTGTATTAAATGTTCTCGTATCAATGATTAACAAACAAGTGAAGTATTCATGCAGTCTGTGAAGTACTTCCTTATAAATACATTTTAAACAGTGCTGTTCTCTTCTAACACATAGTCATTTGTATAGTAGGTAGATAATACAAGTTGTAATTATGATTTGATGAACGACGCCGCCATGTTGGTCATTTGTACCTCACGAATATTATTTTGAAGTAACAGTCGTATTTGGGATACTCTACCCACTAGGAACGACTGACAAAACATTTACATTGATTACATTTGTTTTTATACCACTACTCTGTCTGTCTCTTAGTTATATTTTTGGTCAGGTTTTTTTTTTTTTCCACGTACGGCTAGATAAATTATGCTCCATATGATTCCATCTGCAGTATGTCTATCTATCTGTCACTCGGACAGTTACTCCATTAGTTACAGGACACAGTCAAGCATCCATCCATCCATTTTCTTCCGCTTATCTGGAGCCGCAGTCTGAGCAGGGACTCCCAGACTTCCCCCACCCCAGACACTTCCTCCAGCTCCTCCGGTGGGACCCCCAGGCGTTCCCAGGCCAGCCGAGACACAGCCAAGCAAATATTATAATTACTGGTAACTAAGGAGACTAAACAACCAATGTCACCATCTAGTGAGTTTGCTAATTGCACTTTAATATTTAAAATCTATTTACGTGGTGTGTGTGTGTGTGTTTTAAATGGTAAACGGTCACATTTTATATAGCGTTTTTCCCCACTTTACATCAGCGAACTATTCACCCATTCACACACACATTCATACACCAGTGTACACAGACACTGGGGGAATGATGGGTTAAGTGTCTTGCCCAAGGACACAATGACACCCCCCCAACCTGTGGTAGAATAGTCTTTACTGGGGGGTACAGTTCAACTTAAACCTGGGTTGATGCATTTTGTTTTAATACATGGCAAATTACACATTTAAACACATTTATATTGTATCTCTTGTAGTTTAAATTGCACTGTGGGACTTTTGTGCACCACTTTAAGGTACTATTCTATGTCAAATTGACTCCTGTGAACTTTAAGCCATGTTATAATGTTGTTACCTCCTCAAAAACAGACCTGGAGTTGTGTTTTGCTTCATTCACACAGGTTTGAGTATTATTATAAGTTCAAAATGCTTCGTTCCACCTTGTGATGTCATGAAGATGTAGTTTTCATGTCAGCAGCTACCTTTTAAATTTTGTTTAGGGCAATTCCAGGTCTGAAATAATCAAAATGATAGTAATTAAGTTGTATGGAGTTTAAAAACACAGTGGAGCACTTCCTGTATTACCACATGATGACATCACAAGGTGGAACAGAGCGTTTTCAGTTTGACAAAAGAACTCAGCCTAAATATGCAAAGTTGTGTGTGTTAAACATGTGTGAATGAAACAAACACAACTCCAGGTCTGTTTTTGATGAGGAAACGAGATTGTAGATCAGAAAACAGAGTAATTTGGGATGTTTTATTGCGTTTTATAGCGTAATTTAGCCCAGAATGTCATGAAAATAGCCAACAACTCCCATGAAATTAACACTTCTCTTGAGACTCAAACAAACATGTCATTTAAATAAAGATCGCATCTCAAATGATTATCCATTGAACAGATAAATCAAGCTTCATGTTCGACATAATGACGACATTTCAGACCTGTTGCACTGGAAACTTAGCAACATGTTTCTGTGGATCCTTCTCTTCTGCTTCAGAGACACTTTTAATTAGACTGTGGTATTTCGCTGTGATTTCTCAGTAGGTATGCCGAGTATTTGCCCAAGCGCCTTCTTGTTTGTAATTATCCAGGGGAATAATCTTCTGTATTCACCACAGGACTCTGCTTGCCGTTGTGCTGGATTTACCACCCAAGTCATTAGACACACAGACAGCCGCACCACACAACAGTAGGGCCCTCCCACTCATTTCGATCCACCGAGGAAGCACAGAAAAATGTTCAGAAGTTTATATTTGGTTTGTGTTTGTATGTATGTGGGTGTGAGTCCTTACTTTACAGTTTTAGCAGAGTGGACAAAAAGAAGCAGCTATACATTTTTTTATGGTCTTTTAGGATCCGCTGTGAGATTTGGGGCATTGCTTTTAGGGGCTATGTTACACAAAATGGCTTTAAGCTGTGTTATAATGCCTCAAAACATACCTGGAGTTGTGTTTTGTTTCATTCACACGTTTGAATCACCCTTTATTATTAGTTTGGCTACATCTCCAAAGCTCAAAATGCTCTGTTCCACCTTGTGATGTCATGAAGTGGACATCACACATGAAGTTAACAGCTACTTTTTACCTTTTGTTTCCATAGAGATTGAAAATTCCAGGGTTAAAATGATTCAAATGATTCTAGTGAAGGTGTGTGCGCCTTGGGGTGAGGTGTCTGGGGTGAGGGAAGTCTGGGACTCCCTGCTTAGACTGCTGCTCCTGCGACCCGGCCTCGGATAAGTCGAAGAAAATGTATGGATGGATGGATGTGTGGAGTTTCAAAACACAGTGGAGCACTTCCTGTATTATCACATGACATCACAAGGTGGAACAGAGTGTTTTCTGTTTGAGAGAAGAACTCAGCAGTGTTTGTGTGTGACAGGTCTGTATGTGATGAGGAAACTACATTATAACATAGATCAGGAAATAGTGTCATATAGATCCTTTAAAGAAGATTCTAAGTAAATGTTTATGAACTTTTGTGCTGTGAGAATGTTTCCTCATCATTACCTTTCCTTGAGTCTTTTCCTGTCTGCTGTCTTCGCCTAATTATGAAGAGTTTTATCCCCTACGAACCAACATGCACACTACCATGCTAATTGTTTACTGCAATTGCATTATCACGATGGAAAAACTGTGAAAAGCACTTATAAACTCATCATTCGGATGCTAGAAATATGTCAGGAGTGTGTCAAGTGTGAAATAACTTCAGACCGCTGCGAACCATTTATATTCACAATTTACAGACAAGTTAACAGCTTCTTTTACCTTTTGTTCAGTAGAGATTGGCAATTCCAGGGCTGAAATCATCCAAATGATTCTAGTGAAGGTGTGTGGAGTTTTAAAACATAGTGGAGCACTTCCTGTATCACCACATGACATCACAAAGTGGAACAGAGTGTTTTTTGAGAGAACAGCTCAGCCTAAACATGCAGGGTTTGTGAGTTAAACGTGCGGGTTAAACGAAACAAAACTCCAGCTCTGTTTGTGACGAGGAAACAACATTATAACACAGACCAGAACATAATCTAATACTCGCTCTTTACTTTTATCTGGACAGTTCAAAGACTTTCCCAAACCAGGTATCAGCAGACAAGGACGTAGCATACCAAACTGTTCCATATTGCCCCACCGTGCACTGCAGCCGTCCCAGTCTAATGATGCACACAACTCACTCTGGAGCTAACTGAAGCAGCGACGCCACAGATGTCTGCATGACAAACAAGCACTGACCCCCAGAGACCGGCAGCTCTCCGCGCCTGCTAATTGACTTGTTATTGATCAACTCAAAGACAGTGTGATTTATGGGCGAGTCGACCGGCGCAGACAGCCACCTGGCACAGAGAGGTGTGTTATGAATGAGAGCGGAGGGTCTCGAGGGACGCGCCGAGCTGCAGTTTAGGAGGACGAGGAGGAGTTTGGGATGCAACGCTGGACAGATAGCATGTGGAAGAACAGAAGTGAGAGTGTGCGAACAGAAACGGGGGAGTGGATAGAGGCAAGGCAAGCTTATTTGTACAGCACAATCACAATTCAAAGTGCTTTACAGAATAAGAAAGACATTAAAATCACAAGTAAATGCCAGAAGTAAAATCTGTCAGCTGAGCAGCGGAACGGCTCGGATGAGGAGTGAAAGGTCTTTACTCCTACAACTTTTTGTCCCGTTGACAGATTTAACTTTTGGATGGATGCAAAACAACTTTCTCCAGCTAAACTCAGACAAAACTGAACTTAGCATCTTTGGCCCATAGAAAAATAGAGAAAGTGTCAGCAGTCACCTCCAGTCTCTCTCTCTAAAACCTTCAAATCAAGCTAGAAATCTAGGAGTAATAATGGACTCAGACTTGAACTTTAACAGCCACATCAAATCAGTAACATCTGCAGCTTTGTACCATCTAAAAAACATTGTAAAAATCAAAAAGTATATTGTCAAAACCAGACTTAGAGAGACTTATCCTGCATTTGTCTCCAGGAGGTTAGACGACTGTAACGTCCTGCTCACTGGCCTCTCCAAACGAGCCTTAAGACAGAACAGTACATCCAGATAGAACACTGCTGCTTGGGTCTGACTAGAACCAGGAAGTACTTCACACATGTGTCCTGTGCTCAGGTCTCTGGCTCCTGTGGCTCAGGGAATAGACTTTAAAGCAGCTCTGTGTGAACAAGTCTCTCCATGAACCAGCACCAAAGAACATCTCCCACATGTTAGAGCCACATGAACCATCTCACACTCTGAGGATTTCAGGGACCGGCCTCCTGCTGGTCTCAGAGTCAGGACTAAACATGGGGAATCAGTGTTTCAGTTTTCTGCAGCTAAAACCTGGAACAGTCTTCCTGAAGATGTGAGACAGGCCTCGACTTTGACAATGTTTAAATCCAGGCTCCAAACAGTTCTGTTTATCTGTGAATATGACTGAAAGGTTTTTATTCTTCAGTTCTGAAGGAGCAGCTTGGATGAGCAGGGAAACAGCTTCACTCCTACAACCTTTTGTCCAGTTGACAGATTTTACTTTGGGCTTTTACTATGAATCAGACCTGGACGGCTGAGGGATTACAGAGGCATTAAAATCACAACAAAAACATAAAAAAAGAGAGTGTAGAATAAAAACCTTTCAGTCATATGCACATCTAAACAGAACCGTTTTCAGCCTGGATTTAAACATTGTCAAAGTAGAGGCCTGTCTCACATCTTCAGGAAGACTGTTCCAGGTTTTAGCTGCAGAAAACTGAAACAACTGAGTGTGAGATGGTTCATATGGCACTAGGTGATGGGTAGAAGGAGCAGGTTTATGGTTCAAAACATGATATGTGAGGTTTTAGAATAGCTGTATATGGGGTAATGGATTTAAAATGAAAATGTAGTGGTATAATTCACCATCTGGTCACACAAATATGTAGTGACAAATGCCTTATTAGAAAGTCTCGGGTTCAGCTCTAGAGGTCTTTCTCTCTGGACCATCCATATATTCCAAGTCCTGCAACAGAGTAACAGGCTTTACATCAGATTGAAATGTGTCGCACTTTGAATTACGCTTTACACAATATCAATCTGAGTTGGCGCTCGCTGAAAGTGATTGGAAAACAGGGCCATGATGATTGCTTGAATCTGATTGGTCGAAGCGTGACAGTTTTGTTAGATCCAGTCTAAAGAAAAGCACAGACATCTTCCCTGTCCACAAATGCACAAAGTGTTTACCTCCTGCATGTTTTTCACAGACAAAAGTCCACATTGCCATTAAAATTGGCTGAAGTGCATTTCTCGGCGTTGTCATTTGCCAGTTTTAGTTCGCTTGGATGCTTCAACTTTGGCTTCTGCTCAAACATCGATGCCCATCTGATTAACCTTACAGCAGAAGTCTCTCAACATGGACTCTCTCGAGTTTGTGAACTTACAAATATCACGAGAATCCATCTTCGGTCCTGACTGCACCGGTTTCATTCCCTTCCAGAAAAGATCAGGAGCTCAGAATGACAGCTCTTAGACAGTTATTCAATTTTCTTTTTAGTTTTAATGTATAATAACAAGAACTCACATTTTTAAGTACTTTTTCACCCTAGGGTTTATTAGACAGGACAGCGCAGTATGAAATGGGGTGAAGAGCAAGCAGGACCTTCAGAAAATTGCAGAAATTCACAACACTGAGCCCAGTCACACAAAGCCTGGGATCTGCTGCAGCTTTAACCAGTCCCCCACCGGGCAGGACAACAACTCTACTGCTCTACTTCGAGGTTTGGAAGTTTTATTCTTATTATTGCTGTGAAAAGCCAAAAGTAAAATCTGTCAAGTGGACAAAAAGTTGTGGGAGTGAAGAGGTTTTGCTGCTCATCTTGGACGACCTGGACGACTGAGGGATTACACAGACATTGGGCGAATGACTTAGAAACTTGTGACTTGTGAAAATGTAAATTGTCTTTGCGTCTCGGGAAATGCTTTGTAAAAGAAGTGCATTATTATTGTTTCATGAGGTTGAGTTGAGTTTTCGGTGGGAGCTGATAGAAGAGAAGAGAGTGTGAAGGTGCAGAGGTAGAGATCGGGGGCTTCTGTGTAAGGTAGTGTCGCTGGATAACAGGCTTAACTCGCACCGAGCAACACAAAAGGGCTTAGGGCCGATCGCAAGCTGTGACAAGGAAAGAGGGAAAGAGATCAACGCTGCCAGCCAGAACTATGTAAGCTAAAGGTCCAGGCTAACGCAGAGCCAGCCACTGTTCACTACTCATAACAGCTTAAGGAAAGTGTTATAGGACGAAGAAATGGACAACAGAAGAACACACTAAACCCAAGGAATATTATAGTAACAAAATGTCAACAGCATCTTTGTTTGGATAAAGCAGCCAGATCAGAAAAAAAAGAAAGATGCATCTCAATGAGTGTATAAAGAGGACAACCGTCATTATTACAGGAGGAATAAAATGATGCATAGGCAGTACAGTTGTCCCTCACTGTGTCATGGTTCACCTTTTGCGGTCTCGCTGTTTCGTGGATTTTTTTTTACAGCGTATGAGTGTGCTCTGTGTGTTGTGTTGTGTTCTGCGTCCTGATTGGCTGAGGGACTGTAGACCATTGTGTTCTGCGTCTTGATTGGCTGAAGGAGTGTAGACCATAGTCCATCAGTCTCCTCTGTGCCGTGTGTCCAGTTCAGTACAGAATGTGTCAGACAAGTTTACATAAATGTTGGATCGCAGTGTGACTCTGAAGTGCTGTATGTTTGCAATTTTTCTCCCCGACAAAACCCACAATGTCGATGAAACGTTCCACACCGATAAATGTCAGAAACGCTTTGGACTTAAGTGTCTCTCTGTGGATACCACTGGAGCAGACACACATGAATAACACTTTTAAAGCGATCATCGAGGAAGAGGGAGATAATATATGAAGGTTTGAACTTTGAGAGTGTTTAAATAAGAGAAAAATGTGAGAAAATGTTAATGCCTGTGTGACAAACGTGTATAAAGTGTGTGGTGAGGTTTTTACGCCTTAAACATATATAATAACTGTAAAAATAAAGCTTATACTTCATGGATTTTCACCTATTGTGGGTTATTTTTAGAACATAACCCCCACGATAAACGAGGGAAAACTGTACCACGGTTGGATTTTTTTATAATTTCTCTTAAACGTGCACTATGTGACTTTTCTGCTTGTCTCCATGGAGATTTATTGCTGTCTGGATTATTCCACGCTATGGCAGTAAAGTTATACGTCTACATGGAGAAATAAGATGGTGCAATCAGGTAAAGTTACAGGTCAGATCTGTGGAGAGGAGACCCTGCTCACAGTATGTATGCATGTGCGTCAAGATGTTTTTCAGTGATAAAAATGCCAGTATTTGATTGGTTAATGCTAGAAAGAAAGTGGGCGGAAGGGGCGGTCTCCTGTGATTGCTTTAGGAACAGGGTTATTTTTTAAGTTAGAAATTGGGTTATGGTTAAGGTTAGGGATGTTGTCAAAGTTTGAGTTTGGTTAAGTCTAGGAACAGGATTGAGAAAAATGATTAAAGGTTAAAATACACAAAACTGACTCTTGTGAGGTTTAAGTCATGTTATAATGTTGTTACCTCCTCATAAGTATATCTGGATGTATGTTTCGTTTAATTCACACAAGTTTGAGTAACTCTAGTTTGTCCATATCTGATAAACTCAAAATGCTCCGTTCCACCTTGAGATGTCATGAAGCGCTAGTTAACATCTACATTTTACCTTCATTTCATATAAATTTTGAATAAATTGTCAATTTGAGGGCTGAAATCATCTAAATGATTCTAGTAAAGGTGTTTGGAGTTTAAAAACACAGTGGAGCACTTTCTGTATCACCACATGACATCACAAGGTGGAGTTTTTCTGTTTGAGAGAAGAACTCCGCCTAAATATGCAGCGTTTGTGTGTTAAACATGTGTGAATGATGTTTGTGAGAAGGAAGCATTATAACATAGATCAGAAAACAGCAGAATACAGCCCCTTTAAGTTTAGACTAAGGAAAATATTTGCATGTTTTCAGAAGTAGCTTTATAAAACACATTTGTCACCTACAGCCTTATCCCAACTTACACCATAAAATAAAACATAAAACAAAAAAATATAACACTTTAGGCCTGTTCATAGCAACAGACGCCAACACATCTTCTGTCCCTCTGGATCTGACTATTTATCCAATTGTATTTTTTTTTTTTTCATTTACCTTTATTTATACAGGAAAAAATACAAACAAAAAATAACTATATCCATATAAGTCCATATAAAACATTAAAAACAGGTGCAGGTGTGTGCATAAAAGTTTGTTACCAGATTATTAAATTGCAAATGTGGCACCCAAGTATCTAATTTTGCTTGTCCTTGAAATATATTCCATTTTTGTGAAGCAAAACAGCCAAAAGCCCTTTTTCCCATCTCAGTTCTGGTGCGATTAGTCCTTAGACAATCATGTGATCTTGTATTAAATGTCCTCGTATCAATGATTAACAAACAAGTGAAGTATTTATGCAAGTACTGTAGTCCCTTATAAATACAGTGCCGTTCTCTTCTAACTCATGGCGAGTAATTGATTAAATGAAAGGTAAGTTTTGCCGTGCTGTGGAACATTCAAGGCGTTCTGCATTTCCACAGAGATAAGCAGGAGGTGGACGGAGCTGGAAACGTTAATGACAGACGCTGAGAACTTAACAGCATGCGTTAACACTCTTCCTCTTGACACAAAAATGAATCGTTGCAGAAGTGCACTCCAAACTATTTTAAAATGTCGACTGTTACAGCTGTGAGCCTGTGTTTTGTGCGTTTTGTGGTTGTACAGAACAGTAAAAATGGTGGAGGGTTGGGAGTTACATTCTGCACTGACAGAACAGGGACTCACTTTCACATTGGTGCTGCTTATTAGTCTAAAATATATATTGAACCTGTAATATCTGGTGAAAGGACCATAACATAGAGCAAAATGTACAAAGATAAAGATAAAGAGCAGGCCCGGGTCTACAGGGGGGCAAAAGGGTGCAGCTATGGAATAACTACAAGTGCAACAAGTAAAGAAAAAAGGCACAGCTATTTATTAAACAATTGTGCATATAATTAAAGAAAAAATGCTACCGAGTCCCTGATTTATTAAGTTAATTGTACGCATATAATTGTCAAGAGCTACTTGTCCCTTATACCACGAATAAGAAATACATGAACCAGAAAACCAGTTTAGATCTGTTAAAGGAAATAGACTACCTCAAGAGTACTGTTCATTTTAACTCGTGTACATATTTTTGCCTAATCCATCTGGCTCACTTAAACTTCATTACCTTTATTATTATAATGCTATAATAGCCCTCGATTCTATCTTACATCTTCCTGAATCCAAGATGGCCACACTGATCATGAGAAATCTGCGAAACAAAACCACAAACTTCACAGGCATAACTACCTGATAAAAACTCTAGCTTTGTCCAACAAAAAAAAAACTAGCTGTCCACCAACTATCCACTCAGGACACACTCAGCTTTCTGCTCCTTCACTAGATCAGCCTTAAATGGAGGGGAGTGACTGTGGCTGGAGCTTGTTTCAAAACTGCCCTTTCTCCATTTTTTTTCCCCAAAAATTAGAGACATTCACATTAAAAACATTGAATGCTTAACCTGTTTATGTAAGAAAAGCTCACACTGCTTCTTAGGCTTTGTGTGTGTAGATCTGTGGCATTTCTAAATCTCATTGACACATGTAAGAATCAAGACATCAAAATCATGAACAACTGGTCTCAAGTAAAACAGTTTTTTTTTTTTTTTTTTTTTCTTATTCAACTGTTAAAATGATTTTGTTATCACAGCATGAGTGAAAAGAATAACGTTTGTTGTGGTGTTAGTAACAAAAGTCAGTCCTCAGGCAGCAGATTAAAGAACCACAGTGAAACTGAGCTGAAAAAAATAAAGTTAAGGAAAAAAAAAATGAAAATTGAAAATTTAATTTAAAAAAAAAAAAAAAAAAAACAATTGAAATAATAGGACAAAGTAAATCTCTGGAGAAATTTGGAATAAAAATGCTTTTTTTGAAAAAAAAAAAAACTTAATATATAAATTTTGGACTTGTACTTTTTGACTCTGCACAGAGGTCAACTCCACAGTCTGGAGTCTCTGAAGCCTGATCTCCAGCTTTTTAAGTGCGACTTTAGGCTCACATGATCCAGCCTCAGCAGCTCCGTCTCCTTTAGTGTGTTCAAGACAGTGCACCTTCAGATGAGCAGGTCCTCCAACACTGGTCAAACTTGTTTCAGACGGTCCTCACAGATCTTAAAGCCTTCCCACTCTCTTCATATGGTTTGTCCCGTGTGCATTCGGCTGTGACTGGAGAGTTGCTGTAATGTTCAAAGAGCCTTTTCACACTGGTCACACTCAGTCTGTGTCAGATGTGAATTCTCATGTGTTTGTTCAGACTGGGTGGATAAGGAAAGGCTTTCCCACACTGGTCACAGCTGTAAGGCCTTTCTCCTGTGTGGATTCTCATATGTGCTTTGAGTGTACCAGACTCTTTAAATCCCTTCCCACACTGGTCACAGCGGTAAGGTCTTTCTCCTGTGTGGATTCTCATATGTGCTTTGAGTGAACCAGACTCTTTAAATCCCTTCCCACACTGGTCACAGCGGTAAGGTCTTTCTCCTGTGTGGACTCTCATATGAACTTTGAGAGAACCAGACTTTTTAAATCCCTTCCCACACTGGTCACAGCTGTAAGGCCTTTCTCCTGTGTGGATTCTCATATGAACTTTGAGAGAACCAGAGTTTTTAAATACCTTCCCACACTGGTCACAGCTGTAAGGCCTTTCTCCTGTGTGGACTCTCATATGTACTCCGAGAGAACCAGAGTCTTTAAATCCCATCCCACACTGGTCACAGCTGTAAGGCCTTTCTCCTGTGTGGATTCTCATATGTACTTTGAGTGAACCAGGCTCTCTATATCCCTTCCCGCACTGGTCACAGCTGTAAGGCCTTTCTCCTGTGTGGACTCTTATATGAACTTTGAGATAAGACGACTGTTTAAATCTCTTCCCACACTGGTCACAGCTGTATGGCCTTTCTCCGGTGTGAGTTCTGTGGTGTACTTTGAGTGCTGAAGCCTTGGCCCACGTCTTTCCACACTGGTCACAGCTGTATGGCCTTTCTCCGGTGTGAGTTCTGTAGTGTACTTTGAGTGCTGAAGCCCGGCCCACGTCTTTCCACACTGGTCACATGTGAACTTCATTCTGCTGGAGGATCCTGTAGCTCTGCATTAGAACAAAGGAAAGTAGATGTCAATGAAGTAAATGACCCAAACACTGTGTTTTTAAAGTGGCTGTGTACTACAACCAAGTTATATTAGTTTGAATTAATCACTTTATTTTTCTGCCACAATTTTGTTCCATCAGAAGCCCTGATGACCCCTTGCTTTACCATTAAACCTGGGCTGAGTGTCCCTGAAAGGATAAAAGTGGACCACTCCCTAAGTTCTGTCAGTAGCTGTGACGACCCCTTGCCTTACCCTTACACGGGGGCCCAATGTCCCTCCCAGGGTGAGAGTGGGCCACTTGGTAATTTGTGTTGTCTTCTCTCCCTTCCCCAGGACACCAGACCAGTCTAGAGCCAGTGAACCAAGCACTTTTTGCCTATTTTCTGTACATCAACTTATTGAGTGACATTTTTGTGAAATAAAAAGAAATCTTTTGTCATTCTCAAACTTCATGGTGACTGTAGTCAAAAAATCTCTCAAATTAAGGTAACAGGTAACATTTACAGGGGTATTTACCCATCTCTGACGCCACCTGGATGACACATATGATATACTTACAGGAGGAGTGGCAGATCTCGAAGTCCTTTAACCAATCAGTCCAAAGTTATGGTTTAAGCCTGGCATAAAGAGCAGCTTCTTCTGTGTCTAGTGTCTTTCTCTGAACATTGTTGCAGTTGGTTAAAAGCCCCTCCACCCATCTCCACTCTTTTGGTTGGACCAGAGGAGCCAATCAGGAGCATTTAAACGCGGTGCAAGACGGACATTATGCTGTTCCCCTAAAACAAAGGGCAACATTACAATAATAAAGGGGCTGAGGCAGAGGTGTGAAGGGCTGAGGGAGGGGCACCGTCAGCGTGAAGACATGTGGCTGTTTGGGGGAGGAGGAGCAAAAATCTAATATCTACATGAGTTACAATGACCTGCAATCATAAGGTAGTCTTTATGATTATGTCACAGGTCTTTACACTGGACATGGGCACTAGACAGAGATGTCCACTATCCCCATGTTTTCATCAAATCAATCCACAACTATGAGAGAGGAATAAACCCCCAGCCCCTCCATAAAAACAATGCTGAACATCTGACTCTACTTACAAACTCAAAATAACAGCAATCAGATATTTAAAAATAAGATAATTTTAATGACCCTTTTACTGTCACTACAACTTCTTACTATGCTACAAACACCAAAACACTTCCTGAGACATGTGCACTGGATCCTCAGGTTAAATGGATAAGATATAATTGAACTCAGAGTTAAGAAACAGGGACTAAGAGGTCTGCAAACCAGGATCCAGTCTATATGACAAAGTACAAATGAGGTAAAACACTGTAAAGATTTCCGTAGCAGTGCATTGCTTTGTCAGTTAAATCTTTGAATCCTCACTTCAAGCAACAAAAATAATGCAACTTTATAGAAGCGTGTTGTGTTTGCACCTCTTTGAAACTCAAATGCACCTCAGCAGGGCCGGCCCAGCCTATAAGCAGACTGAGCAGCTGCTTAGGGCCCCGAGGCCACCAGAGGGCCCCCAAGAGCTCATACAGTTATAGTGAAAATAATATAATAAATCAAGTTTCATTGGACACAGGGCTTGTGTGTTTACAGCAGTCTAAATATCCCTCTAAAACAATTACATTTGTTTTATATCTATAGTAGCAAAGTATCTACTGAGGTACATTTGTTTTTGAGTCGGGCAGAGGTGAGGGCAGCCATGTGTGAAAAGACCCTTTATAATGTAAATTTAAGCCCCTTGTCGCTAACTGGAACACATTAAAATCCACCAGAAACAAAGAAAAAAATGTCAAGAATGTTAAAAAATCTTGACCCTCCCTTATAAGTTTGTGTTCTGTTCTTGTGACTGTGGTAGTTGTGACTTTCTGGATGTTTTCAGTCTGATGTTGGTCAGATAAATACAAATACAACTGGTCAAAGTGATGAGAGCAGAGTCATAATGTGTCAAATGTGAATCACCAATAACTGAGCCAGGAGGTATCTGTTGTCAGGGCCCTCAGAGACAAATTCAGCTTAGGCCCCCCTGAAACTTATGTCCGGCCCTGCTCTTCAGTCAGTCTGATCTGAACTCGGGCCTGATGAAGACTAATCCCAACTGTGCTGTTCTCAGTGGTGGAAGGTAACAAAGGAAATGTAGTAAAGTACTGTACTTAAGTAATGTACAGATACTTAAATAATATACTTAAGTACATTTTACAGTGGATACTTTTTACTTTTACTTCACTACATTTGAGAGCAGTATCTGTGCTACTCCGCTACATGTTTAAACTGAAGCAGAAAAGTAAAAAGTACTTTTCATATGATTTTAGGGGTTATTTTTACCATGTTCGTGGAAAGTTTGAGTTCAAGCACCTACTTTGTGCAAACAAAAGGAAATGCACAAAACTGATAAGAAAATAAAACAAAAATTACTTGTATTGTAACTGTTGACCATGTGACAAAGTGGGCCTTTGTCCCTTTTCGATATTTCATTTTGTTTGTTCACATGTTTGTTAATTTTCCATAACTGTCCATATCAAATTAAATAGAGCTATCCCAGGTTTGTTTGGTTTAGTTTTCATTCATTTAATCACCACACACAAACATTTGTTACTTTAAAGTCATTTCATTTGGTTAAAATTAGCCAATTGGTTGAATACATTTACTTACCTGAAGCTCCACATGGTCCAGACACAGAGGGGGCGCGCCCAATGTCGGCCATTTTTATAGACCTGGGTGTGGCTGTGGGCTGGACCATGTGGAGGGAGAGAACTGGGTTTGGAGTTCATTTTGTTTCTTGTGTTTAAGGTCTTATGTATTTTGTTTAAATGTGTAAGTGTTTAGTTTATTTTGATAAACACTATGTTTAGTTATGGGACTTAGGCCCAGAGGAAAGACTAACAGCTAAAACTAAATGTCATCCCCACAGCACCTGTGGTCGAGGTGGTGTGCGCCGGGGGAGGGGCGTCTGCTCCAGGGGCTATTTAAGGAGCTCTGATCAGTGAATCGGGGAACCTGTGTTGGAAGGCTACCCGGGGATTTTTTTTTTTTTCTTCAGTTTCTTAATTTCTGTTGCTTAGATTATTTTGAGCACAGTTAAGTTTTTGTAAATATGTATAATTTTTGCACATTTTCCACGGTGCCTAAATAAATGGATGTAAATGGGACTATTCGAAGTCTGCCTCCTATTTTGATCGCTCGGGCCAGCTTCCCCACAGACCAAAATATGCATCTTTTTATTTATCTATTTTTTTCCATCAGTATCACTACATTTAACACTTTAACCAATGAACAACAACTTCTGTGAAATACTTTTACTTTTTACTCTTAAAGTACAGATTTAAACGGGTACTTAAATACGTTTAAGTAGATTTTTTTCATGTGATACTTTAACTTTAGTAACTTTTTAGCTCTGTATCTATACTTTTACTAACAAAATTGAGTACTTCATCCACCGCCGGTTGTTCTAATATTAGTAGTAGTAGTAGTAGTAGTAGTAGTAGTAGTATTTACACTGTTTTTGACACAATGGCTGTTTACCACTCACCAGCAACCATCGTGTTATAGGTTAATGGCCAATCGCACAGTCGTTTTATTTTGTATTTTGTGTATTTCCCACTAACTCCACTTTTATTATATCTAGACATCTCCCAAACTGTCATTATGAGTGTTATTGTGTTCCATCAGTGTTTACCCAAAGGCATGTTTCTTTCTCCCTGCCTGTTCCTGCTCACTTTTTTGCTGTCACCCTTTCCATCCCTCATCTTGGATTTGCCAGATTAATACTCAAGTCTCATTTCGGGGCTATTTGTCAAAGCGAGCTGCCAGCGCACAAGCTTTTCCCCACTTTTCACAGGGCGTGCATTTGTCTCTGCCTGTCACCCTAAAACTCCTGTTCCCCTGCCCCTGTCTCTCGCAGTTCAGCTTTGGCTAATAATCAATTATGTGATTATTCCGATGAGCTGATTAATTACCGCTCCCTCTCCCTGTCGCGGAGCAGGTTAACGTGTTTATAATGGGCTGGTGACAGCGCCGCGACGTCTGTGGCCTGATGTGACCTGTGTTTGTTGTCATCTGGTTCTGACTGATGGGACTTTAACACAGAGTACACGCGTTATTATTAGTCTGTGCCACAATCTGCAGATAGGCTCAGAGTGGTAAAGGCGAGGCTCTGAGAGGCAGTAGATCAGATTGTAGCAGGGGCGCCGCCAGTGGGGGGGCTTGAGGGGGCACTAGCCTCCCCTAAAATGGCCACTGCACCGCCATAGCTCCCCCAAAGATTTTTTTGCCCCACTTTCATGGCACATCCCATTTTTCGACTGAAAATATTAAAATAGCAACCACAGAGCATCCAAAATGAGATTTTGAGATTTTGAGAAATTAGATTAATTTTTATTTATTTTTTAATCCATATTACGTTGCATAAATCACTGTAGGGGTTGACTACATTTAAACTTATTTAAAACAGTGAAGCGAACATGTGAGTTGGTGGGGTACCCTCCACTGTTAAAAGGCTCTTAATTATTTTTTTAAGTGAGCACCACATTGAAGACCATAGCACCACCATAGCACCACCTTAGCACCACCTTAGCTCCCTCGATCCATCCATTTTCTTCCTCTTATCCGGGGCCGGCTCGTGGGGGCAACAGTCTAAGCAGGGGCTCCCAGACTTCCCTCACCCCAGACACGTCCTCCAGCTCCTCCGGTGGGACCCCAAGGTGTTCCCAGGCCAGAGAGACATGGTCCCTCCAGCGTGTCCTGGGTCTTCCCCGGGGACCCCTCCCGGTGGGACATGATGTGTCTTCTAAATGATAAATGATCACATTTTTATATAGTACTTTTCCACTTTTTTTTATTACAATTGCACAATGACAGCACTCATCTGTGAGAGCTGGAGTCGCACCACCAACCTTTGGGTCAATGGATCTGACTGTTCAACCAACGATGTTTATGTCGACAGTGGGATTTGAACCACCAACCTTCAGACCTTCAGTGAAACGCTGGAACACTACAAACTGAGCAACTGTCGCCCCTTTAGATCATTGTGGTTTTCACTTAAAACAAAGTACGATACTATAACAGTTGTTTAAATATGGAACCTATTTATAGTATTAAAATTATAATCATTTATACCCAGAACATTTTAAGCAGTAACTTGAATAATTATCATGATATAATTGCTAATCACAATTATTTTGGCCGTGATAATCGTGACAACAAATCTCACCATGTCTATTGGGTTTCGGGAATTGAAAACATTGAGCTACGGCTGCGTCACATAAAATGCATTATTCATTTCACTACAGTCAAAGTATTTTTATAACACCTAATTGTACGTATACCTTTTTATTACCATACTTTATATTTAGGCCCGAGCCCCTACAGGGCGTAGGGCCTATTGCTTCCGCAACGATGAGTGCCTGGGCGAAGCCCAGGCACTCATCGTTGCTAACTGTCTTGCCGAACTTGTGCGCGCAGCGCACAAGTTCGGCTGAGGTCGCGACCTTGCCCTGATTCCACTATCCCAGCAACCCATGCCGTAGGCATGGGCCATCTTTATTACTGCTAAAATGAATGGAAATGAATGGGAGTCAATGGGGGACCGCGACGTCATGGCGAATGACGGGCGCGTCAGCGCCCGTCATTCGCCATTGACCCCACGGTGACGTGGGGAATGTCAAGAGCTTTCAAAAAACGTATAATATGTCATTCTAATGTTTTCGGATATATTGTTTTTGCTAAAAATATTATTATTAGGCCCGAGCCCCTACAGGGCATAGGGCCTATTGCTTCCGCAACGATGAGTGCCTGGGCGAAGCCCAGGCACTCATCGTTGCTAACTGTCTTGCCGAACTTGTGCGCGCAGCGCACAAGTTCGGCTGAGGTCGCGACCTTTCCCTGATTCCACTATCCCAGCAACCCATGCCGTAGGCATGGGCCATCTTTATTACTGCTAAAATGAATGGAAGTCAATGGGAGGTCAATGGCGGGCCCCGACGTCATGGCGAATGACGGGCGCGTCAGCGCCCGTCATTCGCCAATGACCCCACGGTGACGTGGGGAAGGTTCAGAGCTTTCAAAAAAACGTATAATTTGTCATTCTAATGTTTTCGGATATATTGTTTTTTGCTAAAAAATATTATTATTTTTATTATTTTTTTTATTCCTCTTCTGCTCTTTGAGCAGTAATTTGACCCCCTGAACATATTCAAAAACTCACCAAATTTTTCCCAAAATTCAGGTCTGCCGAAAAATTACTTTTTTTTATATGGTGCATCATTGGGCATAAAAAAATGGCGCGACAGCGCCACCTACAAAAGTCAAATACATTGCGTCAATGGGAGACACCCCGACGTCAACTTTGTCGTAGACCCACCAAATTCGGTACACACATTCATCGAGTGATGCCAAACAAAAAATATTATTATGGCCACGCCCTCTGACAAACCGGAAGTCGGCCATCTTGGATTGAAAATTCCGAAATGCCGAGTCAGCATTTTCGTTGACGTGGCATTTTCGTCAACTCCTCTGAAGGCGCTTCACCTGCAGGGCTGAAAATCACTGGACACCATCTAGACAAGTGGGGCATCAAAAGTTATCCAATTTACGTCGATACGTATAACGGTTTCCGTGCGGCGAAGCCGCAAAAGTCCATCGCAATTTTTGCAATTTTCAAATTTGAAAATTTGCTCCCGTTTGCGCATACAAAGTCCGATTGAGCTCAAATTCGAATCAGTTGTAAAACTTTCTGGCCTAGACCTACTAATTGTGAAAGTAAAAAAAATGGTGCTATAGCGCCCCCTACAGAATAACACATATATTTGCATGGAGGTCCCAAAATTTAGTTTTCCCAAATGTTACGAAATTTGACACAAAATTCCAGTGGGTCATCCCAATCAATAAAGTCAATCAGACCCATGACGTTTTTTGTACCGTGTTGCCATGACGATGCGCCAAATTGCCCATGTTATCCTAATGGCAATGCTCCGAAAATTTCCCATTCACGAGAAAAAACATTAGTTTCATGGAATTAAGTGAAATTTGCCAGAATGACTCATCATGTCATCCTGATCAAAAAAGTCAATCACACCCATGTCATATTTTTCACTCTGTTGCCATGGCGATGCGCGAAATACCCCCATGTTATCTAATGGGGAAATTTACACATTTTTGGACATTTCAAAGTCTTATAACGACTTCATACCTTCTATGACAATTGTGAGATTTAGCACGTTGATTCATTACATCATCCCCGTCAAAAAAGTCCGAGGGGCCAACTTTGTATTTTGCACGGTGTTGCCATGGCGATGCCTGGAAAAACCCATGTTGGTGCATTTTGTGCATCAGTGCTCCCAATGTCTTTTGGCTTGGTTTGGTCACAAGTGCGGCCCAAAGCCACAATAAAACGGAAGCGAGTGGCGGATCAGCGCCACCTACAGGGAGTGCCCGGTTGGCCGAGTGCGAAGCGCGGCCCGCGAGGGCCGTTCGATGCCGCTTGCGGCTTTAATTATTCTTCTTTCTTCTGCACTTTGAACAGGAATTTGACCCCCTGAACGTATTCGAAAACTCACCAAATTTTGCCCAAAATTCAGGTCTGCCGAAAAATTTATTTTTTTATATGGTGCATCATTGGGCATAAAAAAATGGCGCGACAGCGCCACCTACAAAACTCAAAATACATTGCGTCAATGGGAGACACCCCGACGTCAACTTTGTCGTACAACCACCAAACTCGGTACACACATTCCTCAAGTCATGCCAAACAAAAAATATTATTATGGCCACGCCCCCTGACAAACCGGAAGTCGGCCATCTTGGATTGAAAATTCCGAAATGCCGAGTCAGCATTTCCGTTGACGTCGCATTTTCGTCAACTCCTCTGAAGGCGCTTCACCTGCAGGGCTGAAAATCACTGGACATCATCTAGACAAGTGGGGCATCAAAAGTTATCCAATTTACATTGATACGTATAACGGTTTCCGTGCGGCAAAGCCGCAAAATTCCATCGGAATTTTTGCTATTTTCTAATTTCAAAATTTGCTCCCGTTTGCGCATACAAAGTCCGATTGGACTCCAATTCAAATCAGTTTGTAAACTTTTGGGCCTAAACCTACTCATTGTGAAAGAAACAAAATTGGCGCGATAGCGCCCCCTACAGAATAACAAATACATTTGCATGGAGGTCCCAAAATTTAGTTTTTCCCAAATGTTACGAAATTTCACACACAAAATTCCAGTGGGTCATCCTGATCAATAAAGTCAACCAGACCCATATCGTTTTTTGCACTCTGTTGCCATGACGATGCGCCAAAGTGCCCATGTTATCCTAATGGGAATGCTCCGAAAATTCCCCATTCATGAGAAAAACATTAGTTTCATGGAATTAAGTGAAATTTGCCAAAATGACTCATCATGTCATCCTGATCAAAAAAGTCAATCACACCCATGTCATAATTTTCACTTTGTTGCCATGGCGATGCGCGAAATACCCCATGTTATCCTAATGGGAAAATTTACACATGTTTGGACATTTCAAAGTCTTATAACGGCTTCAGACCTTCAGTGAAGAACGTGAGATTTGGCACGTTGATTCTTTACATCGTTCCTGTCAAAAAAGTCCAAGGTTCCAACTTTGTATTTTGCACGGTGTTGCCATGGCGATGCCTGGAAAAACCCATGTTGGTGCATTTTGTGCATCAGTGCTCCCAATGTCTTTTGGCTTGGTTTGGCTACAAATGCAGCTCAAAGCCACAATAAAACAGAAGCAAGTGATGAATCAGCGCCACCTACAGGGAGTGCCCGGTCGGCCGAGTGCGAAGCGCGGCCCGCGAGGGCCGTTCGATGCCGCTTGCGGCTTTAATTATTATTATTATTATTTTTATTTCTTCTTCTGCTCTTTGAGCAGGAATTTGACCCCCTGAACATATTCAAAAACTCACCAAATTTTGCCCAAAATTCAGGTCTGCCAAAAAATTATTTTTTTTATATGGTGCATCATTGGGCATAAAAAAATGGCGCGACAGCGCCACCTACAAAAGTCAAAATACATTGCGTCAATGGGAGACACCCCGACGTCAACTTTGTTGTAGAGCCACCAAATTCGGTACACACATTCATCAAGTGATGCCAAACAAAAAAGATTATTATGGCCACGCCCTCTGACAAACCGGAAGTCGGCCATCTTGGATTGAAAATTCCGAAATGCCGAGTCAGCATTTTTGTTGATGTCGCATTTTCGTCAACTCCTCTGAAGGCGCTTCACCTGCAGGGCTGAAAATCACTGGACATCATCTATACAAGTGGGGCATCAAAAGTTATCCAATTTAGGTTGATACGTATAACGGCTTCCGTGCGGCGAAGCCGCAAAATTCCATCGGAATTTTTGCAATTTTTAAATTTCAAAATTTGCTCCCATTTGTGCATACTAAGTCCGATTTGACTCAAATTCAAATCAGTTGTAAAACTTTCTGCCCTAGACCTACTAATTGTGAAAGAAAACAATTTGGTGCAATAGCGCCCCAAACCCCCCTACAGAATAACAAATACATTTGCATGGAGGGCCCAAAATTTAGTTTTCCCAAATGTTACGAAATTTCACACAAAATTCCATTTCGTCATTCCAATCAATAAAGTCAATCAGACCCATGATGTTTTTTGCAACGTGTTGCCATGACGATGCGCCAAAGTGCCCATGTTATCCTAATGGGAATGCTCCGAAAATTCCCCATTCATGAGAAAAACATTAGTTTCATGGAATTAAGTGAAATTTGCCAAAATGACTCATCATGTCATCCTGATCAAAAAAGTCAATCACACCCATGTCATAATTTTCACTTTGTTGCCATGGCGATGCGCGAAATACCCCATGTTATCCTAATGGGAAAATTTACACATGTTTGGACATTTCAAAGTCTTATAACGGCTTCAGACCTTCAGTGAAGAACGTGAGATTTGGCACGTTGATTCTTTACATCGTTCCTGTCAAAAAAGTCCAAGGTTCCAACTTTGTATTTTGCACGGTGTTGCCATGGCGATGCCTGGAAAAACCCATGTTGGTGCATTTTGTGCATCAGTGCTCCCAATGTCTTTTGACTTTGTTTGGTGACAAGTGCAGCCCATAGCCACAATAAAAACAGAGGCATGTGGCGCGTTAGCGCCACCTATAGGGAGTGCCGGGTCGGCCGAGTGCGAGTGCGAAGCGCGGCCCGCGAGGGCCGTTCGATGCCGCTTGCGGCTTTAATTTATGTTTGTTTTTTATTTTATGATCAAAAATACTGAAAAATATTTGGAAAGTTTTGTTTTTTTTGTTGTTTTCTGACAATAGGAACAGAAATTTCCACTGATTCTGATTCTTTTTGTCACACTAATGGACTTTCATCGATGGTAATTTAACTTTTAGCACCTTGGTGGACATAACACATCATTGTCAGAGGGACTATCCTGCAGAACAAAGACCCAAAGGTAAAACAAAGGTAATCGGGGACTGAAGTTGTGTTTGATTCTGCGTTTGAACAGCTCTCTCCACCAGCTCCTCTTGTTCTGCCACATTCTGTAATTATGTTATATTTATGTTACGTAGGTTTCAATGAAATTACCTGTCATGGTGAACCTATTCTGTAAAATAAACTTCTCATTTACCATCTCAGAGTTGTATTTGGAGTGATTTGTGCATGTTTGAACAATCTTTAATCACTTATTTTCAAAATGCCATATTGCTGATCACACGGCCACTGTGATGGACTTACTTTGTTCTCCAATTTTATTTACTTCATCGATGATACACAGAGGATTTGGCAGCTTTGCATAGTTATTTTGGTACAAATAAAAAAAATGTGCTGTTCTAGTGTGATGTGCAGCTGTCCATAGGGGGCGCCGACAGTCACACGGCTCTTTGTTGTGACGTTTTTGGGGACGTCCGCTCCCATTGGGCACCAGTTTTCTAACGCAGAAGTCAGCGGACTGTTTACTTTATTAAGTTGTTTTAGATGGATATTGTGGTTTAAAATGTACAAATTATAACATAATGATCCACAGGTGTCATAAATTATAGTTTTATATCAGGCTCACACCAAATGTTCTTGGCGCCATATATTTTATCTCCATATTTAAGTCTCTTCATGTTTACTTACTTGATATTCATGTGACAGACAGTAATATGTTCCCCTTAATATTTTATTTTTTGTATGTAATGGTAAAGTTCTATTTGAGACATAACTTTTGTTAAGTTGTAATTACACCCTCACGCCAGTAGGGGAGATGGTTTTATGGGGTCAGAGGTTCTTCTTTAATACGGCAGAAGCTGAAGCAGCAAAGAGAAACTTCACTGTTGCCTGTCTCATCATTTCTCTGTTTTACAGGTTGGTAACTAAGTAAAAACACAGAATATGGGTCATAAAATACTAATAACAAACACAACTGACTGTGAGAAAGTACTTCAGTCGGTAAATACTGTATTTTTGTGGAGTTTTGAGCATTGTAAAAAGTGAAAAACAGGTCTAGGCTGTAGCTGCCATTTTGTGTTGAGCGTGCAGTAGATTTAAGTGATGTATTTTGATAAAATACACTCTGTAACACTCTGACATTCTGAAAAAATGTGTAAGTGTAAAGTTTAAGCAAATGTTTTCAGAAAGTTAAAGATGTAAAATGTCTCAAGCTAAAGCTCAAAGTCAGTCTATGAACATGGGATACTACCGTTTGCTGGCGGTGGTACAATTAATAAATGTTAAAAAGCTGCATGTGTAAATGGATTAAAAGAGCATCGTGGTTAAAACAGTGACATTAAAGGACAATATGGACCATGTCATTTGTGATACTGTGCATGATATTTTATTGCATGATTGTGAAATAAGAAACAGTTAAAAAAAAATCAGATTATTGAAACCACATGATTGTATTAATAAATATGGCAGAAGCGTGGCAAAAAGAGAAACTTCACTGTTCACTGTCTCATCATTTCTCTGTGTTTTATAAGAACATTTAACAGGCCCAGGACCTGGATCTGTTATATTCACAAACAGTTTTCAACTTTTCACTTGCCAGGTATTTCAATAATATATCTTATAGAAATACATTTTGAATGGCCTTGTGCAAAGTCTTAAATTTGTGAGGAAAATGGAAGACTTATAAAATCTTTAGTGCACTTGAGGCATGAGCAACCCTCTAAAAATCAAAACCCGGTTCTCTGCAGACAGACAGCGAGATGGATGTGGATCCACTTGTGTTGAAGCTAATGAAATGAAGGCCTAATCCGGATTCAGGGGCACTAGAGTGAAGTGGAGACTCACTGCAGTGTCTTTAATCACAACAACAATGCTCGTTAATGCTGGGATAATTAAATGTAGACTTCCCTGATTGAGGAGCAGTCCCTTGCCATAAGAACTCCAGACACGTAAACATGCTCCTGCTGAACTACCAATCGTATCCACGCTCCTAAAATAAAATCACACCAATGCATAACATATTCTACAGTGAGTAATGCACAAGCAGGACTGGCCCACGTAACCCCAGTTATTCACAGTGCGCTGCTCTGGCTGTGTTCCCTCGTCCACATCAGATATCTGACCAAAGAGAAGCCAAGCGGAAACAAGGATCTATGAAAACATATAGGTACATCCAGCTTCTATGGTTCCTGTGTCTCTATAGGTACGAGGAAACAGCGCTCGGGCGGATACATCGACTGCATAAAGAAGTGGACTAGAGGACTGTGACATCACCCGTAGCGTCCGGCTCCGGTCAAATGAAGCTCATCGAGGTTAGCGCAGTTATAGGGGCTAATTCAGAGCCAAGCAGCAAACCACAAGTATGATCACAACCAAAGAGCCGGACCAGAGCGAGGCTGTTGAAGATAACGCCATTTCAAGCGTAGCAACTCTGGTTTAGCAGGGTGCGGGCGCTTAGCAACGCTGTCAATCAAACCTGTTGCAAGCGTCAGCGGGAGCGACCTCGGGGAAAGAAGGTGTCTGATTTGTCTGTTATTAAAGTTCGTATCTAGATTTATGGACATTTTAATTCTTTAAGGACTGAGCACATTATAGACCTTTTTTTTCTCTTTTTTTAGCCATAAAAATCATGCTAAAGGAAGTGTCAGCATGTACTTTCGCCTTTTTTCACACAACTACCTCTATTTTACACTTCTGCCCATCCTTATTTTTCCTTTGAAGCATCAAATAACTGGCACCTGCGCTCTGATTGGTCGTCTTCGAGGGACGACGTAAGCACATGACAGTAACATATGTAAAGAGCCCCACGCCTCTGCTTTGAGACGCCGTTTGAATTTACATGAAGCACAGTTGGTCGTGGAGTTACGGTAATGGAACGTCCGCAACTACGAGTCTATCAGCGGCGAAAGCAACCGACGTTAAAGGGTTAAGAACAAAATGATGAGCGTGACAGCAGCAGTTGTGGAGAGAGGGCAGTTTTTCAATAGAAAGTTCTCACTCCCTATTTAAAAGGCGACAGCTAGCATGTTAGCACTATGTCCAGTTGTATATACAGTCTGTGGGGTGGATACTAGATTTTAGATTGATTGAAAATTGTGAATAGTCTAACCTAGAGGAAAAGTTTGATTCTGAAGGCTAATGTGTTGAGCCTAATCCCGACACCAACCTCCTCACACGCCTCATCAGGACAAAGCACCAAACCTTGGGGAACTGAGCCTTTGCTGCCGCCACCCCCGCCCTGTGGAAGTCACTCCCACAACCCAACAGTCCATCAGGAACTCTGACTCATCGTGGTACTTCAAATCACTACTAAAAACTCACCTGTTCAGTCTGACATTCCTCCTTTGATTTCCACCATCGTCTTCTGGAGTTTTCTTATTGCTCGTAAAACGTTGAGTGTCCAAAAAAAAAACATGCTATACAAGTCTGATTTATGTTTCATATTTTTATTGATGTGTGAACAAATATTACAGTATTCTGTCATTCAAAACAAGAAATGCATACACACCTTTTTCATTTTTATATAACAAGA
Organism: Periophthalmus modestus; assembly: GCA_019594935.1. Taxonomy (NCBI): domain Eukaryota; kingdom Metazoa; phylum Chordata; class Actinopteri; order Gobiiformes; family Gobiidae; genus Periophthalmus; species Periophthalmus modestus. The sequence continues at coordinate 31,160,908 of JAIEZT010001390.1, forward strand.
ACTAAAACATAAAAAATAAATATATAAATAAAAGAATAATAATAATAATACAAAAAAATAATAATAATATAATAATAAAAATAAAAAATATTCAAAAAAAACATAAGTAAATTTATAATAATAATAATAATAATAATAATAATAATAATAATAATAATAATAATAAAATAAATAAAAATAATAATAATACATTTAAAAAAAAGAAAAAAGAAAAGAATGGGGGGTGGCTTAGACAGTTTCAAAAAAGTCAATAAATGGTTGCCACTTTCTATAAAATTTGTTTACAACAGCCTTCTTGGAATATCTGAGCGCTGGATAGGGATTTTTTTTATTTCCAATGTAAGAGGAGATGGCGTCTTGCAACAAGCGAGGTAAACGCCAAAACCTGTAGCTATAATGTGTAAGTCTGATGTATTATTATTGTTATTATTTACTCATAGTGGAAAATTGTTATACAGTACTTCTAAGTATTATGAAGAGCTCAACAGCCTGATTCACATGATGCGTCACTTGGGAGACTGTATCCAGGAAACAGCTTTTGGCAAGTTGCTAAACACTTTCCACTGTAGACCTACATCAAATATGCTCTGAAAAGAATGCCTACCTCCTCGCACTATTTGTCTGCTAAATGGTCACTTCTCCTCTCTCCCATCCTCCCATCCCTTTTTCCCCAGTCACCCTCCATCAATGTAATGAGCAAATCACGGCCACCAGGGAGAGATGTAGGGAGAAATTGGTCCTATTATGTGTCAGGCTGTGTGAAAAGAGCAGCGGTGTTGTCTGTCAACTCTTAACCGCCAACTGTCCCTGGCTTTAACCTCCCGCCAAACACAAAGGGGACCCTAGATCTGCTTATTATTTCCCTGTCTTTTAACTAAAAAGTCCATTATGGGAAATGCCAGGACAGCCGTGGCCTTTTCCACAGCCAGCCAAAACTCAGACAAGAGAACAATGGGCCAAGTCAAATGCTGATTCTCTCTAACTGCATTCAAAGGGGGCTTATCAACTACAGTAATTATAGGAGGTGACTGGTGCCATCGAGGGGGGTATACGGTAGATGGGATATTTGTTGTGTTGCGTTTGGCAGTTGGTCGGCCTCCGTGGAGAGAGAGAAGATGGACAAAGCAAGTGCCGGCTTGGAAGCGGTGTATTTATCAATTATCGTGGCAGTGTTTCGCAGTCAGCACTACTTGGGATGGTCTATAGACTGTATAAAGAAGTGGACTAAGGGCCAAAGAAGCTCATCGAGGCTTGCGGTTATAGGGACGAATTTGGACCACCAGTATCATAGCAACCAAACAGCCAATCCGGAGCAAGAGCACTGGTTTAGCAAGGAGCTAGCGCTTTGCAACACTGGATCTAGCCTTAGCCTCTTTCCTTAGAATCAAAATTGACTTTGAGATAGTTTGTAAGACCAGCGTGTTGTTTCTCTTCAGGTACCGACATAGTATTTGGCTCTTTCCAGTCCTTCCCATCCTCCTTCAAACTGAAACATTATCAACAGATATCTTCAAACAATACAGTGCAAACAGATAGAATGTGCTGATTATTTACCTGGGCAAATTACGGAGGATGAAAGTGAAATCTGAAACAGTCTAAAAGGTTTTGTGTGGCTGCTACGACAAGATTCTCGTAATTATAGCTGGAAAATCTTATAGGCTCTGAAAACCTAAAATAAACAACCTATTAAAGCAATAATTAATTCAAATACTACCCCAGTGATTTTTATATGTAGAATACAGTTCTGCGTCCTGATTGGCTAAGAGATTGTAGACCATTGTGTTCTGTGTCCTGATTGGCTAAGAGATTGTAGACCATTGTGTTCTGTGTCCTGATTGGTTAAGAGATTGTAGACCATTGTGTTCTGTGTCCTGATTGGCTAAGAGATTGTAGACCATTGTGTTCTGTGTCCTGATTGGTTAAGAGACTGTAGACCATTGTGTTCTGTGTCCTGATTGGTTAAGAGACTGTAGACCATTGTGTTCTGCATCCTGATTGGTTAAGAGACTGTAGACCATTGTGTTCTGCGTCCTGATTGGCTGAGGGACTGTAGACCATTGTGTTCTGCGTCCTGATTGGCTGAGGGACTGTAGACCATTGTGTTCTGCATCCTGATTGGCTGAGGGACTGTAGACCATTGTGTTCTGCGTCCTGATTGGCTGAGGGACTGTAGACCATTGTGTTCTGTGTCCTGATTGGCTGAGGGACTGTAGACCATTGTGTTCTGTGTCCTGATTGGCTGAGGGACTGTAGACCATTGTCCATCAGTCTCCTCCGTGTCTCCTGTACAGTACAGAATGTGTCAGACAAATTTACATAAATGTTGGATCAGTGTGACTCTGAAGTGCTGTATGTTTGCAAGTTTTCTCCCTGACAAAACCCACAATGTCGATGAAACGTTCTGCACCGACAGTATTTCTAAAACTTATCATTCTTATTTGCAGTATAGGAAAACATTTAGATTTGTATTTCTCAAGCAAATGTTGGGCCTGAAAACAGGTCTTTATCTTTGGTTTTATTCTATAATACTGGACTTTTTTTTTTTTTAATCTATGAAGGTTTGAACTTTGAGAGAGTTTAAACAAGAGAGAAATGTGAGAAAATGTTAATGCCTGTGTGAGAAAAGTGTATAAAGTGTGTGATGAGGGGTTTTACTGCCTTAAAACATATAATAATTGTAAAAAATAAAGCTGATTCTTTGCGGATTTTGCCTGGTGTGGGTTTTTTTTTATAACATAACCCCCGCGATAAACGAGGAACCACTGTACTTCAGTTTGTGGCGTCGTTTTAATATTTCTTATGCCTTAGAATTTGCATTAACGTTAGCATTGAGACACAAACTTCTCTCTCTAAACACAGAAGAGTGTGTACTCCGGTGAAGTATCCATAGTATTTGTGTAGTTTTTAACATGTTTTCAATGACATCCAACCACAGCTTCCTGTCCACTTCCTGATCTTTAAATACTTATTCATTTTAGCGTGACTCTGTTTAAAAAAAAACCCACAGAGATCAAATTGAGCAGGAAGGCGACTGGGAAAGACACTGCCGAGGTGAGTGAGCTTACACAGTGAAACATAAACAACAGCCATAAAAAAAGACAGTGAAGAGAAGAGAATTTACAGCTTAATAGCAAATCAGATGCGCTGTTACGAGCCTATTTATTCTGTATCATTGCCCCGCATCTCAACTTAACCTCATCACAATCTTCATATAATATATTTACATTACGCACAAGCTGTTGCTAAGATGCCAGCGCCCAGCCAGTCGAGGAAGAAATACTCAAGTTTTCTACTGAAGTATAAGTACAGACACCCAAAAAATACTCACGTAAAAGTAAAAATATCACATGGAAAAATACACTTAAGTAAAACTATTAAAGCACCTATTTAAAAATGTACTTTAAGCGTGAAAAGTTAAGTATTTCACGCAGATTTTGAGATCTAATAAAGCTTCAAATGTAGTGATTTTACAGATTTATGCTGGATTTTGTTCAACAGAAACAACTGAATCGATAGTTTTGTTTGCTCAAGTTATGAGCGTGTTAAAATTAAACGCTTTTCTGCAGGTCTCAAACCATAATGAAACTATATTTTTACTTTTCAGTCTTACAGAAATAGCAGAAAAGTGCAGATACTGCTCTCAAATGTAGTCAAGTAAAGTTCAATTACCTAAAATGTATCCTGAAGTACAGCACTTTACTACTTTTACTTCATTACCTTCTATTGGTTGTTGGGAAAATCCATTCATAGTGACTCCCAGTTGAATTGGAAACATGAATACTTTGAGTTTTACCCTCTTTTCAATACACAAGCTTTGGAAAAAGTGCTTCCAAAACATCATGAATTCAACATTAGAAGAGCCCGGCATTGCTTCAACTAAGAAATAATTCAAGGCCTAAAAACCCGTGTTGGGTGTTGTAGAGTGGCCCAAATACCAACAACTTCTGCAGTTCACATGTTGTTAGATTTGGTAACCCCTGCAGTTATACAGCGAGTATGAATACACACCGACCGCTAACCACCTGCTCACATCTGCTACTGCGGAGATCCAAAAAACAGTGATAGAATTTTTCATTGACTGGCCTGTCTGAGTAAATAAACTCTCCAATCGCATCCAGAATACGAGGAAAGTCAAGGGAGGTTTACAATTCAATTCGTGTGCTTGTGATGAACTTTTTCACTGGCTGGAAGCACATCATTTTAATATACATGATATTTTTTCCCTCTTTTGTGAAGCAGAGCTGGGTAGGTGTGTGTTTATTCAGTCAGATAGCCTAACGTGTGTGGAATAGATGTGAACAGAACAGGAAGCTGTCAGCACAATGGCTCTTGGCAGGAGTGAGTGATACTGGCTCCAAACCACTTCCCATTCAATGTTTGACTTACAATCCAGGCCTGTCTAAAATGTTTACTAGTGCCGAGTAGTTACAGGTCCATTGCCTGCCATGTTTTCCACTTATGAAATCCTATTTGGCAAATCTAGAAAGTTGTTAATTGGTTGAATGGCAAATTACGATTGTATAGTAGCACTTTGCAGGCCATTGTTTTAATATTTCACAATAAATACGCGTTATTCTGGTTTTAATTCTATGTTTTCGCTCACAGTGGGATGTAAGTATTTTAGTGTTGTAAGGAAACACGCCAAGTTTCTTCTGGTTGTTTATTTTCTGAACACATGGGCTCCTGTAGACCATAATCCACGCCAAAACAAGAGCGAAACAACAGCAGGGTCAACTCATTAGAGCCAGTCTCCAAAACAGAACAATAAAGGTTTCAACTCTGAACTAAACACAAAATATCAGATCGTTACAGTATCTAAAACAATGTCCATGTTTGGTAAATGTACTTTCTAATCTTCACCTCTGTTTCCAATGAGGCACTTAGTCGTTAGAGCTCCCTCTGCTGTCAGCAATGGGAATGAGCAATCAGCAAGTAAACGAGTCCTTATTCCGGGGGTGTCCAAACTTTTTTCACCGAAGGCCGCATACTGAAACATATTTGAAGCTGAGGGCCACAGACCAGAGTGGATACAGGGCGTCAAACGGTGCATTTAACACAGGTTTGACAGAGACATTGTACTTTTAATAAGACTTGGAAGATTATTTTTAGGTCTGCGTCACAATGCAATGTGATGTTACTCAGGTTATACAGGTAGAATCTCTTCAATTTGTAGTTAAAAATACTTCCTGATCAATTGGACCAGTTTAGGAGTGCGCACTTAGGGCCAACAAAAATGGGTCTGAGGGCCGCATTTAGCCCCTGGGCCGTAGTTTGGACAGCCCTGCCTTATTCCTTGTGTATAGTATCTTAATCGAGCCATGTGTTCACCGTGGACACAATTTGACTGTAGAATGAGTTCGGTGATGGTTTATGGGCTCAAAATCTGTGGAGAAAAAGTCTAGAGTTTTATCTATGACGCAACAAAACTGGCCAAATGAATGGATTTTTTTTCTTTGGATTAATAAAACAAATGTAAATTTAAAAAATGCAACTCTAGATATGTTTTTGATGATGGGACAACAATGCACTGAGTATCTTTTATGGTTTGGGGTCTTCTGGGGTATCATCCAGCATTTATTTTGTTATGTGTGTTTTAATTTCTCACAAATACCTTAAATAACCCGACTTCTCACAGAGCCTGTCTCCATGGAAATAGAGCCAAACTGTGGATCATTCCCAACAAAGCAATAACATCTCTGTGGAGACGACAAAGTGGCCTCCTCTTCACCATGAGAGGTACACAGTGCACCTCATAGCACGTAATAACATTTAATAATTTTGGATATAATAGTCAGCTAATAATGTAATGTCTTGCTACAGTGTTTCTCAAACTGTGGTACATGTACTTCTGGTGTTACGCAAGCTCTTCAGTTTGTGGCTTGCCTAATATAGTGTTCATTTTATGTACTTTTTGTCCTCTGTTGGGTAATTTATTGTTTAAAACTACAGTGGAAACATAGACTGTATATATAATGGACATAGCTAACCTGCTAGCCGCTGCGTTACAAATCAGAAGTGGACATGGGCGCGCTTCCGACTCCATCGACTGCTGCTGTCAGGCTCATCATTTCGGTCTTAAAATGTTCAAATTGACCTGATCTACATGAGCCTGGTGTTTATTTCGCTACTCACTCAAGATATGAACATTAATAAAAGACAAATCAGGCGCCTTCTTTTCTTGAGGTCACTCTCGCTAGCGTTAGCAACAGTTTTGATTGACAGCGTTGCTAAGTGCCCACTCCCTGCTAAACCAATGGTGCGTGCAGGAAGGGACGTTACCTTCAACAGCCTCGCTCCGGATTGGCTCTTTGGTTGCTATGATACTCACGGAATTACTAATACGGGACTTGGCTCCAATTTCGCCGCTATAGCTGCTAGCCTCGATGAGCTTCATTTGACTGGAGCCGAGCGCTATGGGTGACGTCACTTAGTCCACTGCTTTATGTGAGTGGAAATGATGTAGTCCACTTTTAGATCGGGTTTAGCCCTAGATTAAACCTGGAACAGTCCTGTCATAGACCTGGTTTAGATCTGGTGGCACTCAGAAAGCCAGATCTTTTCTTTGGTTGGTACATTATGGGCCGCTTATTACATTATGGGCCGCTTATTACAGTATAGGCCTGTTATTACATTATGGGCCGCTTATTACATTATGGGCCGCTCATTACAGTATGGGCTGTTTTTTTCATTATGGGCCTGTTTTTGCATTATGGGCCTGTTATTACATTATGGGCCAGTTATTACATTATGGGCCGCTTATTACAGTATGGGCCTGTTATTACATTATGGGTCAGTTATTACATTATGGGCCAGTTATTACAATATGGGCCGGTTATTACAATATGGGCCGGTTATTTCATTATGGGCCTGTTATTACATTAAGGGCCTGTTATTACATTATGGGTCTGTTATAACATTATGGGCTTATTACATTTAAACTTGGCCAAAATGATTACATTATTGGGTATTATTACATTATCAGTTGCTTCACACCTCTTACCACACATAATGTCACACACATTTTGTTGCACATATATTATATATTATATATTTATCGCCTATAGTCTGTGAACTATATGTCAACCTGTTCTAAAGAATCTGTCTCGGTGCATAAAACAGGAGCGTTTAGAGTTTGGATCAGGTCACATTACAGTGTGTTACAGTTTAAACACACAATCTTATCAAAGTAACAATGTCTAGATTCCAGCTAAGCCTTTATAATTGAACCTACGCTCAAAACATTTCCTCAAACACATTTTTCCCTTTAAGAGGATTTGGACTCGCAGAAAACACCAGAACGCTTAGCTCATCGTGTGGGCGTTAATAGTGCCTTCTATACATGTGATTCAAGCAGAACTTGGTAAGACTTGATTGTATGCCTCCGTTGTTTCATTATAATTGAATAGCTGGAAGGTTTCCTGGAGTGAGGCATATCGTTTGGTACTAATTATCCAAGAGTGTACAAAAGTTAGCTTATTTGTACTGAAATTAGAAGCTCTTTGTATTCCCAATGAGCACAAAACCTATTTTAGATTAAGTCTAGTGACTGGAGATTGAGTTGTTCCGTGTCTATGTAACTTCACAAAGCTCTAAGTTTATAGCGGGAAAATAGGAGCTTTGGTGAACCTTCCCTTGTAACTGTTGGATATTTGCTTTAAGTTTGATCTGCTTTTATGAGGTTTTAATGACGCTGTTGTTGTGTTCTCGGGCAAGACACTTAACCCACGTTGTCCTTAGAGTCTGTGAACACTGGTGTATGAATGTGTGTGTGAATGGGTGAGTGGTTTCTTGATGTAAAGCACTTGGAGAGCCTTGAAGGTGGAAAAGCGCTATATAAAAATGTGACCATTTACCAGATTCCATTGTTTTGGTGCCGTCTGATCTGTCTGATTATGACTTTTTGTGCCTTTTATGTCTGCTGTACTTTCCTTCTCCAATGACCTCTCTGTTCTGATTTGGAGGGAAAAAAATACAACCTTTTACACACGGGAGGTGCTTGGAGTAGAGCCGCTGCTCCTCCACGTCGAGAGGAGCAGCTGAGTGGCTCGGGCATCTGCTCAGGATGCCTCCTTGACGTCTCCCTAGGGAGGTGTTCTGGGCATGTCCCACCGGGAGGAGGTCGGAGGGACTGTGTCTCTCGGCTGGCCTGGGAACGCCACTGGAGAAGCTGGAGGATGTGTCTGGGGTGAGGGAAGTCCAAGAGTCCCTGCTTAGACTGTTGCACCCGAGACCCGGCTCTGGATAAGTGGAAAAAAATGGATGGATGGATTATTTATTTATTTAATTTTTTAAATTATTATTTTATTTATTTTTTTTGTTTTATTTTTTTATATATTTAGTTCAGTATTTATTTATTTATTTATTTATTATTTTAATTTATTATTTTGATATATTTAGTTCAGTATTTATTTATTTATTTTTAATGTATTTTTTTTAATATATATTTAGTTCAGTATTTATTTATTTCGGTATTTATTTATTTCGAGCACAGGTACACCTAAAGCACATCTCACAATCTCTTCTTATACAAGCTCGAAAAGGAGGAGGAGAAGAAGAAAACTTATCAAGTCCCACCTCAGTCTTCCATCAGGACACAAATCAAACGCTTTGTTTATGCTTCCTATTCAGCTGAAGAAAAAAAAGAAAAGGGGAAAAGAGAAAAAAAGAATACAGACCAAACAATCGTAAGAACAAGAAAACAGAAACATCACAATAACCATTAACTACAATAATCCCAGGCAAAGACCAGATTTATACGACAGAGTGTGGTTTTCTGAGTAGACCATTCATTTAACTTTCTCAAACACCAACACATTATGCACAGTGGGTGAAGAACCTTGCTCATGGACACAACAGCAGAGATTGTGTTAGTAGTCACCTTGTGTTTGATAGAGCCTTCTCCAGCTCTACTGCATTGGCTAATTACCGTATTTTCCGGAGTATAAGTCGCACCCTAATGCCTAATAATGAAGAAAAAACACATATTTCACATATAAATCGCATCTGAATATAATTCGCAGCCCCGGCCAAACTATGAAATACTTATAGACTTACAGTCCAGAAACTATGGTACAGAAAATTAAATGAGTTTTTGTTTGGTCAAGGTTATAAAACACTGCACTAGTCTTTATTCCATTGTTGGAGGAGTTGCATTGATGTCTATGTGTCACATTCTTGCTCATAAATGTCATTCTTTTTCACTCTAGCGCCGTGTGTGATTTGCACGGTGAGTCCACACGAGCTTACCCCATTGTCGTAAATAGGCCACTGAGTAACTTCGCACATGTCTCCAACGTAGCCACACTCTATATGCAAAGCAGAGCCATCCGCCGCGTTAAAGGAGCTGCTGCCAAGTGATTATATTTGTAATTTAATTTCCTTAGTTACACAGCGATAAGACCAGTTGGCCGGGGAAGAATAGAGTGATGAGAATAGGGCTACTGCTCCATTGTCTGCTCTGAGATGTCCGAGTCCACTCCACTTACAAAGAAGACAGTGATGGGATGTAGGGATTCAAAAGTTCAAATAGTGGGATGAGTACTTTTTGACTTTTTGGTGACTCCTGCTGGTGACGTGTAGATGTCATCCTCCTGTCAGCCAATCACTGCGCGGTGTTTTCACTGTTTTACCTGTCATCTGTCAAGCTATAGTCGTATAAATACATCGTCTACAAATAGTCACCCTATTTCAGCTGCTGTGTGCATCTTGCCTGGGATCCAGAATACACACTTTTATACTTCACGAGGAGGTGAGTCTGGTCAACGCTGAATCTCAGGTGGGTGTGATTGACAGGTGGATTACCCAATCGGACATGAGCAATCCCTATCAAAACATGTCTGCTTACAACGAAAAGAAGGAAAAACAAGCAAAGCAATGCACTGTTATTCTGAGGCAAGAGCAGAGACTGTATATATCAGAGGTGTCCAAACTATGGTCCGGGGGCCAAATGCAGCCGTCAGACCAGTTTTTATTGGACCTCAAGCCTCCTGCTGAACCAAATTCAACTATTTCTACCACTATAACCTCAAACGTCACATTGCAGTGTGATACAGACCTAAAGTTAATGTGTTTCAAGCCTTATTAATACACAGCGGCTCTTTCTTTCTTTCTTTATTCTTTATTTGACAGGGACCATGTACAAAAATTCATTAATCTTACAAAGGAAAAGATGATTTGTACCAGATTTAGCTCTACTGCTATTTTCCATCTGCAGGTCCCTGGGCAAGGTGAACACACATTAAAAAACACATAAAACACTAAAACAATTACAATATTCATGACTATCAATTTGCCATACAACAATAACAATTAAATACAGTAAAAAAAAAAAAAATGACCCCATGTCCAATACAGTATGTCCCCCCCAGTCCAGACTCTGTCAAAGTTGCGTTTAAAGCACCGCACTGCATTATCACCAGTCTGTGGACCTCTGCTTCGAATATGTTTTGAGATGTGGCCCTTGATTTAAAAAAAAAAAAAAGTTTGGGCACCTCTGTTCAACAAAATTATGGCAAGTTTTTTGTTAGATCAAGTCTGGTTACAAATGTATTTTGTATTACAAGTAACTGCAAGTTTAATGGCCGTGAGCACCGCCATCGTCACTGGGGTCGTATTATTTTGCGTAGAGCTGCCGATCGTGACAGTCAGGTTCTACACAGACTACAGAACCGGTTTAAAGCCTGCAGAGAATCGGTTCAGAGTTGACTTGTTGGTCACCGAACATTTTACACAAATGAACCTACTTTATATCATGATTTAGCGGTAAAACTTTTCCCATATTCCCCATTGAAATGAATTGGCAGCACCACCACAAAGGCAGTGCGGTTTAGTCGCATTTACAGCAAAAGTGGGCGGGGCAGATAAAGGTCAATACACAATAGACTGGTATTAAAGAAATGTGGAAAAAACAGTTACCTCAACTTCGGGAAAGAGCGTGATATAATCCATTTTCTTCTCCTTTATCTTTCCTTTGCTTTTCTGCCCCATTAGAACAGATTTAAAATGCCAGAGCAGTTGCAGATTGTCTTATCGGTTGAGAGATGCCAAATCTTGCTATTGTTTAAAGTAGAGACGTCAGAGCAGATTCATGGACCGGGGGGGGCCAGTGCATCTGCAGAGTCCAAACGTGAGCAAAAGATGATACTTGATGGAAACAAGGATAAAATGTATTGTTCTATTTGGCCGCGGCAGAGTGTCCTCATGTCCTCATGTCCTCATGTCCTCATGTCCTCATGTCCTCATGTCCCACGTCCTCATGTCCTCATGTCCTCATGTCCCACGTCCTCATGTCCTCATGTCCTCATGTCCTCATGTCCTCATGTCCCACGTCCTCATGTCCTCATGTCCTCATGTCCTCATGTCCTCATGTCCCACGTCCTCATGTCCTCATGTCCTCATGTCCTCATGTCCCACGTCCTCATGTCCTCATGTCCTCATGTCCTCATGTCCCACGTCCTCATGTCCTCATGTCCCTGTCATCATGTCCTCATGTCCTCATGTCCTCATGTCCTCATGTCCTCATGTCCTCATGTCCTCATGTCCTCATGTCCTCACATGTCCTCATGTCCCACGTCCTCATGTCCCCACGTCCTCATGTCCTCCTCATGTCCTCATGTCCTCATGTCCTCATGTCCTCATGTCCCTTTTTTGATATTTAAATTCTACAACAAGGAAGCAGCAAACACAAGAGGCATTTTCAAAACAAAAAGGTCACAAGAAGGTGTGTGTGTTTGTGTATGTGTGTGTGTCAGTGTGCATAGGTGTGTGTGTGTTTGTGTGCGTGTATGTGTGTATGTATGTGTATCTGTGTATATATGTCTATGTATGTGTGTGTATGTGCATGTATGTATGTGTGTGTGTATTTGTGTATATGTATGTGTGTGTGTGTGTGTGTGTGTGTGTGTGTGTGTGTGTGTGTGTGTGTGTGTGTGTGTGTGTGTGTGTGTGTGTGTGTGTGTGTGTGTGTGTGTGTGTGTGTAACTTTAGTCGTCTAGTTTTACTGAAACAGTACTTTACGTAACGCCGTGCTGCTCGGACTCTGGCTTTGTCTCTGGTTTGAGGCTGTCGGTGAAAAGTGGATCTTGGCTCTGGCTCCACTCGTTCTCTTCCTTCATTTACATAGTTTTAGTTTTTCTTTTTGGACAAGTATCAGTAAAATATCAGCAGTGGTGGAATGTACTGAAGTAAAAGTAGTAGAGTACTGTATTTACATTTTAAAATGGATACTTTTTACTTTTACTTAACTACATTTAAGAGCAGTATCTGTACTTTCTACTGCAGTACATTTCTAAACAGGACTGAAAAGTAAAAGTATTTTGGATTATTGTCTGAGACTCGCTGAAAAGGCTGAAGGTTTATTTTTCACACCATCATAATTTGAGCAAAACAAAAATATACAAATAAAAACAGACAATCGATTCCATTGTTTCAGTTGAACAAAATTCAGCTCAAATCTTTTTATCAAAATCACAACATTTGAAGCTTTATTATCCACAAAATCTGCGAGAAAAACTTTTACTTTCTACTCTTTAAGTACATTTTTAAACAGGTACTTTAATACTTTTACTTAAGTCGATTTCTTCATGTGATACTTTTACTTTTAGTATTTTCTTGCTCCGGTGTCTGTACTTTTACTTCACTCCTACAACGATTTGTCCAATTGACAGATTTAAACGTCGTCTTTTGCTACTTTTACTTAAGTAACAAAACTGAGTACTTCTTCTACTACTTTTAATCAACAAAACATGTCCCTGTGGTCATCGCTTCAGAATGAAAGGGATTTGAGTTGTATTTATTAGTATTACATAAATTTCAGACTATAAGCTGCTACTTTTCAACACTGCGGCGTATTTTCTCTAGCTAACGGCCACCAGGGGGCGATCTCTAGCAGTAAATGCAAAAGTGAGACAGACGTGGGGAAAGATTATGAGCTGAAGAATACACTAGTTTTGATCTTGAACTGTCATTTTCATCATGTACAAACCGTCATCATGGAAAACTCACAAAGAAATACAAATGATGCAGCTTTTAGATAAAGGCAAAGGATCTGGCAACAAAGAAGGAAATAGAGCCACTGCACGTAAGTTTAGGATAAATGAACCGATGGTGCGACGTTGGAGGCGGCAGCGGGAAGAACTTAGTCAAGGTAAAAAGAGGAAATAAAAGCAGATGTCGGTGCTGTTTTATTTTCTAAACCTGCAGGTCTGTTCATCCTGTGCTGATGTCGTGTTGGTGCCGATTTTCAGGCACAGTTTGAAAAAAAGCGCCTTAAATTACTCAAAAAAACCTCCGTGTTCCATCTTTCTGTGTAAATATCTCATGTTACGAGACTTATATTCAGGTACGCTCAGTAGTCTCAGATTTACAGTACTATATTTCTCTTTTTATTTCACAACACTGACAAAAACAGTGACATCTTCTTCTGTCGACAAACTTATCGGCTGATTGAGGATTCTGGAGCGGTCACAAAGTGTCCTCTCCCCGTCATATCCTCACCTGACCCGTCCCTCCCTCTCGTCGAAGGATGAAGTACTTTTCCATTTTGGTCATTTACTGTGATGGAAGGAGCGCGATGGTCAGACTCCTTCACAGATACAGACGTGTACGACTGGACAGATGAAAAGGCTAAGAGTACATTTTCTCAAACCTATTATCTTTACTCGAGGGAATCTAAGAGAGAGTAACATGGTGATTAAGTCTGAATTGGTATTGGTTTCCGTGGCAATGAACTGTTAAATTTAGTAATAATACGAGTGTTTGCTAATATTTGTAATTTGAAAGAAACTGGTGGAGGTTTTATCAGCCCAATTAGCATCAAGATGTTAGCGCTATTATCTGTTGTATAAGACAGAAAGTGCTCTGTGACGTAAGCAGATCAGTTGGTGGAGCGTTTGTCCCTCGTTCTAAAGGTTGCCGGTTCAAATCCCGCTCTCAACATAGACATCATTGGTCAAGTGGTCAGATCCACTGATCCACAGGTTGGTGGTGCGATTCCAGCTCCCACAGATGAATGCTGTTGTTGTGTCCTTGGGCAAGACGCTTAACCCGTCACTGCTCGCACTAGTGTATGAATGAATGTGTGAGTAGTTCCTTGATTGTCGTTCATTATCGATATAATGATTTTGATGTCCATAGTCCTACAGTTTTACAAAATTTACAAAACTTCAAGAAACATTTCATCCATCCAGTTTCTTCTGCTGTATCCAGGGCCGGGTCGCAGAGGCAGCAGTTTCAGCAGCAGGGAGGCCCAGACTTCCCCCACCCCAGACACTTCCTCCAGCTTCTCCGGTGGGACCCCGAGGCGTTCCCAGGCCAGCAGAGAGACCCAGTCCCTCCAGTGTGTCCTGTTTCTTCCCCGGGGCCTCCTCCTGGTGGGACATGCCTGGAACACCTCCCTAAGAAGGCGTCCAGGAGGCATCCTCAGCTGCTCCTCTCGACGTGGAGGAGCAGTGGCTCTACTCCAAGCTCCTCCCGTGTAACTGAGCTCCTCACCTTAGCTTTCGGCCACTTGTATCTGCGACGTTGTCCTTTCGCTCATTACCCAGATCTCATGACCATAGGTGAGGGTAGAACGTAGATTGATGGGTAAATAAATTGAAAAGTTCTCGATTTACTGGTCAATCTACGTTCAGACCCTCACCTATGGTCCTGAGCTCTGGGTAATTTCATCCAACACTCTTCAACCTTGTTCACCTTGTTTTTAAATGTAAAACTATTCCGTGTACTCTTTGGTAAGTACTCGCATACTCCAGGGAGTCCCCTTACGCCTGGTTGGGTAACACTGGTATTATAGTAACATTAGTGGTAGTGGTAGTTGTGGTTGAAATGTTGAAATGTTGTTGAAATACCTTGAAGAGACAATATTACTCTATTTTCTGATATATGTTATAACTTTTTCCTCCTCACAAACAGACCTGGAGTTGTGTTTTGTTTCATTCACACATTTAACACACAAACCCTGCAGATTTAGACTGAGAAAACGCTCTGTTCCACCTTGTGATGTCATGTGGTGATACAGGAAGTGCTCCATTGTGTTTTAAAACTCCTTCATAGAATCATGTGGATAATTTCAGCCGTGGAACTGACAATTTCTACCAAACAAAAGGTAAAAAAGTAGATGTTAACTTGAAAACTAGACTAATAAACCAACTCAAACATGTGTGAATGAAACAAAACACAATTCCAGGCAGATTTTTAACATGGCTTAAAGTTCACAATAATATTTTTTGTAATTTAGGACTTTTAATTGAAGATTTAAACTTCATACTTTGATTTTGGTGCATGTTTGTGTTAGTCTCGTGTACTTTTAAATCCAAAAAGGCAAAAAACAACCACACCTTGTACCTAAACAAGAGCCAAGCACAAACTGATCTGCCTGGAAATTAGATGTAACTCCAGCACCACCAAATGGCCAAAGAGTGCACAGCTACATTTGTAAAGACATCTTTTTTGTTTTTATTCCAAATTTGCAGCCCAGAAAAATATGATTAAGAATGCTGCAGCTTGGCACCACATTATTTATTAATTTAAGTGAATGAGACAAACAGGAGCGGAGTGTATTGGGGAGGTTTGGAACACGAGCAGACAGCAGAATTATACAGGGACGTGCTTGTGTAATCGCACTCACTTATTTTAAGTACAGTGCTTTAGTGCAGGTCAAAGGTTTGCAGTAAATAATAGTACAAATACTACAATACGATACATGTACTTGAGGAGGTTTTTGAATACATTTGTACTTGAAATGTCCCAGAATGTCGTTTCCTCATCACAGACAGACTGGAGTTGTGTTTTGTTTCATTCACACATGTTTAACACACAAAAGCTGCATATTTAAGCTCTGTTCCACCTTGTGATGTCATCATGAGGTGATACAGGAAGTGCTCCACTATGTTTTTAAACTCCACACACCTTCAGAATAGAATCATTTGGATGATTTCAGACCGGGAATTGACAATCTCTGCTGAGTTAAAGGTAAAAAGGTAAATGTTAACTTAAAAACTACCACTACGTGACATCACAAGGTGGAACAGAGCGTTTTGAGCTTTGGAGATGCAGACAGATAATAAAAAATGACTAAATATGTGTGTGAATGAAACAAAACACAACTCCTGGTATGTTTTCGAGGAGGTAACAACATTATAACATGACTTAAAGCTCACAAGAGTCAGTTTTGTGTAATATGGGACCTTTAATGTGACTTGTCTCCATGGAGATGTTATTACATTGCGTATCTGCAGTAAATTAATTAAACTGCGCATCTCCATGGAGGCAAGCAAGTGATACCACCAGGCCAAGTTGCAGTTCAGATCTGTGGACAGGCAAACTTAACATTTTTTTGTTTGTTTTTTCAGTTTAATGTCACACTGTGGAACATTCAAACAATAATCCTTCCTTGGAGACAGGTACGAGGTGACATCCCCCAAGAAAAGTTACATAGTGCATGTTTAACCCTCCTTTACCTGTACTATATGAATGTTGAATGCAGAGTCGCAGGTGCATAATTTTATCATCCCAGTTTTTACATTAGATTATTTTATTTTAAAGTGTGCAGCTTCATAAAACGTATGATTAAACCACAGTCTGTATATATAAATGGACATAGCTAACCTGCTAGCCGCCACGGGAGCATGGGTGTGCTTCCAATTCACTTTCTATTGAAAAACCGTCACCCCTCTCTCTGTAACTGCTGCTGTTAGACTCATCATTTTGCTCTTAAAATGTTCGTAACCGTAATTATTTCGCTATTTTCTCCTTATTTCAAGAAATAATCAGTAACAGCAGACAAATCACTCGCTTTCTTTCTCCGAGGTCACTCCCGGTAGCGTTAGCAACAGGATTGAATGACTTAGTGTTGCGTTGCTAAGGGCCCGCTCCCTGCTAAACCAGCGATGTGGGCAAGAAGGGGCGTTACCTTCAACAGCCTGGCTCTGGATTGGCTCTTTGGTTGCTATGATACTTGTGGTTGGCATTTTAAATACACAACTCAGCTCCAAATTCGCCGCTATAACTGCTAGCTTGGAGCTGAACTCTGTGGGCGACGTCACGCTCCTTTAGCTCTTTATAAAATCTATGGATTAAACATTAATATTAGTGACTATCCATAGATTGCTGATGGCGTCTGAACACTTTTGTATTATTTTTCTTGTTTCTAAACCCCCCACTCGTCTGTATCTCTGCTCCGTCTTCTTCTAATGATTGATGTCTGCTCGGCCAGTGCCCTTCACGTCCCAGTGTATCGTCGCGGAGCATCTGCAGCTCATTCATGTGTTGTCTTTTCTTCTGTGGCCCAACTATCTCCACCTTTCCATCTCCACATCGATTGGACCTGGCTTTCTCTGAGCGCATTCTTGACCTTTGCTCCCAAGTCAACTCAGAAGTACAAGAAAGTGAGTCGCCACAGTAAAGAAAAAGGGACGGTTTCTTTAAGGCATTTTCAAGCAATAACACCACAAATAAGAAATCTATGGTCAGACGTTTAAAGTGATTTCACAGATGTCAGAGGGTAGATATTTGTTTGTTGTTAGCATCCACAGTTTTTGTAAATTTTCCTGTGGTTCTGATCACAAATGTGACGATAAACACATCAGAATGATCAAAATATCAATATAATGTTCTAATAAAGTCCTGGTTTCGTCCTTGATTAAACCAGGACTGAACCAGGACTAAACCAGGACTAAACCAGGACTAAACCAGGACTAAACCAGGACTAAACCAGGACTAAAGCGGGACTAAAACGGGACTAAACCGGGACTAAACCGGGACTACACCAAGACTAAACCAGGACTAAACCAGGACTAAACCAGGACTGAACCAGGACTAAACCAGGACTAAACCAGGACTGAACCAGGACTAAACCAGGACTAAACCAGGACTAAACCAGGACTAAACCAGGACTAAACCAAGACTAAACCAGGTCTAAACCAGGACTAAACCAAGGGTAAACCAGGACTAGACCAGGACTAAACCAAGACTAAACCTGGACTAAACCAGGACTGAACCAAGAATAAACCAGGACTAAACCTGGACTAAACCAGGACTGAACCAAGAATAAACCAGGACTAAACCAGGATTAAAACTGGACTTTCAGGAGGTGGGACTTTGAGGTCCAGTGGTGGAACATTATAAAGTACAAGTATTAAAGTACTGTACTTAATTAGAATTTATAGGTATCTGTACTTTACTTAAGTACATTTTACAGTGGATACTTACTTACTTTTACTTCTCTACATTTGAGAGCAGTATCTGTACTTTCTGGACTGAAAAGTAAAAAGTACTTTTCATAGGAGGGGTTTACTGAGGGGTTATTTTTTACCATGTTCGTGGAAACATCCTGACTAAAGTTTTCGAGTTCAAACTTCAGCTTTGAGCAAACAAAATAAATACACAAAATTCATGAGAAAAATTATGAAACTGATTCATATTGTTACTGTGACCAAAATCTGACCTCTACATTTACACTTCAACAAATGAACAAACACATGTGTGAAATACTCTTAAAGTTACTCTTATACTTAAAGTACATATATAAACGGGTACTTAAATACTTTTACTTTTTTTTTTTCATATGACACTTTTGCTTTTGCTAGAGTAACTTTTTCCCTCTGTATCTGTACTTTTACTTAAGTAACAAAACCAAGTACTGAGCCCATATGGCAGTAACATGTCGGAGAAGTAATTCACAGGTGACTCATGGTAAATTTAAGAAGTAAACTCTTAATGTTGAATCTGTAAACACCTTTCGAGTTATTTAACAAAGTAAAAATGGGGAAATTGCTGTATTTTCCGTTGCTTCCGCCGTGGGACTAATAAGTGTATTCATGCAGGGCAACTTCCTTTTTCCAAGCAACACAGTGAGGACTTTCCACCATTCAAAAGATATTATGTTCCGGTATAAATAGTGATGTGCTTTGTCAGCATCTTCATTTTTCATAATTCTGAAAGCCCCAGATAGTCCTGCAGGGGAAAAGAAACTCACACACTTCTCATGAAACTCATATATCCACTGGTATCTATTAAAATGTAACTAAAGAAAAGATAAATCTGTCTTAATGACTTCACACGTTTCCAGTTTTCCCATAATGCCTTGCCCTGTTCGCTGGATTCTGCGTGAGTTTTCGTGTTTGTTTCTAGTGTCACAGAAAAGCACTCGGAGCCACTCAGCTGTGAGGAGAGAACACTTCGTTTGCTCTGAGTGCTTTTTTATTGTAGCTATTTATTGCAGTTTATCGACTTGCAAAATAGAAAAGAAAGAAAAATATGATGTTCTGTATCTTCCCTGCAACCAGAGAGTAAATAAGTCATATTTTAATGCCATCACATTTTATTCAGTGTTTTTTTTTTTCCACAGGGCTATTCAAAATGGTTTATTTAAAGGTCTTATATTACACAAAATGGACTTAATGGAAATGGAGCTTTAAGCCGTGTTATAATGTTGTGTGGAGTTGTGTTTTATTTAATTCACACATTTTTGAGTAACACCGCGGCTCCTCTTTTATCCTTATACTGCAGCTCCGTGTGGCTTGGGAAAATAAATCATAAGTATTTAATTGAAGTGTTATTTACTAGTGTTAGTTCTTCTTTTATTTGTTGTTTAAATTGGAAGATTATTCTGATTTTATTATTTTTTGTCGATCAAAATGAGTGTTACGGCCCCAGACCTTAAGTTATTTTAGTTGTTTGTAGTATGTTTCTTGTGTGCATCCCTGAATCTTCCACTTTGCCCATAATCATGGCTGTTGGGGCCCCGGTTGTGATTGGAGGACTGTTTCCCAGCCCGGCCAATCCTGGGGCCCACCTTCAGCCGCCTCCCCCTACTTAAGAAGATTCGGGACACCTGCTGCTGGACTGTGTGTCTGTCTGTCATCTCGTGTGTCTCCCTTTTGGTCGAGTCCAGGGGTAGTGACTCTGTTGTGACTCTGTTCATCAAGATTTTGTTATTTACTGAGAAATTTGTGTGTGAGTTAACTTGATCTTTGTTTTTGGTTATAATCTTACAAGGTGCCATCTGTTTCAATATACTTTACTCCCCTTTTGTTCAGTTTACCCTTAGCATCCCTGTTAATAAAATTACCTCTTGATTTAACATTTTTCATCTTGTTTTTTCCCCTTTTTTGTTTGTTACGTCCCTGTCCCCACACGAGCTGTAACAATGAGCGTCACTCTCACAGAACTATGTAAAAAACAGCGCTCAGGCCTCACAGACGAGAGCTCACAGTCCAGAGTAAAGAAGAACGTGACTTCAGCCCCGACAGACGCTGTGCAGAGATTCAGAGCAGAAATCTCCGTAGCACACTATAGCTGTTAAACACACACTAAGTGTAAAAAGGTAAAGGTAAAAAAAATCCCAATATATACGGGGTTATCTTCATTTTAGATGTCAAAAAGGATTTCTGGCTCCCAGTGTTTTTCCCCCCAAATGGCTCTTTGGGTTTTAAAGTTTGCCAAACCCTGGTCTACATCTCCAAAGCTCAAAATGCTCCGTTCCACCTTGTGATGTCATGCAGTGGTAGTTTTCAAGTTAACATCTACCTTTTTATCTTTTGTTCAGTAGAAATCGGCAATTCCAGAGCTGAAATCATCCAAATGATTCTAGTGAAGGTGTGTGGAGTCTAAAAACACAATGGAGCACTTCCTGTATTACCACTTGATGATATCACAAGGTGGAACAGAGTGTTTTCTGTTTGAGAGAAGAACTCAGCCTAAATAAACAGGATTTGTGTGAATGAAACAAAACACAACTCCAGGTCTGTTTTTGATGACGGGATCAGAGAGTCTTAAAACAAAAGTTAAAAAATCACATAATGTAACAGTCACTTGTCATTAAAAATGTATAAAAGGTTAAATATGTCATTGTATACAACATAATACACGTAAAATGTAGGTTTAAATACAATGTTGGTCTAAAACAACACCAGGACAGCGAGGCTCAGCTGGAGAACAGGTCACCACACTGAAGCGAGTGTGAAGCTTACACAGAGACACTCTTTACTGCATCGTGTGCCACTGCAGGACGACCTTGAAGGACATTTCCGTCATTTACACAGTCATTAAAAACTACTCTGTTGGTAAAATGAAAAAAAGAGACAAAATTCCTCTGAGGATTTAATAACAAACTCATTAGCAGCTTCCAACAGGGCGGAAATGCCTTTTAATTAGAGCAACACCTGATTAACAGCCAATTAACAGCGTCACAGTCACTCCAGTCTGCAGCGCTCCGGCAGAAACATCCGGAGAAGAGGAGAGGCCCGTCCTCCTGTCCCGTCCTCCTGTCCCGTCCTGCTGTCCCGTCCTCCTGTCCCGTCCTCCTGTCCCGTCCTCCCATCCTCCTCCTGTCCCGTCCTCCTGTCCCGTCCTCCTGTCTCGTCCTTCTGTCTCGTCCTCCTCCTCCCGTCCCGTCCCTCCCGTCCCCGTCCTCCTGTCCCGTCCTCCTGTCCTCCTGTCCCGTCCTCCTGTCCCGTCCTCCCCGTGTCTCGTCCTTCTGTCTCGTCCTCCTGTCCCGTCCTCCTGTCCTGTCCCCTGTCCCGTCCTGTCCCGTCCTCCTGTCCTCCTGTCCTGTCCTCCTGTCCCGTCCTCCTGGGAACGTGCACTAGTGATGTGGTTTTTGAATGGTTCCTCTACTCAGGGGTGTCAAACCCATTTTCACCGAGGGGCACATCAGTAAAATAATGACGTAAAATAAACTACTTTTTTAACTTGTATATTAACTGTTTCTGATTTATTACTTATTCATTTACAAATTGCACATGCATCTCCATAAATGTAAAAACATGTCTATATAACGGAGCATCTCCTGATAAACTGACATTTTAAGACAGTCATACCTTTTAATCTACCTTGTCGTGGGCCACATAAAATGACATGGTGGGCCACATAAAATGACATGGTGGGCCACATCTGACCCTTGAGTTTGACACGTACTCTGTGAACAGCTGGATCCGGATCTCTTTTCTTTTCCTTTCTAATTTGTTTGCATTTTTATCCTGGGTAATGCTGAGCCAACCACAGACTCTATGACACGCCCAAACTGTGGCCCGGGACCAAATGCGGCCCTTAGACCACTTTTTCTGGGCCCTCAAGCTTCCGGGTGAACTGGCTCATATTACCTTAAACAGTACTTTTTACTCTACATTTCTGAAAATCTACTTTAACGAGCCCGTATCAAATATTTAATGTGTCCCACTGAGGATGTGGCATGAATGTCTGTGTTTTTATGTGGCCCTTAATGAGAAAAGTTTGGACACCCCTGCTCTATAAACTCTCTCAGTTTGAGCCATTTTAAACAAACCTGAGTCTTGGCCATTTCTCTCTGTGATTACTTTGCAGATAAAATGAGTTCTCACATCGGCTTCTGTCTTTTGAACGGCTCTTTGAAATGAACAGACCCAAACGATTCGGATCCTATAAAAGATCCGAAAGTCCCAGGCACAGAGGAGGGAAGAACACAAGGTGGAGCCTGAGAGAGACGGGACGCTCCAAATGTTACACAGACGTAAGACTTTAGCAGAAGGAAGGGTTTTATTTTTTATCACTGCGAAAAATGAGTCAAACGATCAAAGTCAGACAACTGCGAGGAACAAGGAAACAACTGCTCGATTGGCAGAGGAGTGTCACAAACAGACTGGCTCTGTCTCTTTTATTAAAACAATAATAGTTTCAGTGTTAAAATTCACAACATTCATCAAAGTTTGTTTTATTTTCCTCATTATGAAGGAGCTGTCAGTATCAGAGTCAGATCTGCCCTTTACCCTCTGTCGGTGGAACAGACCAACGCCAGATTTGATCAAAAGCACAACTAGTGAGTTAGTGTAAGGACAAAGTGATAAAACGAGCTCTTACATGGAGTTAATCTATTCAGAGATTTTGTTCACGAGCAGCTGCTCCTGACAGCACCACATGTTACAACCAAACTGGTTTTACAAAATCATTGCAGTAGCAGCAGCTTCCTGATGACCCTTGACCTCTACAGTGACCTGTAGTAAGAAAATACATAATACATGAAAACAACTCATTATTTAGTGTTTTAGGAGGCCTCGGACCAGCTGACAGTCACATGATCCAGTCAAAGAAGTGGACTAAGTCTGTATAACGTCACCTGTAGCGTTCGGCTCCAGTCAAATGAAGCTCTAGTGGTTATAGAGGCGAATTTGGTATCATAGCAACCAAAAAGCCAATCCTGAGCGAGGCTGTTGAAGGTAACGCCCCGTCCCGCCTGCACCGCTGGTTTAGTAGAGAGTGGGCACTAAGCAACGCTGTCAATCAAACCGGTTGCTAACGGTAGCGGGAGTGACCTCGGGGGAAAGAAGGCACCGGATTTGTCTGTTATTAATGTTCATATCTTAAATCATGCAGAAAATAGTGAAATAAAAACACCAGGATCATGCAGAGCGGTTAATATGAACATGACGAGGCTCATTGCAGCGATTATGGAGAGAGGAGTGATCATTTTTCAGTATAGGACTAGCTGTGAGTCACATGATCCCAGTCACATGATCCCAGTCACTTCCAGAGCTGCTTCTTTCACCATAAACCATGTAGCCGCTCTTCAGTCTACTCCTCACAGTGATAAGAAAGACCCGCTTTCCTATGGAGGAGACTTCTTCACATTTATCAGCACACATTCTCAGTCTGTTTCCTTGAGTTTGTTCAGGGATCTGACATGTATCTCTTTGGGATGAGGCTGCTCTTGGCGTGAGGGAAATAACCATCACTGAAAGAGCGCTGGTTTGACCTGAGCTGGGACGCACAACGCCACTCCTCCACCGACTTCTCCAAATCAGGAATTATGTTCGGTACAAGCATCTGCTCAACCAAAAACACGATAGTCTCCACAACCATGAGAAGGAACCAGCCCACAGCCCCGATCCAGTACGAAGAGCCCAGGAGCGAGACGTCCACACGGATCTCCGCCCGATGGTGGAAGGTGAACAACGACCAGCTGAAGAGGAAGAAGAAACCTGAAAAAAAATACAAATACAGATATAATACAGATCAAACTTTGGAGAAACATTCTGCACTGTTTGAAGATACACTTGATGCACATTACCAAGGAAAGTTTGGACACATTCTTTCATTCAGTGCTTTTTTTCACAACTTTCTACATTTTAAATACACACAGAAGACATCAAATATCTGAAGCAAGACATATGGAATAACTACATTATTTTAAATATATATTTTATAATCCTCAAAGTAACCATCCTTTGCTTTGGTGATAAATATTTAGTAGAGTTACTGGTATTTAACTTTTATCCTATTACATAAGCCCATTGTTACAGCCGTGTGTCGAGTCCCTGCTGCTGTTTGGTGCATTGATCCCAAACTAGCACCTGATTGGCTCCTGGGTCCTATCTGCTGATTGGTGCGACACTCTAGAGCACGTGTGTCAAACTCAAGACCCGGGGGGCACAAATGTGGCCCGCGAGAAGGTAAATTAACAGGCATGACTGTCATTTAAAACAAGTCAATGCTGCTTTAATGTGTATTGACCATAAACTAATGAGACTTTCCCAACAAGTGGAACTGAGAAATATTTGCAAATAATGATCCCAAAATGTTCAGGAAGAGGAAAACTGTCGGCACGGAAGGCATTTTCAAGAAGGTGAATACAAGTTTGTGCTTCAAGGAGAAAAACCTGCATGTTTTTTGTGTTATGAGGCAGGTCAGTTGTGAAAGAGTACAATCTAATTTGGTATTTTCACACCAAACACGGGGCTAAGTATGCACAAGTTAGCCTGCAAGAGAAACAACAAATTGTCCAATAATTAAAAGGCTGTAAAAGAGTTTTTGAAGCAGTGCTGAAGGTCTGTGAGCAGGTGTGCCCCAATACACACTTACATGACATTTAGTGACATTTAGTGACATTTATATTGCCTTACAGTTACATCTGGCCCTTGATGGCAACTATTTTGTTAATGTGGCCCTCAGTGAAAATGAGTTTGACATCCCTGCTCTAGAGCCTGGCCCCTCCTGGTCCTTCACCTGCAGCTGCCACATCTTTAAAAGGATCAAGGGCTGCCGTTTTCTGTCTGTGAACAGTGTTGTGCTGTGTCCCCCGTGGAGTTATTGTAAATGTGTTAATTTCGATGCTTGTAGTCTTTGCGATTTAGTTCTAAGACTTGTTTGTTATTGTAGATTATATACTTCAGTTTTGTTAGCTTTATTACTTTTAGTTATACATTGGACTATTCTGCTAAGAGCCGTTTTTGTTGGTTTTATCTTAACACTTCTTTTAAATAAATTAAAACTTTATCTTTGGTTTGTTACTTCCCTCGGTTATAACATGCATAAATCTTCATATATTTGATGTCTTCCTTATGTATAAAATGTAGAAAGTGGTAAAAATAAAGAAAGCAAAACCTTGAATGAGGGTGTGTCCATTTCCTGTTACTTAAAGCTTCACTGTGGAACTTTTCTCATGGGACGTATGCCACCTGCTGTTATTGCTGTGTTTGGAATGTTCCACAGCATGGCATTCATCATATCTTGTATTATCTAGTATTTATTTAAGCATTGGTATTTACAAATAAAAATACCCTCCACGATGTACATTGTTACTGTGAGTGGGGTTGCCTTTCCGCAGATCTGACCAGTAACTTGACCTACATTTTTTTTTCACTTAAAACGTACAGACATTGCTGCCAGAATGTATTAATTTATGCAAAAAAAGCTGGGTAATTCAGCTTTAATATTACATAAATATTAGTTAGATGCTATAATATTTGTTCCCTTTAGCACCATGAACTGACAACAGATTATTTTTCAGTCCTGCACCTTCTTCGGTCTTTTAAACGTGCTACAAACCTGTGGAGATCATGGTGAGCAGCAGCAGAGTGGTCGGGTACAGAGCTTGTCCCGCCATCAGCAGAGAGCGAGTGTTGGAGTAAGAGCGCACTGTCTCTGATGTCCAGCAGAGGGCGAACACCAGGCACAGGGCCCCGGTGCTCACAGCCATCAGGAAGGACAGCACCGCAAAGACCCGCTCCACCTCTAAGGCTGCAACACAACAAGAGAAAGTGGGTTTGGTGACGGTGTCTGGTTTGTTTGAATTAAAAAAAATAAAGGAAGGGAAAAAATGAACAATGCGAGTATGAAATAAAACAGTATTCCCTTAAATTCACACAAAAACATAATAATAATCCATCTTTGTGCCAATCTTTATGGTTCAACAAAGCTATTTCCAAACCCATGTCACAGTCTTTTGCGTTGTGCACACAGAGAGGATCCACTAACACAGGAAAAGTATTTTACATAACAAGTTTTGCCCTTGATAACAATAAGAGCGCATAGGGCAGGGCATGTTTGCAGTTATTCAACCAGAAATTCTACAGGGAAAGTGTTTAATCTGTGTCTAATCTACATTACACTGCATTTATAGATAGTTTGATCAATTTACAACAATGACCATGAACATTGCTTATTTTGAATGACAGGCAAACAGCAAGAACGAGTTTAAAATCCTGTTTGCTTTATGTCTGCACTGGTGTGTGGAGAAGGCAAATGCTGCTTTTGGACAACACACAAATGAAGTGTGCAGACATCTTCAGAACAAAACTGAGTAATAATGTGGAGGGAGGGTTAGTCAGTGGGGGCATTACAAAGAAAAGTCCCTCTTTGTATAATTTTAACCACTTATAACTCATAACTAAACCTTAATTAGTCTTAAATAGCTTATTAAAGAGCTCATATTATGCTATTTTCTATGTTATAATGTTGTTTCTTCATCACAGACAGACCTGGAGTTGTGTTTTCTTTCATTCGCACATGTTTAATGCACAAATCCTGCATATTTAGGCTGAGTTCTTCTCTCAAAACACTCTGTTGGATGATTTCAGCCCTGGAATTGGACATTTCTACTGAACAAAAGGTAAAAAGTAGCTGTTAACTTGAAATTCACCACTTCATGACATCACAAGGTGGCACAGAGCATTTTAAACTTTGGAGATGTAGACAGACTAATAATAAAGGATTACTCAAACATGTGTGAATGAGCAAAACACAACTCCAGGTCTGTTTTTGAGGCGGTAACGACATTCCAACACGACTTAAAGCGCAATCAAAGTGTTATTTTTTACGTAATACTGGACCTTTAAAGCTTGTAGGGAGGCAGGACTTATTGTCTCACTAGAGTCAGGTTCAGTGTGGAGTTATTTGGACGATTTCAGCCCTGGAACTGCACTTTTCTACTGAACAAAAGGTAAAAAGGAGCTGCTAACTTGAAAACTACCACTTCATGACATCACAAGGTGGCACAGAGCATTTTGAGCTTTGGAGATGTAGACAGACTGATAATAAAGTGCGTGAATGAAACAAAACACAACTTCAGGTCTGTTTTGAGGAGGTAATCACGTTATAACATGACTTAAGCTCACAGGGGTCAGATTTGTGTAATATCGGACCTGCAGGAAATGATTCAGGCTTAATAAGCACTACTAACATTACATAATACTTTATATCACATTATATAACAAAAGATTCAGGCTGGGGTGCAGACCAAACATAATACGCTTCGATTATTTTAAGCTCCTGAAATGCAGACGCAGACCTGCAAACTTCTGAGCTAAAACTTCACCTCCAAAAACTGCCCTTTATTAGAAGCTTCAGCTCAAAGAATGCAGCCGCAGGAACGTGTTTAAACTTGTTCCACCGGCTGAAAAACTCTTTTGCAACCCACCAATGCTCCCGGTAAGCAATCTGCCCACGAGTCTGCCTGAAAACTGATCTCTGAGCTGTGAGCTTTCACCCTCTTCACTCCCTTCGCAAACAGCTTGTGCATGATAACTACTGCTCTTTGCCTCCAACGTTTTCTCCTTCATGTTCTGCTGCCTGCCCGAGCTGTCAGCGCCGGCACCTGACGAGGACTAAATGAACTTGACAGGAGATGAGAGAGAGCGCTTACCGTTGAACACAGTGCCATCTCTGCTGTTAATCAGGTCAGTTTTGGTGTTATTCCCCTGCACTGTCCATAGTCCCCGGTTGTCCAGCCAGAATGGCGTCCAAATGGCGTAGCAGACACACAGGCAGCCCGCCAACCCCACACACGACTGCGCCAATCGAAAGCGGCTGATGGGGTCGTCAAGCTCCAACCACTTCATTTTGAGCTTAAACTGCAGCAGAAAAAAATAAGTTAATATTTAAGCCAATGATTTACAGTAAGAACAGCTGAATAGACTTACCTCTTCCAAAGAAATCGTCTGTAAAATCAAAACTACTGTAATTACAACACTGCTTCTGCTTTGCAATGTTGTCCCACTGTAAGTTGAAAGTGTTTAATGACAATACAGCCTCTCTTGTAGACTCCACCCACATAGTACCAGTGGAACTTCCCGTAGCCGTCAGCGAAGTTTCCTGAGGAGGTCTCCGCTGAAGCCCACGTGCTGCAATGAAAGTGCAAAGAGACAGTAACACAAAGACAACAGGGACGTTTGGAAGATAACAGCGAAGATCAGTTACAGGCCGTGGAGTATTAGAAAAACAGGAGAATGAGTTATGTAAGACACGGCGAAAACTAAATACAGGTGTAATGTCTGAGCCGGGGCTACACCATGAAGTAAAACAGGTCTAGAACAGGTCGAAACGTTTGTGTAAATCCGTCCAGACATGCTGAGTTTGACATGTAACAGAGTAAACGAGAGTCTGTGGTTGAAATAAGGAACTAAAAACTGCATACTTATGAATATGAAGTAATAATACAAACTTAAACCAACAAATGTAATATTATTCTCAGCACTTTGTCTTATAATAATAGGAAAAACATATCAAGTTTGTTGTCAACCTATTTTCTGCCATTGTTTTTAGTCAAAACAAAGAAAGCTTTTTTTTCTTTTCTGTTTTTTCAGCTGTCTCTCTGCAGCCATATTTTTTTAATGTTTATTTATTTATTATTTTTTATTATTTATTTTTATTTCTTTTCTTTTTTAATTTTTTTCCTCTTCTTTAATTTAATTAAATTAATTAATTTATTTTATTTAATTTTTTTTTTTATTTTGTAGACATGTTAAGTCATTCTGCTCTATAGTGTTGGTTTTAGTGAGTCTGAGCAGATTAAGACTCACAACAAAAAACTGATTGTTTCATTCTGTTGTTGCTTTGTTTTTGTGCACAGGAGAGTTTTTGGCATTTTAAAGTAAATTAAAATGAACTTAAAATAAAAACGATTTCTCTTTTTGCAGCCCCTGTGTTCTCATGAAAACGTTGAGCTCAATCAGGTCATAACAAATGACCCACCTACTCGACAAGTTAAGGAACTATTTTGATTTGTGGGGGAACACCAGCTGTGACCATAGACTATATATGGTCTTTGTGGCTAAATGTTTCCCCACGTCATGTAAAATACGACACCTTCACTTTCCTTTTGAGTCATGGAACAGGCCCACTGTACTGACTGTCTCCTTATCCGCCCTTTTAAAGGTCCTACATGACACAGAAGTGACTCTTGTGACCAAAACACAACTCCAGGTCTGTTTTTTATGAGGAAACAACATTATAACATAGATCAGAAAATGTCAGGACACAAAATCACTCAAGCTTTTCTTATGAATTAGAATGTATTTTAAGATTTCATGGACAGAACAAATGCAAAAACATAAAGTGCATGATGGCACAAGGCATACAAAATAGTTTTAATACAATTTTGGTCAAGTTTTTTCCATTTGGCAATGTGTTAGCACTTGAAGATAGGGCAGCGCGATATAAAACACATTTATTATCATTATTAATAAACGCGATAAGGACACGCTAAGCAAATGTAGCAAGAATAATAATAAAACGCATCGTCTTGTCCTGTAAATACACAAAACATCTAGGCCATTTGTTTGTTTTTTGTCATTTGAAATTCGAAGATGAAGGATGTGATGAAGGATTTACAACAAAAATGCCAAATTTACATATTTAGTCAGTTTTTGTGATAAAACATATGCGTTTGACTTCTTCAGATTGTCTAATTGCGTTTTAATTCAAAGTGCAAAAACATGAAAAACTTGCCAACAGCAGTAAAAGTAGATTTTACTCATATATTGCCGCTCTACTTGTGAAGAAAACGGAAATCCTTCTCTTTAAAAAGTATAATAGCAAGGTCATCTGTGAGTTCGCTTCTGCAAATCCCACATTAAAGCAGCCGTGTGCCTCATTATCTACTTGTGTCACTTTATATCTCTCTTTCTCTGTCTGCCTTTGGTTATTATTCCTCCTCTTCACTCCACCACGCGATCAGAACCGACCTCGTGTCAAGAGTCTTTCCAAAGTAAACAACTACGAACTTGAGAGGCCTTCAGACAAAAAAAAAAAAAAGTCCTCGCTGTAGCTTACTTCCTGGCTTTTTGTAGCAGTGCCTGAAATCCATCGAGAATCTGCGGGTCGTCCCCAGCTGTAAGTTCTGGGGTGTTTTTCTGCAGCCAATCAGAAGCCCTCATTTGGTGTCGCAGTGTCCCAATCAGAGCGTCCAGTCTGTCGCTGGCCAGAGGGGGGCCATTCTCTCTCAAAGTGTCTGGTGACTTGCTTCGGGGAGATGGGAGAGAATTGACAAACGCAGAATTGTTGGAGTCAGTGTTATCTGCTTTGGCTGATTTTCCGAGTTCCTGAATGGGCCTTTTGATGGAGCTGGAGCCGGGGCAGGATTGTGTCTCTTCGATTTCTTTCAGAGCGTCTTTAAATCGCCTCAAGCCTGAAAAGCAGAGCAAATGAGTGACTATTAATGAATCTATGAGCAGTTTAAGAAGAAAACTGTTTTGTTTAAGTTAACAAAAAGTGTAATTGTGTTTAAATTGTAAAATGGGGCAAAGATGCAGAAATAATAAGTCTTTTGAACTCAAATCTGGCAAGACTAGGAGGAGGACACAGGACGTATTCAACACCGACCGAGCTCTAGGTGGCGCTGTTGGTCTGCAAACACAATGCGGAACCATCCCGGAGTGGAGCAGGAGAAGGCCTGGCCACAGCTCAGCACCACTTTGTGTCTGAGGAAGCACCTCCAGAGAGAAAGTTCATCCTCGAATGTGAACTCCCTCAGGTACTGCAAGAAACACACCGACAGTGAGAGTCCTAGTACAATGTTATAATATACATTTTATATAGAGTTATTTAGAGCCGTTTCTCAGTCTTTTCACACAAAGAAACTACCGTAAATTTCAGATTATAAGCCGCAACTTTTTCCCCACGCTTTGAACCCTGCGGCGTATACAGCAGTGTCGCTAATTTATAGATTTTTACTGGCTAACGGCCACTGGGGGGCGAAAACTGAGACAGACGTGGGGAAAGATTGTGACCTGAAGAATACACTAGTTTTGATTTTGAACTGTCATCTTGCACATCATGCCACACCCTCAGCATGGAAAACACACGAATAAATAAAAAGCAAATGCTGCAGCTTTTAAGATAAAGGATCCGGCATCAAAGAAGGAAATAGAGCCACTGCACGTAAGCTTAGCATTAACGAACGGTTGGTGCGACGTTGGAGGGAAAAACTTAGTCAATGTAAAAAGACGACAAAAGCTTTCAGAGGAAATAAAAGCAGATGTTGGTGCTGTTGTATTTTCTAAACCTGCAGGTCTGTTCATCCTGTGTTGATGTCGTGTTGATGCCGATTTTCAGGCACAGTTTGAAAAAAAGCGTCAAAAAACCTCCGTGTATCGTCTTTCTGTGTAAATTGCTTATGCTACAACATGAAAACCTGCGGCTTATATATTAACAAAACTTACTCTATTCTTTTAAAATTTAGCTGGTGCGGCCTAAATTCAGGTGCACTCAGAGTCTGAAATTTACGGTATTTTACTTACCCAGTACCACCGATACCAGGACTACATCGGGTCTAAATCAGGGCTAAACCCAGTATAAAATGGGACTACATCATTGCTAGATCAGTTCTAAACTAACCAAAAGTAGCACGAAATGAGGATCTAATTGAGTCAAAATTAAGAAAATGTTAGAATTGCAGAACCGCTACCACTAGAGGGAGCCCCACAGTTTGACAACCACTGATTTAGAGAAATATGCAAACTATTAACTACGAGAGCAGGACAATGGCATTAAGTAACTGTAATGAGTCTTACCTTCCTGAGGTCAGCCCACACAAACAAAGCTGCAGGTCTGTCCAAGAACGGGATCCCTAAACTCTTAAGCTCCTTTGTCAGCAAACTGTGAGAGCTCTTCAGCCTGCTTCTGTTTTCAGGTAGGAATTCATTGTTGATCCATTCTAGACAAGTAACAAAATGTTGCGTTAAATAGCAATAAGGCAGTATGACACTATCAATACTTTGTGGGGGTGTTCAAAAAAGTGTCCAAAAAAGTTGTTAAATCATCTGAAAACTCAACAAAAAATACTAAATGGATTTAAACCACACATTTTCAGCAGCCTGTGATCATTACAAGCGCTCACGGCCCTGTTTAAGTGTTTGATTTTCAACAAAAAAGTGAGAAACTGTTGGCTAATACCAGCTAGAGAGACACAAATCAGCTCAGATTAAAGTCTAACAAGCCTCAAACAGAGCAGTGCCTCCAGTTACTCAGGAAAAGTTGATGACATCAGCTTCAAAGTATCAATACTGTATAATATTTACCCCGATCCTGCAGCAGCTGTGCGACCTGGTGCTGCGTAGGTCCAGGGATCCCATGGAAGGAGCCGAGCTGAGCCAAAGCTTCAACCAGCTCCGTGTTCTCCGTGTACAGGGTGCCTATGCGGATCCCTGCCATCGCAAAGTCCTGAAAGAAGCAAAAATGTAGCGTCAGAATAATGTAATATGCAAAATCTGTGCATAAAAAAACCCAAAACACAACAAGAACAATCGTTTTCAGTGTTTTTAATCATTTTGAGCCTATAGTTTATAGACGCTAACATGAGATTTGTGTCTAATTCTCACCTCAAAACAGGTAATGTTCAGGTTAAGGTACATTTTACTGTCCCCTTAGGATAATCTGTCTGTAATCTGCTAGACTAGAGCAACCTGTCAGGAGCAGTGGGCGCCCAGGGGCCCATCTCCAGCTTCAGAGATGGTGTAAAATGGGCCCTTTAAGGTAGTTTTGACTTTCTCATCTATGTTATAATGTTGTTTCCTCATTAAAAACAGACCTGGAGCTGTGTTTTGTTTCATTCACACATGTTTCACACACAAACCCTGCATATTTAGGCTTCTTAAGTTCTTCTCTCAAACAGAAAACACCCTTTTCCCCCTTGTGATGTCATGTGGTGATACAGGAAGTGCTCCACTGTGTTTTAAAACTCCACACATCTTCACTGGAATTTCCAATCTCTACTGAACAAAAGGTAAAAGTAGCTCTGTTAAGTTTACTCAGACATGTGTGAATGAACAAAACACAGCTCGAGATATGTTTTTGAGGAGGTAACAACATTATAACACAGCTTAACGCTCAATCAATGAGTCAATTTTTGCGTAATATTGGACCTTTAAAGCTTATTGTGGCACATTTACCTTACTCATCCCCCACATGACATGAGTCCTCTGAGGGTCAGGCAAACTGCAAAAGCATCAGCAAGATTTAGGTTATTTAAAATGTATTTAAACGCTACGCAAATCTTGCATTCCCATTTTACCTTTCCATATTAAGGACACTTGAAAATACTGCAGATTCGTCAAAGATCGTCAGCATGTACACCTCATCCACAATGACATGGAGCTCATTTCTAGTGGAACATAATACAGATTATTACATAAAAGACGATCAGGAGAATATAGTATCAAGTATATGTTTCGCACAAATATACTGCACATTTGAAGAGCTCAATCTAACCCCAGAACGGGTCCCTCTGTGCTCGCTGTCTGAATAAAAGCCCTGTGGTTTATAGTTACAGCAGTTCAGCGCCCAGCTAGCTCTCACAAGAGGGAGATCATTTAGTAAACAATGGCTGGTGCAGGACACTTCTTGGCACATGGCTGCACTTAACCATAATAGAGCGGGAGGTGATAAAACTCTATCAGGAACACTTGTTATTCCACGCACAGGTCACAGCACAGGGCCATAAAACAAAGAGTTTAAAGGCGGTGGATGCTGTGCTGCAGACAGTGTTAAAGGAAGGTTTAGGCCTGGGGAAAACATATTAGGTTTTCAAAAACATGGATGCCCAGATGCTGAATGAGTACTAAAACTGATGTATATATATATCCATCTGTTTCCTTCTGCTTATTCTGGGCTGGGTCGTGGGGGCAGCAGTCTAAGCAGAGACTCTCAGCCTTCCTCCCGCTCCTCCGATCACAGTACAGATACTAGATACTTATTTGAACAAGTCTTTATAGTAACTACAGTTTTCCATCCATTTTCTTCCTCTTATCTGGGGCAGCAGTCTAAGCAGGGGCTCCCAGACTTCCCTCACCCCAGACATGTCCTGCAGCTCCTCGGGTGTTCCCAGGACAGAGAGACATAGTCCCTCCAGCGTGTCCTGGGTCTTCCCCGGAGGCCTCCTCCCAGTGATTCAGGCTTAGGAATTACTTAATTAATGTCCTAATCATAACTTCTAACCCTGACCCTTAATCAAGCAGTTACTAAACCTAAATCATTCTTAATAAACCATTTGTTCATAATGATTAAATTGTATTAACACATGTACCTGACGTATCCTTATTGTTTCCTATATTGTGGTTTGAAAATCAGTTTTGAGTACATGATCACACTTTTATACAGCGCTTTTCCACCTTTACATCAGGGAAGCGCTCAAACATATATTCATACACCAGAGTACAGACACTGGGGTGGGTTAAGTGTCTTGCCCAAGGACACAACAGCAGTATTCATCAGCAGTGCTCAGCCAATCACGTTTATATTAAGAGCAGGATTCGAAGCACCAGCCTTCGGATCAGTGGACAGTCCACTCGACCAACTGAGCTACTGTGCCTTTACTTTAGTATTAAAACTGCGACATTTTAATATGAGACTAAAACATAAATACAACTGTACCTTTTGGCAAACTCTAAGAAGGCTTTTATCTCTGTGTGAGTGTAGATCTCAGCCAGAGGATTGTGTGGATTCATCAAGATGACAGCTCGGATTGTAATTCCCTGCCAAAGTCATTGAAGGTTAATTAAATTGAATTAATAGAGGTTAAAAGTCAAAAAGATAAAGGTGAAGTTAAAAAGTGCATAGTACAAGTATTTGCAAAAGTTACCTCTTGTTTTGCTCTCTTCAATCCTTCCTCCAGCTTGTCGACAGTGAGATGGAACGGTCGACAGCCACTTTCATTTTCCTTTAAAGAGACAAAACAGATGAAATACTGTCGGCATTTTAACACACGAGACAAAAAAAAACCAAAACCCGTATCCGTACCTCGCAGTCCAAAGGCACGTGAAACAGTTTAACATCAGCGTACAAGTCCAGGTCCTCCGTGATCACCCCGTAGAATGGCGTGGGGATGAGAAAGGCGTCTGTTCAATACATACAGCTCAGTAATTACATGACATAAGCCGATGCGGTGAATGTAGAGATGTAGAGTACCTTTAGGATCACAGATCACTGTCGCAACACATGAAAAGAGGGAACCACAGCCGTTCATCACCACCACCTGCAAAACACACACATCCAGAACGTTTAATATTACAGGTCTGAGAAGTACACAGCAGTGATTCACCAAACAATAGTATTAAATTAAGGCGTCTATGAGGAGCAACTACATAATTACAGTGAAAATGTGTGGGTTTAATCACTGTTTTTGGTGCAACCTATCACTTATTTTACATTTTGATTTCCTTGAACGCTTTTAAATCTAAACTGAGAGGTCTCGAGGGTGACTCCACATCATGCACTTGTTTTTTATAATCTGTTTGTCTTTTCTTGTTATCTTGTCTTTTTGTAATTATGCAACTGCATTTTTTATTTGCTGCTGCCGCTTGGCCAGGACTCCCTTGAAAAAGAGGTTTTTAATCTCAATGGGAGTTTCCTGATTAAATTAAATAAAATAAAATAAGAAAAATAAGAATTTTTAGCATATTTAATAACTGATCAGGTAAATATTCATGTTTTTTATAGCGTTTTTCCACCTTCAAGGCACTTTAAATCAAGAAACCACTCACACATTCATATACAGACGATAATGTTAATGTAGAGAGTGGGATTTGAACCACCGACCTTTAAATCAGAGGACAAACACTCGACCAACTGAGCTACTGTCCCCCGCACATCCTACACGATGCACTTCAGAAATAATATTATGTAATAGGTGATCATTCGTGATCCAGGCCCACTGACCTCATGTTGGTGGTTCCCCTCTTGTGTTGTGCCCTTTTGCCCACCTACAGCAGCAGTGATATGACTCACTTTTCTGTGGTTTCTGTGGTGTTGTGTTAAGTACAGTGGAGGAAGTATAAGCGCACATACCGAAGCAAAAAAACACTCAAGTAAAAGTAAAAGTATCACATGAAAAAATCTATTTGAGTAAAAGTGTGAAAGTACCTGTTTAAAAATGCACTTAAAGAGTAAAAAGTGAAAGTATTTCGTGCAGATTTTGAGACGTAATGAAGCTTTAAATGTGGTGATTTTGTAGTAAAAAAAGATGAGCAGCGAAACGTCTTCACTCCTACAACTTTTCGTCCAGTTACAGATTTAACTTTGTCTTTTATTATGGATCAGACCTGGACGATTGAGGGTTTACACAGACGTCTTCACAAGAACTACCGGCCTCTAGTGATTTTGATAAAGATTTGAGCTGAATTTTGATCAACAGAAACAAATGAATCGATACTATTTTCCTAGCTGTTTTTATTTGTATATTTTTGTTTGCTCAAACTCTGAACATGTTAAAAATAAACCCTCAGCTTTTTCAGCAGGTCTCAAACTAAAAATTACTTTTCAGCCCTTTAAAAAAATGTAGTGACCTTCCCCGTCCTCCCTCCCTCTCCATTATAATTTGTGATGATTACATAGATTTAAAAATAATATTCTACTATTATTAACATTCTTTCTTTTTTATTATTATTATTAATTATTATTTCTTTTTTTTTATTATTATTATTATTATTATTTACATTATTTATTTTTATTATTATTATTATTATATTATTATTTACATTATTTATTTTTATTATAATTATTAATTATTATTATTTACATTTTTTATTTTTTTTATATTATTATTACATTTTTTTTTTTTTATTTATTATTATTATTCTTTTTTTTTTTTTATTATTATTCTTATTTTTTATTATTATTATTATTATTATATCTCATTTCTGTTTTGTGCAGCTGGTCTGAAGTTTGTTGTTGTTCTATGTGTGGGTGGGGTAATTTTGTTAATTTTGTTATGTTATTTGAAGAAAACGTTATACATTATAAGTATTATACACTTCACTGACCTCTTACTGCTAAATAAAAAAGACCTTTGAAAGAAAAAAAGCAGTGTAGCGGAGTAGAAAGCATAGATACCTTCTCTCAAAGCAGTAGTAAAAGCACAGATACCTCATATGTACACGTAACTGCAGTACTTTACTACTTTCACCTCATTACGTTCCAGCGCTTGTTAAGTACAACCACAGCACTCACATTATCGGCCTTTAGTGGGCGTGGAGAACAGCAATAGTCGGTCAAGAATCGTGCCACTTCCTCCCGCAGGCTAAAAACAACAGACAGTACGAGTTAATTATTCATGCAAATCCTACTCGAAGTGACGAGATGAGATCATAAAACCTTACAATTTGTGTCCTGTCCAGTCTCCGTACTGCAGTAAGGATGGGTTAATAAGTAGCATGTCAGGCTTGGTCAGCTGCAAATAAAAAAACAAGGCATTTATTTAGTTTTTATATTTATCATTATTCACTCGTTGATTTTAACCGTGTGTAATTTCTCTTACGCGCTTGAGCAGGAGATCGTAACACAGCTTGTTCTCACTTGTGCCGAGGTTTACAATGCCCTGGGATAGAAAAGTAATAATAATAAACCCGTTACATGGTGATACTTGAACCTCGCAGCCGTGTAGGAGAACTTACACTGGGGTTATCAGTCTCGTGATATCTGTCCACCCCATACTGCAGAAATCCCTCTTGGAGAATCCCCTGGTGCTGTCGGATAGTGTTCCCTCTATGAGACAGATAAACGCTCTGTTGTGTGCTTGCTGTGTTCTTTCCGCTTTCACACGGCTTGACGGATGCATGTGTCTTTTTACTCTGACTGTGAGGAAGCCGTTGAGGCATAAACGTCCCCGATGCCGTCCCCGGATCACCCGCCGGCTCGTCTCTGGTCGCCGCTCCTCGCCTGGTCGCCCCTAGCGTCCCCGTGAGCATGCTGAAGAGGCGGAGCTCGTGCTGCCTCTCCTTCTCTGCCCTCTGCTCCTCCCTCTGCTCCCTCCTCTCCTCCGCCTGCAGCTCCCTCTCCAGTCGGGCCTCTTCCAAAGACAACAGGCGCTCCTCTGTGACCTGCTGCCACTTCAGGAAGCTCACCAAGGCCCGGTCCAGGCCTTTGTGGTTTGCAGCAGAACTGGTTTTGTTGCTGTGCCTGGCTTTAGCGGTTCCCTTTCGCTTCTTCGGTCTTGCACTAGATAAGGTGTAATAGGGCGCCTCGGTGAAGTGTCGCTCCTGTGACACAGAGCCGGCCGGTGTGCCTGTGGCCGAACACGATGAGTTTGCGTCACTTAAACCTACAGATAGAAAAGATATCCGTTAGTCATAATCTGTACCAGTAACCCTGTCTTTTTTATTATTTTTCCTATATTATTACTTTCATTGTCACATTTTACTAGTGTTTTTTGTAAATTGGGGTTTTATTCAGCTGTCTCCAAGTCATTTCCCTTAATTGCAGGTAAATAAGGTTTTGTCAAGTTTATTTCAATCTTTTAAACTGTAATAAGCTCCATTACTACTGAGGAATTACATAGATAAATAAGACAATTCTATCTAAAAGCAAACACACACTGTAGGACAAAAAAGCCGACAACCTGAAGGTGAAATGGTTGGAGTCACAGGTCTGTCCTCTTGACCTGTGGCCTCCTCCTGCCCCGTCACAGACTGCACATCTGTCTCCTGGTCATCTCCTGACCCGTAGTACATCTCTGGAGGAGCCACACTGGAGTTCACCACGCTCTCATCCACATTTTCACACTTTATGTCCAGAGGATCCTGTTTGAGCGGGTGACCGAACAGAAAGCCCCCAGTGGAGGGTGGGCCGAAGGAGCTGGCCGGGATGGTGGCGTGGAAGCCCTCTGTCCCCCCCTGGTTTGGATACACGTGCTGAGCCACCACAGTCCCGCCCAGAGAGGAGTAAGTGATGGACGGACGGCTGCTCAGCACTCTGTCAATCACGTCAAAGAACTTCCAGGAGCGCGTCTTGTGGTTGTCCTTGATGCGCCTGTACTCCAGTCTCATCTTCTTGATCTTCTCTCTGCACTGGTCCCCGGTCCTGAACACGCCCCTGTCCTGCAGCGCGCGCGCGATGCGGTCGAACACGCGCTGGTTCCGCAGAGAAGACTCCAGCTCCAGCTGCACCGTGTCATCAGACCAGAGCTGCAGCAGCTCCACGATCTCAGGGTCCGTCCAGTTACTGCCGCGCTCGTGCTTTTTGTTCCGAAAGTCCATGTTTGTCACGTGCTCTGCAGAAATAAACAAACATCAAACTGTGACAAAAACAACAAACTCAGATAAACTGCACAGGTCGCCCTGGAGACACACGTTTTATAAGTTCAATGATAAAATAATACCGAAAGCTAAAGCCTCCCGTGGATCAAACCCCGCGAGCTCCAGCCTCAGCCCGCGTGCTCCAGCCTTAACCCGGCTCGGACTGGTTTGGTCCGACTTGGCTTTGTTCAGACTCGTGCTAGCTCACATTCATTCTTAACCAATATTTATCAGAACTTGTTAAAATGGGAACTGGACGCGTAGAAAAATATCTACATCCGGGTTGACAGCACATGCGTGCTGTTCTATTCCGGGATAACTTTGGTCCGTGTTAGCTTCAGCGCTGTTTTCACTTCTTCTTCCAGGCTGTGGCGGTGTAGAAGCGAGTCAGACCTGCCCCTGTGATTCACGCTCACGGCCACGAGAGGGCGCCAAAAGCCTGATAACGAGGCAGCACGCGCGCTTCACGAGGGGCGCGTGTTTTACGTCCCGGGTCAGCCTGATGTCTTCATTATTTCACACAAAGACATGTCAGAGGCTTCATTAGAGCTGCTACAGGCTCTGCGCTCAGTAGAACCATGCACTGCTCGGAATAATAGAGTCAGAATTGTTTTAGAAAGTGAAACATGTTCCTCAAACACAAACTGAGACAGAAGAGTAAAAGATTTTCACACAGAAACAGAAACAACAGCCTCAGCTCAAGATAAATGATAATGTTACATGTATTGTTCCTTCACAATCACAGCACAAACGTCTTCAAAAAACAAACAAAAGAGCAGTGATGATTTAATTAACATCAAACATGTGAGAATAATGACAGCACAGTGCACCGCCCCGCCGGGTTGCAGAGGTACGTAAATCTAACGCACTCTACTACCGCCGCTTTTAAACGTGACGTATTTCCTGGAGAAAGGCTCGTGGCAGTTTGTTGTCACCTCGTCCAGTCAGAGCCGCTGTACTACGAGCACGAGCCCTTCTCCAGCTCTTTATTGTTCGCGCAGGAGACGCGTCTTTTACTGTCTAGGGCGATGTTTACGGACGCGCAAACTCCCAGAAGCGACTAAAGAAACAAGATCTGCTCCAAAGCGATGCGTTTGGACAGGAAGACGCGTGTAAACTGTGCACGCTGTAGATAGTTGTCTCCGCTGACACTTTGGGGGGATAATGGGCGTGCACGGACAGCAGGCGTGCGCTTTGGGTTTCTGGAGCAAAGCGCGGGCACCGGCTTGGATATAAAGTTCACAGAGCGCTGCAAAGAGAAAATACTTGTTCTTGCACTTGGAGGAGCGCAGAGGAAAGAGGAGAAGAGCTGATGAGGAGGAGGCATGATGTTCTGTCCATCTGATCCAGCGCGTAACGGTATGGCACTTGTATGGCACACCTGCGCGTTCAAAAGGACATGTCTTTGGAGAGATCTGTGCGTTTTTCAGCTGTGTTTTTGCACATTGTGGTTATTTAGGCTACTGGGTCACCCGTTTCCTTAGGTTAGGTTGCTTTGTTTGATTTCTAAAGCAGATATTTTGTTTATAACTGGCACGGTAAGCTTTCTAATCCATTTTTTCTTTGCGTATCGTTTATCAGGGCGCGTGCGTAACTCCAGTTTGTTGCCTTAACCTCTTTCTTCATTGTTTTTCTTTTTATTTTCCTCTTTACAATCAAAATCCACAGGGTTGTCCTGCTTTTCCAACAGTTTCAAGTACTTTCCAGGTACTGTAGTTGTTATTGTATGTCTCTTTACGCTCTCCTCTTGTGGCTTGTACTGGATATGAAACAGCCAAGGTCAGAAGAGTTCAAACAGCATCCTGAAACATCCATTTTCAAAAGGATTACACTACCTCAGCCTCTGTACGAAAATAGCCTATAAATGGAAGCTTTTGTGCTTTGTTAAGAGCACAGCTGAGCCCGGACAGCGTTGAACTTGATATCATGTGTTTTGCTTTGAATGTGTTTTATTTCTGCAAGTTTTCTTCTCTAGATCGTGTCTAATCTTCGCTTTTCTTCTCATCTCCACATATGATGATGCCCTGTCCGCTCCCAGCGTGTTACAGTAGTTTTTACAGATCTTAGCCAGAAAAAAATGGTTTGAGAGGGGAGGTAAAGAAGCTATTTTTGTGCTAGGAAAGACAATCCTTCCTTAAATAGGACCTGAGACATGATCTCTCCCCCATCTATAACCAAATCCTCAGACCCAAAGCAAACTAAAGAAACAAAAAAGAACAATAGCAGGGCCATTAAAGGTTGAATAGGGCCATTAAAGGCTGAAACTGGAGACAATAGCTGTTTACAGTTCCAGTTTCAGATAGATATAAGACAGTGTCCAGCAGTAATCTGACCAGAATTGAAGAAGCGGTGGATGAGCAGTAAAACGTCTTCACTCCAACAACGATTTGTCCAGTTGACAAATTTAACTTCGCCTTTTGCTACAGTGGTCCCTCGTTTATCGTGGCGGTTACGTTAAAAAAATAACCAACAACAGGCAAAATCCATGAAGTATCAGCTTTATATTTTACAATTATTCTATATGTTTCTTGGCTGTTAACCACACCCCTCACCACACACTTTATACACTTTTCTCACACAGGCATTAACATTTTCTCACATTTCTCTCGTTTAAACTCTCTCAAAGTTCAAACCTTCGTCGGTGCCTTTGTCGGTGCAGAACATTTCATCGACATTGTGGGTTTTGTCGCGGAGAAAACTTGCAAACATACAGCACTTCAGAGTCACACTGCGATCCAACATTTATGTAAATTTGTCTGACACATTCTGTACTGTACAGGAGACACGGAGGAGACTGATGGACAATGGTCTACAGTCCCTCAGCCAATCAGGACGCAGAACACAATGATCTACAGTCCCTCAGCCAATCAGGACGCAGCACACAATGATCTACAGTCCCTCAGCCAATCAGGACGCAGAACACAATGAAAGATGAACCACGATGTATTGAGGGACGACTGTAGTAGTCTTTACACACTTTCTTTCCAATCACACTATAATGTTGCAGCTTGATTTTCCCCCATCTCCAGAGGATACTTGACCAGCAGTGGTACTTCACGAATGTAGCCGTTTTCTCCGGTTAGTTGAGGCCAGCCCAGAGCACAGTGTGGGTGTCCGTTTGGCAGTCGGTACCACTGACATTGAGTTGGAGTACTGCATATGGTCCGTCCAGCTCCGCGCTCTTCGGCACAAGTGGAAATGATCTATTTTAGTCTGAAAGTGTTATAGGGAACGTGGTCGTCACACTTTTGGTTGTGCTGTGGCAGAGCGGTCGGTGCTTGTGCCCTACAGCGACAAGGCGTCTGGTTTGTGTAGTTTTACCTACCAGCTAAAGAAATAAGTAAAAGTGGTTCCTTCTGAGGGCAGACTGTTACTCGCTTGTAAAAGTTTCTGAATGTTAGAGGGGCATTCCTAGTTGAACAAAGGTTAAAGGTGCATTCTTTTGCTCAGCCCTTCGTTTCATGGCAAGTGATGAATTTAAAACCCATCACGGTTCAGTCTGTGATAAAGTCGTTGGCCTGTCAGAAGAGAGCTACACGGTATAAATTTATGTATAAGGGGCTACTTTATAGACTGCCGGAATATCTCACTTGCTTTTTGAACTTTGATACGGGAACATTTAATGCAAGATTACATGATTGTGTAAAAAAGGACTGACTGTTCCAGGACTGAGATGGGGGGGAAAAAAATTCATAGCTCTTTTATTTCTAAATATTTTTCTTTTATTTTTTCAGAGCATTTAGAATGACCCTTCCGACATTAATCTGAGCAAATACAGCACCGAGGAACGAACCCGCATTGTACAGTGGTACTTTGAGTCACATGGGTCAAATTCACAAACCCAGTGGTGTTACCGTCAACATTTTAATACCAGAGATGCCCCGAGCGTAAATGCCATTAAAGGAATAATAAGTGTTTTTCAAAGACAGGGGGCAGTATGTGATCTCCACAGACCTGACTCGTCCTGATTTCTTCCTGTGGGTCTATCTTAAAGAAAAGGTGTTTGTGAATAAACCTCAGACAATAAACAACTTAAAACGTAATAACGAGGATCAAATAAGAGACATAAGCCCAGAAATGCTTTAAATGTTATGTAAAGTGTGTTGGATCAGACTGTTCAGAGAGAAACACAAAATGGAGGACACTTAAAACACATTATTTTTACTTCCCCTAGTTTAAGTAGTGATAAGTTCAAGTGTAAATGAACAATTATAACCGTATATATTGCCAAAAATCTGGGAAGGTTCAGTTTATCTACTGCTAAAATTTGGGGAGTATAACTTAAGAATTATAGGAGCTACTGAAGATTTAAAAGTATATTTCAAGGACAAGCAAAACTAGATACTTTGGTGCCACAAATGCACTTTA
Organism: Periophthalmus modestus; assembly: GCA_019594935.1. Taxonomy (NCBI): domain Eukaryota; kingdom Metazoa; phylum Chordata; class Actinopteri; order Gobiiformes; family Gobiidae; genus Periophthalmus; species Periophthalmus modestus. Next base: position 31,204,809 of record JAIEZT010001390.1, read on the forward strand.
ATAATCTGGTGATGAACATTTATACTCACAGCTGCAGTAGTTTTTAATGTTTTAAATCGTCTTTGGGAGATTTTTTTTTAAAACTTTTCCTCCCTTTAATGTTATTCTTTTGCCTGGAATGTTTCTATCTTGCATTTAAACAAGACATTTTTTTGCCTCTTCACAGATCTGACTGGTAACTCTGCTCCGTTTCCATGGAGATACACAGGCTTTAATTTCATACTGAGGAACTTTCCAGGCAGAGTAGTAACACAGAGCAGGTGGTGTACTTTCCACCAGAGAAATTACAAGAGTTATTATGTCGTTAAAGTGCGGAAACCTAATGAAACAGAATAAAAAGTTGAAGTTTAACATTTCACTTGTACAGTTTCGTTCCCGTGGGCTGAGTTGTGAGCGCAGACGTCTCGTGCCGTCAGCCTCGGGTCAGTGCGGTGTGACGATTGCGTTTCGTGTTGTTGTGTTCCACGCCGCTTTGACGCTTGTTATGCCCCCGTTCCGCTTCATATCTCTGTGCTTTCGTGCCGTCTCTGTGTTCTTCACGGCACTAGGACCTGTTCTTTCTGGGGGGGGACTCGGCGTGAAGTCTAATGAGCTCAGGGGAAACGCTCAGGGGGAGAGTGACAGCTGCTGGTCATGTGTTCAGCGCCCTTTCGCCCTCTTTCTCTTTCACGGCTCTGTGATCATGCTTCTGGCTTTACCTTTGATGCCACATATTGTCTTTGAATCCGTTGAATACGTAGTGAGCTTCTAAATGGAGAGCGATCGATGTGGATATTTTTATGGGCGATGCCGCTGCCAGTTGTTTAGAATCCAAGCAACCGAGGAACGATGAACTCTGCTGATGGTTTTGGGACGATATGGGATGACTTTGGGATGAGATGTTTCATTAGAGTCTATTTTTAGTTTATTTTTAAGTCTATATTTTTAATTATTTAAGCTATTTATCTATTATCTTGTTTTATTATTTTTTTTTTTTTGCATGTACCATCTTCCTCTGTTCTTTAACTGTGTGGTGCAATACTGGAATTTCCCCACTGTGGGACTAATAAAGGCATATCTTATCTTATCTTGTATGTAGGGCTGAATTTGATATTTTTCCACAAATTTTGACATACACAAAATTAGATTTAAGCCAAAAAAAAAAAAAAAAAAAAAAAAGAAAAGTTTGTTACAACAGGGAACTTAAAATGTGGAAAATGTTCTTTTTTGTTTTTGATTTAAAAATAGCTTTAGAATCGATAATTGTTTTTTAAATCAATCAAATCGAATCACCAGAGGCTTAAAGGGCCCATATTACTCCATTTTCTGATCTGTTATAATGTTTCCTCATCACAAACAGACCTGGGGTTGTGTTTTGTTTCATTCAAATGTTTAACACACAAACTCTGCATATTTAGGCTGAGTTCTTCTCACAAACAGAAAACACTCTAGTCCACCTTGTGATGTCATCATGTGGTAATACAGCGAGCGCTCTACGGTGTTTTTAAACTCGATACACACACCGTCAGTAGAATAATTTGGATAATTTCATCCCTGGAATTGCTCTGTTCCACCTTGTGATGTCGTGAACTGGTAGTTTTTGAGCTTTACCTTTTTTGTTTTGTAGAAATGGGCAATTCCAGGGACGAAATCAACCAAATGATTCTAGTGAAGGTGTGTGGGTGTTTAAAAACAGTGGAGCACTTCCTGTATTACCACATGATGACATCACAAGGTGGAACAGAGCGTTTTCTGTTTGGGAGAAGAACTCCTAAAGCTTAAATATGCAGAGTTTGTGTGTTAAACATGTGTGAATGAAACAAAACACAACTCCAGGTCTGTTTTTGATGAGATAACAGTGTAATTTGGCCTTTTTAAATTGACTACAAACTCACTCACAGCTCTGTTTTACCACACACGTATAAAAGAGCTGTGTAGTCACATTTTTTGCAGTTTATCTTCGCACTAAAGTGTTCAAATAAAGCTTTATGGGTGTTTTTAGGCTGCAAATGGTCCAAAACAAAAATATCGATACTGTAAAAAGTTCAAATATCAGCCAAACGTCCATCTCTACTCATAATATTTGAAGATTCCCAGCGGCTTACATTAACTCATTTGGAAATAACCATGCAATAATGTTGAATTTGTTGCTAGACTGCACTCAAATCAAAACCGCAATTTGAACAGGGGCAATTAGCAAATTACAAAGACTGCAAATAACAAAAGGTCTTGTTCTACCTCCACAAAGCACAGACCAGAGATAGAAGCTAATGTTCAGTCCCTGAGCGGAGGAGACGCAACAGCAGGTTAACAGTGTGGAGGAACCTTTAGAAATGGCCCGTGGAACATTTAAAGCCTCCATCTGTAAGTTTATTTGAGGTTTGTTCACCAGTAGATGGCAGATTTGAAACTTTTTTCCAACAGGAGCGAGTTTCCCCAATCTAATTACATATGATAGTTTGAAACAATATGGCGCAAATGCTGATTTTCTGTAGTTTTAGTTGGTTAATTGCATCAAACTATTGGATTTTTTAGCAATTTATGGAGCTTTTGGTTGAAGGCAAACAGGATAAAGGTCTGAAATGCGCTAGGACTAAGTGGATGAGGATTACGTGAGACCGAGATGAACGGATATCAGAGTTATTTTGACTCTCTTAAGCTTCTTGGTTTGCTTTGTCCTGCAGAGAAGGAAAGCTAATGCGCTAACTACAGACACAACCGGAGCCTTATTAGTCATAAATAGGATGCATAATGTATTAGGACATATTGATGATTTTCACCTTTGACAAATAGGCCGACGTGTTTAAGTTTAATCACTGCAGAATGGAATGAACTGAGTCTATTACTTTTATTGCATTTGAAACTAATTGCATAATAAATACAACAATACAAGATCAAGGACCTTCTTTCAGATTCTCTCCTGATCTAAGAATAATCTGTTTTGTTTGAATGCACAGTCTACATAAAAGATTGTTATGACAAAACTTGAAATGTGTAAAATAAATGTTCAAAAATCACCAGAGACTTAAAGGGCCCATATTACGCTATTTTCTGATCTGTTATAATGTTGTTTCCTCATCACAAACAGACCTGGAGTTGTCTTTTGTTTCATTCACACATGTTTAAACACACAAACCTGCAGATTTAGGCTGAGATCCAAACAGAAAACACTCTGTTCCACCTTGTGATGTCATCATGTGGTAATACAGGAAGTGTTTGTAAACTCTATACAACTTCACTAGAACCATTTGGATAATTTCAGACCTGGAATAAGTATATAATAAAAATTACTCAAACATGTGTAAATGAAACAAAATGCAACTCCAGGTGTAACCCGCATTTCCTAAGGCTCTTGTTGTGACGCCACTTCCCGTTGCTGCAGTTCCCTTTACCGCGGGGTCACAGCAGTTCAACTACCTGTCTCCTCCTCTGCTCCTCACTGTGGCTGTGGCGCGGCGCGGTCGGCATTTTGAATACTCTGGGATCTCAAACTAAAACATACTTCCTAATTTCAACTCTCCTTTCCTCAACGGTGAGCTGTTACACACACTTCGGCATATAAGCGTTGTTAGTAGCAGTCGTATTGTTGTCGATAAATAACGTGCAACATTTTGTTTGATAGCGCCGCTAGCGCACCTATGCAAAACTCCCCTAGATCCGCGTGTACATTGACATTGTCTACTCGCGCTTGGAGTTCAGTAAACATTACTAAATTTTTCTTTCAGTACAGAGCTAATTTCAAATACATTAAACCCGAATTGTAAATAACAATAAACTCATTAGGAGCATTGTTTTATATTGCTCATCTAATTTGATTTTGCTTACTTTTGATTGACCTTTTTTATTAACGCTAAATCAGCTATACGATTTGTTGTTTCTGAATGTAGCTACGATTTTGGATTTGTTGCGCAACTTTAATTTAATTAACAGAATCTGCTTGAGCATTGAACTCGATTTTTGATTTATATGGAAAAAGTGCACTCTGATTACAATTATTATGTTTGTCTTTTATAATTTATATATTGATAAAATATTATATATAATATTATCTCTACATGTACACATGTATATCCCACATTGTGCCAATGTAGACGTTTTGTGTTTATTATACAAATGTTAATTTATTATTTTGACCTTTTTATAGGTCAGGTTTTTTCGGACTGGAAAAAGAAACTTGGATCATAATTCACATATTGATGGCGAGCTACCCAACTATGCGGTAGGACTAAATGGACTAATCTATCCTGCTGCTGATCATTTTTTTCCCCCATTGGACCTCCCTTTTCTTTGAACTTTGGATCAAAACCTGGACACTGAATAATTGCCTTTACCACAACACACCTTCACTGCATCACTGTCTGTTTTGGTTATTTATTATTTTTTGTACAATTCAATACAATTTTGCGTTAAAATTTCAATATTGGTTGGTTGTGTCTTTATTCACACCCCAGGCTCCTCAAAGAACAAATCTTCTGATGCTGCCGTAGTAATCATATTTACTTTACCGTGGTCGTAGTCAAAACTCCTAGCCTACAAGCGTTATTTTTAAGGAGCTAACAACATTTTAACATGACTTCAATCTCTCATGGGACAATTTTGTGTAATATAGGCCCTTTACACCCCTAATTTGCATGCTAGTTGATTTGGTCAGGGCACATTTACAGATCACAGCAGCAAGTCGTACATCTGTAATTTCTGTGTTACTTCAAGAAACCTCCAGTCTACTCTCATCAAATTTCCCAAAAACGAGACTGACATTTTTACTCCATTTTACTCCTCTTTGACAAGCAGAACATTACCAACTTTTATTCTCTGCTGCCGTGGCCCACTTAAGTACTTCTGCATCAGACTTTTATTTTACCCTTCATACAAAATGCATTAGGCCTTTGATACCTTTTTAGTGCAGTCTAAATTAATAGCAAAGTCAGAGGAAGAGTTTGAATATTGTGCTTAAATGTCGGCTTTCCCCTGGGTGCGGGCTGTAACTGCCTGTGTACCCGAGCGAAAGGAGTCTGCCTGACTGCTACAACATGCCTACTGCGTCATTAGCATAAATTAGCATATTATTGTCTGAGGAAGTTGTTATGTGTTTGAGATGCATATTAACGTTCGTAGGATTGAGAAATATTCCCAGCTTTTTCAGCCCTGTGTTGTTAAAAGTCAGAATGTGTCCTTAGGTGGGTGTGCTGCGGTGGAATTATTTTTTAACATGATAAAATTCATGTCATGAGTTCAATTAAAGCCATTTCCAGAGCTGTATATTTCTAAACTAAATGTCCTGGACCTGGAATAGATGCAAACATTTCAGACTCTTAGGTATAGACGTTATACTCGGTACCAAACTGAACTAAACATAAATAGTACTTTTCTTTTAAATTACCACGGCGCCTTATATCTGTGTAATCCCTTAATCGTCCAGGTAAGTTTCATAGTGGTTCATGGGCGTGTACTAGTCTATGCGTCTTATACTTGTTCTGATTCAGCTCAAAATCGTTCTAAAGCTGTTCAGGAAAGGATTTTCATTTGCATTTCTGTCCTGCGAAATGTGACTTTTAGTATTGATACCAGCTTAAATGACGATCTAGTTTTGATATTACAGTATTTTCCGCAGTATAAGTCGCACTTTTTCTCATAGTTGGTGTTACGACCCAGCTCAACTAGGGGAAGAGGGAAGTAACAAAACCAGATGTAAAATGGTAAATCTAAAGGTATAATTAAAGCAAAAATTTAAAAGCAAAATCAACAAAAGCAAAATCTAACAAAGTAAATTTTCTACATGTAACTTAAGATACATTTCTAAACAAAGTAACTTAAGATAAAAGCAAATACACAACAAAAGGTCACAACTTGCAAAGTCCAAAAGTTCACAAAAATCCAAAAATCAAAGTTTCCAGCAGGTCCCAAAGTTTCCAGCAGGTCCCAAAGTTTCCAGCAGGTCCCAAAGTTTCCAGCAGGTCCCAAAGTTTCCAGCAGGTCCCAAAGTTTCCAGCAGGTCCCAAAGTTTCCAGCAGGTCCCAAAGTTTCCAGCAGGTCCCAAAGTTTCCAGCAGGTCCCAAAGTTTCCAGCAGGTCCCAAAGTTGCATGCAGTTGAGGCAGAATCAGGCAGCCAGGAGCGGAAGGGGGCGGGTCCTTTTAAAGGGGTGTTACTGCAGGTGGAAGGTCTTGATTGGCCAGGCTTCTGATTGTTGGTCCAATCAGACGGAGGACCCTGTTGTCAATCAGCCGCCAGCTGGAGCCCACCAGGAGAGGACCAGAGATGAGGAGCTGGAGGCACGGGGCCGCAACAGTTGGACTTATACTGATGGAATATAAGTCGTGTCTGAGTATATAATTTCCCACAACTGCACAAGGGCACTCCAGGCTTCTGTACCAGTATGTACTACTCCAGTATCAGTGAAAATTTACGGTAATTTAAGAGACATCTGAGAAAGACTGAACAAAAATGCTCCTAAAACAAAATCGTATCGTGCTGAGTCTGATGAAAAGGAAGCAAAAAGCAGAAAGCCCAACTTCTTCTGGAGTTGGCGGAGTTGTTCAGAAGCAACATCGAAAAACGTCTTAGCTTGTTGTTTTTTTCTGCTTTAGTTTGTGATTAACTGTTAATATCTGTCGTTAACAAACCAGACGTGTTCAGTTCTGTCTGTGCTTTATGTAGCTGAGTAAATATAAATGTGTTTTGTTAGCGTGCTGTACTATTCAGTCTGTTTTATTCTTCTTATTATAAATTGCCTTTAAAGATAAAATGTCCGTTCTTGGATTTTGTAAAATAAATTTCCCCAAAAAGTGCAACTTATTTATGTTTTTATCTTCGTTATTACGCATTTTTTGGCTGGTGCGACTTATACTCTGGAAAATACTGTAGGTTTGGTATTGATTTAGTATCTGATTTGATACTTTTAACAGCTCTACTCTGGAAACTACTTTCTTCCTCGCTAATTCAGTCTGGGTAGTTCAGACTAACCCATTACAAAGTGCTTGGAGTTTCTAACATGCTGTGTCCTGTCCCGTCTAGGCCATCCACTGTGAGGTAGGGAGGAGGAAGAGGAAGAGGCAGACGGTCATTGGAAGTGTTCTCCTTTTCATGGATGCCAGGGTGGTCCTGCTGCTGCACCTATGGACGGCCTGTGGTGTCCTCCTGTCCCCGGAGCTCCTGTGTGCTGACGCAGAGGTCTACACCAACACTTGGGCTGTCCAGATCAGCGGAGGACCGGAGGAGGCGGATCGGATCGCAAAGGAGCACGGATTCACCAACCTCGGCAATGTAAGTGTCTTCTCTCCGTCTAGTGTGTATGTAAGCTTCTGTATAAGGATTCAAAAAGGTTCAGTGAGGCAGCAGACGTGACACCTCCAGGGCATCCTTTTTGTGCGGCCAAATGTGAAAGTCGGGGATCTTCGAGGCTTGTTATCTTAAATAGAGCAGACATCCAGGAGCCACTGCCAGGCCTTACATTTACTGCATCCAAATATGATTACAAGAGGTGGCCAGTATTTTTGAATTATAAAGAGTATTGTTAATGTTGTAAGTGATATTTCTGCACTTTTATGGGTAATGGGTCACATTTTTACACAGTGCCTTTCCACCATCGGGGCGCTTTATGTGAAGAAACCACTCACCCATTCACACACACTTTCACCAACCTCGGCACAGACACTGGGGGCAAGGGGGGAGGTTTAAGTGTCTTGCCCACAGACACAACAACAGCATTCGTCTGTGGAAGCTGGAATCCCACCACCAACCTGCAGGTTAGTGTTTCTAACCGCTCAACCAATTACCTTCAGATCAGTCGACAAACACTACCAATTAAGCTACTGTCGCCCTTTTCTTCCTCATTTTTTTACATTTTTATGATACTCATACCTGAACTAATAAGATCATTTTGGCACATTTCTGTCAAACGGCAAAAATGTCGCAGTTTTCAAGATTACTATATTCATTTTTGTCACTAGACTATACTACTATACTAAGAACTTTGATTTTTTTCCAGGTTATTCATCAATAAATGTGTAAATCACATTCAGTTTCATTGAGTTTCTTTGACAAATAACAACGAATTGCTTGCAGAAGTTGACAGATACATTTGTTTTATCTCATGCTGCTCCATATCTTTTGTATTAATTTTAACCCGAAACTCCTCCTACAAGTGAATAACACTGAGATGAAATAGCTCATTTTTTGTGCCATAAAGTCATTTGGTATAACGTCATATATCCGGCGTTTGTTTTGCACCATCGACATCTAATAGGATTATACATTGTCCTTTGACTCTGAGTGATTTTTATAGAGGCCAAACTAATGTCTTGCGCACGCTCGAGTCTGCGATCCCGGGAGGAGCCGAACACTTCAAGGTTCTCCTGCATGTCATATGGTCCCATCTCCCCTTATCTTTCACTTGAGCTGAGAGCCGACTCCATTTGCATGTCTCTAGTTGAGGATGTGCTGGAGTGCTGCACGCTGCCATCTGGATTAGGATTTAGAAATACGACTAGGAGATTTGGCTTTTCCTCACTGCTCTTCTTCTTTTTTCTCAGTCTCACATGAAAGATTTATATAAACAGCAAAAAGAAATCACAAATTATTTCCGTTATATGTTTTGCTTATGTTTTCATGTTGGTTGAATGAAAGAATGTAGCGTTATAGTTCTGTTGACTCCATATTAATTATTTATGTGTCTTAAAGCGATCGTCTGTAATTGGATTGGCCCTGTTGTATTCTCAGATATCACCACTATGATAGTTGCTATCTACATCACTGAAGCCTGACCGTGTGCCAGCTTTGGCCTGACAGCAAAAGGCCAGAGGGGGCGACATGTCTCAAATCTACCATCTACTGGTGACAAAAAAATCTAATAGACTTGCAGATGGTAGCTTTAAAGATGAACTCTGTAACTTTTCAAGTGAAGCATCTACCATCTGCACCTCTTTATATCACTTTGTACAAAAATCCCTCCATGGAGACAAGTAGGTGGCACCTCCAGGCCAAGTCACTGTTGAGATCGTGGCCAAACCTCCGTGTGAAACCCTCATCTCCTCAGATCTCAGGAGCTAAGCCGCGCTGGGCCTGGTTAGGACTTGGATAGAAAACTGCTGGGAATTCCAGATCCCGCAGTGGGACGTCAGTGTAAAAACTGTAATTGTGTCCTTAGGCGAGACACTTCACCCACATTACAAAGCATGAATGTGGCGTGCGTCTGCGAGTTTTGTCGGTCGGATTTGCTGATGACGCAGATTGGGAGGCTCACTTCCGTCAGTCTGCTCCAGGGCAGGTGTGGCTAAAATAGAATCTAACAGAGTGTGGAGGGAAGGAATAACACACTACATCGAACTTATGTCCCACCGGGAGGAGACCCAGGACACGTTCTCTCTCAGAGGGACGTGTCTGGGGTGAGGGAAGTCTGGGAGTCCTTACTTAGACTGTTGCCCCTGTGAACTGACTCTGGATAAGAGGAAGAAAAATGGATGGATTTAACTTATGAGCATCTGGAAAAGTGCTAAATAAGACTAATGCATTATTATTTTATCATTATCTGTGCTTTTGCTTTGCTCATTATAAGAATTCAAGATAAAGTATTTTTTTAGCTATTGAAATACCTGGATAAATGCAGAATGGATAAGTGTAATGGCATTCTGTGGAACATTCTTAACGCAGTAATAGCGCTGAGATTAGCAGGTGTAATTTTAACTGCTGTTAATTTCCCACTCTGCACAGTTTAATAAAAGCTAATCCCCCAGACTTTATTAGTCATTGATTAGTTACACAGCTCTCAAACATCGCGCTCCTTCACACTGGTTTAACTGAAAAGTGTAGCATTCATTCTCTCAAGAAAGGATTTTATTTTCTTAGTTAAATGTGAGTAAATCTGCTCCCCTGTCCGACTAAATAGACGAGCTCATAAACGCCTTATTTTTCCCTCCTCGTGTTAATGAGCGATTAAGAAGAAAAGCCACAGTCAGTGCAGAAAGTAGAGCTGGCTGCAGTTCGGCAAATACCTGATGCCATATGGCTCCCTGCCACAGTGATGCATGTGGCACAGCGACGCAGGGAAGCCTCATTTATACAGAGACACCTGAACAAGCCCAGAACTACTCCACTTTGATACTCGAGTAAAAGTACAGATACAGAGGTAAGAAGTTACTTAAGTAAATATCCATCCAACCATCCCATCCATTAAGTAAACGTATCACATGAAAAAGTCTACCAAGTACCTGTTTAAAAGTGTACAAGTAAAAGTATTCAAGTATCTGTTTAAAAATGAGTAAGAGTAAAAAGTAAAAGTATTTAAGTATCTGTTTTATAAATGTAGTTGAAGAGTAAAAAGTAAAAGTATTCAAGTACCTGTGTAAAAATGTAGCTGAAGAGTAAAAAGTAAAAGTATTTAAGTACCTGTTTAAAAATGTACGAGTAAAAGTATTCAGGTACCTGTTTAAAATGTACTTGAAGAGTAAAAAGTAAAAGTATTTAAGTACTTGTTTAAAAATTTATGAGTAAGAGTATATAGTAGAAGTATTTAAGCATCTGTTTAAAAATGTACTTGAAGAGTAAAAGTAAAAGTATCTGTTAAAAATGTACGTACATTAACAGCACTTTTTATTTTTAAAGTGTTAAATGTCGTGATATGGATTAAAAAATATCCATATTTTGGAACAAAATGAATCAACTTCTACATGTTTCTCATCACTTTTATGTATTTATTCTTGTTTGCTCAAAGCTGAAGCTTGAACTCAAAAGCTTTTACCACAAAAAATGATAAAAAAAACAAACAAACTCTAATCTAATCAAATAAAAAAGTACTTTTTACTTTTCAGTCTAGTTACAAAATGTAGTAGTACAGATACTGCTGTCAAATGTAATGAAGTAAAAGTAAAAAGTATCCACTGTAAAATCCACTTGAATCGATTTTTTTTTTTTTTTTTTTTTTTTTTTTAAGGTATCTGTGCTTTACTCGAGTACACTACCTTACTACTTGTACTTCGTTACCTTCCACTACTGAACAAGCTTCTGTCTTTCACTTTTCAGACCAGTTACAAAATGAAGAAGAGTAGAAAGTACAGATACTGCTCTCAAATATAGTGACGTAAAAGTAAAAAGTATCCACTGTAAAATGCACTTGAGTCAAATTTTTTTTTTTTTTTTTTTTTTAGGTATCTGTGCTTTACTCGAGTACACTACTTTCCTACTTGTACTTCGTTACCTCCACTACTGAACAACCGTCTGTCTTCGTGCAAGCGTCATCTTCGAGTTCCTTTTAATGAAATAAATACATCGTACGCGTGGTTTAGTTTTTGACGCAAAAGCAAGTTTCCAAAGGGCGAGGTGATAATGAAGGAGAGCTTCTAGTGCGAAAAGAATGGAGATAATTGGGAACTTTTCATTGCGAAGATATGAGCCAAATTTGGACACATGGTGGCAGGATCGTGATGAGGGCGTGTGGGAGTGTGGAGAAAAGGCAGACACGGCTAATGCAGTGTGGTATTACCAGCTGAAAATGGTGATTGCTGTAATTTTAGTATTATTCCCGCCTTCAATTAGTTTGTGGGGGTGCTGGATATTCACTCATTGTTTTCACTGCGCCGCAAAAATAAGATGTGGATTTTTATGGCGTTTGCAGTCAGTCTAAGCCTATAGCTGTTATGGGAATATGCCTTGTGTTCTTGTCATTTTAGCTGATATCTAATTACGACGATAATGTGCGTTTTTCCCTAATGTGATTACAGGGGCATCACGATTCTGCTCATCATTTGCGCACGCCGCTGGTCACAAATGAGCCTGCCTGTGTGTGTGTGTGTGTTTTGGGCTTTAGTGTTGTAAAGTGGGAGTTAAAAAGTAGATCTTATCTTCATTCTAAGCTTCGATCCCGCTGCAGAGGTGCTGTGAGGTGCGGGTGATGTGAGGTCAGATTCTGGCTTTTCCTGCTCTTTGGTTGTGTATTGTAGGTCTGCTCTGTCTGTTTGTAGCCTCGGAAAATATGTGTGACCTTGGACCTTCTTACCGAGTTGAGGGCTCTAAACACAACCCATTAACAGTCTGTGGAAAGGAAACGACTGTACGGTCCATAAACAGAGGTATTAAAAGATGTTCAGTTGTTTTACCAAGCTTATGTTATGTTTTTTTGTGATCACAGCAGGGTTTTCCACTGGTAAATGGTCACATTTTTATATAGCACTTTTCCTCCTTCAAAGCGTTTTACGTCAAGGAACCACTCAGCCATTCACACACACATTCATACACCAATTTACACAGACACTGAGGGCGAGGGGGGTTAAGTGTGTTGCCCAAGGACACAATGACAGCATTCATGTAGCCCAGGAGTCTCCAACCTTTTTCCTCCGATGAGCTACTTTTACAAAACGACAATGCCAGAGAGCTACTAATTTTAGCAGGCGCAAGGAATTGAGTAAATACTGTATTATTGCCTCCCTAAGCCGTAAATGGGGTACAGTTGGGTACCTATAAAACCTAAACCACATGTGTCAAACTCAAGGCCCGTGAGGTCATTTTATCAGGAGATATGTAGTTACACAGCCATATTTTATACATCTAGGCAAATGCATATATAATATCTGTAACTTGAGTAAGTAATAAATACAGAAACGGTTAATTAACAGGTTAAAAAAGTTGTTGGATTTACTTTACATCTGGTCCTTTGACAGCAGCTATTTTGCTGATGTGGCCGTCGGTGAAAATGTGTTTGACACCCCTGACCTAAACCATTGTTCATTTATTAGTCCACAAAGTTAGGCATCAAAGTGATACATTTACAATGGTAATTCATCAGATTTTAGTTTATCTTTTGGCGAGCTACTTGGAAGGGGCTGGAGAGGTGCTGGTAGCTCCCAAACTACAGACTGGAGCCCCCCGATCGAGTCACTGGATCTGACTGTTTGACTAATGATGTGTATGTCGAGAGTGGGATTCGAACCGGCGACCTTCGGATCAGTGGACAAACAGACCTGTCACTGTGGCAAATTTTGAAGCACGATATGTTGATACAGATGTATGCTGCGAAAAGTGATCACATCGAAACTACACAAAGAGAGTATCATCTGGGGGGAACTATAAGGCAGGATTATCACAGTAAACTATTTTTATATATATAACAGCGACATTAAAAGGTCTGAGCAGCAGGAAATAAAGACAATAATTAGCCATAGAAGTGACTTTTTCCATCCTCTGCAGCTCAGATCAAAATAACAAAAATCTCACCACCACGATTGTAAAGAAAATGTTCACAATATTAAACACTGAGCCCCAAAATATATTGCTTAAATATTGAATAAAATGTCGATGTAGTAATTACCATGACAGACCTACAAACACTGAGCCTCCATTTGTAATACTTTGAATTTGAATAGCACTTTTTTCATTTTGTTACTTACTGAACATTCACACTGTCATAAATAATAAAAGTGACTGTTCTGGTAAAAAGAACCATAAAGATCAGTGGCAATAAATCACATTTTACACATTCTAATAAAAATAGTCAAATAAGGATTCACTGTGGCACCATTAACAAAGCAGCCGCCATTTACTTTGTCGAAAAATGTTTAATAGACTTTTATTTTCTTGACTACATAATTCTATATACCTTGCTTTATATAGTTGACGTCTTCAGTGTGTATCTAAAATGTAGACCATAGCAAAAAAAAAAATAGATTAATTAAATAGGTAAATGGATAAATGAATGAATAAATAAATAAAAAAAGAAATAGCTTAATTAAATAGGTAAATGAATAAATAAATAAATAGATTAATAAATTGATTAATTAAATGGATAAATAGATGAATGAATGAATAAATAAAAAATAGATTAATTAAATAGGTAAATAGCTAAATGAATGACTCAAGAAATAAAAAAAAGAAATTGCTTAATTAAATAGGTAAATAGATAAATAAATAAATAAATAAATAAAAAATAATAAATTGATTAATTCAATTGGAAAATAGATGAATGAATTAATGAATGAATAAATAAAACATAGATTAATTAAATAGGTAAATAGATAAATGAATGACTAAATAAATTAAAAAAAAAATAAATATCTTAATTAAATAGATAAATGAATGAATGAATTAAAAAAAAAAACACACACACACACACTGAATGAGAGGGTGTATCCAGACTTTTTACTGTTAATGTAGCTTGCTTTAAAAATAATACCAGCACAAATCGAAACATGGCTAAAAATAGCTTGATGCAAATAGATGGTAGTTTGAATAAAGTGGAAATGCCATTGTTAAATCTTCATAGTGACATTTTGAAAACTCGTTTTAGTCGACGTGGTAGTATTGGAGTAAATCGTTGCTTTTGGTCTCTCTCTCTTTTCTGTTCTGTATTGTGTGAGTGTTTGCACGTGGGAGGGCAGACAGCAGGAGAAGTTAAATGTCAGGTTGCTTTTGGGAAGGCCAGTCACAGTCGCTGTTCTTCTGTGAGGCTGTGCTCTGTGGGCGGTGACCCTCCTCATCACAGGAGAACAGTTAATACTCCCTGTATTTACGGCTTATACCTGGCTCTGCACCTCCTCATAAATGCACAATACTTATTCCCTTGACACTGATCCAGCTCATCTTTTATTTATTCCACAATTTGTTTTGCGCAATACTTTTTTTTTATCTTCTCTGTTAGAGGCATCCAATTAAGAGTAGAAAAGTTGATCGGCAGCAGTTTTTTCAGTTATTGTTGTCACTCACGGTGATAACATTTCAATAAAAAAGCGCTTCATGTAAAAGTCGACAAAAACATACATACAGATAAGATGTTACATAGGGAAAGTACAATAAAAACACAGCAAAAATGTTAATTTTTGTTGACTTTATGTGAAGCACTTTGGTCAGCTGAAGTTGTTTTAAATCTATATAAATAAAACTGAACAAACATTTCAAACTTAATAAGAAAAAGGCCCAATACGTCAATAGCTCTGTCACAATAACATATTTTGAAGTGCGACATATTGGTATAGAGATATAAACAGTGAAAAAGCTGACACAATTTAAATAAAACAAGATAATCCCAGTAAAACATTGTTAAATTGACTGGGTCATAAAAAGATACACGAGCTGCAACAAATAAGCCGCTAAATGAACCAATGATTAGCCATATACCATCAACCATCTACAGGTCAAATCGTATCGTATTACAACTAAAATAACCAAAATCTGCCTAATTTTGCAAAGAAAAAGCACCAACGATACATATTCAGCCCCAAAATATACTGTTCCAACTTTCATATACGGCACGACAAATCGATAAACGATAATTCACCTTATTGTGGAAGTTGCCGTGGACATAGACATCGTCATTAGGGTTGTATTAATTTATATGGAGCTGGCGATTATGACATCCAGTAAGTTGTGTTCGGACTACAGAGCCGTTTAAATGCCTCTAGAGCAGATGTAAAATAAATCTAACTACTTTTTTAACTTGTTAATTAACTGTTTCTGTATTTATTACTAATTCAAATGATAAATATTGCAGATGCATTTGCCTAGATGTAAAAATATGGCTGTGTAACTGCGCATCTCCTGATAAAATGACATTTTAAGACTGTTATACCTTTAATTTACCCTGTGGAGGGTCACATTTGGTCTGCAGGCCTTGAGTTTGACACATGGGCTCCAGAGAATCGGTGTTGACTTGTTGATGCACATGAACATAGAATATTTTACACAAATCAACCTATTTTATATCATACTTTAACAGAAAAACTTTTCCCGGGTTCGCCATTGGGGAAAAAAAAAGGGATTCCTTCTTAACCTGGAAGAGACACCAGAAAGAGAGTGTGGTTTGGAGTGTTTAGAGGCAAAAGTGGGCGAATAAGGTCAAAACTTCAATACCACAATGAGGATCAAATCATAACCTTCAGGCAATAGACATTTTCTACACAAAAAAAGTACTTTCTTTATGTTACCATGTGGACTTATACTAGTTTTAATAAAGCTCAAGATCATCTCAAAATGTCGCTGTCCCATTCATGTGATTTTATTTATTTTTATTAGTAGCAGTACCAATTTTAGGATCTTTTTTGATTAAAATGTGAGCTTCATGATGCAGCTAGGCCTGTCACGATAACAAAATTTGAAGTACGATATGTTGCCGACGTAAATATAGACGATAAACGATGATATTGAAACCAAAATTAAACCAGAATTGTTCCCCAATAAAGTGTTTTAAATGTACAATACTGTTAAAAAAAATGCAATGAATAAACATCAGAAAGCAACAGTTAAATATTTTTGTATCTATAATGAGTCTTAGAAGTACATCATTCGACTTTTGGTTATTTTTGCTGTGATAAAATACGATTTGAGCTGTAAAAAGTTGAATATGTAACTTCTGTGGCTAAATGTTGCTTATTCATTTGTTGCAGCTCATGATTTTTAATGATAGTTTATTGGGATTAACCTGCTTTATTGTTACTATGTCAGAGGCAGGTTAAAGTAGATTAAATATTATATTGTTGTATTTCTCTGCAGCAATCAGACTGTATATATAAATGGACCTAGTTAACCTGCAAATAGGAAGTGAGCATCGATCAAATTGTCACCCCTCTCGCTGTAACTGCTGCTCTCAGACTCGTTATCTTGGTTTTAAAATGTTCGTATTAACCTGCTCTACGTGATCCTGATGTTTTTGTTTCACTTTAGTCTCTGTAAATCAAGATATGAACGTGAATAACAGAATCGGCGTTACCTTTAACAGGCTGGATTGGCTCTTTGGAAGCTAGCCTCGTAGCTATATATCATCTTTCAAAATGTGTTATCGTGACAGGTCTATCTCTACTTCATATCGAATCAAACTGAAAAATAACCAAAGTTTTCCCACTATTACAAAGAAAAAGTCCCCTTGATAAACATTGACTCCCAAAAACGATCGCCCCATCCGTCTTATTTGAATGATAAGTCGGTTTGGCGTTTATCGTGACAGGCGTAGATGCAGTACGAGTAGTGGAGGAGTGGGCTGTACTCTGGAGATTTAAACCATGCACAGGCTGATAGACAGATTATATGGGATTGTATGCGGCTCCATCTGCCCGTCCTCATCCCGGTCTGAGGATCAAACTGTGCCTGCAGGGAATCACTTTCACTTTCATTTCTCTACACTCACCCAGGCTCTGTTAGATTTATGTGGCAGAACGTCAAGTATATCTAAAAAGTTTTCTCAAAACTCATTCATTATGTAGCGTATTTTACTATGGCTGCTATGAGACACAAAATGAACAGAGAACGTGCGTGAATCTTAATGCACTTCACTTTGTAAGTCCACTACTCCCTCAGTGAATGATGTTATCTGTGAATCCTACATAAAGGATTCAAACCTTAAATTATCTGTGGGCGGCTGTAATTTTAAAACTGTATTCTAGCAAAGTCTCCACATAAAAGAAGAAGCTAAGTCAATGTTCTCCACTTGAGGCGTCTGAGAAAGGATCAAAATCCCAAATATTTTCTCACTGTCTCAAGTTAGGCTACACCTACAACAGCAGTTTTTTTTTTTTAAAATCAAATACTTTTTATTATTTTATTATTGTAGGGCCTAATGCTTCCTCAGGCACTACCCCCCCTGCCGACTGTTTTACCGAAGCGCACAACTTTCTGGAGTCAAGGATACTGGAACTTGGCTTTCCCAAATGTTATGAAATTTGACGCAAAATTCTATGTTGCCATCCCAATCAATAAAGTCAATCAGACCCGTGTCATTTTTTTGCACCATGTTGCCATGGCGATGCACTAAAGTGCCCATATTATCCAAATGAAAGGGATCCCAAAATGTCCTATTTATGAGAAATTTAGTTTCATGGAATGTTAAATTTGGCACCGTGACTCTTCATGTCATCCCAATCAAAAAAGTCGATTGGACCCATGTCTTATCTTTCACTGAGTTGCCATGGCGATGCGCCAAAGATCCCATGTTGTCCTAATGGGAAAATGTACTAATTTTTGAACATTTCAAAGTCTTATAACAACTTATTAGCTTCATTGAGGAATGTGGAATTTGCCGCAGTGACTCTTCAGGTGGTCCCGTCAGTCCGAGCGGCCAAGTTTGTATTTTGAACGGTGTTGCCATGGCAATACTTGGAAAAACCATGTGTGACTTTTCTAGTGAAGAAAATGGTTAGACACATTTTTGAGTCTATGGAGATGTTATTGCTCTACCTTGAATGTTCCTCTGTATGGCATCAGACTTGTCCATTTTGCTTTTGTGTAGTTACTGGTGTTTTTAGTTCTCCAAATTACAAAGAAAATTGTACTTTGAATGAGCTTGTTTTTCCATAGGGCTGACCTCTATGGTAACTTGGTGGTATCTCCTTCAAGATGAGCAGGTGACTGACCCTCCCAAAAAGAAGTTACATAGTACACCTTTTAAATTATATAATTTGTGGAAAATAATCAGAATGGGGCAGTATATTGGCCCAAAAACATCAGCAGAGCTTATCAGCCATAGTTATCGGCATCGGCCATGAAAAAAACCTGTTTATCAATCTTTTCTCCTGATTTGATTCAATAATGATTCTCAATTATAAAATGATTCTAATTTCAACTCTAAAGCTTTTTTTTCCATTCATAAACAATTTTCTGTTTATATTACACATGTCAAGTTTCGTTATAACAATCTTTTCTGTGAACTGTGCATCCACACAAAATGGTATTTTTCTTAGATCAGGTGAAAATCTGAAAGAAGGACCCTGAAATAGTATTTAGTTGTTAGTTACAGGCTTATTCCCAGTTTAATGATAAAGAGAAACACATGTAAACTCCACAGGGACGATGCCGGCTGCTTTTAAAGGCGGCATTATACTGTGGCGGATTATCAATGTAATTTAAAATACAATTTTTGAGAATTTGGAATCGATCCAAAATCATTAAGATGTAGACTTGCGATACTTTTAAGAATCTATTATTTTCCACCCCCTAGTTATTAGTAATTAAATGATTCACATTTCCTATTTTTAATTACTGCTTATCTTTCCTAACTTGAGTGGACCTGAGCCAGTCCCTGGTGCTGTAGCCACGAGGCACAGACCCTGGACGTCTGCCCGATCATCGCTGCATTACCTTAGTCCCGGAAATTAATGAATCCATTTTAGATTAAGGTGTGATATACGTACTTTCATGGGGAAAATAGCTCAGCTCAAATGGATGAGCACATTAGCCGAAACTTCACAGGAGAATTGTAGAGGGGCCAAAATTATTCAGAGATGTGCCAGACAGTTGCAGCAGAACTGAATAAAATGACTTTACCTAAGTTTAAAGTTCTTTCCTTTTGGCTCATTTCCTTTCAAAATTATTGAGACTCCGACACTCTCCAACTGTATGTTTTGCAGAGTAGATGAACTCAAGTGAGGAGTACGAGTATTGATTGTATTGGGATGAACAGATCCAGCCATTTTTCTGTTCTGATACCAATGTCGATACTTTGACTTACCAATACTGAAATCATTAATCTTTGAAAAAAAAACACGACGTATGGTAAAAAAAAAAATATCCGAATGTGTTTTTTAACTACTATTTATCATTTAAAGTAACTACAGAACAGCTTTGAAAACTATTACCAGGTATTTTGCACCAAAACTGGCCAATAAATTGTCTTATTACATCAGTTTATATACCAAAATGAGATATGGATTGAACCAGTACCGTTGAACCCATATCTGATCCATGTACATGATCAATATTGGCGCCATTGTCCAATACCAGTATCGTATTGGTGCATCTCTATTAATGATACTGAAATAAGTAATTTTTAAGGGAACTGTTGACCATATGGAACTTTATTGAACTTGTACCTCAAACCCTACACCTCAAAACTGTTTGTGTGATTCTATGCTACCACTTTAAGGTGAAGATTTATAGATTCCATGCTCTTCTGAATAATGGATGAACACTGCGCACTTTGAGGAGGTATCTACTCTTCTGGAAGACATCAAAACTTTGCAGACATTTCCTCGACCTGCTCCACCAGTGAACTCCTGGTCTGAACTCATTATTTACAGTGTTCAGACTTGAGTTCTATACCACACTGCTCTCCGGCTCTGAGCAGCTCCTGGACCTGCTCTACTTGTATTTGCAGCCGATTTCCCACAGGACTTTGAAGGGAAAATAAGAAGTGCCTCTTTGAGTAAAAGTCTGGCTACTGGCGCTCGGCAGATCTCAGCAGAAGGACTCACTAGAGGTGTTAATATAGTGTAATATAGCACCAGCGGGAAGACTAACGTACATCCATTAGAGAGTTTTTTTCTGTTTTAGTTTTATATTCATCAGTTTTTTTTAATTTACCCATTTACTTTGAGGTCCTCTACCCATTTGTGTTTGTTTTCATGCACTTGTCTGAATTTATAGACTTGTTTATTTAGGGAGCCAGCATTACCATTCTGCTTTAATTGGATTGGTATAACTCACCCACAGTTTACAAACCATGGCTCTAGGGATTTATGGGCGTGCATATTTATGTTGTTTTTTCTTCATTGGGCTCTCAAAGCATTATAGTGGGATGAAAGATTGCACATCACTCAACATCCAATACTTTGACTGTGTCTTTTATGTCGCCCATAATAATATTTGCTTCTGAAGGGATGCGCCAATACTGGTTTCAGGTATAACGGCTCAGAGCCAGAAAATATAGGGTTGGGGTCATAGACTGTATATGTAAATGGACATAGCTAACCTGCTAGCTTCCATGTTCCAGATAGGAAGTGGTCATGGGCGCACTTCCGGCTCCATCGACTCCAATTCACTTTAACTGCTGCAGTGGGGTCTCGTCATTTTGATCTTAAAATGTTTGTATTAACCCGCTCTACATGATCCTGGTGTTCAAGATATGAGCATGGACAGCAAATCAGGCGCCTTCTATCCCTGAGGTCACGCCCGCTTGATTGACAGCATTGCTAAGCGCTCGCTCCATGCTAAACCAGCAGTGCGGGCGGGAAGTAGCGTTACCTTCAACCGCCTCGCTCCAGATTAGCTCTTTGATTGCTCTGATACTTGTGGTCGGGATTCCAAATGTGGAACTCTGCTCCAAATTTGCCTCTACAACCGCTAGCCTCGATGAGTTTCACTTGACTGAAGCCAAACGCTGTGGGTGACGTCACACTCACTTAGTCCACTTCTTTATACAGTCTGTGATTGGGCTTTATTGGTTTATCGTGCGATGATGGCCCAGAAGAACATCTCATAATCGGAGAGCTACAGCTAAGTAGGCCTATCACAATTATTACCATATCAACTTACTGTACAATGTTGGTGGATGAAACGAGAATTTTGGGGGTCAGTATTTATCATGAGGACTTCTTTTTTGTGCTAATTTTGGTTTTAGCTTTTGGTTATTTTTTGTACTGTGATGAGATTCGAGCTATAAAAGGTTGAATCACAAACTTCTATGACTCATTCTAGACACAAACTGACTATTTAACTGTTGCATTCTGTCATTTATTTATTGCTGTTCATATTTTTAACAATATTTGCTTTTAAAATACTTTTTGGGGGATAATTCTGTTAAATTATTTGGTTTAAATATTATTGTTAATCATCTATTTATATATCGTACTTCAAAATGTGTTATCGTGACAGGCTTAGCTACAAGGAACCATTTAACAGATTAGAATAAATGGGACTTAGACAATAACTTGTTTGTGAGATCTGTGCATCTCTGGTTCGAAATGTCACAGATCTTGTAAATACTAATTCAAAACTACACAGTCTTCAGATTGTATATGTTGAAAGCTGTGTAATTTTCACCATTATGTTATTATAGCCATGTCCCGGCAGAGCATGTCAACATCTCAACAATGGAAAGATGCTATTCATTTTCACTTATAAAATGAGCTATTCACTCCTATTTTCACCCATCTTAAAGACTGACTTGACAGCACTGGCAACGGGCCACTCCTTATTTCTCATTTCAAGGCCTGGTGCCAGAATGTTTGGTCCTCCCTGTACCAGCTGGACGGTGTGCAAGCCTTTCAGATTCGGCTCTGTGTTTGCAGCTTTCTGTTCTCCTACGCACCTGCCCTGAGAAATACAAATGCAATATATTCATCCTCAAACCTTGCGTCTCATTGTTTATCCCTGTAGAAACATTAGCCCTGACCAGAACCAAAGTGAGCGAGAGATGTGGTAAATATTTCATAACAAGAAACCAACCAAACCGTACATGTTTTGTTGGTGTGCTAATTATCTCATAGTGTTTGCAGCAACCGTCTGCTTGAATCCTTTTCCTCACGGACATTTACAAACCCTTCTGTTTCCCCATTGGCTCCAGTATGTTGCCTGCACTAAACCATTTTTTTCCTCTTTCAGTTTCACTCTCTTATGTTGGGATACATTTGAAGTATTTTTTGCTTGCTCCAATTGTCCTCAAGAATTCAGTTTGCATTGAATTCTACATGTGACTTCAACAGCGTCAGGCTCTGTAAAATTAAATGTTTCAGGTGATATGCAACATGACTTTGGGCCCTTTTTTCTGTAGCTCCCTCTAATCCATAAATATTGATTTTAAAGTACTTGGAAGTATTCGCAGTTCGAAGTTTCTAGCTTCTAGCCCTGAGATTTCTGGTCTTTTGTCTCATCACCTCCTTTTGAGTGGGACGCATCAGTTTCATGGTCTGCTTTCCAAAAATTTACGCTGCTCTTCGCCATGTCATCCAAAATACCTAGACGTATTTACAGTTCGAAGTTTCTAGCTTCTAGCCCTGAGTTTTCTGGTCTTTTGTCTCAGTGAGTGGGACGCATCAGTTTGTTTGTTTGCTGGTCTACTTTCCAACCATTCACACTGCTCTGTGCCGTATCCAAAATACTTGTGCTTTATGTATGTCGCCGTTACTGTAGTCGACATCTAAACCCCGATCTGGCTTTAATTTAAATAAGAGGTGCCCAAACTTTTTTATTGAGGGCCACATCTCAAAAAATATTTGAAGCGGAGGGCCACGGACGGGTGATCAGTGCAGTGCGGTGCTTTAAACACAGCTTTGACAGAGCCGCTGTGCATTAATAAGTCTTGAAACACATTCATTTTAGGTCTGTATCACACTGCAATGTGACGTTTGAGGTTATAGTGGTAGAAATAGTTTAATTTGCTGTTAAAAGTTCTGCTTATGGTTAATTGGGCCGGTTCAGCAGGAGGGCTGAGGGCCAATAAAAACTGGTCTGAGGGCCGCATTTGGCCCCCGGGCCGTAGTTTGGACACCCCTGATTTAAATGGACCACTTTATTATCTGAGGTCGGCCGCCACAAACCCTTCTTTTGCCCCATTGGCTCCAGTATGTTGCCTGTACTAAACCATTTTTTCCTCTTTCAGTTTCACTCTCTTACGTTGGGATACATTTGAAGACTTTTTAGCTCGCTCCTGTTGTCCTCCTGAATTCTGTTTGCATTGAATTCTACATGTGGCTTCAATAGAGTGGGGCTTTTTTGTTGGTGATATGCAACATGACTTGGAGCGCTTTTTTCTATAGCTCCATCTAATCCATAAATATTGATTTGTTTTCTGGTCTTTTGTCACTTTCTTTTGAGAGGGAGACATCAATTTGTTTGTTTGCTGCTCTACTTTCCAGCCACTCGTGCTTCTCTGTGCCGTGTCATCCAAAATACCTCGGCCTATGTATGTCGCCGTTACTGTAGTCGACATCTAAACCCCGATATGGCTTTCATTTAAATGGACCGCTTCATTATCTGCAGTCGGCCGCCACAAACCTTTTAGCTCTCTTAAGTGTCTACTATAAAACAGGCTGGTGCCGTGCCAAAAATCCAGTGAAATCATTACTCAAAAGGTACTCAAATCCATGTTTTATAATGAGCGCAATCGCTTACAAAACTCTGTAGAAGTATTTATACTACTGTCCTTTTGTAGCTTTAACTTTGGGCTTAAGCACAGCAGGGAGCAGCTATTTCAATGACTAATGTGCGAATGACTTAAGGACATGTGTAAAAAAGGATTAGGTTTATCAGAGCGTTCTTTGTCTGCTTTTATTTGGCTCTCTTCTCTCCAGGCTGCAATTCTGAAGAAGCCTTACCTTCATAATCCGGCCATTATTGACTCTGGCTTCAGGTAAAGTCAAAATGAAGCCTTTATTTTGTGAAGTTTGTTGATCACAAACCATGTCTTAAATCGCAGCATTACTTACATCGCTTCTTATTGTATTTTCAGGTAAGTATGTATTTATACTGGTATGTCACACGAGGATCTGTGTGACTAGGGTTTGCAAAAGTATCAAAAATCAAGTACTAATTGATAGTAAAAGTAAAATCGAAACTAGATACTCATTTGAGCAGGCATCAATACTTTAAAAATCGCATTCACAGGACACAAATGAACCTTCTCTGAGTAACTTTAGAATGATTTTGAGCTGGATCAGAGCAAATGTAAGACACATACACTAGTATTCGCCCATGGAACCTACCTGGACGACTGAAGGATCAAGCAGATATAAGGACACATGGGAATATAAGACAAGATAAGATAAGATATGCCTTTATTAGGATTGCAGCACTATGATTGGATGTTGAAAAAAACATTCAGATAAATAGCTAGAAATAATTTAAAAATAGCCTTTTAAACTCTTTTTTTATTACTGTGGTACTATGGGTTGAAAATAATTCTATTGACTATCGAGTTTTTTAGATTTTTATTACTGGGGTATTGGTAACATCGCTAGCACATTTTAGACCAACGCTAGCACAGACCATAACATCAAGATTTACATTTCCAGCGGGATTCAGTGTGGCGTCCAAGAGCGTCTTTGTCATGCGGTTGGCAAAGAACTTCATCTTTTGTCCAAAGCGTTGCGGTGCGGTGTACACCTCTCGCCACTGTTTCTGTTGTATATTACTGCAACTATGGCAACTACTCCGCAGCAACCATTTCAGAGGGCATAAAGCATGATTTGAGTAAAAGTCTTTCGTGTTTTGTTGTTCAGTCGTTCAGTTTAGCCCTGCAGGATGGAGGCAGAGTGGAATAATCGTCTCTGCTTAAATGCTTTCTCATTTAGAAGCACAAAAGAATGGGCAGCACTACAAATTTGTCGTCTCCATTATTGGGTAATGGAAAGATGACTACATTATTTATGCCTGCTTTTGTTTACTGTGCGTGTTACTGCACAGCTCCCTGCAGTCTGCATCTGTGCCCATCTGTGCTGCATTACAACAGCAGTGAAAATAGTCTCTGATGCCACGCCGTAAAAGTGATTGGGGCGCTTGTATTACAGGACAATTAATCCTGACATTTGGGCATTGTTTACCACTGCCACAACATTGTTTTTTTATGGCCAATCTGAAGAGGCCGCATTTGTCTAAACCTTGGGGTAAAACATAAAATCCAGTCATTATTTAGATTGATGAGTATTATAACTGCAGGCAATTAATCAGGAAGTGTTCTATCTGATTTGAGACATTGTCAGGGGACATTTGTTCTAATTAGTCTCCCACTTAACCTTGAGGAAAAGGCCATAGAAATGGTTCATTAGCCCCAACGGCTCTGGGTAAGTGGAGAGTGGAATTAAGGATTTTAATGGGAAGTAACACATAAATTTGACAAAATTAAGTGTTCTTAAACTTAGGCCTGTCACGATATTTACTATATCGACTTATCATTCAGTACTTGACAGATGGAATGATTATTTTGGGGGTCAGTATCTATTGTGTGGACATTTTTTTTGCACTAGTGGATTTTTTGTCATTTCTTTCTTTTCTACGGTAAGATTTGTGCCATAGAAGGTTGATTCACTATAGATTCAAACCGAGGCAAGGCAAGTTTATCTGTGTAGCACAATAAAAAAAAAAACATTAAAATCACATCACAATACAAACAAATCAAAAAATAAATAAGCATCATTAAATTAACATTAAAAGAGAAGAGTGCAGAATAAAAAAATACTTTGTCATATGCAGTCATACAGTTAAAACCCGAAGTTTACATACACTATATAAAAAGACACGTGCTTTTTTTTTTTCTCACTGTCTGACATGAAATCAGACTAAACTTTCCTTGTTTTTGGTCAATTAGGATTAGCAAAATAATTTCTAAAATGACAGACTAATGAGAGAAGGATTTTACTTTCTTCAAAGTCACAGGTTTGCATTAGTATTTGGTGCCATTGCCTTTAAACTGTGTGATGTTTTGTGTATCGTTCCACAAGCTTCTCACAATAATTGGCAGGAATTTTGGCCCATTCCTCTTAACAGATCTGGTGTAACTGAGCCAAATCTGTAGGCCGCCTTGCTCGCACATGTCTTTGCATGTCTGTCCATACATTTTCAATAGACTTGAGATCAGAGCTTTGTGATGGCTCCAAAACATTGACTTTGTTATCTTTAAGCCACTTTGTAACCAGTTTAGCAGTATGCTTCGGTGATTGTCCATTTGGAAGATCCATTTTCTCCCAGGCTTTAACTTCCTGGCTCATGTCTTGACACGTTACTTCAGTATTTCCATATATTGTTTTTTCCTTATGATCCCATTTATTTTGTGAAATGCACCAGTCCCTCCTGCAGAAAAACAATCCCACAACATGATGCTGCCGTAATGATGGTCATTATCACCAAACAGCTCAATTTTTGTTTCCTCAGACCACAGGACATGTCTCCAAAAATTAAGGTCTTTGTCCCTGTGTGCATTTGCAAGCTGTAATTTGGCTTTTTAATTTGTTTCTTTTGGAGTAATGGTTTCTTCCTGGCAGAGTGGCCTTTCAGCCCATGTCAGTACAGTACTCGTTCCACTGTGGATAATGACACACTCTTACAGCTTTAGCAGCATCTTCACAAGGTCTTTTGCTTTTGTTCTTGGGTTGATCTGCACATTTTGGACCAAAACACGTTTATCTCTGGGACACAGAACCTGTCTCCTTCCTGAGTGGTATGATGGCTAGACATTCTCATGTTGCATATACTTGTGTGTAATTTTTTGAACAGATGAACGTGGCACCTTCAGGCATCTGGAAATTGCACCCAAGGATGAACCGGACTTGTGCAAATCCACAATCCTCTTGCTGATATCTTGACTGATTTCTTTTGACTTTCCCATGATATGAACAAAGAAGCGGTGTGTTTCAGGTTTCAAATACATCCTTTTAAATTAATTGTGCCCCAAATGAACTCAGATGTTGTCAATAAACTAATCAAAAGCTTCCATAGATGTGACATAATCATCTGGGTTTGTAATAGTTCTGCTTGTTGTTTATCCCCATCCAGCTCCATGTTCCGGTCCTTCTTTTGTTACCTCCCTGTCTTCGATGCAGCTGCCTCTCATTTCGCCAATCAGCCCAGGGTAGGCTATATATCCTCCCTCAGTTCAGTCAGTTGTTGCTAGATCGCTGAGCAACTCTCAAGCTCGTCTGAAATTATCTGTTTGCATTTTTGCAGCTCTGTACCACCGTTTATCCCTGTTTGAGTCCCTGTTCCTGAGCTTATTTCCCCAGCCTGTTCCTCTTATTGTATTCCCAGTGTTGGATGAGATTTTTGTTGATATTGAATAAGGCATGATTCCACAGTTATTGTTTGTCTAATTACCCATCTAAACAACCTGTTTGAAGGACAACTTATTAAGACATTTTCCTGCATTCTTTGCGTTGCATTTGAGTCCAATTTACCCACTGTGACAGGGTTTTCCCAGATTATTTAAATGCATAGTAATCTTACTGTATGCAAACATTTGACTTGGAAGAAAGTAAAGAAAAACTGTCAAAAAAAAAATCCTTCTCTCAATATTCTGGTATTTAGCAAATAGAAATAATTTTAGTAATCCTAATTGACCTAAAACGGTAAAAGTTTAGTCTGATTTCATTTCTGACAGTGAGCAAAAAAAACAAAACATATTTGTCTTTTTATATGTGAATGTAAACTTCTGGTTTCTAGTGTAAGTACTAAAGTGTTTAATTTTATTTATTGCACCTCATGTTAACAATATTGTACATTTAGATTTGAGATCATCCTTCTTTGGCGTCATTATGTCAGCTGCATTAATTAGTTTAATTATTATTGTGTATCGTCTACATTTTCTTAGACAATATATCACCGTTCACAATTTGTTTTCATGACAGGCGTACTTAGCCTTATGTTTTCAGCCAGCAAACTGGAAGAATGCCTGACCTGCAACACTTTACAAGATGGACTGATATAATTTAGTAGGTGAGAAAGTAACTCATTTCTGGATGTCAGATGATATCACAACATTCTATGGGGCAATAATATATAATCCAGATGGAGGGCAGGTAAAAATTAATGTTAGAATACAGATTTATGTTGGAATGAGAGATATTGGATGTACAGTGGTCCCTAGTTTATTGCGGGGGTTATGTTCTAAAAAGTAGTTTTATAGCTTTATTTTTTTTTTTTAACAATTATTCTATATGTTTCTTGTCTGTAAAACCCCTCACCACTCACTTTATACACTTTTCTCACACAGACATTAACATTTTCTCACATTTCTCTCTTGTTTAAACACTCTGCAGAACGTTTCATCGACATTGTGGGTTTTGTCGGGGAGAAAACTTGCAAACATACAGCACTTCAGAGTCACACTGCGATCCAACATTTATGTAAATTTATCTGACACATTCTGTACTGTACAGGAGACACGGAGGAGACTGATGGACAATGGTCTACAGTCCCTCAGCCAATCAGGACGCAGAACACAGTGGTCTACATTCCCTACAGCGATATAATGAGGGACAACTGTATTCACTAATAGAAATGATCAGGTTCAACATTTGTGAATTTACCTTTTGGATATTTCATGGCAAAGTACAATCTGAAGAACAAGAATCTGAAAACTACTAATATTTCAAAGTTTATTTCGTGCCATTAATGTTTTTTGGGAGAATGTAATCAAAATTCTAACTTGGTAGAGTGAAAAAGTCTGGAAGTGCATCAGTTAACCTTTTTCGCGCAAACAAATCTCGGTGTGGCCTTCATAAAAACATGCGGCGGCACTAGTGGATTAAATAAAGCTGTATAAATGTCTATAGCCTGAAAAGCTTTGACTAATGAACTTGCACTAGACCTTTTATCAAGGTTAATTGGACAATCGGTCTCTCAGCGACCAACCAACATCATAAATTCAATAAACGCCCTGCGCTTGTGTTTGCGCATACCGTTCTCATCCACGCCTTTAAACGCTCTTTATCTCACCCACATTTCACGGAATGAATAGTGGGACATAAACAGGACACTTTAACACAATAGCCTCTTCTTTTATTCTTCCATAAACGCCCGCAGGACTGTGTAAAGCCATACTGTCAACTATCTTTTGCAACATAAAGAAATAAAATGGAGCAGTAAAGCTGTCCGTGGTCTTCGTTCAGTCATCTGCGGTAGACCACATTCACGAGACCGCAAACTACAATCAGGTTAAAACACTTCCAGTACATCCTAGAAGTAAATTCCCTGTCGTACTCTGCAATGAAGGCTTTTTGCTCCTTAAGTGAATAAAGAAAAAGTCCTAAAGGTGCTACTCATCTGATGTAGGTTAGCCGTGCACGACGCTCATTTATCATTATGAAAGCTATCATGGGACCTTGGGCCGTCTTTTATAATAAGTGCTCTCTCATTTTCTCTGCTGCCACACAAACGCACTGCATGTGGATGTCGGAATTGTCTTTTCTTGAATTACTTGAATGAGTAGCTTGATGTTTTGGTGAAATAATAAAGGATCTGGCAACGATCTTGTATGACAAAGCTATAGAGGCATCAAAAAACAATAATTAACTTAGGCTTGGACTGAGGCAGACTTTATATAACCACAAGGGAAGTAATTTGGACAGTAGCTCACATCACAATATACGAACAGAACGAAAATATAAATGGTCATAATAAATTCAAAATAAGAGGCAAAATAACAAGAGAATGGAGTCAAATAAGGCGTAATTATACAACTGTATGTGCTGAGTTGTCGTACAGTTGTAGGGAGTATTATCTATTACATAAAGTGAGTTGTACAGTTGTAGGGAGTATTATTTTTTACATTAAGTAAGTTGTTGTATAGTTGTAGGGAGCATTATCTTTTACATAAGGTGAGTTGTTGTACAGTTGTAGGGAGTATTATCTATTACATTAGGTGAATTGTACAGTTGTAAGGAATATTATCTTTTACATAAAGGTGAGTTGTTCTACAGTTGTAAGAAGTATTATTTTTTACATTAGGTGAATATTATCTATTACATAAGTTATAGGGAGTATTATCTATTACATAAAGTGAGTTGTACAGTTGTAGGGAGTATTATCTTTTACATAAGGAAAGATGAGTTGTTATCTTGTTGTAGGGAGTATTATCTTTTACATAAAGATGACTTGTTGTACAGTTGTAGGGAGTTTTATCCTTTACATAATGATGAGTTTTGTACAATTGTAGGGAGTATTATCTTTTCCTGTATCTCTCACTGTAGGAGTCTGTTGGAGAATGAGCCCCTTTGTTCCACTATAACTGGTACAGAGGGTGAGCCGGAGTGTCCATGATAAAGAACAGTTTGTTCAGTGTCCTCCTGTTCCACAATGTGACACATGACTCCAGCTCACAGCCGATCACATGACCAGCCACGCCGATCAGTTTGTCCGTCCAATGTCCCCCAGACCACAGCGATCTGCAGGTAGAAGATCTGCAGTAACTTGTACACAGCATTACTATTGTCCCTCCAGTCCACCATTTCCACGTCTTGGCCCTGGAAGGTGAAGAGCTCCACTGATGTCCTCTTCCTCCTGAAGTCTTACCTCCAGTTCCTTTGCCTTGTCAATGTTCAGGAGCAGATAGTTTGCCTCTACAAAATGTGCAATTCGTGTCCTGTATTCCAGCTCCTTTTCCGCTGATTCACCAAACGAATATGGAGCTTTAGAGAAGTTCTGCAGGTGACAGGATCCGGAGCTGTACTGGAAATCAGAAGTGCACAAAGAGAACAGGAACTGAGGCGGGGCTGTAACAAACCTTTTTTCACAGAAATGGGAACCAGGTATGATTGGAAAAACTTCTCACATCCATTTTTAATGTGTAGGAGAGGTGGAAGCAGCTCTATATGCATCAATAGAAGAGTTTACAACACATTTGCTTGAATAAAGTTTATTTTATTGCGACTTAAATACAGAAACATCTTGTTCACTCAAGTAGTTCAGTCTTAAAATATTAACACAGAAGTTGGTGTGTAGACATCTGCTAAACGGGTCATGCCATCCAGAAGTGAATTCCCCCATGGGCCATTTTGATGTCAAGACTTTGGTCTAAAACACTTTTGCGTGCTTTTGTTTAAAATTTTAATATCTTTGGGGGTTAACAGAAGCCAATGAATAGGGGTGGGAGGAGACACAAGATTGTTTCCATGAAAAAGTACGAAATATGATTTTTATCGCACAATTCATTATTTATCACAATTTGTATATTTTTTCGTTGGTGTTGTAGCACTGCTTCAGAGGATGTCTTCAGCATTAAACCTTTTTGTTGTTCAATCCAAGCTAAATCTCCACGTGTGCATAATCTTGTCCCATCCCGAATAGTTCATTTGAATAATCTCCTTCAAACTTGCATTGACAACTACATGCCTTATCCCTTGTAACCTCACATCCCCCCACTGCATTATTCAGCAGTGCCGTGGCTTTAAGGAGGTTGTTTTTAGTTGTTTATGAGTCACTGTGGTCCCAAACCTAACTGTCACCAACACCAACAGAGCCTCTTCTTACCGAGGTTATTTCAGGCCCTCGTGAGGAATTATTCAGCAACTCACTGTTCCCATTTCTCCCCCTCCCACTTTTCTCACATACTGTCGAAACCAGAAGTTTACATGCACTATATAAAGACACATGCATTTTTTTCTCACTGTCTGACATGAAATCAGACTAAACGTTTCCTGTTTAAGGTCAATTAGGATTACCAAAATTATTTCCATTTTGCTAAATGCCAGAACAATGAGAGAATGATTTTTTAAAGACAATTTTTTTTCATTACTTTACTGCTTCTACTTCTTTGTTTGCCACTATTATCTGTGACTTACAGGTCCTAAATTATGCAAAATTGACTCTTGTGAGCTTTAAGCCATGTAACATCATTAAAAACACACTTGCAGTTGTTTTCATTCACACATGTTTGAGTAGTTTATTAGTCTGTAACATCTCCAAAGCTCAAAATGCTCTGTTCCACCTTGTGATGTCATGAAGTGGTAGTACTTTTTTTTCAAGTTAACAGCTCCTTTTACCTTTGGTTCAGTGGAGATTGGCAATTCCAGGGCAAATTATCTAAATGATTCTAGTGAAGGTGTATGGAGTTTAAAAGCACAGCGGGGCACTTCCTGTATTACCACATGATGACATCACAAGGTGGAACAGCGTGTTTTCAGTTTGGGAGAAGAACTCAGCCTAAATATGCAGAGTTTGTGTGTTTAAACAACGTAACTCCAGGTATATTTTTGAGATATGATGTGCCAAATTGTAGACACATTACTGGTCATTGATTTAAATAGAATATCAATATTTCCTGTTGGGAAAATTGGTTTTATTTTTATTTTACCTTTTTTTTTTTAAACCAGGAAGTCCAATTGAGATTCAGAATCAAGGTAGCAACCAACACACCACAGAACACAAAAGTCACAAAATAGGACATTCAAAAAGATTCGAAATCAATTGAATCTTTGAAGAAAAACACATTTCTCAGTCATTACACATTTTGCCATTTTCCTGAACTTATCAAGTGACACCACAGCTGCCAATTTAGGATCATTTTGCTGAGATCACGGTGCTGGGTAAGAAAAATCTCACTTTTAACAATCATTTTACATGAGTATTCGTCAATGCATTATGAGACACTATTGGAACCGACACAAATAAAAGAAAAAATGGCCTTCGATGTCTTTACAACTGAGACTTCATAGAATATATCTTCGTGAGCTTGAGTCATCTTTATGGTTGTTTGTGTAGACAGCATTGATTTTCGGAAACACTAAGACAATTACTTTCCAGAGCGTCACGTTAAGGCCGCGATTACATCACCATTGTGGGACTAAACAATCCCCGGCATTAACCCTAATCCTGTGTAATAACTGCCCTGTATTCTCTGTATTAAATATGAACACTGTTTTGTTGCAGCTGTCAGAAAAGAACAGCACTATTGATTAAAACTAAGAGATTTCTGTTGCGTCCTTCTTCCTGTTCTCAGCGTCTTCTTTGTTACTTGGCCAGACTGAACGTCACGCTTTGACAAAACTGCACAAGGACGAGTGGAGCTGTATCCCATCTCGCTGATTTCGGAGGGGCGGGATCGACGGGCGGTTTAACCAATCAGAGAGACGCGTGGTTTATTCGCGGCAAAAACAAACATGGCTGCTCGTTTGTGGAAAAAAAGTTCGGGAAAAAACAACATAAAGAACTGAAAAACAACAGAGTTTTGTAGAATCAATAATGGAAACACCAAACTCAAAGTATATACAGTTGTCCCTCATTATAATGCAGTTCACCTTTAGCGGATTTCGCCTATTGCGGGTTATTTTTAGAGCGATAAACGAGGGACCACCATACATCCTTCTAAATTTGATCAGAATGTAGGGGATTTGTTGGTAGCCTCTCACGATAATTACTAAATCGTCTTATCTTTCAATACATGAACTGCAACGATATTTTTTGAGGTCAGTATTTATTATGTGCAGGTTTTCTTTGCATGTTTTGACATACTTCACAAAGACGAGTGGATCTGGAGCTGTATCCCTGTTTTCTGAGGTCGTGATTGACAGGCGTATTAACCAATCAGAGAGAAGCATGGTCTGTTCGTGTAAGAACATAAAGGACTGAGAAACGCTGCAGATTTTTTGCAGAATCTACTGAATCTCCTGAAGCACCAAACTTTTATTTATGTCGGGTTAAGTTATGAGGTTTGTTCTGAATGGCACGGGAATTTTTGAAAGGAGACGACTTCTGCATTTGAGAAACACGTGAAACAAACTGGGGTCTGTGGTTGGACCGTCTCAAGTTAGGACGGAAGATTTTCACCCTCATATTTCACCCTCCAGACCCTTCTGCATTTAATCAGAATGTAGAAGGAACTGGCCTGTCACAATAACCATTATATCGACTCGGAACAGTATTTTTTGGGGTGAGTATTTATCATTTTCTTTGCAGTACTGGGAATATTTGGGTTATTTTTGACTATGGGATAAAGCCGTAGGAGGTTGAATAGGTTGTTAACTTCTATGACTCATTACAGATGCAAACTAAGTACTAAAGTGTTTCATTCTGCTGTTTATTTATTGCAGCTCATTATTTTTTAACAATATTGTAGATTTAGAGTAGCTTTTGTGATTTAAATCAGCTCTTGGGGTGTTCTTGCGTCAGTGGCATAAATTTGTTTCAGTATTATCACTTATAGTCTATATTTACTTTACTTGTGGTGTTTCAGGGGTTTTGTCGGTATCTGCTGATGTGAGCGGCATTGAAATTAAGTGCCATCTTTTTTCATTCAAGCATATTATTTCAGTAGTCCACTTTGTCCTTTTAAACCCCTTAAGTTTTGCTATCCTGAAGGTTTCCTGTTCTGTGAGTGCTTTGCAATTTTACTTTGACTGAATATTAGAAAAAGCCCTCAGTGTCTTGTGCTGATTGATTTTCTGTTTAAATCTGAAGCCTTTTAAGTAGCACACATCGGAAAATAGTGTAACACGAGCCCTTTAACTGTCGCTGTTGGTGTTTCCTCATCACAAACAGACCTGGAGTTGTGTTTTTTTGTTTCATTCACACTTGTTTAACACACAAATCCTGCATATTTAAGCTGAGTTCTTCTCTCAAACAGAAAACACGCTGTTCTACCTTGTGATGTCACGTAGTAGTACAGAAAGTGCTCCACTGTGTTTTTAAATCCTATACACCTTCACTAGAATAATTTGGATACTTTCAGCTCTGAAATCGCCAGTTTCTACTAAACAAAAAGTCGCTGTTAACTTGAAAACTTACCGCTTCATGACATCACAAGGTGGAACAGAGCGTTTTGACCTTTGGAGATGTAGACAGACTAATAATGCAGGGTTACTCAAACATCCATCCATTTTCTCCCGCTTATCCGGGGCCAGGTCGCGGGGGCAGCAGTCTAAGCAGGGACTCGCAGACTTCCCTCACCCCAGACACGTCCTCCACCTCCTCCAATGGGACCCTAAGGCGTTCCCAGGCCAGACGAGAGACATAGTCCCTCCACTGTGTCCTGGGTCCTCCCCGGGGGCCTCTTCCCAGTGGGACATGCCCGGGACATCTCCCTAGGGAGTTACTCAGACAGGTGTGAATGAAACAAAACCCAACTCCAGGTCTGTTTTTAATGAGGTAACAACTTTATAACATGTCTTAAAGCTCACAAGAGTCCACTTTGTGTTTGTGCTTTTGAATAACTTGAGTTGTCAAATAGTTACGCAACTCTTTTCAAATGAAAGTAAAGTATAGCAACAGTTGTTCTGAATGATAAATAGAGTGTTAGTCAGGCCTAGACATAAGCCGCATCAGGCAGCCACAGTACCTCTTATGTATGCGTTTCTCCCTTTTTTATTTATCTGATGAATAATGCAAACCAACCAAACTAAATGTGCTGTACCAGGTACCACAAAATATATTATACTTTCTCCCCAAATATTCACATTATTTCTTAAACTGTCTACTTGACTGATTTCATTCGAAGGACTTTGTTTCATTTCACTTTTTAAATTTACCTTTTAAACATCTAGGAATGCAATGATTATGCTTTAACGCTTTTTCCTCCTCTGGCTCGTTGCTGTTTTATAAAACTTTCACTTATCTCTTCAATAAATCATTTTTGGAAAGGGAGATGTTATTTATTTAAAAACCCTGCATCTCAAATAATTCCATAAAATTTTGAGTACACTGTATTTCTCCACTCACGGCGAGGAGGCTTTGACGGATCGGCCCAATGGGAAAAGTGATAAAAAATGCACAATGTGGAATGTATGTTGTCAAGGTCATGGCGTGATCTTCATCGTTCTGTATGAGGCTCAGCGCTCCTCATCCTCTGTGTTTGATGAAAATGGACGTGGAGTGTGTTTGAGTTGAATATCTTGTGTGCGCTGCATGAGCCCAGAGACACATGTGTGCTTTTTGATAAGCCTCTTCTCCCTTATCTGCTCCTCTGGAAGAATCAGGCCACACTGATAAACCACATCGGGACATTTTTTCTGCCTTTCCCCGTCTTAAGTACACAGGATTCACACAGACAGGCTGTTTAATGTTCTTTTATACAGCCTTACAGTTTGAGAAGAGCAGATGTTTTCACAGAGCTGAGTAATGGGGCCGGATAGCATCATTGGTTAAAATTACCAGGCACCAGTCGGCCTCAACCACAGCACTGTGTAAATGAACTTTTATGGAAATATTCCCCTTAAGGTCAGCTTCACATGCGGACCATTTTCTGTTCGCTTTTGTGAAGCTGCAAAGTTGCGCTGTTCCTGAAATTGCTCTCAACCCACCACATACCGTTTCGACTCAATTTGCAAATTCATTTTTGGTTTATCTGTATTTTAGGAAAAAATAAGTATACATTTGGGAAATCAGCACAAGCTACAAGCTTTGCTGTTTCGGAATTAAGTGCTTTTAACGTAGCTGTATGTGCTACTCCTCTTTTTTCCCCTCGCTTGTTTATTTGACAATTTCTTGACAGTGCCCATTAATTAAAGGGCCCATATTATACTATTTTCTTACCTATGTCATTGTCTAGTTCCCTCAAAAACATCCCTGGAGCTATGGTTTGTTCATTTGCACAGGTTTAACACACAAATCCTGCAGACATAGGCTACACTCTTCTCTCAAACAGAAAACACTCTGTTCCTCCTTGTGATATCATGGGGTAATTTCAGGTTTGGGTCGCCAGTCTGCACTGAACTAAAAGTAAAAGCTGTTAACATTAGTAGTATCGCTATGTGACATCACAAGGTTGAACAGAGTAGTTTGAGCTTTGGAGATGTAAACTGACTAATAAAGTGTTACTCAAACATGTGTGAATGAAACAAAACACAACTCCATGTATGTTTTTGATGAAATAATAACATTATAACATGGTTTAAAGCTCACAAGAGTCCATTCTATGTACTATAGGACCTTTAACATTGCTGTAAATGTACCAGCAGCGTGTATGTATTTCAGCTTTCTTCGCCGAAAGAAAGACCTAAATTACCTGAAACCACTAATATTCCTACAAATGCATTCAACTTAAGAGTTCACATAAATAACAAAACAAAAAAAGAAACATTCATATTTATTTTTTTGTCCATGTTGCTCAGCCCTGCCCTAGAGTTAGACTGATATTTACACTTTGTAATGTATCATCTTATGTATCGGCCTTAAATACGCAGAGGCTGATATTTAGTTTAACCAACCAGCTGCCTCCATATGCATAAAAAGTATATCCATAAAGCTTTATTTTAACACTTTAATCCAGAGAGGAACACTGTAAAAATGTGACTACACTGCTTTCTTATAGTTTGTAGTACAACAAGATCAGGGATGGGTTTGTACCAAGTTCAAATGAGATAATTTGGGTAAAATTACCAAAATCTGCCCAAAAATATTGGCTGAGCTTATCAGCCATCAGTTGCTCTGCATCTTAAACAATCTTTATCGGCATCGGCCATGGAAAAACCCACATCGATCGATCTTTTGCACTGCACATACTATGGTGCATCTGAGCCCATACTGTGGCGAGTCCCTGTAAACCTCACAATCCTCTTCACTGGGATTCAACATGTTGCAACAAGAAGGACCAAAACACCACTGCAAGTTAAACGCACATAGACTTGCTAATTCTTTCTCATTCAGCCCCGCACTTTAAAATCACTTTGCTCTAGCTGTGCTTATCCCCATGACGACGCGTCCCCCGAGCCTCTGAATCCATTTGTAAACGCCAACATACAGAATTAGGGCTTAACGCAAACAAATAATTACTCTTCATTTGAAAACACTAATTAACAGCTATTTCAGAACAAAATCATTAAAGCTTTAGCGGTTTCCTTGCAATTAGTCCAAAAAATGGCGGAACCGTCTCCACTTTTTACAAGATACCTAGACATCCTGAGTGTCCTGCCTCTTTGTACAAGCTCAAATTATTTTCACAGCACTAAGAGAAAAACGGATTCCCTTGAACCGCTCTTTTCAAACCAATCCCCATAATCACAGTGATTGGGATTCACAGCGCCCAAACACAAAGAAATGGTCTCTGCTTAAATGAAGTGCACTTTTTATTGGAAAGGGACTTGCATTTATAAATCCATTTGAAGGTCTTTAAACTAGGTTCTAGCTGTAGCCTGTTGAAAGAAGTGGACTGCGTTCGGCTCCAGTCAAATGAAGCGAGGCTCGAGCAGTTATAGGGGCCAATTTGCAGCCAATTACCATATGAGGAATTCTGACCGGGAGTATCATAGCAACTAAAGAGCCAATCCGGAGCGAGGCTGTTGAAGGTAATGTCCCGTCCCGCCTGCACCGCTGGTTTAGCAGGGAGCAGGCCCTTAGCAACACTGTCAATCAAAGCTGTTTCTAACACTAGCAGGAGCGACCTCAAATCTGGCTTTGAGTCAAGTTACAGTGTTTTCCCCCCTAGTGTTGAGGGACAAAATGTTATACCTATACAGCCCAAAAAGTACAAAATAAATGACTGTTGTAAAGCACTTTGAGAAAGATAATATCACAGAAGGTGGCCCACAGTGATAAAAAAAAAACTTTTTTTTTTTTTTCCTTGACTATTTTCTGACAGACTATAAACAGCCACACCACTGCAGATATAACATTTTACTTTTTATTTTTACTCAACACTCTTTCCTTTTTTTTTTTTTTTTAATCATTATTATTATTATTATTTTTTACTATGCGCTCTTTCCTGACCCTGGACGCCTCCCAAGGGCATGTCCCACCGGGAGGAGGAGACCCCGGGGAGGACCCAGGACACGCTGGAGGGAGTATGTCTTTCGGCTGGCCTGGGAGCGCCTTGGGGTCCCACCAGAGGAGCTGGAGGACATGTCTGGGGTGAGGGAAGTCTGGGAGTCCAGCTTAGACTGCTGCCCCCGTGACCCAGCACCAGAGAAGTAAGAAAATTGATGGACGGGTGGACTCTTTCCTGACCTTTTGTAATAGTTTTTTTATGCCATATTTTCATATTTGTTCCATTTATGCATTCCTCCAAAAACAAGTTACAATACTATGCTTTTTTTTTTTCTTATAGTTCCATAAATGGTTAAACCAAGTATCCTTCCCGTCTTAAATATACTGTTTCTAAATGAATGATTATGTTGTTACAAAATGAAGTATTGCTGCATGATATTATAATGCAATAAAGAGCCGTGTTAAATATGAACAGTTCTGTGCTGTACACCAGTGTGCTCCAGCACAGTGCCGGGAAAAATACTTTTAAAATGTATTTAGTTACAGAATACTAAATACTCAAATTAAAATGTATTTTTTAACATATTCCGTGATGTGGGCCAATCAGAGTCCTGTATTCTGAATACTTGGAATACTTTTACTCCGAGTTGCATTATATTATAGTGTAAAAACATGACATATACTTACAAACAGCTTTATTTTTGCTCCTCTGTTTCTTATGGATTAATTTATGTCCAAATAGAAACGAAAAATCACACATGCACACACTGTACGAGCGGTTTTCTGTTTTTCTCACTAATATCTGCAGTTCAAAGCCAATATTGCGTGAAGTACCACCAAGTATTCCTTTTAATTTCAGAAGGTATTCTGTATTCTGAATACCACCATATGAAAGAGTAACTGTACGAGGCCTGTCACAATCTCAAATTTTATTTTTTTTTTTTATGATTATATTATGTATTTATAATCTTTTTGTATCTATAATGAGTCATACAAGTTATTTATTCAACCTTTTACAGCTCAAATCTGATCATATTGCAAAAAACAACCAAAAATATCCCAGTAGCTCCAAGAAAAAGTCCCCAAGATAAATACTGACCCCCCAAAAATATTGTTCCATCTGTTGATTGAACAACAGATGGAACACTATTTCAACATGGTCGTTATTGCCTAAACTGTACTGGAGTTAGAATTTAGAGTATGTATATTTGGTAGATGTATTCAGTTACTTCCCAATGCTGCCGTTAAGGTTTCTAAAGTTAGTACAGTGTCTATCAGCTGAGAGTCCGGCGTTTGTGGTTAGTGCATTACTGTTATTGCTGTGTCTCTAACCAGCCGTCAGTGCTGACCTCTTACTGTAAAGCCAATTTGCAAAAGCCTGTTTTCTTTTTCATTGCAAATCTCGAATATTGAACTCCTGCGTTGCTTGTTTGAATTCTGCTGAGCACATTTAAACACACACTTTACAACCCCGTGTCTTAAATGTCAGACTATTTTATTGAATTTGCAAATATACTGCCCTGACTCTGCTGAAGAAAACACTTTACAAAACATCTAAACATGTGCAACTTTTTTTTCGAGAACAAATGTTGAAGTGCGATATATTGCAGAAGGAAACTATAATATTGAAACCAAACCATAAAGCAGAAGTAGCCCCCAAAAAGTATTTTAAATGTCCAATATTGTTAAAAATATGAGCTGAAATAAATAAACAGAATGCAACACTTAAAGTACATACAGTATTTTGTGTATATGAGTCAGAGAAGTTCATAATTCAGCTCTTGGAAAAAAAAATCCTCAATTTCCCGAGTGTTACAAAGAAAAAAGTACCCACGGTTAGCCTTAAACGCCAACACGAGTCGATATTTGGGCTTTTAGTGAAAAGCTGTAGCCTTAAATCGCCTAAAAATACCGATATTCAGCTTTTAGTGATACAGGGTGGCCCAAAAGTCACTGACACTTTTTAAATCTTCAGTAGCTCCTATAATTCTTAAGTTATACTCACCGAATTTTAGCAGTAGAGATAAACTGAACCTTCACAGATTTTTGGCAATATATACGGTTATAATTGATCACTTACACTTGAACTTATCACTATTTAAACTAAGGAAAGTAAAAATGACCTAATTTTTAACAATAATGTTTTTTAAGTGTCCACCATTTTGGGTTTGTCTCTGAACAGCCTGATCGAACACACTTTAAGAACATTTAAAGCATTTCTGGGCTTATGGCTCTTATTTAATCCTTGATATTACGTTTTAAGTTGTTTATTGTCTGAGGTTTATTCAC
This sequence comes from Periophthalmus modestus, assembly GCA_019594935.1. Classification (NCBI taxonomy): domain Eukaryota; kingdom Metazoa; phylum Chordata; class Actinopteri; order Gobiiformes; family Gobiidae; genus Periophthalmus; species Periophthalmus modestus. The sequence goes on from JAIEZT010001390.1 coordinate 31,245,880, forward strand.
AAACACCTTTTCTTTAAAATAGACCCCACAGGAAGAAATCGGGACTAGTCAGGTCTGTGGAGATCACATACTGCCCCCTGTCTGTGAAAAACACTATTATTCCTTTAATGGCATTTATGCTTGGGGCGTCTCTGGTATTAAAATGTCGACGGTAACACCGCTGGGTTTGTGAATTTGACCCATGTGACTCAAAGTACCACTGTACAATGAGGGTTCATTCCTCGGTGCTGTATTTGCTCAGATTAATGTCAGAAGAGTCGTTCTAAATGCTCTGAAAAAATAAAGAAAAGTATTTAGAAAGATAGCAGTTCATAATTCAGATCTCAAAAAAATCCTCAAAATGATCTCGAAAAAAAGAAAAATGTTCCCACGATTACAAAGGACGATATATCGAGCCGATATTTGGGCTTTTTAGCTAGTGGCCTTAAATCTCCACAGGGGCCAATATTTGGTTTAAGGGAACCTGCTGCCTAAAAATACACACAAAGCTTTATATTTATTATATTAACACTTTAATACGAAGAGATCACTGTTCACAACATGACAACACAGCTCTCTTATAGGTTTGTGGTAAAAAAAGGGGCTTAGGGGGAGAATGTAGTAAATTTCAATTCCATAATTTGGGGAAAATAATCAAAAACGGCCTAACATATCAGCTTAAAAATACTGGCAGAGCTTATCTAGATTCTGAATTCTTGGTCGCTCAATACCCACAATAAATGACAGATGGAACAATCATTTTTGGGTATCAATACGGAACGATAAGTCGATATAGTCATGATCGTGACAAGTCTATTTGAAACTTACTCCCGCTGGTCTGAGGCACCACATCCTCTAACAACAGGGTCAATTCCTGTAGCCAATTTTTTCCTCAGCATGTCCGAAGAGTCTTAAAGGTGGTAAAAGTGTTTGGGAGAGATCCATGTGGTGCCCGAGCTGCAGAGGTGGAGTGGAGCACTTTGATTGGTCTTTGATGAGTGTTTTTACTGTCAGTGGTGCAACAACTCAAACTAGATTACAGCTCAGTGTGTCTCCCTCGCACGAGCCCTGCCGCCTCCAAGTTCAAAGTTTTCAAATGAAATGGTCTGTGTTCTTGTCAGATCTCACATTGTGCATAAATAGTGTCTGGCAGATTTATTGAAGATTAATTAACTACAAAGAATCAATGCTGTTCTTCAAGTTTAAGTTTTATTTTGTTGTTTTTTTCATTATTTCTAAACCGACTTTGTCTCCCTGCTTTCCCAGAGAAGTGATGAAAACAAGTTATTAAAGCCGACTCGTGCGTATGTCCATCTCTTTGGGCACGGAGTCACCAAAAATGTACAAAAGTGCTGCAGGGGCTGGGGCTACAACTTTCAAAGCATTGGTTGCGTTTAGCGATGCCGTTTTGCCATGTCGGGAGCCATTTTTATATTAAAATTTTGTAGTTTTGGTCCTCAAACCTATTGTTCAGAAAGCACAAAGAGCCGCTCACTTTGCGTTGCCAGGTCCTTCAACTGAAACCATTTGAAAGTAAAACTAAAGCGACAATACGAGCTCCCCATGGCTGCGATCAATCAAATGTAGTACTAGCTCTGGCTGTAGTAGTTAGACCTCAGTCACTGATTGAATTCTGAAGTGTTAGCAGGAGGCATGGCTTGTCTGGATATTCCAAAATGAGAAAAACCGGGGTTGAGATTTCAAACGCTCTGCTTTTTAACATGATTAGAATTGGGAGTGGATGCGTGAACTAAAGCAGCACCCTGTCATGCCAATTTTCAGAGCTTTTAACCCGGTTATAGTTGTTTCAAGTCTCATTTACCCTGTGATTCTTACATGTCTGAGCAATATTTAATCGTATTGTCGATCAATCACCGCCACCGACATACGCCCATTGCTCTGTACTTCCTTCATTCTTCAATTTTATTTTCTTAATCAATGATACGAGTAGGATTTAGCAGTGTTGCGTAGTCAGTTTGGTACAAATACGAAAACTAAATCTGCTACTCGCTAGTGTGATCTGCAACTATCCATAGAAAGTATCCGACAACTGCACGGCTCTTTGTTGTGATGACGTTTATCAAGTCGCTTAAGATTAATATTGCGATTTAAAATGTCCAAAATATAACATAATGATCCACCCGTGTCATAGATTATAACTGTACAGCAGACACAAGCCTAATTTGTCTTCTTTAAGCTCATTTTTCAGACAGAAAGCAGGAAGAGCCGCTCACTTTGCGTTGCCAGGTCCTTCATCTGAAACCATTTGAACGTAAAGCTAAAGGAACAATACTAGCTCCCCATGGCTGCGATCAATCAAATTTAGCACCCGCGCTGTCTGTAGAAGTTAGACCTCAGTCATTGATTGAATTCTGACGTGTTAGCAGGAGGCATGGCTTGTCTATATATTTCAAAATGACAAAAACCTGTGTTTGTGTCCTCGGGGTTGTGATTTCGTACGCTCTGCCTTTTAATGTGATTAGAACTGGGAGTGTAAATCAAAACTATTAATATGGTTTTCTTTGTTTTTTGTTCGTTATAAGCAAGATGTAGGAAACGGGTGGTGACTCAGAAGTGGATGAGGCACATCACTCTTGGCATTTTCTTAATTTCATACCTCAGAACAGAATCTCACCTTAAAATATCCGTGTTGCTGGCGTGTTACAGTATTCTAATATGAGCGTTTGTCAGCAGGCTTTAAGATTCAGTGGAAGAAATATGAGGATAGTATATTTTTGGCTTTTTCTTTTTGCACTATATAAAATGCCATGGTTCATAATTTAGAATATTTATACTGCAATTTGAAGGAGCCCTTTTGCAGTGAATGGCACGCACACTGTGACCTTATATACATGGAAAGGTTAACTCATTCATTCTTATATAATTTATTAGCGCTGCTGTGGTCCCGGAGGACAAATTAGGTGAAGGATGCCCAAGGTAACAGATAGAAAGGACTGGATGATTCATGGAAATATGTGACATCTGTTTAGGGTTAGTTAGTTCTTTAATGCCTGGTCCACCGAGGAAGCCATGTTTGAGAAAGTATTCCAGCCCAGACTCAGAGCGACTATGGCTAAAATATATGTTTACTTATTTATTCATTGACCTTTATGTAACCAGGATAATCCCGTTGAGATTAAGAATTGGTGATGTGTTTTTTTTTTATTATTCTTATAGTACATGTGACCTATATCTATGAGAAGCACAGTACAACTTTACGGCTTTGGTTCGTTGGATTGCAAGGCGAGTTTATTTGTATGGCACAATTCGAACACAAGGTAAATCAAAGTGCTTTACAGAATAAGAAAGACATTAAAATCCCAATTCAGACAAAATCAATACAGACATAATTATCATAAAGTTGGCATCAAAAGAGAAAAGTGCAGAATAAAAACCTTTCAGTCATATTCACAGCTAAACAGAACAGTGTTGAGCCTGGATTTAAGCATTGTCAAAGTAGAGGTTCCAGGTTTTAGTTGCATAAAACAAACTCTGATTCTCCATGTTTAGTCCTGACTCTAGGCACCAGCAGGAGGTGGGTCCCTCCGAGTGTGAGATGGTTCATATGGCACTAACATGTTAGAGATGTACTTTGATTTTAAGCCAAGCAGGGCTGCTTTAAAGTCTCTTCTCTGAGGCACAGGACATATGTGTGAAGTACTTCCTGGTTCTGGTCAGGACCCGAGCAGCAGTGTTCTGGATGTACTGGAGCTGTCTTAAGGCTCGTTTGGAGAGGTCAGTGAGCAGGACGGTACAGTATCTAACCTACTGGAAACAAATGCAGGATAAGTCTCTCTAAGTCTGGTCTAGACGGTAAACCTTTGATTTTTTTGCAAAGTTTATTAGATGGTAAAAAGCTGTAGATGTTACTAATTTCGTGTGGCTGTTAAAGTTCAAGTCTGAGTGGTTTCTATTAGCATACTTTGCCAAAACATACAAAATAGTCCAAAATACAGATTGCTGATTTATGTAAGGCATTCAGCCATTAAGTTGGGACAGAATAACACTTTTTTCCTACATTGCTGTGAATCAAATGGAGCATCAACCCTCATCTACATACACTAGAGACCCTCTATATGTTTTCCCTCACTGCTCCAGCTAGTGGCCCCAATAAAAGAATTTCATTGGCTGACGAATGGTAAAAGGTAAGCATAAATGCCTCGCAGCCGCTAATAAAACACCTCACGCAAGAAATGCACAGTACAGCAACATTCTATGCTCCCCATGCAGCCAGGGGGAGCTAATTCTCCGAGCGTACAGTAGCAGGGTGACTAATGACCCAGAGCGCTCTATTATTATCAGTGACATGCACGCACCCCTGTCTCCCCCCTCCTCCCCTCTCCTCCCTCCCAAAATGACCCCCTTTCACCCCAGTGAGAAGAGCCATGACTCAGCCGCTCTCCTGGGCACGTCCACCGGCGCCTCCCCATCGACCCAACTCAATTTCCCACAATCCCACAGAGGCACCAGCTAAATGTGGACATCAGCACTCCAGGAAATAGCTTGTCCCGGTGAGAAAGCTACCTCACAGCAGCACGAATTAGCCTCGTGGCCTTCGCTAATCAAGGTTGAAAGCGGCCCTCATCATTTGCGAGGTTAGAGGGGTTCTTCCCATCTGACCCCATACAATCATGATCTTTTCTTAGCCCTGACTTGATCTCTAGAGGGGTATCGTTGAGGTTTTGCAGAGGCAGATATTGTGTAATTTAGTGAAGATGTCATAAATTGAGTGATAACTGTGCACAGCGGTGTCTCTGGGGGAATAAGTGATAATAGCTCTATAATTTTATCTTTCTCACCTTTCAACAGTTTTGACTTCCACCAGTTACCATCACCACATTAGCATTTGACTAGCGGCCTTAAGCATCAGCCTGACGTTTTATGTTAACAACTTAATCCGCCTCTCTCCGCGGAGGATTAGGTGAGTTTTCTTTGGTGCTGGTAAATAGATGACAAAGCTGTTTTATTCGCCGTTCTCTGCCTCGCTTTTGAGTTTAAAACTGACTTTAGTTCATGGAATAAGAATTTTTACTAGACAGCTTTACAGTATTGGTTCGCTGGGTGGCAAGGCGAGTTTATTTGTATAGCACAATTCCTACACAAAGTAATTCGAAGTGCTTCGCGAAATAACACATTAAAATCACAATGCAAACAAATCAAAACTGAAGACTGTTCCAGGTTTTAGCTGCACAAAACTGCAACGCTGATTCCCATGTTTAGTCCTGGCTCTGGGCACCAGCAGGAGGCCGGTCCCCGAAGTCCTCAGAGTGTGAGATGGTTCATATGGCACAGACATGTCGGAGATGTACTTTGGTGCCGGTCCATGGAGAGACTTGTTCACAAGCAGAGAATAGCTCTGAGCCACAGGAGAGAGTGCAGAGACCTGAGCACAGGACGCATGTGTGCATCCTTCCTAGTCAGGACCTGTTCTCTGCCTTGCTTTTGTGTTTAAAAATTGACTTTAGTTCATGAAATAAGAATTTACGTCATCAAAGTTTAAACACGACCTCACTAAAGGGAGCTGTACCCAATATTGTACCGTCAGCAGGGCCTTCTTTGCATATGTTCAAGTCTTTCCCCACCTTGACATTCGAGCCACAGCGAAGAAGGTCAAAGTTCAGATTGTCCTGTTCTACGCCCGGGTGCCTAAAGACCACTGTGAGTCCCGGGAGCAGATGCAGAGCGTAATGGAGGAGGTCACTGATGCCTTGTGGGAACACTTTGAGAGTTCACAGGAGCTGAAAAGAGCAACTTTCGAAAGACTTCACCTTTTTAAAAAGCCTTGGACTGTCACATGAGGGAAAGGTGCCAAGCTACAAGGCTGAATACTTGAAATACGCCCAATGATGTAGAGTTGTTCTGGACCTTTCTCAGCACTGCACAAGATGAAAAGGAGGACATCAAACAAAAAGGACTCCCGAGGACGAACAAGAAGAACTAAAGTTGCTCCGGTGCAGCAGTTGAAAAAGGTGAAAAAAGATGAGGCCAAACCTGGAGAGCTGCCTGACCTCCACCAACCTGTGAATATATCTGCACACCCAAAAGAAATGAACATATCTGCATATAAATCTGTAAATGAATGTGTGATTTTTTTTTTTTTTTCTCACATAAACTGGTCCTTAAATGTTGTGTATATCTGTTCAGACAAAGTGTTTTCACCACTCGCTTTTGATAAGTACTGAAGTTGGCAAGGTCAAAGTCAGTCTGTGTCGGTCAAGTGTCTGTGCCCTGCAGTCTGGTGTGTGCGTCGCAGTGCCAGCGTCGGTGTGTGTGCGTGTGTGTGTGTGTGTGTGTGTGTGCGTGTGTGTGTGTGTGTGTGTGCTAGTCTTCTGGGACCAGGCTGCCGTCTCAGCCCTGGCCCCAGGAGTGCCTCTGTCCTGCTGTTTGAGCTCTTCTCTCTTTCCACACACATCTACCGCTCTGTTCACCCTGTCAGACCCCCCCTCCTCTCTCTCTCTCTCCTCACACCCAAACACCCTCCTCCTCTCGTCCTCTCCTCCTCTCCACTCTTCCTTCGCTCCACTGGTCTCCTGAAGGTGAGCCAGTCCCCGCTGACACTACTGTACACTTTGCTTTCCTTCTTCAAATGAAACCTGCTTTCTCCTGTGTACAGCTCTGTAAAGACGCTCCCTTTCTTATACACATTGGGTGTATTAAATGTGTAATGAAACTGAATACTGAAAATGAGATAACAGCACGTTCTCAGTTTGACGGCAGCAACACAAACAGAAGCTTGAAATGGGTTTTACTAAGATATATTTTTAAAGAGCTCATATTACACTATTTTCTGATGTCATACTGTCGTTTCCTCGTCACAAACAGACCTGGAGTTGTGTTTTGTTTCATTCACACATGTTTAACACACAAATCCAGCATATTTGGGCTGTGCTCTTCACTCAAACATAAAACCGCTCCGCCTCGTGATGTCATGTGGGAATAGAGGAAGTGCTCCACTGTGTTTTTAAACTCCATACACCTTCACTAGACGCATTTGGATCATTTCAGCTCTGGGATTACCGCACATTATAGTATTTGTTAACTTGAAAACTACTGGTTCATGACATCACAAGGTGCAATAGAGCATTTTGAGTGTGTGAATGAAACAAAACAACTCCAGGTATCGTATTTTCCAGACCATAAGTCACACTTTTTTTGGCCAGAGGTGCGACTTATTCTCAGATGCGACTTATATGTGACATTATTAAACTATATAATCTCACATCTTCGTTATTGTCACACTAACAACTGCGCAAGGGCGGTCTAAGCTTGTGTACCAGTTGACAGTCAGGCGGAAGAGGAAGCGGCACTTCATCTACCTCCGGAGTTGACGGAGTTCAGAAGCAACACGGAGGATGAAGAATTTTATGGGTTTATTGATTTGTGAGTGAGATCTGACATTAACAAACCAGACACGCGTTCAGTCTGTCTATGCTTCATGTAGCTGAATAAATATAAATATGTTATGTTAGCGTGCTGCACTGATATTGATAACTTGCCTTTAAAGATAAAATTTCTTTTCTTGGTCTCGGATTTTGTCAAATAAATTTCCCCCAAAAAATGCGACTTATGTTTTTTTTCCATCATTATTATATATTTTTTCTTTGGTGCGACTTATACTCTGGAGTGACGTATAGTCTGGACATTATGGTATGTTTTTGAGGGGGTAACAACATTCTAACATGGCTTAAAACTCACAAGAGTCAGTTTTGCATAATATTGGAGCTCAGTTTAGCTCAGTTAAGACATCTGGAACTCGTACTCGTAGATAATAAACTTAAACTGCACAAGAGTTCCAGTTATGCTTGTACCTCTGCCAATAACACCGAAGATTACCACTTTAGAGTTAATGTGTCAGTAGAGTCAAGTTTGCAAGTTTTAGCTGAGCGTGTTATGTGATGTTCCAAAGAAAATGTTTTTTTTTTTTAATATTCTCTCTCCGAGGTCATGGGTCCCTTGTGAACAGAGCTGCCTGCTGTACTGTCAGTAAAGAACTAAGCTTACAGCCTTAGTGTCAGTGTAAGATTAGAAATGGGAACTGTCACAACTCCCGAAAACCCTGTGTTATTTTGTATAAAACCTGAAACCACTGTAGATTCGACACTCCTACACACATGCTCTGAAATGCATGGGATTCTTGTGTTAGCTTAGCAGTTTGGACTTCAGTTTCCTCTCAAATGTGACGTCTTGGGCAGAATAACACTATTAAAACATCACAATTCTATTTTTACATAATTGTCCAGCCCTGTGGTGTTTTGGGGGCACACGGCTGTCAGCGCTCTCCCAATCTCCATAAAAAACTCCCTAAAAGCTTTTTTGTGAGTGTGAAGAAACTGAGACAGCAACATGGCAAACTCCAGTGTCCCCTAATGGATGCGTCTAATCTTGGCTGTGATGGCTGTTCTGTTCTGTTGAGGAGTCAGGACTGTGATTGGAACAAAGTGTACTAGAAATTGTTGGTAACCTAATTAGTGCAGTGCTGAAAGAAAGCGTCCCAGATGTCTTGGTGGATACATTTTTCACCTTATAGTGGATAGAGGATAAATCAAGTCTGCGGGCAGTCTTAACTCTGCCCTTTTATTGCTCTGTGATGTCTTTTTTTGTAATGTTTTGTAATCTTCTTGTGTGTGCCTGGAGGACAGCAGATGGAAATGAACACCTTTGCTATAATCTGGCATTTTTACACTTTCACGGCATTAAAACCGTTACAGATGTTTATTAAACTGGAGTAGCAGACTGGGACGACAGTAGCTCAGTTGATTGTTTGTCCACTGATTCAAACGTTGGTGGTTCGAATCCTGCTCTTGACATTGAACGATGAAATCCACTGACCCACAGGTTGACGGTGTGATTCCAGCTCCCACAGATGAATGCTGTTGTTGTGTCCTTGGGCAAGACGCTTAACCCCCCCTAGTGTTTGTGCTTTGAGTGTCTTGAAGGTGGAAAAAACGCACTATTATAAAAGGTGAAACCATTTACCATTTACCATTTACTTCTTTCTCGTAAATGAGTTAATTTTGTGTTTTCCCTTAAGAATATATAGTAAAAGCAGCACTTTGTGACAAAATGAGACCACAGCAGCTAATAAAAATATTTTTTTATTACACGCCAACCCTTAAGTAAGCGCAGAAAGTGGCGCTCTGATTGGCTCCGCTTGGGTGCTCCGCTTCAGTTTCACTTTGCCATCTTCAAAAAAGCCGTTTTAAAGCCATACACATGCCCGAAATTAATGCATGTGGATGTTGACTATGTGCAAAAGTGTTTGTGAGAGCTGTGAGAAGTCGTACCTAGGCCTGTCACAATAACACATTTTGAAGTATGATGTATTGGGGAAGAAAATATAGATGATAAACGAAAAAATTTAACGTGATTATGTCACTGATACCATAATCCTAAAGCAGGATTTCCCCCAAAAAATCCATTCGATAATCCATATGTGCAGTTTTGTTTTGTTGTAAGAAAAAGAAAAAGTAGCTACGATAAATACTGACCCTATCAAAGAAATACACAAAGAGAAATGAGCTCGTCCTGCTTTGCCAATCAAATAATCGTCCATCAGCTGTTTGACTTTTTTACATCTGAGTCGACATGGAACCTGAAGGAACCAGCTGAAACACGATGGGCTACTGTACGCCTTCAGTGATTTATATGTGAAAGATCTCTCTGCAAGTCTTTGTGTCGGCCCCATAATCAAGCAACCACTCATCCATAACAGATGAGTGAATTACCCATAATAATGACATATGGACAAACTTACTCTTGACTCTTTTTTTTTTGTTTCGAACATAAAGCAAACGCAAAATGTCGGCAAATAATTGTTCTTTTTTTCCTAGAATCTATTTCCAACAAATGAATGGAACCAATTACAGCATATAATTGCCCTCAAATGTGAATAATGGTGAGTGTAACGCTGTGTGACAGGCAGAGATTCAGGGAGTGAAATCTCATCTACAGTTTTTCATATACGATTCTTTTCTTTGCTTTGCTCCGACTCCCCTGAGGTTATGCAGCTCTTTTATGCCAGTGCCACATGGGAGAAGTTGTTTTACGCCTGTTCTGTCTTTGGCTAAGTTGTAAAGCCATTCACACTCAACAGGCGTTTCATGATTGAGCTCATTTGGCTTTGAATAGGGGGAAAAAAATTGCCAGGAAATCGATTCTCCAAAAAAAGTAAGACCCATTTCCAGCTCGTGCTCACATGAACGCTTCGCCGGAGATTGGGGTGTTACTGCGCCCTTTCTGCAGGTGAACTCATAACCCCTCTTTCTTCTGTGTGTGCAGGTTTTCGGAGATTATTATCACTTCAAGCATCACGCGGTGGAGAAGAGAGCTTTGTCGGGCCATGGGACTACACACATCCGACTACAAAAAGATCCCCAGGTAAAAAAGGCTTTCACAGTCCCATGGCTCACCCGGCACAATGTGCTGGCAACAGAATGCCCAAAGCAGATTGGATTACACACAGAGAATGCCCACAGCAGGAGTAAAGGGATGCCACGCTCAGACAGCTTGTGGTGTATTCTTCAAGTGTGAGATAATTATTTTCCATCTGTCTGTCTATTATGTACCACTTACAAAAATATGCAAAATGATGCTGGCAAATGGCACCACAGCTGAGACCATATAAGATTGTCCCAGTCTAATTTGAATGAGGTAAACTTCCCTTGTTAAACTCTGAACATACTCCTCTACTTGATCCCAGTAGGGTTTTCAAATACAGTCTGGTGAAATTGCCATATGGGATGATTATGCTCTTGCAATTATGACAATCAAAGGACTATCTCTGATCTGAATCCTCATTACCTGAACCCCAACACTTGTAGCCAATCATTAATCAGTGCTAGCGCAGCCTCTGAGTGAACTCTGCAGGTTCTGAGGCTATATATACGGAGAAAAACTTGTGTACTCTATATGCAGGTTTAGACACTGGCAACCCGGGTTCATTTTTGAGTGTAGTTATCTGTAAGAGTGCAGGCTACATACAAGTATTTTAAGCTTATTAGCACAACCCGTGTAGACTTGTATACAGTTGTCCCTCACTATAACACAGTTCATCTTTTGTGGCTTTCGCAGATTTTTTAAGCATATGAACTCGCATTGTGTTCTGCGTCCTGATTGGTTAAGAGACTGTAGACCATTGTGTTCTGCGTCCTGATTGGTTAAGGGACTGTAGACCATTGTCCATCAGTCTCCTCCGTGTCTCCTGTACAGTACAGAATGTGTCAGACAAATTTACATAAATGTTGGATCGCAGTGTGACTCTGAAGTGCTGTATGTTTGCAAGTTTTCATTGACATTGTGGGTTTTGTCGGGGAGAAAAGTTCTGCACCTATGAAGGTTTGAACTTTGAGAGTGTTTAAACAAGAGAAATGTGAGAAATGTTAATGCCTGTTTGAGAAAAGTGTATAAAGTGTGTGGTGAGGGGTTTTACAGCCAAGAAACATAGAATAATTGTAAAAAATAAAGCTGACTACTTTGCGGATTTCGCCTATTTGGGGTTATTTTTAGAACGTAACCCCCACGATTAACCAGGGACCACTGGAAAAATCACAAAATTTTATGATATAATAATAAAAATAATAACACATTTTAATGGTATAAATCTTTTCAAGACACTCAAAGATGCTTCACAGAGCAAAGAGCGACAGTAGCTCAGTTGATGGTATTTGTCCATTGATCCAAAGGTTAGCGGTTCGAATCCCGCTCTTGACATAAACATCATTGGTAGAGCGATCAGATCCACTGACCCACAGGTTGTCGGTGCAATTCCAGCTGTCACAGATGAATGATATTGGGCAAGACACTTAACCCACCTTGCTCCCAGTGTCTGTGTAACTGGTGTGTGAATGTGAGTGAATGGATGAGTGGTTCCTTGATGTAAAACGCTTTGAGAGCCTTGAAGGTAGAAAAGGCTATATATAAATATGACCAATTTTAAAACAAACGCTAAAGAAATAATCCCTCTTCCTTATAATGAAAACTGTAAAAATAGTTTGTTTTTATGCTTTTGTCTGTATCTGTTAAATGTCATAGATGTACGTCACTAGTTTAAGAGTTTAATGAGAGTGAAATGGAAGCTTAAAGCCAGTGGTCATGTTGCTACTTGGCTTGTATGTCCATGTATTTTCTGTTCTGTGCTGGGGAAAAGGCTGGCGTGACTCCACATCGTTCTGCTGAGGGCGATAAAATGTCGATTTAGTTTTTCAAACCAAAGAAGCACTTGACAAATTAGCGAAGAGCCAGATCTCCAAAGGAAATGCTAAGAGAAGAAAAGGCAGCACATGAATTATGTCTTTTATTCATAAAGAGTACTTCAGCTTTATCGACCAAAAGTGCGCCTGCTGCTGCTTAATTAATGCTTGATTTAGAATGCAATCATGTGTTTTGATTATCACAGCCCAGAGACTTCAAAACAGATCATTTAGTTAGGTTTGTTGTACTGTTAAACGTGTCTATTATATGCATATTTGTACTGTTTAATTTAAATGTTTTCATTTGCTGTATAAATCCATGTTAAAAATACAAAAAATATCATTCCTTTGTGGCTCAAGTAGTTGCAACAAATAAAAGGAAGGACGCAACTGCTTTTATTCTCATTTGAAGGACACATTTAGCGCAGTAGTTCAGTTTCTAGGCCCAGAGTCTTTTTTGATTGTAGTAATCTATAAGTGCAGGCTGCATACAGTTATTTTAAGCTTATTAGCACAACCAATAAAGACCCTTTACATAGAAAAATCACAAAATGTAATAATATAATAATCCTTTTCATTGATATAAAGCTTTTCAAGGCACTCAAAGACGCTTTACAGAACAAACTGCGACAGTCGTTCAGTTTCTAGTGTGTTTATCCACTGATCTGAAGGTTCGCGGTTCGAATCCCATCCTCGACATAAACATCATTGGTAAAAGGTCAGATCCATTGACCCACAGTTTAGCGGCGCATTTTCAGCTCCCACAGGTGAATGCTGTCATTGTGTCCTCGGGCAAGACACTTAACCCTGTATGAGTGTGTGAATGGGTGAGTGGTTCTTTGAGCTAAAGCGCTTTGAGTGCCTTGAAGGTGTAAAAGCTTAATATAAAACTACGACCATTGACCATGAATGATAAAATAAGTAGAAGTTGTCAGTATATGAACTATGTGCTGCAGTGTGAGTGCTGGATAATTGTAGCAGATGTAATAAAATGGTTGTTCGGGTTTGTATAAAGATGGAGGTTGGCTGGGATGGTTGTAGTGGCTGTCTCTGGTACTGGCCACGACTGAGGTTTGAGTAGGACACAAGACGACGAAGATAAGTGGCAAAGCAGAGCAACACTTCTGACACAGGTAGTTCAAGCCTTATTATAAGTCAGGAATATTTAACGCCATGCTATTTGTAATGTAGTGGTGATTATGGTAGCAGCAGCAGTAGAATTTATTTATTTCTCTAAGTAGATAAGGAAGAGTGATGATATAAAAAAGAATAAACTGTGTTATTAGCCTTCAATATGCACTTTCTTACTTGCCATAAATGTTCTCACAAGTATAATCATCATAATTACTATATCATCTTATATGACATACAGAACAATATTTTCTGGGGTATTTATCATATTTGTTATTTCCTGGCTGTATGATGAGATTTGAGCCATAGAAGGTGGAGTTAATAACTTCTATGACTCACTGCAGATGTAGTAATGGCAGCAAAATGAAACTGTTTCATCTCTTTAGTTAATGCGTCTTGTGTTTTTTACATAATAATATTGTAGATTTAGAATAGTTTTTGTGGTTTAAATGCTCTGCTCGTAGTAGATCTGTCTTAATATATCAACTTATCCTTCCATATGTGATAACTGCAACAATATATTTTAGACTCATTTATCGTGGGCACATTTTCTTTGCAAACATGGTAAGATTTTTGTTATTTTAGGTGTAATATGATAAGATGGTCTTTTAATGATGCTGTCTATTTAAAAATGGTTTACTGGGACTATCCTGTGTTTTTGTTATTGTGTAAGTGGCATAAAGTAGTTTCAATATTATGGTTTATCGCAATAATTGTCTGTAACGATATATCTTGCTTTAAAATGCGTTATCGTGACAGGCCTACCTCTTAGATTCTCGTGTCAGTGGCATGACTTAGTTTCAATATTATAATCATCTATATGTACTTGAGCAGTATAGTTATTGTGACAGGCCTAAGTATAGTTTGTCTTATTTATTCCAACTTTGATGATAATTAAATGTGGAATTTACCATATCGTTATTATCTTGCTCTTTACAGATGCCAGCTGCGGTCCTTGTATAACCCTTTTGTGGATTAAAAAAAAAAATCTTTTTGAATTGCGCCGTGTGATCACAGAAAGCAAACAGTTAGTATTTTCGAAATGACCTTTAGTTTGTGTGCAAAGGGCAGATGGGGCGACACTCATAAAGGTTAATATGCGTTATTCTGTGTTGATAGAATGTCATAACCTTTTGCATGCTGAGTATCATGAGAACGCTTTGCTTTTGTTCACACCAGAGCCAGCGAGGTGCCAGGAACTATTGAGAGTGGGCGAGATGCCATGCCTGTCCTCCTAATCGTGGAATATTTGTGTAAACTCTTCGGCAAAAGCTTTTTACTGTTGCACTAAACAAGGAAGTGCTATAATGAGAGAGGCGCGCATGTACTCTCTCAAATGTCATGTTCTAATGCTGCTTTCCATACCCATTTTCAGCATCAGTGTGATTTGAACCAGTTTGATGTCGTTGTTCAAACCAGGCCAGGTGAGGTGACTTTGGGCCTGTAAAATGAATAACCCCCCGTCCGCCGCCACTGCCGCTTGACTCCAGCTCGGTCTAAAGCAGTGAGGATGTGGCAAAAGTCAAAAATCAATCCAGCTGCCACTTTACAACATAAACCTATTGAACTACAAAGCCAGATGTATTGTAGGTGTATGTAGGAACAAGCACTTGGCAACTCTACTTATCCGTGCGCTTGGGTATACATACAGGTATGAAATGAACATACAGATGCAGTAATTAGTATTTAAATAGCTGACATTTTGACCAGTTCATATTATAATGATGTGATATTTTGTGTTTAGCTCAGCGCTGACACCTTTTGTTGTTCTTGTATTTGTTTGTTAATGTGGCTGCTTTTATATGGAAACTTGGTTGCTATGCCGACGAGTTGATGTGAAGGTTTTGTTCGTCATTTATTGGTCTGTTTTGGAGGCTGGCTCTAGGAGTTGAGACTGTGGATGTTTTGCTCTTGTTTTTTTGCGTGGGTTACGGTCTGCAGTGGCCCTTGTTTTCAGAAAATAAACAACTAGAAGAAATTTTGTGTGTTTGCTTTCACTAAAAACTTTGACTTTGACACAGTTGGGTCAATAGAACACCTTTCGCTTGCAGCTGCCAAATTATCTTGCCAACATTTTATTTAAGTGTAGGTGTATCTAGTAATATGGCCACTGGGAATAGTCCATAGACTGTATAGCTAAATGAACATAGCTAATACGCCATGCTCGGGAGGAGGCCCCGGGGAAGACCCAGGACATGCTGGAGGGACTATGTCTCTCGGCTGGCCTGGAAACGTCTTGGGATCCACTGGAGGAGCTGGGGGATGTGTCTGGGGTGAGGGAAGTCTGGGAGTTCCTGCTTAGACTGCTGCCTCTGCGACCCAGCCCCGAATAAGCGGAAGAAAATGGATGGATGGGCTAATACGCTAGCTGCCACGTTCCTTATAGGAAGTGAGCATGTGAGTGAATACTTCTGGCTCTCTCTCTGTAACTGCTGCTGTCAGACTCATCATTTTGGTCTTAAAACGTTCGTATTAATCCGCTCTACATGATCCTGTTGTTTTTATTTCGCCCGTAAATCAAGATATGAACATTAATAACAGTCCAATCAGGCACCTTCTTTCCCAGAAGTCACTCTGCTCGCATTAGCAACTGGTTTGATTGATAGTGTTGCTAAGTGCCTGCTCCCTGCTAAACCAGCGTTGCGGACGGGAGGGGGCGTTACCATCCACAGCCTCGCTCTGGATTGGCTCTTTGGTTGCTATTACTCCAAATTTGCCCCTATAACTGTTTTATAGTGAGCTTCATTTGACTGGAGCTGGACAAAGTCTGGGGTCTACGTCCAAAACGCACAGTGCCCGGGGCTTTTACACAGTGTATATTTATAATACGTGAATAAATGCAGCTTTCTCACCACAACTGCCAGAAGTGCTGGGCAAAAGTTCAGGGGCAGAAACCCAGGGTCGAGGCACAGGCAGACAAGACAGGAGACAAGACACGATACCAGGTGGGGTGCAGGGTCCAGGGCGGAGGCAGAGCAGAGGAGCGGGAACGAGCAGAAGGCAGGAGTCTGGGAAAGCACAAAAAAAATCCAATGAGCAAGGCAAAAAAGCAGCAACGAGCAGGATACAAAGAAGAGCTATATTCACATAAGACATGCGGACGGTCTAGCACCGGACGTCTGGCTCCCGGTCCTTAAGTACACCCCAGGTGCGGGTGATCAGGCAGATGAGCAGCAGGTGCATGCAGGCGGGACCGGGAGACTCCGCCCAGCTCCAGAGACAGGCAGGCGAGGGAGGGGGTGAGGAGACACAGGAACAGGGATGAGACGGAGACAGGACACAGGAATGGGCGCGGATCATAACAGACTGGAGCTGGACGCTATAGGTGACGTCACACTTACTTAGTCCACTTCTTTATACAGTCTATGGTACAGTCCCAGTAAATGCAGCTTTCTCACCACTGTTTGCCAGAAGTGCCTGAAAGAGCCCTGATCTGGTGTGACCATGGATCTATATAAGAACTGATAAGACTCTCCCCTCTGTCCCCCGTGCGGGATTGATTAGTGGCTGCTCCAGCTCAGAAAGTATCCTCCCATTGAGCACAATCCATTTTTTTGGGAAATTCAAGCTGCTCATGTTCAGCTGACAGGGCATCCACAGCTTTCACAAAAGGTCAGATATATTTTCACATGCACTTTTTAGAACTATTAACTAAGCAATCCTCAAGGCCAGCGCCTAAAAGTTAGCTTCGTAAGATTCGAAGTTAAGCATTTTTTAATTAAACCACGGTGAGCAGTGCTAACAACACCAACGCCATCTTCGGTTCATCTTCTTCCAGATCTTATTATATACTTCCATAATCATTTTATAGACTATAGTCAATAAATCTTGGATGTAACAATACACTCAATACACTCGGCCAATGTGCAAAGCAGCTCTCCTGTTGTAATTCCACAGCAGGTAATTCCATGTGATAGTTGTTTCTCTTCACTAATCACTCACCTAAAGTTGTATTTGGAGTGATTCGTGCATGTTTTGAGCAATCTTTAAGCTTATTTTCAAGACGCCATACTGCTAATCAATCCCTGTTTTCACCGCAGTCGACATACGCCCACTGCTCTCTACTTACTCTCCAATTTTATTTCCTTAACCCTATAGCGTCGGATGCTATTGCTGCCGATAGACTTTCCATTACTGTAACTGGCCAGCACTCACTCCTCACAGCAGGAGGACTCCGGGATCGATAAATGTCACACCATGAACTGCTAAACGTAAGAATAACATGAATTTCAAAAGATCTTTTAGCACATTTAAATACAACCTAAGCTGCTTCAAAGTGCTTAATGTGCCAAATATTCAGATAATAGGATGCATAGGTAAAGAAATAAAACATAAAACTTCCAAGACATCCTGTGTGGCTAGTATTAAATGCCAGGGAGGAGAGGTGGGGTTTCAGTCTAGTCCTAAACTGCATTACAGACTGAAAGGATCTGACAGGCAGAGGGAGGCTGTTCTGTAGTTGTCCATTTTCAAAGCATAATTTCGCTCTCTCAGTATGACCTTGATTTGCCATTAAAGCCAGTGTAGAAACACAAGTCTCTCACAATGATCTCCTAATTGCAAAAGGCTTCAACAACCGCCCCAGTACATTTTATACGCTGACCCATTTCCTTTTGATTTCACACTGGCGGCAGGAAGGGGCTTTCTGCCGTTCTGTTCAATTACCTTTAAGTAAGTGGTCCCGGTAGGTTTTATCAGCGGGGTTCAAAGGTTACAGTTCAAAGTTACAACACTCCTTTTTTGTCAGTATATCACTTGTCTGTAATCATCTCTGCTCTTGGTGCTAACTCTCTGCTTACCGTCCTCCTGGCACGATAATGGCGTTTGTGTAGACACTGCTGTTGACATTGGCAGCTGCATAGACATTTGTCATTATTCTGGGAGCGCTGTTTGTCATCTCCTCTCCGGTCTGCACACAGGGCTCTTTTATGGGAGCGCTCATCGATTGGATTTGAGGGGAGGCTGCTGTCGTCGTCTTTTTAACATGCTGCAGACTGGGTGTACCACTGTACGCTCCTTAAACCCAAAGCCCCTGTAGTTCTCCAACAAAACATTTGAATTACGTTTATATATTCTTCTAAAGATTTTACAACACCCAAAACAACAGTTATATTAGAAGTTTATGACACAGTGATCCCGAATGAGGCGGGAGTAGCTGAACAATTGTGAAATGGTTTATGATTTTAGTGGAATCTATTCTGAGATGTAGCATGGCTCGGTTTGTAGTTTATATTCTTGAAGTCGTAGTTACGTTTATCAGCTTTTTATATTGATACCTTGCACTGACGTCACACTGGGGGAGTTCTGCATGTAGGTCTAAGGCGGAATGTTCAGCAGTTACCCTGAAGACACGATGCAAACATTAGCAAACACTGCCCAAGACATCTCAAAACTCAAGAAAAAACCCCACATTTTTAGGAGCCAATGATCAGTATGAGCTTTTACGGCCCTGTTCAGATGTTTTATTTTCAACTGGTGAGTGGTGACTAACTGCTAACGCTAGCTAACTTAGGGCTGTAATGCTACTTGAGAAGGACTTGCTTAACTCTCCTGTTGTAATTCCACAGCAGGTAATTCCATGTTATAGTCGTTTCCCTTCACCATTTACTTACCCGATGGTGTATTGGGAGTGATTCTCGCATGTTTGACCAATCTTTAAGCTTATTTTCAAGACGCCATGTTGCCGATCAATCCCTGTTGTTACCGCAATCAGCATACGCCCACTGCTCTCTACTTACTTTCTCCAATTTTGTTTCCTTAACTCTTGCGTCGAATGCTATCGCCGCCGATAGACTCACGTTTGCGGACTTTCCATCACCGTAACTCCGCAACCAAATTGTGCTTCATGTAAATTCAAACGGCGTCTCAAAGCAGAGGCATGGGGCTCTTTAAATATGTTACTGTCATTACAGTAATGTGCTTATGTCATCCCTCAAAGACGACCAATCAGAGCGCAGGAGCCGCCGGGGTTCTCCCAGTCAGTTATTTGATGTATCATAGGAAAAATAAGAATAGATATGTAAAATAAAGGTAGTTGTGTGGGGGAAAAAAAAGCAAAAGTACATGCTGATACTTTCTTAAACATGTTTTTTATGGCTAAAAAAAGAATAAAAGTGTAGGCGAGCGATAATGGTCTATAATGTGCTCAGTCCATAGAGCTCCATGCCTCTGCTTTGAGACGCCGTTTGAATTTACATGAAGTGGAATGGGCTCCCGGACAATCTTAAGAACATGGCGGACTTTCACAGTTTTACTTTTGCACTTTTGAAAATTACTGCTATTTTACTACTCTTGCACTGAAAACTGAATATTTTGCACTTTTGTATAATTTAATGTAATTTGTAATGTTTTATTCTGCATTTTTGTGTAATTGAATTTAACTTGTAATGTTTTATTTTTACATGTGTTAAATGTTTGTATGTTGAGGACTGCACATGGAAAATAGCTTTGTGCTAAATCTGGTGCAGCCATCTTTTTAATGTAACTGCACATTGTCCTTCAAATAAATAAACTAAACTAAACTAAAGCATAATTGGTTGCAGAGTTACGGTAATGGAAATTCTTCTACCTCGAGTCTATAGGCGGCGATGGCATCTGACGCTATAGAGTTAATCGATGATAAACACGGGATTCACTAGCGTTGCGTAGTCATTTTGGTACAAATTTTTAAAAATATATAATCCGCTGTTCGCTAACGACTTTTTGTTGTGATGTCATTTTGACGTCAGATCCCATTAGGCACTGCCATTTTTTAACGCAGAAATCAGCGGACGTGTTTCTTCATTTAGATAGAATATTGTGATTTAAAACGTCCAAATTAAAACATAATGATCCACGGGTGTCATAGATTATAGCCACACAGCAGACACACGCACAATAGGTTCTTTTTTAAAACAAAGCTCAGATTAAAGTCTAACTTGAGTAACGACAAAACCAGCGACATTCAGCGTCATTAGCGACAAAGTATCGACTGATTTCGCAGTTTGACAAATGCAAACACTCATTATGTTAACCTGTCTTTAAGATGCTAAAGACAGGTTCACTTGTCTCTGTCCTGAGGAGTTGAAGACCTAAAATCAGACGTCCATCATTCAAGTAAAGGTGCTGCTTTTATTGCTCTGCGTAGTGGCCTGTCGTTATAAGCGCTGTTCATTTCGTCCATGGTGCTGTGTGATTAGCCTTAGGTTCAGTGCTATTTGTGGTTTAGTTTGTTTAATGAACGATATTCACTTCAACCAGCTGATTAGTTTGCCTCTTAGTACTTTGTGTAGGACTTCAAACGGTTCTGTTTAGCTGTGTATATGCCTGACGTTTTTCTTTCTTCTTCTTTTGATGTTAATTTTATGATTATTTATGTCTTGATGTCTTTCTTATTCTGTAAAGCACTTTGAATTACTTTTGTTCAAATTGCGCTATACGAATAAACTTGCCTTGCCGAAGACATTGCGAGATAAAGTGATCCAACCTGTTTCGTTTAAGTTGTTTTAGATCGATATTGTGACTTAAAACGTCCAAAATATAAAATATTGATCCACGGGCGTTATAGCAGACAAAGCATAATGTGTCTTATGACTGACTGCCTTTGTGCGTTCAAAATGTCTTGTTGTTTAAGAAAGAAAACATATGTTGTTTCGTTCTGTGAGAAACAACCACATGACATTACCAGAAACAGCTTGAGGAGCAATTCAGCTGTTGAGACAGAAGTATCTGGCAACGTGGATCATGGTTAGTAATCACCAAGTTAGTAATTGTAATGGTTTGATAAAAGGCCATGGACAATCTGTTGACTCGGGCACAATACAAGACGCTGAAGTGTTTTGTGCCTCCATAATGGCATATTACATATCACCAGCTGTTTACACATTAACACAGTCAACATCTTACTGTGTCATGCCATCTGGGAATTTCAATGAGGCGAGATGTCTTAGGAAAGGTGCATTACTCTCCAGGTGTTGTAACTATCTCTAAAATGCTACACTACAAACCTCTACGATGCTTGACAACATCATTTCTTCAGCTATAGTGGCACATTTTTGTGTAGAATGAAACTATACCACATGATTGTACTGAGAAGTTTCCATAACGGTATCGTCAAACAGCAGGGAAGAAATCTGTTCTGTTCAGGGGCTGATAGATTTGAATTATATTTTACTTCATTCACTGTGGGTTAAGAGGATGAAAACCACTGAAGTGTTAGATGAAGTGAAGGCAAGTTTATTTGTATTTCATAATTTGAACACAAAGTAATTCAAAGTGCTTTACAAAATAACAAAGACATTAAAATCACAATACAACCAATCAAAAAATAAATGATCATCATACAATTAACATTAAAAGAGAAAAGTGCAGAATGAAAATCCACAGCTAAACAGAACCATTTTGAGTCTGGATTTAAACATTGTCAAAGTAGAGGCCTGTCTCACATCTTCAGGAAGACTGTTCCAGGTTTTAGCTGCAGAAAACTGAAACACTGATTCCCCATGTTTAGTCCTGGTTTAGTCCTGGTTTAGTCCTGGTTTAGTCCTGGTTTAGTCCTGGTTTAGTCCTGGTTTAGTCCCGGTTTAGTCCTGGTTTAGTCTTTGTTTAATCTTGGATGAGTCCTGGATGAGTCCTGGATGAGTCCTGGATGAGTCCTGGTTTAGTCCTGGTTTAGTCCTGGATTAGTCCTGGTTTAGTCCTGGTTTAGTCCCGGTTTAGTCTTGGTTTAGTCTTGGATTAGTCTTGGATTAGTCCTGGATTAGTCCTGGATTAGTCCTGGATTAGTCCTGGATTAGTCCTGGATTAGTCCTGGATTAGTCCTGGATTAGTCCTGGATTATTCCTGGTTTTGTCCCGATTTAGTCTTTGATTAGTCTTGGTTTTGTCCTGGATTAGTCCTGGATTAGTCTTGGATTAGTCCTGGATTAGTCCTGGATTAGTCCTGGTTTAGTCCTGGTTTAGTTCTGGTTTAGTTCTGGTTTAGTCTTGGTTTAGTCCTGGTTTAGTCCTGGTTTAGTCCTGCCTCTGAGCACCAGCAGCAGGCCGGTCCCTGAAGTCCTCAGAGTGTGAGATGGTTCATATGACAGTTTGATTTTTACAATGTTTTTTAGATGGTAAAAAGCTGCAGATGTTACTGATTTGATGTGGCTGTTGAAGTTCAAGTCTGAGTCCATTATTACCCCTAATTTCTAGCCTGATTTGACGGTTTTCGAGAGAGAGACTGGAGGTAACTGCTGACACTTCTCTTTGTTTCTGTGGGCCAAAGGTGATGACTTCAATCTTGTCTGAGTTTAGCTGGAGTAAGTTGTTTTAGATCCACACACTGATCTGTTGGATGCAGTGTCAGAGTGAATCCGCTGGTCCATATTCACCTGCTGCAGTGAGACATAGATCTGAGTGTCGTAGGAAATGACTTCCAACTAACTAATCGTAAAAAAAGTTAGCATGATTTAATCACTGTGCTTTGCCTGTTCAAAAAGCCCTTCAGATAGAAGTATAATTGTGTTCTAATTGCTATTAATTGTCATTATTTGTGGTTGAGCAGAGGTTTCAGTGGAGCGTGCTGCTGGCCTTATGTAATACAATCTAATGAAATGCAGTAAATGTTAATTACTACCTGGGTCATTTGTCAAGTCTGTCTCTTGTCAAAGTAATTTTTCCTCAAAGTTTCTTCGTACACACAATTTTCTGTTTCCAGAGTCGCACAAGCTCTCCACACGGGAGCTTGTTTTCGTCATTCAAAAGCATGCAATCACAAAATCAAGCAGAGTAAAAAGGCTACACAGGGAGCCACTCTATTCACCACAAACAAATTTGACAGAAATAAGTTACACAAGAATCCACTGAGCTTTTCAAAGGAAGCTCAACGCACTTAATGGTTTTTAGAGGACAAATCAACTCCAACAACTGGAACAAAGGCTGCATTTATCAGCGACGGTAATAACAGGCAGTGGAATTATACGCCCCCTTCACACCCACAGTGTTACTGCAGCTCGCAAATTTCCCTCTGATGTCTTTCGCTGTGGCTGATTAACTCTACTTCTCCCATTTCCCTAATCAGAAAAGTGTGATAAAACAAAATTGTGGCTCTGAACAGCTCCCCCTATAAAGTAGACATAGCATTTTTCAGATTGCCAACTGTTTGCAATGTGATATTCTTTTAATTAGAAGTAGTATGTAGAGCGCTTGTCTATTGATCCGAAGGTTGGCAGTTTTATCCTGCTCTTGACATAAACATCATTGGTTGAGCGGTGCGATCCAATGACCCACAGGTTTCCAGCTTACACAGGTGAATGCTGTCGTTGTCCTTGGGCGGGATGCTTAAACCCCCCTCGCTCCTAGTTTCTGTGTACACTGGTGTATGGATGTGTGTGTGATTGGGTGAGTGAGTGCCTTGAAGGTGGAAAAGTGCTGTGTAAAAATCTTGACAATTTACCCTCCCACCTCCTGTCCTGGCAACGTGGACCATTACAATAAAAAGATGTGTTGTCAGGGGTGTTAAACTCAAATTCACACAGGGCCAAAATTAAAAACTGGGGCTAAGTCGTGGGACAAACTAAATATTTATTGAAAAATTTCACAATATCTACATGTTTTTTCAGAAAGGGTGGGTTAAATTTGAGTGAGGCCACAGGTAGCAGATGCTTATGAGGGTCAATAGAAGTGTTTGGGGGTCAGCGCCAACACATTTGCAAAGCATTCTGGGATTTGTCGTATTAGTGGTGCATGCACTATACTGCTGCGTCAGCCGGTGAGCAGCTCTAATACATATTTGATATGATCTCACGGGCCAAATCTAATTATATCGAGGGCCAAATTTGGGGTCGAGTTTGACAGGTCTGCTCTAAGTAGTGTAACCTATTTTCTTTTTGACTTTTGCAAATTTCACCTACAAAACCTTAAAATAATAACATTGTTCCTTTGTTGATGGAACAGCACATTGAGACTTAGACTTTCAGCAGTCAGTCAGACGTCAATCTGACCTGGAAGTTGAACTCATGAAGCAGAGCAGACGGGTGCACTGTTTTAATAGATTCCTTTTTCAGACCAAAGTTTAGTTCATTTTCATACCTGACACTTTCGACTGTTCACTCGCTCTCTTCCTCACAGTGGTCAAATGATGCTGCCATGCCGTGTTCGGTCACCTCTTTAAATAGGTTTTGGTGCTGTGTTTCTACGGGTTGAGGCAGGACGACAGCGCCATCTGTAGTCTGACTTCTTGAAAGCATGATTTTTTTGTAATACCACAATTTCAATTTACAAAATGCCCTGTCTTGTCTGTCAATATAGCAGGTGTCCTACAATCACAGCCTTTAAGTCATTCATTTCTTTTGAGTAACATGGTTCCACTCATTAATGGGAATGAATTTGTTATGTAAACTAAATGCCACTATCTCATGCTCCTCTGATGGCGTGGTCCTAAACATTCCCTTTCAACAACCTACCTTCTCAACCTGGTCTGGAATCGCCTCCTTCACAATTACACTTCTTCAGGACAGTACCCCAGGTGTGTGAGAGTAAAAAGCCCCCCTCGTCCTGGTTTAAAGTGCCTATCCTGTCTCTAATCTATTAAAATAAATGATTATAAGACCAGATGAACCTCATTGGAGTATCCGCTGCTTTTGTGATTCAACAGTTGCAATGAAATGCACAGATGGAGCAAGCCTTTTGTTTTAAGTAGCCTATTTCACCAGTCACTGTTCCATTATTATTTGGTGAAGAATCCTTATTGCGTTTCAAAACAACCTGCATTACTGTGTTATTAAAACGATGGTGAGCCCGTCTCATTTGCTTAATGATCCTCTGTCATTTCTTATTGCACACATTAATTTAAAATGTGAGCTATTAAAAGCGACTTTGTTAATGTTTTCAGTTTTTATGAGCTTCCATAGAACTTTAATAAGAGCAGCTCCTTCTGAATCATACTGTATAGAGCGCGTGCCTGTTTTTACATCTCTGCCTAGACATAAAATATATTGCATTCAGATCTCGCCTAGTTATTGCTTCCAACCAGCCGAGACCAGATTTCTCTTGTGTTTATTATTTCTTCTCATATTAGAGCGGGTTTAATGACATTCTGATCTGAGGAGCATAGTGCAAATGCTAAATCTGTGTGTGTCTGTGTGTCTGTTTGTGCGCCTTAGGTCCTGTGGGCGGAGCAGCAAGTCGTGAAGATCCGAAAGAAGAGGGATGTGTTTGAAAACCCCTCAGACCCTGACTTCCCCAAGCAGTGGTATCTGGTACGTACTGCACTCGTTTTACAGCTAATGTTTTATTTAAAGGCACTATACTTGAAACATGAAAAAACTACTACATTTTAAACGATTTGCAGTGGGCCAAAGTAAAGTTACCTTATACATTCTGAGCATCTTAATTATTCCCCACAGTGAATTTATAACCACTTTTCACATCTCTGAAACCAGTGCATAGTTTTGTCATAACGATAAAGCTAAAAACAACCAGCACATATAATATATCTGTACTGGAGCAGGACAAACTTTGCTCAAATACAGGGGAAAAAAATCTGGTACAGGACCTTCATCACGTTAACTTACAAGAACATCCAATTAATAACAATTATGAATGAGCCTAATTGCCCCATTTTGGATTTTCCCTGTTCATATAAGCTGTGTCTGTGCGCAATATCGTTCTGAATTGATCTGGTTAGAGATTTCTAGGGGGAGCACAAATGAATATAAAGTCGTTCATGATGCAAGATAGAGTTACAGCATATTTGCGCTGTACAGCTTCTGCCAAAACATTTGTAGACAATTTATGACTTTAAAGAGCCCATATTACGCTATTTTCAGATCCATTTTGTAATGATGTTTCCTGATCTCAAACGCACCTGGAGTTGTTTCATTCACACCTTCAGAAGAATCATTGGGATAATTTCAGCTCTGAAATTGCCAATCTCTGCTGAAGTAAAGGTAAAACAGTAGCTGTTAACTTGAAAACTACCACTTCACGACATCACAAAGTGGAACAGAGCATTTTGAGCTCTGACTAATAATGCAGGGATACTCAAACATGTGTGAATGAAACAAACACAACTCTGAGTATGTTTTTTGAGGAGGTAACAACATTCTAACATGGCGTAAAGCTCACGAGTCAATGTTGCGTAATATGAGGCTTTTAATTCTTCTATCAGCCTCTGTGATGTGTTTTGGTTTTCATAAGCTGCTTTCACACGGCCAGTGCAGCCATTCTGAGGAGTAATTATTTCTCATCTTGGTTTGTTGAACAGTGGACTACACCAAAGGTCCTTGTGTACACTCACTCCTGTCGATAACTGCATTAGCGTCGACATTTTTCAATTTCTTTCTCCGGTGTAATTATTTTTGATTAGACCTTGAAGGCTTTAAATCCAGCCAAGGCAGCTTAGCATTCAGTACTTTCACTTAGGCAGACTTGTGCAAGATATGAATGTGTTTATTATCCAAATTAGGCAACTTTTTAATCCTGTTTGGACATTAAATCTGCTCTTTCCGTTTTCCTCTACACTATCTCTTTGCATTGTATTGTACAGCAAATCAGATTAAACGGTGTCACCCGAACTGCAGATAAAATGGCCGCCCTGTTTTCTTTGTTTGCCAATTCTAATCTGCTTCAACGTGATGTATTCTGCCTCCTTTGCTTTTCCTTTAAGCACACATGTTACACCTATGGATTACCGACAACAGTGATCATCCCTTTTGCCATTCAGCATTAAAACACTAATCTTCTAGTGTCATTCTGTGTGTTCAGAACAAAACTCCTCACACAGACAGGGAGGTTTTGCCTTACAGTTTGTGCTAATTATTCAAACTTCAATGCCATTTAATTATCTCTTGGAAAATAGTTTCAAATAGCTTCACTCTAGAATTTATTTGTTTTCTCTCACTAATTACTGGTTCATTGTGTGCTTTTTCTAACTTTTAGTTGGTTAAATCAGTTTTGTTGAGCCCTGTGAGGCGACTGCTGGCGTGATCGTGGATTCTACAAGCATAAATTGAATTGAAAAAGAATATGTTTTCAAGTATTTCAGTGCAATGCCAAGGTAAAGTGGTATCTGTCAAGGTAAAGTGGTGGCTAATCCCAGACTTGTCGTATAGAATTTTTTAGTGACGTACCACAGAAGTTTATATTAATACTGTGAGAAATTTCATATGGGCTTATTGACTATATCTAACAATATTCCGCTCACTGTTCCTAAGAAAAAACACATAACAACTCCATTTGGGCATGAAATACTACCTTGGCACCAGCTGCACCAAAGCCAAAGAAACGACAGAAAAAGAGAGAGAGAGAGTGACCAAAATACATGAAGCATTCTTTGAACAATACTTCCATGTGTGTCTCACTGGAAAGGGGCCTCACACTGTTCTGCTGAAGAAGAAGCACTCTTTGCCTGGATTCCTGCAGGTTTTTTTTTCCTTCCCTGACTTCAGTAACTTTTGCAGCCAGAGGAAGCATTCCAGCCTAATGCATTTTTGACTGTTAACTGGCATCCTGTCGTCTTTTTAACCAGGTTGCAGGTCACTGATGCCCAACTTAAGTCACATCATTGCTAAGTCCCTTACACATCACTGGACTCATTTAGTTTCCTTCTACATTCTGATCAAATGCAGAAGTGTCTAGAACTGGACAACAGAGGGTGAAAATCCTCATTCCTAACATGAGACGATCCAATCACAGCCGCTAAACATTCATGACATTATAACTTTTTTTTTTAACCTGAGATAAATAAGAGTTTGGCGTTTCAGTTGTTGGTTCTGCAAAAATCTGCGTTGATTTTCGGTCCTTTGTTTTTTTTCTTTTTTACGTGTAAGCAGCCATGTTTGTTTTTGACACAAACAGACCATGCTTCTCTCTGATTGGTTAATCCACCTGTCAATCACGCCCTCTGAAATCCAGGAGACAGGATACGGCTCCAGACCCACTCGTCTTTGTAAATTTTGTCAAAGCTTGTGGTTCTGGCTGGACAGGCAACTAATTTAGTTGGCTCGGCATTGCTGAAAAGCCACAGAGAACATTTGTATTACATTTGTATTAATGTACACAGCGATACTGGCAGAATACCTTAGTACCTCAGTAATCTTCTAATGTCAGCGCAGGTGGTTACCGGGTTTGCTCCTTCGCTCAATGACTTTTCAAAGTGCCTCGGTGCCTCAGAGCCGGGAAAATCAACATTTTCTTATTCTGCACCATGTTCTTGGAATGATTTATAAAAAATACGTGAAATTGGAATCTTTAGTGTCACAAGTTCAAGAAGAAATGTATAAAAGGTTTGGTAAATTAGATTTTTCTATGTGCTGCCTTGTTCAGGTCATACTTGTAATCTTGAATGATTTTGAACCCCAATGGGACTTTCTGGTGAAATAAAGGTAGGTGTGTACAGGAAACTTAACATCTCCTTTGTGTTTGTGTGCAGTCCGACCCGGCACACCAGGACCTGAATACCAAAGAGGCCTGGGCACGGGGCTACACAGGGAGAGGCGTGGTAGTGACCATTCTGGACGACGGCATCGAGAAGGATCACCCAGACCTCAGCACTAATTATGTAAGTCAAGATTATTGGCACAATGTTAACTTGAAGTATCAGACGCAACAAACAGAACAATCTGAACTTGAGTAGTTTTCAAATTAAATTTTTCTGTGTATTCATAATAGTAATCATTTATTTTCTTTCATGTTCTTTCACTAAAATGAAAAGAACATTTATTCTAATTTCACAACATGCCTTTATGTAAGAATGTATGTAATGCACAAAATGTAAATGCTTTCATTAAATGGACCGACCATATTATAGACAGCTACAGTTTTTCTTTTGCCTTCACACAAAGATGAAAAAATGGCAGGTTTGAAGCATATCAGTGTTGTTTGAAAGTTAGAAAATCATTTCCGGAGCGCTGGAGGAAAATTACCCCTTGAACCCAAAGTTAAATAAAGTAATTCGTTTTGTGTTTCTTCCAGGACCCTGCGGCTAGTTATGATGTTAATGATGGAGACGCTGACCCTCAGCCGCGGTACACACAGCGAAACGAGAACAGGTAATTGGCCAATGGACGCTGCTTCTGAAGATTAGCTCATTACAGACAAGATCCTATTTTCGCAGTCTGAGCACAGCATTTGTTATAATTGCCTCAAATTGAGCTTTCAAACTCGGGGGAGGCGCGTGCTCCTCTGTCTGCTTCAGACATGCTCAAGTGTACTGTCTGAGAAAGAAACTTTGTCACACTACAGGAATATGTATCAGGGATGTCTAAGTGGCCCTCAGACCCACTTTTGTGGATGAATTTGTCCAAATGATGAGAGGTAGTCCTTCTTATTGCAAAGATGAGTAATTCTTCCATTGTAACCTCACATTGTGTGGTATTGTGAACGTATTAAATTATTGTTCTAAGCCTTATGAAAGTGTTGCTCCTCTAACCAGCGGGTCAGAGGGCATATGCCTCGCTGAAGTAAACCTGTTAATAGAAGAATAGACAGAGTGCATGTCTTGAGCTGCGTTTACTTCAGACAGAGGATTGGTTCTTCCTCTTTTCACATTACATTACAATCCAAGTAACATGAATCCATCTACATATTCACATTTCCACATATTAACAATATAACTGTAAATACATTTCTTTTTAATACAAATCTTACATAAAATGAATTAATGTTTTTATACCTTTTTATCTTTAACTTATTTAAACTCGTATCACTATTTATATTTTTAACAATAACCCATGACATATTTATTAATTCACTACGTTCAACAAAACTGACCATTCAACAAGTGTCCATATGATGGCGCTGGTCTCTCCAAACGTAACATGACCCGCCACGTGTTTATAACACTTTTACAATAGCATTTCTGGTGCTTGGTAATAAACTCAAAATGTACACCTTTAATGTACATACCACCCAGTAAATACACTATTGTTTGAAAAACGTTTCATAATGTCTGTAATTAATATTCTTCAAGTGGTTCCTTGCACCGTAGACTGGTTTGGATTAGCTTTACCCACGTTGTACTTCCCTCACACTTGACCACTAGCTTAGCAGGTTAGCATACAACACGATCACATTATACACAAAAACTCTTTGTAAACTCTTGTTACACTTTCTCCTACCGAACTCCGTTTGACCTTTGACATCTTATAACTTTGATACTTCACACAAAAACTTGTGATTTAGTGTTACCAACCTGTTAATAGAAGAATAGACAGAGTGCATGTCTTGAGCTGCGTTTACTTCAGACAGAGGATTGGTTTCTTCCTCTGCAGCGCTCAGTCTACTCTCTACCAACACTGCGTGATATTCGCCATCTACTGGTCAGTGAAGGAACTGCACTTTAACTCAAAAGAGATAATGGAGCCACATGAATTGTTAAATGAAAATAAAATATTAGAGTAAGAAAGTAAAATTTTAAGGGGTGTCTGTTTTTATACTTAGCATTTTTCCGGCCTCTACACTCTCCCCTACTTAAAATAAATGTCTCCTGACATTTCCCATACTAGGATGACTTAATTACGAGAGTGTACCAGTTATAACCATAAGGTTGGGGTTGGAATGGGTATGGGAATGGAATGAAGTTCTGAGGTACATTAGTAGGAACTAAGAGAGGTCTTACATCTGCATTCCAAGGTTGGTATGACGGTTGTCCCAAAGTATCATAAGTAAGTCTCTCTACGGGTCTTACTCTCCTTTGTGTCCTTCTCAAATCCTCCTGTTCTCCCATTATTTCCATCCACATCCCGTTGTCCATGTTCCTCCTGCACCACAACTGGTCCATCCATTTGTTCCTCAACAACCTGTTGTATAGGCACAATTTTCTGCCTCTCAGGTGGGTAAAACTCTCTGGCAGTGGCATCAAGGCTGGTATGATTTTGAGGAGTTTGCTCTGGCCTGACAGGTACTGGTTGCTGGGTATTTTGGTTTGGAAGGATAGGTTCTGTCCGCTGAGGGTTGACAAATCTGTACACTGGAATCTGGCTGCGGAGGTTGTAACGATAAGTGTATTCTTGTTCATCCTCCGAGCTATCATTGTCTGTTTTTTATCTTTGTCTGGATTTGTCTCTGTTCTTTTGGGTCTGTTTTGTTTTGTCTTTTTGACTACAGGGAGTTCTTCCTCCAAAGGCAAGTCATTTACAGGCATCAATAGGTTCCTGTGTAACACACGCATAACTTTATTACCTCTCTCTGCTTGTATTTTATAGACTGGTCCTCTCCTACTCTTTCCACTACTCGGTGTATTGCTGACTCCCAGTAAGCGCGCAACTTCCCTGGACCTCCTCTTTCAGAGAGATTTTTCACTAAGACCCTGTCACCTGGTTGTAATGCAACACCTTTTATGCGTTTGTCATACTGCCTTTTGCCTTTGTCTGATGACTTTTGACTATTGTCTGCTGCTATTTTGTAAGCTACACGCATCCTATCAGCCCACTTTCTAGCATAGGTCTGAGGATTGTGTGTTTCTGTTTCGTTTTTTGTGGTCAAAAAGTAGGTCAACTGGCAACCTTGGCGCTCTACCGAACAAGAGAAAGAATGGCGAGTAGTCCTGTAGACTCGTGCCTTGTGCAATTGTAGGCATGCACGATTTGAGGTAGGTGATCTTTCCATTCACTTTTTTTCTCCTCCTGTAGGGTACGGAGCATTTGGAGTAGTGTACGATTCAGGCGCTCCACAGGGTTGCACTGCGGATGATACGGAGTGGTTCGTGAGTGAGCTATCCCAGACAGTTGTTGTAATCTTTGGAAAAGACTGTTTTCAAACTCACGTCCCTGATCGTGATGCAGCTTTTCTGGATATCCGAAACGTGGTATAAAATCTTGGAAAATCTTTTCTGCAGCTGTTTTACCTGACTTATTTCTTGTAGGGTACGCCTGAGCAAAGCGAGTGAAATGGTCAATAAGCACCAAAATGTACTCGTACCCTCCCTTGCTCGGCTCAAGGTGCAAGTAATCGATAGAAACTAACTCAAAAGGAGCACTGGTTGTGATAGTTCCCATAGGAGCTCTCTGAGGGACATTTGGGCGTTTTTGTTTGATGCACAGACATTTCTTAGTCACATAGTCTTCAATGTCTTGTTGCATATACGGCCAATAAAAACGTTCACGGGCCAAATGAATCACTTTATCATAGCCAACATGGCCCATGTCATTGTGCAAGCTCTTTAACACTAGTGACCTTAACTGTTTCAGGGAGAACAAGTTGTTTGTTACGTTCTGTTTTTCTGTACAATAGTCCATTGTCAACTTCCAACTTATTCCACTCGTACAAAAGTCTCCTTGTTTGTTTACTCATTGTGCGTTTTTCTTTCTCATTTGGTGTCCATCCTTTGAGTTTGAGTGAAATTATTTCTTTGAGTGACTCATCTTCCTGTTGCGCAGCTCTGATGTCTTTGGGTGTCATGCTCAAAACACTGTCTGTTGGTGCATTGTTGTCATTAGAACTTAGTTGTAAAGCAGCTATCCAAAGGCACATCATTGTTTTGGGCTGCCTTACTACCTGCCACACTGCGAACACTACTTCTGGCAAAACTGTTTCGGTATACTCGCCCATTTGCTGATCAAGATCTAATGGGTGTCTGGACAACATGTCAGCATCTGCGTTCCTTTTCCCTGGTCTATATTTGATATCAAAATGGAAGTCTGCTAACTCCCCGACCCACCTATGACCCACGGGCATTTAACCTGGCTGAACTGAGTACATAGGTTAAGGGATTGTTATCTGTATAAACGGTAAAGGTTGGAGCATAATACAGATAATCACGGAACTTATCGCAGATGGCCCATTTTAGAGCTAGGAACTCGAGTTTACCAGAATGTAAGTGATAGTTTTTCTCGGCAGTGTAAGAGTTCGCGAGCCATAGCCAATCACTTTAAGTCTGTTTTCTTGTTTTTGATACAAAACCGCTCCCAAGCCACTGTTTGACGCATCAGTGTGTAAAACAAAAGGAAGGTCAAAATCGGGATAGGCTAAAATGGGCGGATTGGTCAGAATGTCCACAAACTTTGACACAATTTCTTGATGTTCACTTGTCCAAATTATTGGTGTCCGGGAAGGCAACTGGTTTTTGTCTCCTTTCTTTATTGGTTGTTTACCCCTTCTTGGTGCTGGTTCGTATTCACTGTTAGAGTTCTTAGAACTCTGGAGGAGTTCAAACAAGGGCCTCGCCAGTCGTGAGAAGTCCTGGATAAATGAGCGGTAATAACTCAGGAATCCAGTAGAGTTCTGAGCTCTCCAACTGTGCGGGGTTTCTTATCTTTTCAGAGCAATTACAGCATCCAAGTCTTTTGGGTCTACCTGTACCCCTTCGCCTGACACTAGCCTACCAAGGTAACGTATTTGCTTTTTGAATAATTCACACTTGGCTGGGCGGAGTTTTATACCATGTTGTCTCATTCTACAGAGGACTTGTCTGAGATGCTCTACATGCTCATCAAAGGTTTTAGAGTAACACAGTACATCATCTAAGTAAGGCACGCAACACTCATCTCTGATCCCTTCTAACACGCCCTCCATACACCTCTGGAATGCGGCCGGTGCGTTAGTTAAACCAAACGGGATCCGCACCCACTCATACAGACCCCAGGGTGTGCTAAAAGCAGTTAAGTGCCTTGACTCCTCGCTAACGAAACCCTGATGATATGCACTGCCCTGGTCCAAGATGGAGAACCAGGAATTTCCTCCGAGACTATCCAAAAGATCCTGTATCCGTGGCAACGGATGTCTGTCAGGTACAGTTTTTTTCCGGTTGAGCTCACGAAAGTCTACACATAAGCGTAAAGCATTGTCCTTTTTACGCACACACACCACTGGTGACGAATGAGCGGACACCGATTTCTTGATCCAGCCCCTGTTCAAGAGGTTTTGCACGTACTCCTTTACTTCGTTGTACAGTGGTCTTGGAATGGAGTTGTAACTTTTTTGCACAGGGGTGTTGTCAGTGGTGTTGATTTTTAACTGCAGTCCAGGAATACATCCGATGTCTCCTTCCTCACGAGCAAACACATCAGACTGTTCATAGAGCATTTGGCGGACAATTTCCTGATCAGTCTCTGAGAGATGGTCTAAGTTAACATTTGGATGCCATCTCAAGGATGAAGGGCAGCATTTAAAGTCTCTTTATCCTCGCTTTGACTGTCACATGCCACTTGAGTTGCAGAACAAAATACTTGGTTGGTTTGATCGACATTTCCAGAACTAATGTTTATTGGTTTGTATTCAGAAACCTGCTCAATAAGCCCTAACAGAGTCTTTGGATGCACGAAAATGTCATGTTTTGTTGAGTTCTGGATTGGGATTTTGACAGTCTTTGAAGCACCAGAGGGTACATCAATAAGAGCTGGGAACAACTCCAATCCCTCCGTTAAGTTACATTTCACGGCTGGTTCAAACAACATTCCTCCTCCAAGAAATGTTCTGATGTGACATTTGACCATACAGATTTGGTTACTGTGGACAGTGAGCCCTTTTTTTCCTACTCTCACTATTGGACGTTCTGGTTCATTTCCAATGGACTTTGTGTGGACGGCAGAGATAAGTGACTCAACATTACACTTCTGGACCTTAAGGGTCTCTGACAGTAAATCCACTAGGCTTATGTGGTTACTGTTGTCACCGTTTCCCATTATTATCTCTTGTATTACATTAAAGCCCAAGAGAGGCGCGCTTACACTTTGTTGGCTGACAAGCATTGGGACATAGAGGGATACAGAACCATAATGTGGACTGGTGATCTCGAGTAGAACTTCGATCCACCCTTCAAAGGGAACATCTGTCCCATTTGCTGCAGTGACTTTGAATGGATAGTCTGACAATAAACTTTCAAGTGGCTGTATTCTCACATTTGGCAAAGCTGTTTGTACCCATGACTTTTCCACAATGCTAACTTGTGCCCCACTGTCTAATAACATCTGTAGTGGTACTCCATTTAACTGGCAACTGATCATACACCTACCGCCAATAAGTTGTGCCACATGCCATTTGTTGTTCACCTTGTGTGATTTCTGGGACTTGGCAGTAGTTGTGGTTTGGTTTTGTTTCACCTTTTCAGTGGAATGGGACTCTAATAGCAGGACGGTCGCTGGTGGTCCCTCCCCTGCGACCTCCTCCCGTTTCCCGACACACTGCTTTGCTGGAGGCAGCCTATTGCTCTGTGCCCCTCCTTTCCGCATCTGAAACAGTGAGTACAGTGTTCAATCTTTTGAGTGATACATTTTTGGCACTTTCCTTTTGTTTCAGGTTTTGAACTTGGCTGTTTTGAGACAGGGGTTGTGGAACGGGTGCTATCAGTTACAGCATTGACCATTGGGGTAAGGGCCTTTTCTAAATTTTTGGTTAGAGAGGACACCTGAGCTGTCAATTCTTGTATAGCAGCCCGATTGGCTTGGACTTCGGTTTGCATTTTAACTGAATTTTTGTCTTTCTCTCCGGGTGCTGTATTAACATTGACAGTTTTCAGTTTTTGACTTTGCCCCAATCTACTTTGTCTCTCTGCCTCTTCACTCATAGCTTTTGAAATGAGCTCCAAAATGGAGTCATCTGTGACACCCAGATCTGAGATATGAGGTTTAAGATCTCGTCTGACAAATGAACATTTTTCATTCATACCCTGATACAGTGAATGAAGGAAAACACCTTGTACCAATTGACTATCATAATGAAAACCACTACTGTTCTTGGATGCAATCAGCACACGCTGTTTAAGACCCATAAGCCTATAAATAAACTGTTGTGGCGTTTCTTTGTCACACTGCTTCGCATTGCTCAGCTCCTGAAATAATTCAGTGCTGCTCTTCTCCCTTAGGTGTGCTTTCAAAAACGTTTTAACTCAGATACTGTAAGGCTATCTTTTGTGACAAGCATGTCTTTAAAAGTACCAGGCTTAATTATCTTCAACACTGTTCTAATAATCTCAGTCTCTGTGAAGCCTTCATTTAACCCTTCATCAATCTGTTTACACAAAGTATTGTAACTCAAATCAGAATCAAAATCAGAAATTTGACACCATGAACCTTGTACTCTCTATGTGGTAAAAGCGATTTGAGTTCAGACAGCTTGACTAAACCTGTAACTGGATCAGCGACTACTGATGGAGATGGCGAATTCACTGTGACGACTGAAGGTGCAGCATCCTCACTGGTCACAGGAGCTACAACGACCACTTCACTGTCCGGCAACACCACCACAGCGACTTCCTCCACAGCTGGTTGTGGCGATTGCAGTTCTCCGATGAGGTCATGGAAAGCAAGCAGGCGAGACATCCCCTGGTCCTCAAGGCACTTCAGTTGTGGACTTCTCAGAAAGTCAACAATGAAGTCATAGAGTTCCACTTCGGTCGATTCTGCACCTGGCAATTCTTCTTCCACCTCATCTTTGAACGACTCTGCCAGTTTGTAGAGAAGATCTCTGCTGCGGGCACTGATCAGCTGGTGAAGTTCTTGCTGGATCTCCCATCTCAGGTCACGTAGTACAGACATGGCTGATACTCAGGATTCTGTTGCTTGGATTATCAGCTCGAAACACGTTGTCAGCTTCCCTTGGTTCTTCATTGATTAGCAACGGACAGCGCGGATGGCGCTAATCCCGGACGAGCCCCCAAAATTGTTGCTCCTCTAACCAGCGGGTCAGAGGGCATATGCCTCGCTGAAGTAAACTGTTAATAGAAGAATAGACAGAGTGCATGTCTTGAGCTGCGTTTACTTCAGACAGAGGATTGGTTCTTCCTCTTTTCACATTACATTACAATCCAAGTAACATGAATCCATCTACATATTCACATTTCCACATATTAACAATATAACTGTAAATACATTTCTTTTTAATACAAATCTTACATAAAATGAATTAATGTTTTTATACCTTTTTATCTTTAACTTATTTAAACTCGTATCACTATTTATATTTTTAACAATAACCCATGACATATTTATTAATTCACTACGTTCACAAAAACTGACCATTCAACAAGTGTCCATATGATGGCGCTGGTCTCTCCAAACGTAACATGACCCGCCACGTGTTTATATAACACTTTTACAATAGCATTTCTGGTGCTTGGTAATAAACTCAAAATGTACACCTTTAATGTACATACCACCCAGTAAATACACTATTGTTTGAAAAACGTTTCATAAATGTCTGTAATTAATATTCTTCAAGTGGTTCCTTGCACCGTAGACTGGTTTGGATTAGCTTTACCCACGTTGTACTTCCCTCACCACTTGACCACTAGCTTAGCAGGTTAGCATACAAACACGATCACATTATACACAAAAACTCTTTGTAAACTCTTGTTACACTTTCTCCTACCGAACTCCGTTTGACCTTTGACATCTTATAACTTTGATACTTCACACAAAACTTGTGATTTTAGTGTTACCAACCTGTTAATAGAAGAATAGACAGAGTGCATGTCTTGAGCTGCGTTTACTTCAGACAGAGGATTGGTTCTTCCTCTGCAGCGCTCAGTCTACTCTCTACCAACACTGCGTGATATTCGCCATCTACTGGTCAGTGAAGGAACTGCACTTTAACTCAAAAGAGATAATGGAGCCACATGAATTGTTAAATGAAAATAAAATATTAGAGTAAGAAAGTAAAATTTTAAGGGGTGTCTGTTTTTATACTTAGCATTTTTCCGGCCTCTACAAAAGGGACAGAAAGCTGTGTTCAGTGACTCACTCTATTAACCTCTTTGGCCTTTTGCTTTAATATGTTTGTGGTGAAACAAGTTTGGACAGAGGACAGCCATGTAATAGAACAACAACAGGGAAAAAAATGCATTCAAAATAACCAAGATAAAGGGTCCTTGTTTATAGTTCACTGTAGCTTGGCAAATTCTATTGGAATCAAATCTCTTATGACACAATCTTTTGTGATTATCCTCGATTTCTCTCTTGTAGAAATTGACTGGAATAATCGACAAAACAAGCCCAAACGTTGGCAGAGCTTATCGCCCATGAGCTGCCTTGCCTGGATTTGAACAGTATCTGCTTTAGCCATGAAAAAAACGTGACCTTTACTCACTGGATACACGCTCTACCTTTCTGCCAGTAAAAATGTATTCTGTAATTGGGTCGAAGAATCAGCCTGATATTTGTTCTTTTTATTCACATTGCATTGTTTTGTTTTTTTTTGCCATGGGTGATATATTTATTTCTCGAGGGCCCAGTCTGCTTTGTTTGTGCAGCTCTGGTCTCTTTGTCCTATCCCCGCAGTAACACATGAGAAGCCCCCAGCCTGCCTCAGAAATGCACATTCGTATTTCTCTCAAATCTCCCTCCTTCTCTGGGACGCCTGCCAAGTCTTTTTGTACTTTTTAGTTTGTTTGTTATTCTTGTTTATTTCAGCTTTGAAGCGTCATATCCACATGGAATTGGATACTGGGAGGGGCGAAGAGACAAAGGAGCTTAACACATTTCCGTCAGATTGAAAGAATAGATTTGTGTCTGGGTTTGAACATGGGCATTGCTAATCCTAGTCTGCTCTGTCAAGGTGTTTCCTCTCTGTCCTCATTTGAATATTGACGCATCCATTTCCTGCATTTTTATTTTAGAGCGTGGTTGGCATCAGCAGTTTTTTGAACACAAGCCTTGTTTCGAGTCCTTGATGTGAAGCGGGGCAGAGCGACCCAAAGCCCCTTCTGTCAGAGCAAAGAAGATCCCACTCTGTCCCAGTGATAGAACAGACCTCTATGTGGCTGGATCACTGCCCCTCTTCTTTCTATGGAGCGCTGTCCCAGCAGAGAATCCATTATCCAAATGGCAAGAGCACATTGAAGCACATGCGTCATTAAGTATGTTTACGGACTCGGAGAAAATCTAATTATTGGCAGGAAACGAAAGTACATATAAAACAAATGCATTTCTCAGATTAATACAAAATATCTTAAAATTCAAGCTGCTTCTTCAGTTCTGGTCAGATCACTGGTGGACACTGTCTTATATCTATTTGAAGGAAGGAACTAGCTACATAGAAACTAACACACCAGCCATATTTTACATAATCATTCAGGCCCCTAATAGGTTCTCTCACACTTATTAGCGTAATGTCTAACACTATTCTTGTCCTTGTTTTGATTTTGTTCTTGATTTTGAGATATAGGAGATAAATGATGTCTAAACCCCTTCTTCCTATTCAAAGATGGACTGTCTTTCCAAACAAAAATAGCTTCTTTAACTCCCATCTCAAACCATTTCTTTTCTTTGGCTAAGATCTGTACCTCACCATCTTCAAAGCAGTGGTTAGTGGCTTTGAGATGGAGATGTACAGCAGACTGTTGTCCTGAGCTGCTCTCACGATGATGTTGGTATATTCTTTTATGGACTGACTGTTTATTTTCTCCAGCATAACGCTCACTGCAGTTTTCACCACCCCGAATGCAGTAGACCACATTACTTTGTTTATGGCTCGGGGTTTTGTCCTTCGGTTGAACCAGTTTCTGTCTTAAAGTGTGTCTGTGTTTGAAATAGACTGGGATTTCCTGCTGTCTGAAAATTCTCAGACGCTTTTCAGACACACCAGCTGTGTCGGGAATTGTCACACCTTTTTATTCTATCTTCTGATTCTCTGTTGTCCTGTTTTGTAGCTCTCTTAGATCTATTGAAGTCCCATTTTGGATATTTACAAGCCGAGAGGGTTTTCTGCACATGGTGTTCTTCTTTCACTTTTCCCTCAACAACACATGCAGAAAGTGCTCGGTCACGCAAAACGTCTTCACTCTAAAACTTTTGTCCAGTTGAATATTTTTTTTACTATGGATCACACCTGGACAACTCTGCGATTGCATAGTCATTATAGTGTTTATCACATTCTAGTGTTTATCCAGGGTGGAGCACTGTAATCTCATGTTCAAAGGTTATATATTACACCAAACTGACTCTTGTGAGCTTTAAGTTATGTTATAATGTTATCTCTTCAAAAATATACCTGGAGTTGTGTTTTGTTTTAGTCGCACGTTTGAGTAACACTTTATTATTAGTGGGTACATCTCTAAAGCTCAAAATGCTCTGTTCCACCTTGTGATGTCATTAACCTTTTACCTTTAGTTTAGTAGAGATTGACAATTCCAGAGCTGAAATCATCTAAATGATTCTAGTGAAGCTGTATAGAGGTGGAACAGCGTGTTTTGTGTTTGACAGAAGAATACAGCCTAAATATGCAAGATGTGTGTGTTAAATGTGTGTAAATGAACCAAAACACAACTCCAGGTCTGTTTGTGATGAGAAAACATCAAAACACAGATCAGAAAATAGTGTAATATGAGCCCTTTAAAAACAGTAAGTTAAAAAATGTCTGTCCTTTATAGT
This sequence comes from Periophthalmus modestus, assembly GCA_019594935.1. NCBI lineage: Eukaryota > Metazoa > Chordata > Actinopteri > Gobiiformes > Gobiidae > Periophthalmus > Periophthalmus modestus. The sequence continues at coordinate 31,286,440 of JAIEZT010001390.1, forward strand.
TTAATGTGTTTATCCATGATTGGGACTGACACAAACTGGAGTGTTTGAAGTTTTAAATGATTGTGATACAATTTATAAGAGGATTTACTAATATTAAACCAGCTAATTACATATTGCCTAACCCATAACCATCATACCAGGGTCGCTGCATCAAAAATCAGATACTAATTGATACTAAAACAAGTATCAAAATTAAATACTCATTTGAGCAGATATCGCTACAAAAATATCACATCCACAGGACAGAAGTAAATCCTTTTTGACTAGTTTTAGAGTCGTCTTTAGCTCAAAACAAGTATCAGATTACACAGATAGAAATACAGATATAACGCCACATGGTAATATGAATAAAGTGTTATTATTTAATGTTGAAAATCACATTCTGATGTTTAAGTAAAGAGTGTTTTTCATTATCATTCTGGTATCGGAATCAGTATCAAGTCTATTGCTTAGTATTGAAATCAAGTTTGAAATTTTAGTGTCCATACCGGGAAGTCAATACTGTTATTAGCTTTCGTAGCAACACTGCTATCTCCAGATCACCTGGAAGCAGCCTTAATGTATTTAGTAGAACATTGGCTATGCACTTTGCTGTATACGTGCATAGCCATGGACCAATCTCATTTCATGACCAAGCAAGCCACAATCTATAAAATGGGATTACGGTACTGCTGCTTCCATGTTATCAGAGAAAACCCATTACCAAACCACAACAAGTGCACCCCCATCCCACCACACAGGTCAGTGATATTACCTCAGCTCGTCTATAAATCAGGAGGTCAGAGCTGTTCCGATGACCTGTGAACAAATTTGACACTAAATAATTCAGGCTTTACATTAAGATTATATAAATGTATTCATGCCGGCAATTTGCGAAGGAGACTTGGAGGTGGCCGTTTTGCACAGAAAGGGCCCGTCATCTGTCCCACTGACATCCCACGATCATTTTAATCAAGGCGTTCAACATGTTCCTTCCTCTCATGCTGCAGATTGGTATTCTCTTGTTGAAGAGGCTAAGAGGCCAAGTGAGAAATCCATTTGTGCTCAATCAAGGGAGATTGTCTATTTTTTCTGCTTCCCCTGTTTGCCGGTAACACTTATTTTCATGTTTGTCAGCCTGAGATGGATGTTGTGCATGGGCAGGGTGCAAAGGACAGAGCGGATTGATTTCAGAGCCTTTTACAGAGGTCTAAAGGAGAGATAAAAATATCCCTCATATTTGTATGTCCAGGGGAAATAATGATGCCAGTGTGTCTTTATGTAGCTTTAAACATTATGATTATGTGTCTCGTACTGGTAGACATTTAATTTTTACATATTTTTGTAATTATTGCCTTGGTCTGTGGGACGATTGTGGTAAATAATTATCAGTTTTACATCTGTAGTAGTTTGTGGAAAAGAGGTTGAGAAGAAAAGTCGAAAAATACAGGATGTAGCACCGAGTTTTGAAAAGGAATAGCTCTGATTATGTCATCAACGTGGAAAATTCCATCCACAATAGGACAATTTACACGCAAGGAAGGCAAACAAAATGGAGGCGTTGTCATTTGTTTCTATTAGTCTAATCATATTTTGGCATTATAGTTGCGAGGTAACAGACTGACCTCAAGGAAGTATAATAAAGATGGAGTCCTATTATTTTCAATGGCCTGTGTTCATTGGCGCATGGGCCCAAAAATTATTTCCTCTTCTGCATTACCTCAGTATGGGCTGACACCTCCCACCATGTGACGTCAGAATCAGAGCGATGGATGCTAGAGCGGAACTAGCACAGGCTGGACTGGGGCTAGGCTAAACCTTACAAAGCTAACTTTTAGACGCTTTGAGGAACTTTGTGAAAGCTGTGGATGTCTTTTCAGCAGAACACAGGCAGTGTGGATTTCCCAAAAATGCATTACACTTTATGGTAGGATTTTTGTCTTGGCCCAAGGTTCTGGGAGCTGCAGTACCTATGGAGCGGCCACTAGAGGGCCAATGTCTTATCCAGTTCTTATTATGGATCCATGAATTACCACTACATGTTCTATCAGCTGTCCATGTTCAGCTAAGAAGTAAATGATATTCACCCAACAATAACAAGAAAATGAGGTAAGATTTTTAGTAAACTATAAAGATTTTAACAGTTTTAGTCAAATGAATAGTCTAATCGGGCACATGCAGTTTTTAAACAGAACACAGAAAATCTACATGTAAAGCAGGTATACCTTTCAGTATTTGATGTAATTGCCTTTTTCTGTTCTCCCCCAAAGTGTTTCCATTATATTGACTTGGCATTAATTTGTCCACAAATTGATTCACGTGGGTCCATTAAGTCAGACTCTCCTCTTGAGATAAGACTTTTTATTGACTGGGTTTATTAAAAATGATTGGCTCAAGTGCTTTGTCGTGCCTTCACTTTAAACCAGCTCCATCGACACCTGATTACTGAAACGCATCACTTTGAAGCAGAAGAAGAAGATGAGTTGTTTATGGTTAATCTGCTGTTGGCATTGACCATGACCATGGCGGCTGTTAGTAAAGTGCCTTTCATTCGATTGCTTTGTCCTTTATGGTAAACAGTGTATTGTTTCACCAAGATGCCCCGTCAGCAGTAAGGCATTATATACTGGAAAATGGTGACAGCTCCATGCTCCCAGTTCCAAGAGAAGATCCATAGCTTAAGGTCTAAATACATTAATGCTTCGTTGACTTGAGTCAATATCACCAGCAATCCCAGGATTAAGAGCTGGAAAGCCCTGCACATATTATCTCGTATAGTTGATTTATGTGTGGGAACTATAACAATTTACTCAGTGGTGAAAGAAGTATTCAGTTTTGTTTAAGTTAAGGTACAAATACAGAGGAAGTAAAAGTATCAACTTAAGCAAAAGTATTTAAGTTTAAAAATGTACTTTAAGAGTAAAAAGTATTTCACACAAGTGCTGTTCATTTGTTTATGTGTTAAATGTAGTGATTTGATGAAAAAAAAAAATATATATATATACATATTTTGGTCAACAGTAATAATACGAATATATTTCTCAAATTTTGTTATGAATTTCTGTATTTTTGTTTCCTCAAAGCCGAAGATGAACTCAAGCTTCCACGAACATGGTAAAAAATAACCCCTCAAATCATATGAAAACTACTTTTTACATTTGAGTCCAGTTCAAAAATGTAGTGGAGTAAAAGTAAAAAAGTATCCACTGTAAAATGTACTTAAGTAAAGCACAGATACCTAAAAATTCTATTGAAGTACAGTACTTTACTACGACTACCAGCGCTGGATTTACTTCAATGAATTGATAAACATTACATTGCGCAGTGGGACATTCTTTCATTTTATTTTTATGATAAGATTCGTCCCTGAATGGAGAAATTCAAGTGTTCAAACGTTTAAGAACAGCAGGGAAGGACGCTAGAGGATACAAACAGGCATAACAATAATAAAATAAAATGCAAGACTTGTAGCTTAGTACAGTTTATGGACAAGAATAAACAGCAGCTAGTGACTTCAGTGTATTGTACTTATTGTTTGATTGCAACTGATTGGAGAAAATTAAAACTAAAACTGGAGAAAGAACTATTCATGTCATTATCACAGACGGTATAAAGAAGTGGACTAAGTGAGTGTGACGTCACCCACAGCGTTCGGCTCCAGTCAAATGAAGCTCATCGAGGCTGGAGCGGTTATAGAGACGGAATTGGTGCAGAGTTCCACGTTTGGAATTCCGACTGAGAGTATCATAGCAACCAAAGAGCCAATTAGGAGCAAAGCTGTTGAAGGTAAAGCCCCTCCCCACCCGCAGCGCTGGTTTAGCAGGGAGCGGCCACTTAGCAACGCTGTCAATCAAACCTGTTGCTAACGCTAGTGGGAGCGACCTCGGGGAACGAAGGTGCCTGATTTGTCTGTTATTAATGTTCATATCTTGCGTTATGGACACAATAGCAAAATAAAAATACCAGGATCATGTAGAGCGGGTTAATATGAACATTTTAAAACCAAACTGACGAGGCCCCACTGCAGCAGTTACAGAGAGAGGCGACAGTTTTTCAATGCAAAGTGAATTCGAGACGGAGTCGATGGAGCGGGAAGCGGGCCCATGCTCACTTCCTATTTGGAACACGGCAGCTAGCACATTAGCTATCTCCATTTATCTACACAGGCTATGGTTATTATTCCCATTTTGGGTTGTTTGTCGGCCTGTCGCGATAATTACTACATCGACATATCGTTCAGTGCATGATAGCTGGAACAAGAGTTGTAGAAGGTTGAATCACAAACTTCTAATTACTATTCTAATAACTGTTCTGTATATGGGGTAATAATTCTTCTTTATGGTTTGGTTTCAGTATTGTCGTTTATTGTCTATATTTTACTCCAACAATATATCGGCACTTCTGAATTTGTCATCGTGACAGGCTCGGTTGTTTGGGTTATAGTGCGTCCAAAGCCGAGGTGTGGATGACACCTTGGTTTTCCCTGACATCTCCTGGGTGAGAGTTATTGCTGAAGGAGGCACGAGTCAAATCATATGTAAATTTATACATCCCAGAGCTGTCAGCAGAACACAGAAAACTGACAGAGGTCAATACATTATCTGTAAACAGAGACAGCTGGTGCTAGTGAAATGGTGCCACTGTCAGAACTATTATGTTTCTCATTCACTGGTCGAGCGGTTCATTTTTCTTATTCTAGTCCACTTCAGATGAACGGTGAAGTTAACTCATGGACGACTGATGCGACCGATATTTGACCTAAACCTTGAACATGGTCGTTTTGTTTTATAAAGTTTAAAATACAGTGTGTCCATGAAGTCTCTTTACGATTTTTAAAATGTGATGAGATATGTTCATTAGATTTGTCCCGTTGTACTCAGTGGTTATAAAAGCTTTTAATCACATCGAAGTCTCTGGATTTCTTTCTGTGGGGTTATGTTAAAGTTATGTTAAAAATGTCTTGTATCAAACTAAGACATTACTAAAGCAAAAGACACAGATGTGATTGAACCATTGATGAGGCTCTGCTACAGCGAACATGGTAAGAAATACTGGTACTATTTTGATGTTCTTCGTGCAAACTAATGGTGCTCATGGAGAGGTGTATTAAATGAGATAAAACTTGAGAGCGCACTGACTGCAATAGAACAAGTCTGGTTAAGATATCTAATCAATTGCCTTTGTAATACATTTTTTATTGTAAAGAGACTGTATTTTTCCTCTCCCTTCTCTCTTTGAAGCATCTGTTCAGAACATTGTATGAATGAACTCTTCAATCATAAAAGTTTTTATTTAACCAGGAACAAGAGCTGAGAACTAACCCTAACTATACACTGTGAGTCATTGGCTGAAAGCTTTTTGGCAGCCTTGACCCAGCAAAAATACACGAATAAAAAATAACGAAATAAATATATAACTGCCTGTTAAGATTGTTTTATTAACGTCACTAAACTCAAGCCTCGGGAAGATGTAAAAACTGCCGTTGGCTTGAATAGTTGCGTGGGTGATGTGTCCTTGGTCAATCAACTGCAGAAAAAAAAATCTCCTTATACCTGAAAACGTTGGCTATTTCATGTGCAAATTCAAACAGACATTTCCCACACTGTACCTGTATTTTCTGTGCCTGCTGTATTAGCATCTCCGCACCTCCGCTCAGTCTGTAACGCCGAGAGGTGGAGGCACCGCCAGGACACATCAGAGCAGAGGAGAGAAACAAATGGAAACAGACGGCTTCCCACCGCCACGTCTGTTTCTGCTTCTCCAACTGACTTAGCACATCCATTATTTAAGTCTTACTCTTTAAAACAAAGCAAAGTCCCCATCCCGCGCCAAGGTCATGGGGCTGTACCTACAGAAACACGCAGCAGGCTACCACAAATGAACTTCACACTACGCCTGTCACGATAACAACATTTGAAGTGTGATATTGTTAAAGTAATAGGGTTGGGTAGAGTTGAAGCTGCTTCTTCAGTTCTGGTCAGATTACTGTTGGACACTGCCGTATATCTATCTGAAGCGAAACGTCTTCACTCCTACAACTTTTTGTCCAGTTGACAGATTTGAATTTTTCTTTTACAATGGATCATACTTGGACAACTGAGGGATTACACAGACATTGTTGAAGTGAATACAGATGATAAATGATAATATTTAAAGCAAAATTATGTCCCAAAAAGCATTCTAAATGTGCAGTACAGTGGTCCCTTGTTTATCACCCGGGTTACATTCTAAAAATAACCCGCAATAGGCGAAATCCGTGAAGTAGTCGACTTTATTTTTTACAATTATTTTATGTTTTAAGGCTGTAAAAACCACACACTTAATACAGTTTTCTCACACAGGCATCACATTTCTCTCTTGTTTAAACACTCTCAAAGTGCAAATCTTCATATATTATATCCCTCTTCCTCGATAACCACTTTAAATGTGTTGTTCACCTGCCTCTGCTCCAGCGGTATCCCCAGAGGTGTTTTGTTGGGGAGAAAATTTGCAAACATACAGCACTTCAGAGTCACACTGCGATCCAACATTTATGTAACTTTGGCTGAACACATTCTGTACTGTACAGGAGACACGGAGGAGACTGATGGACAATGGTCTACAGTCCCTCAGCCAATCAGGACACAGAACACAATGGTCTACAGTCCCTCAGCCAATCAGGAAGCAGAACACAATGTAAGTTCATACTATGTGGGGGGAAAAAAAGCATGCAAAATTGCACACAAAAAAAATAAAAAAAATTGGAAAACAGCAAAACCACAAAAGGTGAACCGCGATATAGTGAGGGACAACTGTATTGTAAAGTACAGTGTAGTGTGTAGGACAGAAAAAATAAGCAAAATGGTCCCTCTAGTACAAAGAAAAGTACTCAAGATAAATATTGACCCCCAAAAATAATAGTGTCATCTGTCATGTATTGAACGATAAGTGGATATAGTTTTTATCGTGACAGGCCTACTCCACACTGTAGTTCCTCATGTGACAAATAGTGTGGAGAGCACAAGTTTTTTATGAGTTTGGGAATGCATTTTCTTCCCAATATTTTCTTTCTGGAATACTGCGGCCAATACAACTAATCACATGGTGGTAAAGCTTTTCCGTTGCCCTTTGGAAGGTTCCATCATGACTCTGAGGCGTGCGTCAGGCTATAGTCAGTGTTGAGATGCTGCTCCCTGTTTGCACATTTCATTTTTTTTACATCTATGTTGTGACATGTTTTTAATTTCAAGTTTTAATCTGACACATGTTAATTGCTTGTGTGGACAGTTATGACGATGTGTGTGGCCAAACATTCAAGGATACCGTGATGTATGAAATAAAAAAGCTTCTAGTTGGCATTTCAGATTTCCAAAAAGTGAAAAGTGGAACTATTTAAACTCTAGCTTTTTCAAATCCTCTGGCACATAATTGCTACTATTCACATGCATGAATATTTTGAGTGTGTACGGCTTTTTTCAGCGATAAAGTGGAGCTGGATTGACCACCTCTGCAAAGCCAATCCACGTTGCATAGCGACGGAGGTAGCCCTTTTTTTCACATTTTTGAATAATAAAAGTCTTACAATTTGGCACAATAAGGTCTGATTTTGTGATTCTTAAACCATATCTGATACATAGTCCTGAATTATGTAACAATTTTATAATCATCCTTTTATTACAGAAATAAGTCTTAGATTCTGTTGAATTATTGAAAAGAAAATGTTCAAGAAATCTGTCTTTCTGAGCCGGATTATGGAGATATAATAAACATGCAGACTTCAGCCTCTACTTTTGAAACCTTTAAATACTCTTTCACTCAGCCCTGCGCTTCATAATGGTGATGCATTTAAAACCCATCAGTGTACACTCTATGAAAAAGTAGGTTAGCCATCGTTATCTTTCAGAAGAGCAGAACACTGTATAAAATGTATTTATAGAGACTACTTGATAGACTGCCAGAATATCTCACATGTTTGTTGAACTTTGATACAGGAACTATTAATACAAGATCTCATGATTGTCTATGTCTAAAAGCTGTCTGCGCTAGAACTGAAATGGGGAAAAAAGCGTTTAGTTACTTTGCTTTCCAAATATGTCATATACTTCAAGGACATGCAAAACTAGATCCATTGGTGCCACTAATGCACTTTAATAATCTGGTGAAAAACATTTATAATCACACCTGCTCCTGTTTTTAATGTTTTAAATGGACCTATATAGTAATTTGTTTGTTTAATAAAGACTATAGAGACAAAATGAAATGTACAACTCTATCAGAAAAATATAAAATCCACAATTTTCAAAGGACACTTGGGGGTCTGCAGTTCTAAAGTTTTTGAGTTGTGGTTGGCGCTGGTAGAGTGCGGCAGAGCGCTGATAAAGACCTCCCCTGTTACATTGACTTTATCAATTATTGTCCACACCGCTGCCACCTATTGTCAAAGCTGAATTAGTGAATGCGTTTCCCCTGTCTTGTTTATTCTGCAGGGGGAACTGTTTATTTTGCAGACAGCTTGGTGATGTTGGCAGCAAACTCCTTTCAACCTTGCTCCTTACACAACGGCTCTGTTTTTCACAATGTTATTGGTTTGGCTGCAGGACGGGACTCGGGCACTTAGGGTTCTTTATATATAGTGTTTGTGAATGTGGAATAGTTGGAATAATAATAATGCATGAGTCACTTAATACATTTGAGTGAATATTATAACTACTTTTACGTCACATGCAGCCATTTCACTAGCAGCCAAAGTGCAGAATTACTGTATTGGAGCTACCATGGATTTTCTATGTTTGGTTTTATCCCTCTGTTCTTTCTTGGCAATCCCTCAACAACCCTTTAAATTATTGATTTCATTTGCACCGCGTCTCTTGGCGTAAGTGTTCATCGTTTTACTTGGATAACTTGACAATTTTGCCTCGATACTATCACACAGGTCCTAGTTGCGAGACATAATTTGATCAGTATAGACGACTTAAGCACTAGCATTAGCACATCAGTGAAAGTCGCTCTCATCCATGTGCCTGTGTGTCTTTGTGTCACTGCTCATAAGGCTGAGTTCTTCTCTCAGACGGAAAACGCTCTGTTCCACCTTGTGATGTCATCATGTGGTAATACAGGAAGTGCTGCACACCTTCACTAGAATCATTTGGATAATTTCAACCCTGGAATTGCCAAACTCTGCTGAAGAAAAGGTAAAAGGTTGATGTTAATTGGAAAACCGCTACTTCATGACATCACAAGGTGGAACAGAGCATTTTGAGCTTTGGAGATGTAGACGGATTAATAATAAAGGGTTACTCAAACTGAATGAAACAAAACTCCATTTATGTTTTTGAGGAGATAACATTGTAACATGGCTTAAAGCTTTAAAGAATCCATTTTGTGTAGTGTAGGACTTTTAAACTGAGGTGGAGCTCCATAGTTTGGTCGTTCCTCCGAGGATCTTAAAGGGATTTTGTTGGAGGTGGGTGTTTCCTCTCCGTAGTCTCGCACTGAACAAATTGAGTGACTGATCCTTGTTTATGCTCCAACCTCACGGGCTGTGATAGCCGGGCTCATTAGGTCTGGGGCTGCCTGGGAAAATCCTGAGTGAGATGTGAAATGAACAACATCTGGGCTCCGGCGTTTATGATTCAGCCCTCCGTCGCGTTTGAAAAGGTACTTCTCGTCATTAAAAACTGTTTGTACTCGACAACACAAGCGGTATCTAGTGTTATTTTTCTGTAAATGACCTCTGAATGAAAATGATTCATCGTGTTTCGGTAACGCTGAAGTGTCCTTGACCTCAGGCATGTTATTGTTGTGTCCTTGGATAAACTAACCTGTGTGTGCATCGATTGGACAGTGAGGGAAGTGCTACATAAAAACACTAAACCTTTTTCTGAAACCATTTTTTTTAATCCGATACTTGTCCTCATTGTACTCGCCGATACCAGTCCGATACCGATTGGTACCGATTACTGAGTGTGAAGAAGTAAATGGTCTGCTTTTCCATCTTTAAGGCACTCAAAATGCTTTACATCGAGGAACCACTGACACATTCACTCACACATTCATACACCAGTGTTCACAGCCCAAGAACACAACAATAGCCTTTATCTGTGGGAGCTGGAATCGCACCGTCAACCTGTGGGTCAGTGGATCTGACCGCTCCACCAATGGTGCTTGGGTTTTTTTCATGTCGAGATGGGATTCGAACCACCAGCAGTGGACAAACAATGATCTACTGTCGCCCCAAGTACTCAAGGATACTCAATTTAGTTACAGTACAACCACAAAAAATAAAATGCTCTCTCCAAGGAAAATCTAAAAGAATAAACATATTAGTCAAATGCATAATGTCTTAATAATAATGGTCACTTTCTGTCATAGAGCCTGGATAAAAGCAGCAGTGAGGCCTGTAAAACGAAGCACATCCTCGGTGCACATGGCTAATTATGCAGAGTAAACAAAGTCTATGTTGTTGTGTTAAGGCCTTGTGGTGTTGCCGCTGTTGTCAGGCTGCACTCTCCATAGTTATTTTACCAAGTTCAGTGTCCACAAAGTGTCTGCTTCTACAGGCACCGGCCTGAGCCCACTACAGGCACCGTACGTACGCACGTACGTAGTACGTATGTATGTACGTACGTAGGTACGCACGTACGTACGTATGAATGTATGTATGTACGCACGTATGTACACTATGTCTGTACGTACATAGATTTAACTCATAACTTCTCTGACAGTGATGGAAACGCGCAGAAAACGATCGCTCCACGACTTTCACCATGAAGCCTTGGTACCTGTACACGTCTGAGGACGACACCCACCTCTATAACCAGGACTTCAGCCTGGAGGCTCTGCTCTGTCCGACACCAACAGGGGACGAGCAAGAGCCAGAGGAGACCCAACTGGAATCTCCTGGACGAGGTATCACTGCACGAGGTACTGTTGGACAAGGTACCACTGGACGAGAGCCCTCTGGTCAGGGCGCTCCGTCGAGAGTTGGAGCGAACGAGGGCCGAGCTCGCAAATCAGGTCCAAATGAACCAATCACTGGACCTCAGGCTCAAGACTCAGGAGAGGATTAACCAAGAGCAAGACTTGGAGATCCAAAACCTCACTGAGGCCCTCCAAAAGAAGGACGAAGAACTGCGAGATGAGACTGAGGCCCATCGGCAGAGAAGAATCCTGCACCTCAAGTCACTGCAGGAGATGATGGGGGTGAAAAAGGAGCTTCACAAGATCAAAAACGGCACAGCAAAAACAAACGTGGCAGGTTGAAAAAGTCACTGCTTTGCTCAAATAGAAAGAGAAGGAGATGGTTTCCCATATCAGTGCTCACAAACAACTGAGAAACCTGTACATCAGCGCAGGACAGGAGAACATGAAGCTGAAACTGGAGCTTCGCAACAACAAAAACCTCACAGCACAAATGGAGCTGGAGCTGTATAAAGTCAAGGACAAGCTCCAGAAGAAAGAGAAAGAGCTGGAGCGTGTCACCAGCTCACACAAGAACTGAGCTTTACCAAGAGGAACATGGAGGCGATGAGCAGAACACTTAAAGAACAGGACACTGCCATCGCGGCCCTGAAACACCGAGACTGGACTGATCCAGAGGCCTCCAGCTGTGAGGGGACAGTCCAGAGTCAGTCCAAAACCAGGGCCAAAGAGCAGAGGGACACACCACCACTGGACATTAAAACAAGCATCAGCGCTGGACGAGATGCTACTGACAAACGAGATGTCCAGAAAGGTGAACGCCATCGTCAAAGCTGCAGTCGTCCAAAAAGGAGGTGTGTGCGTCCTAAAAATGGAGAAGTTGAAACTCGAATCTGCTCTTAAGAAAAGAGGAGGCCCGGCGCTAAGGCAGCTCCAAACATGACCTTTGACCCCTGCATTAAAACAAAATAAAACTATTGTAAATGTCTGTTATTTGTGTTTTATTGTTTTACAGTCCAAACCTGACTCAAATGCGGCTGTATATCTGGTCACTGTTATGGTGCGTTAACACCGCGGCGTCAAAAACGCGCTGGCCGCCTCTATTTAGATGTCCAGAGAGCGCGTCCAGAGCGTTGAGTGTTTTCCTGCTCCTTTTGTGCACAATGACAGATCATGTTGAGAGAGTGGGTTTGGTGTATGTACTGCACAAAAGTCAACGGAGGCGATCGGCTCGGCGGCGGTGTGTCTGGTTCACGACATAATTAAGAGGCGTTCGGAGTTTGGCGAGTTTCATCACTTGCTCCAGGAGCTCCGTCTGGTTGATCAGCGCTTCCAGCGATATTTCCGTGTGACCCAGGCCCAGTTCGATGACCTGCTGTCCCGCATTGGTGCGGATAACGTCCCTGTCCCCGTCACTGTGTTCATGTTTGTGACTCTAGTGTTTCAGAATGACGTCGCTGTGTCACTGGAGCGTGGCCTCTGATTGGTTGACTCTGCGCGTCGACACTAGGACGCTTGGGCGTCTGAACGCGTAGACGCGTGGAAGCTCATGACGCGCCGCGTTGACGCCAGATTCGCGCCGCCTTGACGCTTGAAGACGCACCGCAAAAACGCTGCGTCACCAAGACGCGCGTCCACCATAGACTTTGAATGTGAGCTTGATGCATCTGACGCCGCGGTGTGAACGCACCATTATGAAGGATATCGGTGAAATCTAAAGTAAAAGTAAAAATGCAAAAATAGTCAAGTAAAAGTATTAAAGTACATGTTTAAAAGTGTATTTAAAGATGTCTTTTTGTCTTTGAGTGATTTTGATTAAGATTTGAGCTGAATTTTCAATAGAAACGACTAAATCAATCGCTTTTTCTAGCTATTTTCATCTGTATATTTTTGTTTTGCTGATATTATGACATGTTGAAAACAAACCCTCAGCCTTTTCAGCAGGTCTCAGACAATAACAAAACATATTTTTACTTTTCAGTCCAGTTCAAAAATGTCGTTGAGTAGAAAGTACAGATACCGGACGTCTTTTACTTGGTATTTCTGCTCTTTAAATCCACCAGTTTCTTATAAGTCGTAAGAAGTAGTCATAGTTTTTGAGGTTTAGCAGCTGTCAGGCAGCACAGACGAGGCAGGATTCTTTAGATTAGATTAATTTTATTTGCACAAACAAGTTAAAAAAAAGTAGCGTTCAGACGAGAGTGAGAAAACCAGAACGATCTTATAAAACCATCCATCCTGAAACATATTTGAGGCATAACAGACGTGAATAGGGAAGTTGACTTATCTGCACTAGTTCAAATATGAAACTATATATATATACTACTAACAATATTTGTGTAGTTTTTCTCTGGTAAATAACAGCAAGGTGGAGTCAACCATGAGGCACAGGGTTTTCTCACTGGGTTATAATGGACTAGGAGCTTAAAAATGAAAAAAAAAAAAGGAGAGTTATTGGTAAAATAGTCAAACATTTACCACGAAGAAAACCAAAGCCTCCACAGTCTGCGTTTAACCTGCACTGGATGTTAGCAGTACTTTTAGCCACAGACATTAACAGCGGCAGTGCTCGGATGTACCTCATTCTGGATAATACAGAGTGGTATCGGATCTGTGATTTGGTCTGAGTACTCGGAGATACCAATACTTGAAAAATGTGTAGGATCTTTTGCAGATACCAGTATGACTATTCGAACAACGCTATTCACAAATATGCTCTTTTACTTAGTACGGTAGTGCTGTTTGCCTATTTGTTATGGTTATTTAGTTTTAGTGTATTATTTAGAGCATGGGTGTCAAACACATTTTCACCGAGGGCCATATCACCAAAATGTCTGCTCCCAAAATAAATCTTAAGTGTTTTTTTAACTTGTTAATTAACTGTTTCTGCATTTATTACTTATTCAAGTTACAAATATTGCATATGCATTTGCTTAGATGTAAAAATATGGCTGTGTAACAGCGTATCTCCTGATAAAATTATATTTTAAGACCATCATACCTTTTAATTTACCCTGTCGAGGGCCACATAAAATGATGTGGAGGGCCACATTTGGCCCGGGGGCCTTGAGTTTGACACATGTGATTTAGAGGAATTAAACAAAAATTGTGCATAAAACTTTGAATTTGAATTGAATTGTCAAAAAATTAGTAGTTCATATATACTTAGTTATACAAAACAGAAACAGGGGACCGGTTTTTGTCCCTTGAGTTATCCCAGCAGACGTGTGTGGCGTGCCTTAGTACCATGCATTACATTCAAATGCTACTGTCAGAAAACAAAAAGAAGTCTGTTTTCAGCTGTAATAGTATTAAAATGCCACATTTCAAAAGTCAATTTCACATGTTTCTTCACAGAGTGCCATTTCATTACTCTCCACCTCAGCAGCCTCTCAAACTCAAACAGACTCAAACACAATCGTATCAAGTGCAGCCACTGTGACATCTCTCTATACGCACAAACAACACAGCGCTCTGATCATTTTCATTTCAAACAGAGAATAAATGAAGTACATTGGCTGCTCTGCTTGTCCTGGTTTTGTGTAGCCCCCTTAAACGAGCCGCACAAAGGGAGCCCATGCTGCTCTATATTAAATCTACACAGCCCAGTGGCTTGTCTCCACCCACCTCTTTCTGCTTTGGTGACAATCAAATCTAATGTCAACAAAAAGAAACACGCTCAACATGCCATCTTGGTCTGAGTGGACTTGTTTCTGCACTGAAAACATTTTTGGATCCAGCGAACCATGGCTGCATGTTCATGTTAACTCACCCAAGAGAAAAACACGACCTGGAGTTATGTTCAAGCTCCATGAATACAGCTCAGTGTGTAAGACTGGTAAGAAGGGGAGGTACTGCTGGAGGTCAAGTTGAATCAAAACTGAAAAATCACTGTATATGGGAACAATAAATTACCATGAACGATTAAGTCATTATTTAATTGGCTAAGTTACAAACCAGTGAAGACTATAAAAGAGTGTCCTGCTTGATGCACGATAACTTAAAGGTCTTATATGACACAGAACTGACTCTTCTGAGCTTTAAGTCATGTTACAATGTTGTTACCTCCTCAAAAACACACCTGGACTTGCGATTTGTTTCATTCACATGTTTGAGTAACACTTTATTATTAGTCTGTCTGCATCCCCACAGCTCAAAATACTCTGTTGCACCTTGTGATGTCATGAAGCGGTAGTTTTCAAGTTAACAGCTCCTTTTACCTTTAATTCAGTAGAGATTGGAAATTCGAGGGCTGAAATGACCCAAATGATTCTAGTGACGGTGTATGGAGTTAAAAAACACAGTGGAGCACTTCCTGTATTACCACATGATGACATCACAAGGTGGGATAAAGTGTTTCCCGTTTGAGAGAAGAACTCAGCCTAAATATGCAGAGTTTGTGAGTTAAACAAAACACAACTCCAGGGCTTTTTGTGGCGAGGAAACAACATTATAACATTGAGAAAATAGTGCATTATAGGTCATTTTCTAGTAATTTTTTCTGGAATGTTCTGCATATAACTGATCTTTTTTGCATTTATCCAATTCCAGGTGTTTTTAATATTGAAAAAGCAGGTGGCAGACTCAGATGCACACTATAATAACTACACTTAATTTGCTTTAATGAAACATGAAGACATATTTAATCCATAATCAACACATGGCATTTAATACTAGCTACACAGTATTTCTAGGTGTTTTATTGCACTTTCCCTTTGTATTGTATTATCTATATATCTGTTGTAGTTTTTTACTTTTATGTGAAGCACTTTGGATCGCTGAAGTAGTTTTAAATATGCTGTATAAATAAAATGACATTGAATTTTAAGTCTGTAAATAGTTATTATGAAGTGTTACCTCATATGGCAACTTTAGTGGAGGAAAATGTAAAATTATATAACACAAAAGACCTTGGTTTGTGAAAGGAAGCTGTCTCTGATATGCACAACTACACACTGTTCATTTTACACCTGGTATAAGGTGTAATTGGCTCTATTTGGCACCACACTCAGCATTCTACATAGCATGAAACATTATATGAAGCCGGGGACAGGTGTTGTTTTCTGCCAGTCACTAACAGAAGAACCGTCTGGGGAAGCGGCTGATTGACAGTCGCCATTTAACACACACACACAGGCTTACACACACCCCTACCTGCCCCGACCCTTCTGAAAAAACGAGTGATGTGTGTAGACGAGCTGGTGATGATGTGAACACGGGGGTAGGTGGTCTGTTAGAATGCACAAAGCGGCAGGTAGCGCTTTGGTAAACAACGCAGGCTGAGTCACAAGGGACACGTTTGCTTTTTTTGCTCTGTGACATAACCTTGGCTAGTTATCTCCCCTGTATTATTTGGTGAACTACTCGGGAGTCAATAATGTGGTCCTGTGTCTCATAAACATTTAGATCCAGCTTTATTTTGAATGACATAAACGGTTCATACATTTCATACATCAACAATAGATAAATACAATCATTAAGAGTGTGCAAAATGATGAAATCTCTCAGGAATGATCAACGGAAAAGGAAAATTCCACTGTCAAACTGGACAAAAGCTTTAGAGCAGGGGTGTCCAAACTATGGTCCAGGGGCCAAATGCGGCCCTTAGACCAATTTTATTTGGCCCTCAGGCCTTCAGTTGAACTGGCCCAGTCGATCATAATCAGTACTTTTCTACGGCAAATTTGAGTAAATCTACCAATGTAGCCTAAATAATATCACATTGCATTGTCAAACAGACCTGATCTTAATATTTCAGGCCTTATTTAAAGTAGGCAAGGCAAGTTTATTTGTATAGCACAATTCGTACACAAGGTAATTCAAAGTGCTTTACAGAATAAGAAAGACATTGAAATCACACACACAAAAATAAGCATCATAAAATTGACATTAAAACATTAAACACAAAAGAGTGCAGAATAACAACCTTTTCAGTATAAAGTATGTTAAATACACCATCTGAATTAATCACTGGCCCTCCGTGTCGAATATTTTTCAAGATTTGGCCCTCGGTGAAAAGAGTTTGGGCGCCCCTGCTATAGAGTGAAGACATTTGGCTGCACATCCAGTCCGTTTCTTCAGTTCTGTTCAGATTGCTGCTGGACACTGCCTTGTATCTGTCTGAAGGGAGGAGCGAACTACACTGAAACTAACACCGATTTGCTTCTGTTAGCTTGGTCTATTTTCATTTCAAAGCCACTAACCACTCCTTTGAAGATGGTGAGGTGCAGATCTTAGCCAAAGGAAAGAAATGGTTTGAGAGGGGAGTTAAAGAAGCAATTTTTTATTTGGAAAGACAATCCATCTTTGAGTCACAGTTCGCATTTTGTGTAGTTCAGTGGACATAGCCAACAAACAGGTGTGTTAGCTTCAGTGTAGTTATCTCCCTTCAGACAGATATAAGGCAGTGTTCAACAATAATCTGACCAGAACTGAAGACGCCGCTTGGACGTTGACACATTTTTTTAAGGATTTTATCTCCTTGGCTATGTTTCTTCTCGATGAGTCGGTGATTATTCAAGTTCAATTTACTGTGAATTGTTAAAATGAAGATTACTTTTTCAGTTTTTGACGGTAGACTATAGCTTTCGATTGTTTCTGCAGTTTATATTCTACATGTTGCTGTGACTAACCATTATTTCGCTATTCAGTTAATGATGATTAATGGTGATTGTTTTATTTAGATTAGCTGATTAACTACAAATGAATCTAGTAGTTAAAGTCATTTCGCTTATCTTTGTCGTCTGTAGTTGAGATTTAATCGGATCTATTCTGTAAAATTGACTTTTCAGAGCTTTAAACCATGTTATAGTGTTTCCCGGTCTCATTTACCCTCTCAAAGTTGTATTTTGAGTGATTCGTGCATGTTTGAATAATCTTTAATCGATTATTTTCAAGACTCCATATTGTCGATCAACGAGCGTTTTCACCGTCACCGGCATTCGCCCACTGTGACGTACTTACTTTGTTCTCCAATTTTATTTTCTCATTCGGTGATACATGTAGGATTCAGCGGCGTTGCGTAGTTATTTTGGTACAAATGGGAAAAAAATCCACTACCCTTTGTTGTGAGGTCCACTCCTAACAGAAGTCAGCGGATTGGTTTCTTTTATCAAGTCGATTTAGATGAATATTGTGATTTAAAATGTCCTCATTATAACTTAATGATCCACGGATGTCGTAGATTATAACTATAGAACAAACACAAGCACGATATGTCTACTTTAATCATTGGTATTTTCAGATCCAAGATGATTCGATGATGAACCGTTGTTATGGATGAATCGTTCATTATAGAAGTCTTATTTTATTATTATACTACACCTAATTTACATTAATACAGAATCACCCACACGGTTATTAAACTCTAACCAAAGCGTAGTAACAATATGTCACATGACTTAATATGATTTGATTTTCTCCAAGACGATTTTATTGGCCCAACGATTTCCAGCATTAAAAGCTCTGAATGTGCATCTCTGACATTTTGCCTGGGTCATTAAGATGGATTAGATTTCGCTGCAGATTATTATCTTGTGCAGTTTCTCTCCCTCACCCAGAAGTGCTGTTGCTATGCTAGAATTCTGGGCATACATCTTGTTACAGTTATCACATTGTGTTCTGGTCCTGACAAACATCTCCCAGGACTTTCTTTTGGTCACGATAATGGCCATGGGAGTCTTATTCTTACTTGTTGACAAATGTCGAAGAACAGCTTTAGTTTCACAATAATTGCCACGTCAAAGAGCAAAAAAAAGCACATCCCGTAGACAGTCAAATTTATTTCTTGCTCTGAAATGTCGGAAGTTCCAGCTGTGTCATGTTATTTTCGAGCGAGCTATCAAGTCTCCTGCCAGAACAACGTTTTTTCACCAAACGCAAAGCCGGCTCCACAACATATGGCCAGGTGTAATACATCACCTAAGCAATTAAAGTGAAATCTCTGTGTCAAGAGGTTAAATGGCCCAACTTAAACCCGCTGTCTAGTTTATTGATTAATACGGACTGGAATGCTGCCTGTTCAAAAAATTAATTATACAATCCACTTTGAGATAATCAATCAATCCCATGGTAATAATAAACTGATTTATTTAGAGCAGTATCGATACAATACATTAGAACAGCTGCTTTTGTAATGGTGCGTTCATGTGCTCCTCGACAATTCAGATTTCACAGTTGAGATATTCCGGGATATCGACTTGTTTGCGTTCATGGAAAGTTGGGATTTTGATGTGACCAATCATGAAATCACGAAATCCGTTCGCTAACAGCTATTAATAGAAGACTTTGTGGTTGTTTGCCTTTTCATAAGTAATTTTTTTTGGTTTATTTAAGCTAGTGTGGGTAAGGGTAATCTGGGAGTCCCTGCTTAGACTGCTGCCCCCACCACCGACCCCGGATAAACTGAAGAAAACGGATTCATGGAAAGCTAGTGTTGGGACTTTCCCATAGACTGTACATAGCTAACGCTGTATCCGCCGCGTTCCGAATAGAGAGTGATCATGGGCGTGTTTCCAGCTCCATCGACTCTGGCTCTAATTCACATTACACTGAAAAATGGTCACTCCTTTCTCTGTAACTGCTGCAGTGAGCCTCATCATTTTAGTCTTAAAATGTTCGTATGAACCTGCTCTACATGATCCTGGGGTATTTATTTCGCTATTCTGGCCATAACTCAAGATATGAACTTTTTTCCCTGAGGTTGCTTCCACTAGCGTTAGCAACATCTTTGATTGACAGTGTTGCTAATTACCTGCTCCCTGCTAACCAGCGGTGCAGGCGGAGAGAGGGCAGTTACCTTCACCCTCACTCCAGATTGGTTGTTGCGATACTTGCGGTCAGAACTTCTAATATGGAACTAATATTGAGTCCAAATTCGTCCCTATAACTGCTCTAGCCTCCACGAGCTTCATCTGACGGGAGAGCTGAACACTGTGGGTGACGTCACACTCACTTAGTCCACTTCTTTAAACAGTTTATGATCTTTTCTGTGCAAATCTGCTGCTCTCATGAAAAGAATAGCTGACCCTAAATATAGTAACATAGTAAAAGAGCTTAAATGGTGATATAAACTGATAAATAAAGTACGTGACATCAGGTGTGGAAGTCTGGCAGTAGCTTTTCACACAACTTCCTGTGTTTTCTCAGACTTGTGCGAATGTTTTCAGCTCAGAAAAATATTTCCTCAAGTTTTCAAGGACCACATAAATGCAGCAATAGAATCGATTCTCCCCATCCCTCGTAGCTTAGACTTGAGTTATTCAAAACTCACAGCTATAACTTACTATTACCCGAACACCAAATGAAAATTCCGCACATTGTTGATTTAGCCTTGAGACTTATTTCCACAGGGGACTGTACATTTAATTTAATCTGACAAGATGAAAATAACAAAACTACTGAAGTGAAGCGACTGAGAAATCCGATTGAGTAATGGTTGCGGAGGTCGAAGTTTATCAATAGGTCAGTTTTGTGGATGCAGGGCCCAAGGCTGTTTGATAAGCAGATGGTGTCTGATAGGAAAACCTGTCTCTCTCCTGACACCGGGGACAGTTGTGAGGTATTAATGAGGCTCTCTGTGAATAATTCATGCATGTCGATATCGTCTCATTTCTAATTTGGACAGATCTGCCAAGCCAACGTTAGTTTTCTGCAGGTCTTAATGTCTTTTCAGTCTTCACCTCATTCGTTTTGTATTACTGAGACATGGTTTGCACATATTTCCACTGCAAAGCAACTGTAAATTGTGTCAGTTTCAGTGTAGTTAGCGCCTCCCTTCAGATAGATTTAAGGCGGTGTCCGGCAGTAATCTGACCAGAACTGAAGAAGAAGAAGAACGTTTTCACCCCTACAACTTTTTATCCAGTTGACACATTGATTACACAGATAAATGGAGTCTCCTTCTGACAGACACATTCCCTTAATACGCCTTGCTTTGTTTTTAAACCAAGAAAATAAAAAAGATCAGCGCATCGAAACATTACAAGAATTTCTAAGCACAACTTCATGAAATCCTAATATTGTTATGAATCTAGCTTGTCGTCAGTTTTCCCAATATTTCCATATTTGTTTCAGTTTCTGGCTGTTTTCCTCTGCTCTCATTCTGGCTTTTTGGGGCTTATAGTAAATCATGAGGCATCAGACGAACTAGGAGTTTGTCAGCCCAGATGAGGAGGAGAAATGGGAGCGTGCAGACTTGTACTGTGCCAGATTTGCACGCTGCAGGTGTCATGTTGATGAATGTTTTCAGTGGCCCCTAGTATACAACACTATACAACCGGAGCCTCTTGTGAGAGAAGGGAAGAAAGAGGATAAGTCTTTCCAGTGAGATTATGTATTTAAATGAACCTCGAGCCATATTGCAATTCTGAAACATAATTCACCCCCAGTGTAAAATTACCACTCTCTCAGCTGTCTTTGTACAGGGTCTACTTTCTGATTTGCCGTTTTTCAGTTGGTGCAGCATGTGTAAAGCCAATAAAACTTCTCTCTGGGTCAAATAATTTGCCAAAAGTCTGTCTTATAGAAGGAAATGTAAATAAAAATCTGTAATATTCATTTTACTTAGAAGGATTGCAAAAACAGCTGATTAAAACTAGAGATACACGATACGATACTGCTGTCAGACATTGGCGCCGATATATAATTATTTTAATGGATCAGATATCGGTTTCAAGGTATCGATTAAACCGATATCTCATTTTGATCTTTAAATTGATGGAATAAGAATATGTAGTCGTCCTAAACGTCTCAAAATACTGTTCTGTAATGACTTTATATGATAAATAAGTTACAAAAAACATTTAAATCATTTTTATCTTAACCTGTTTGAAGAAAATCTAATTTATTTTCAGTCTCTGCCCTGGTATTGGTTAATATCGGCTGATATCGGCGACAATTAAAGTATCGACATCAGTATCGGAACAGAAAAAGCTGGATCGGTGCATCCCTAATTTGAAACTCTATGTATAATCTTTCAAACGAGGGTTTAAAATGCACTTTAGTTGTTAATTTTAAGATCCATTAATCTTTTGTGTAATACCTGAACCAGACA
Organism: Periophthalmus modestus; assembly: GCA_019594935.1. NCBI lineage: Eukaryota > Metazoa > Chordata > Actinopteri > Gobiiformes > Gobiidae > Periophthalmus > Periophthalmus modestus. Next base: position 31,308,371 of record JAIEZT010001390.1, read on the forward strand.
GGCACAGGTGCAATTATCATATTTCTGTAATAAATCATTGTCATCTGGATAATCGGGGTCATTGTAGATTTATTTTTGTCAGTATCCATTGCACATAGCTCTCCCTTTTTACACCACTAGAACACAGCTGCTTATCATGATATGACTGAGTGGTGTAGAGGATGTCGAATCTGACTAAATATTTAAAAACATGTTTGTGTGTCTTTGTCTTTTTCAGACATGGGACTCGCTGCGCTGGAGAAGTTGCAGCTGTAGCCAACAATGGTGTGTGTGGTGTGGGTGTAGCCTACAACGCCAAAATCGGAGGTGAGTAAAGCCTCCCACTGCGCTTTATAATTAGCAAATAAAAAGAAAACAATGATTAACTTTTAATTAGGAAAGAATATGCTTCATTTAACGCTGCTTTGTGCTGGGGAGGCTTAGTAAAAGTACCTCCTCTCTGGCTGGTTTTGGCTGTTTTGAACATGTATTTTGGTTCCTCATTAAGGCCCATAGCCTCTCATCTCTGCTGCTCCAACATGACAGTTTGAAGCCCGACATTCTCCAGCCTGTTCTGCTGCGTCTGATCAGAGCGCCGTGGTCTATACTTATTGATTCTCCACTTGTCTGTTGCGCCGTGTAATTAATGAACATTTCAGCTAAGTGGGCCAGGTTGTTAGCTGAAATCAGGTGTAATTGGCATTTTGGATTAGCCCTCAACACATAATTTTTCAATTAGGTAAGTCCATTCAAATAAAAAATGGCTTTATTTGCATATGGCTACTTGTGCTACTGTGCTACAGCTAAACTCACAAAATCCACTGTCTGTTGTGACCATAGACTGAATAAAGAAGTGGACTAAGGGAATCAAATGAGGCTCGTCGATTCGAGCAGTTATAGGGGTGAATTTAGAGCCAAGTTCCATATTAGCAATTCTGATTTATCTCTTATTAATGATTATATCTTGATTATGCTTGATTTGCGGATATAGTAGTAAAATAAAAAACCCCAGGATCATGCAGACTGGGTTAATACGAATATTTTAAGACTAAAATGACGAGGCTGACAGCAGCATTTACGGAGAGAGGGGTGACAGTTTTCTAATGTAAAGTGAATTGGAGCCAGAGTTGATGGAGACAGAAGTGCCCCCATGCTCACTTCCTATTCGGAATGTGGCGACCAGCAGGTTAGCTATGTCCATTTATACAGGGAGGCCCAGAAGTCATTGACACTTTTAAATCTTCAGTAGCTCCTATAATTCTTAAGTTATACTCACCAAATTTTAGCAGTAGATAAACTGAACCTTCTGAGATTTTTGGCAATATATACGGTTATAATTGTTCACTTACACTTGAACTTATCACTACTTAAACTAGGCGAAGTAAAAGTGAAAAAAAAGAATAATGTTTGTAAGTGTCCACTGTTTTGGGTTTGATCCAACACACTTTACATAACATTTAAAGCATTTCTGGGCTTATGGCTCTTATTTGATCCCTGATATCACGTTTTAAGTCGTTTATTGTCTGAGGTTTATTCACAAACACCTTTTCTTTAAGATAGACCCACAGGAAGAAATCAGGACTAGTCAGGTCTGTGGAGATCACATACTGCCCCCTGTCTGTGAAAAACACTTATTATTCCTTTAATGGCATTTACGCTCGGGGTATCTCTGGTATTAAAATGTCGACGGTAACACCGCCGGGTTTGTGAATTTGACCCATGTGACTCAAAATACCACTGTACAATTAGGGTTCGTTCCTCTGTGCTGTATTTGCTCAGATTAATGTCGGAAGGGTCGTTCTAAATGCTCTGAAAAAAGAATAGAGACAAAAGAGTTATGATTTTTTTTCAACTGTCAGTGACTTTTGGGCCTGTATATACAGTCTATGGTTGTGACATGTTTTAAACAGAGCTCACAAGAGCATCCGTAGCATTTCACTCCCACGTATGAAGGATAAAGAGCTAAATTTGGACTACAGCAGAGTAACTCTAAGTATTGTTGAACCAAGTGATTTAAATTCTCTGGTGTTTTGAGCCCAAAGACTAAAGGGAACAAACTGTTCTTGTGGTGAGAGGTTCTGTAACCTCCCAAGGTGAGTGTCTTAAATAGTCTGTGTACGGGGTGAGAAGGGTCAGCTGTGATCCGACCTGCAGATCCCAGGGGTTTTCTCGCCTCATCCTTTCCTTTCCCATTTACTCAGCTGTCAATCAAATGTGTCATATTAAGTGGTGGAGAGCAGAGGAGTGAGGGGAGGAAAACCTGACCAATATAAACGATCACATCCTGCATTGCCAAAAGCAAAAACATTTTTTTCCTTTGGACACTTGCGTAATTATTACACCTAGGGCTGGCTGTATTACGCTTTTACAGCATTTTTCACACTTTCTAACCATGACATTGCCCAGGAAGGTCTCAAAATTTTGGTTCACACATTATTCACAGCCATTTGTCACATGCTGTCCCAACACCTTCCAGGTCATTTGTGTTCGCTGTTACACATGTAACATGTGATCATGGTCCTGCTTCGGCCCAGTGTATTCTGGGATGACATTCCCGTTCTGGGGAGTCCTGCTCCTCTCCTTAATCTGATAAATGTGCCACCGTCTGAGGAGCAGCAGACCGGCGGATGGGCAGCTGGTGCCCCCTACACCGTCTCCACTTTCAGGAGGGTGAATACAGCGATGTCTAAGCTTCTGCACTGTCAGTGCCTACACCTGTGTTTGCTTCTGAGATCTGCACGCCATAATTTTTGGAGAAATTGCTTCTTACAAAACGTTAAAGGAAGTTGAATGTCATTTTGAAATATCACACCAAAAAGTGCTCTCGCTGCCATCCCATCTGTGACCGTTCAACCCTTTGGCATTTTTCTGATGATATTTTGAAGCTGGCTGAATGCCTTCTTTTCACAGGCCTGACTTTGGTGTTGTCAAAAGAACATAACTAAAGGTAACTTTTATCACCAGTAATTCGTCTTCTGTCAAAATGTGGAATTAACCACGCACTGATTCAGACATAGCACCAGTGGCTTTTTCTTCCACTCTCTCAAAACCAGCTCCCATTGCCAGAGCTGTGGGGAACTGCACTCTCCAAAGGTTTAATAAGGCATGTAGAGTCAGCGGGAAGTAGATGAGAATTTGTAATGGCTGTGATTAGTATTTGAGGCTGCATTTTAGACGTAACAATCAGCAGACAAACAGTGCACTTATGTTGGTGTGTTTAGCCCCAGTCTGAGTGTTTTCATCTGCTCTGTATTCAAACCAGTGAATACCGACGCCCACTGAGTAATTGCCACTTCGGATTATAATAAAGGGGGATATCCAGGTGACTCAGAAAATACAGAGGAATATGTCACATTTATATTGCATTTGTAGCGTGTTCCTGATTAACACTTGTTTGCCCTTCAGCTTTTAACAATTAACAACATAACAACTGGATAGACTAGTTAAATAGCACCAGCAGTGACACGATAACCTACCATACTACATTGAACTGTAAACAAAAATGACAGCTTTTAGAAATACTGTAACAAATTAAATTTTAATGATCAGCCTATGAGGTTGGACACATCAGAAAAGATTAATAGTGACTCTTATGTCACAGTTCCTCTGACCCCGCCTCTTGCTCTGACCCGCCTCTTCGTCTGACCCCGCTTCTTTCTTTGACCCGCCTCTTTCTTTGACCCGCCTCTTCCTCTGACCACGCCTCTTCCTCTGACCCCGCCTCTTCCTCTGACCCGCCTCTTTCTCTGACCCGCCTCTTCCTCTGACCACGCCTCTTCCTCTGACCCACCTCTTCCTCTGACCCCGCCTCTTCCTCTGACCGCGCTTCTTCCTCTGACCCCGCCTCTTCTTCTGACCCCGCCTCTTCCTGACCACGCCTCTTTCTCTGACCCGCCTCTTCCTCTGACCGTGCCTCTTTGTCCTGGCGCCGCTCCGCTGTTGTGTTTTATAAAGCTTTTGCACAGATGATGTTGGTGTCCAGCGTAATGTTCTTTTTCCTGCAGTCACTGATCCACAAAGCTAAATCTGACTCCATCCTTACGATGGTCTTGTTGCAGTTACAGCCCTTTTTTCATCCTTGTTCAAACTTATTGCTGCTGTCATTCTTATGTTATTTTCCTCCTTCTTTATGTGACAAACTGAAGATTCATTTATTCCATAGTGGCGCCCCCTTTAGTACAAAATTGTACTAAAAAAATCCACGAAGCAGCGAGACCACGAAAAGTGACCCACAATATAGAGAGCAACTGTATTGACTTATCGTTTAGTGTATGAAACCTAGAACAATATACTTTAGGGCTCAGTATTTATCGTGGGTAGTTTTTCTTTGCAAAAGTGAGAAGATTTTTGTTATTTCATGTGTAATACAATAAGATTTGAGCTATACGGGGTTGAATAAGTCACTTTTAAGGCTAATTATTGGCTTATTCTGGCATCTATTTGTTGCAACTCAGACTTTTTAGTGAGATTCAATCTTAATCAGTGGCATAAAGTAGTTTCAATATTATTGTTTATCACAATATTTCTCTGCAGAGCTATAGCGTGCTTCGAAATGTGTTATTGTGACAGGCCGACGCACCAGAACGGAGATGGGAATAAGAGCTTTTGGTTTATTTTGCTTCTCAAAAATTGAACATATTTCAAGGACGTGTAAAACTGGATACATTGGTGCCAGAAATGCACTTTAATAATCTGGTGATAAACTTTTATACTCACACCTGCTCCTGTTTTGAATGTTTTAAATTGACCTATGTACTTATTTTGTTTTGTCTGTTTTTGTTTGTATTGTTCTGTATTTGAACAAGGCGCCCATGAAAAGGAGAGTCTGAGTCTGACATTGGGCTCTGCTTGTATAAATAGAGATAAATGAAAATATGAAAAGTAATCGCAGCACAGTACTGCCCATACTGTATATACTGTGTCTTGTGTACATGCTGCTTTCAGTGGCGCCTTTCACCGATGCAGATTTCTACTTTGTGAATTTTGTTTACGAACGATGGCAGTAAAACTCTTCTGATTCTGAAAAATATAAAGTGTACCACATATCACGTTTTTTCTTTTTATCTTTTTGGTGTATATTAAATCGATGACGACCGTCTCCTTGAAGTAAAGGTCCTATATGACACAAAATTGACTCTTGTGACCTAAGTCATGTTCTAACGCTGTTACCTCCTCAAGAATAGACCTGGCGTCGTGTTTTGTTTCATTCTCACATGTTTGAGTAACACTTTATTATTGGTCTGTCTACATCTCCAAAGCTTCCCACCTTGTGATGTCATGAAGTGGTTGTTTTTTAAGTTTCCTTTAACCTCCTGAGACCTGGTGTCCTCATATGTGGACAACACATTTTGGGTGGTCTGGGCCACATTGCTATTTTTTTGAAAAACGGCAACAATGCAAAGATGTTCAATTTTGAATATTTTAAGAGTAAAGAATGTTTAGAATATTTGTTTTAGTTTTTTGGGTTTTTTTTTTGTAAAGGCTTATGTCTTCTTGCACCTCTTAACAGCACTTAATTAGCACAAATGAGCCACATTGTTTTTTACACTCAGGACAAATGTTGCTGTGTTCAGGCACTTAATAGTTTTTTGCAAATCATTATTCAAATGTTCTATCAAAATGATTAAAACGTACAACGAATGTCCTCATATGTGGACATCAGTTTTCTCAGAAACTACATAATATAAAAAGATAATTCTTTGTTTTTACATTATCAGGTCCAATCAGTCCAAAATCACACAGAGAAATTAATAAAGTCATGAAAGAGCTCGAGTCTCAGGAGGATATGTTCAGTAGAGTTTGGCAATTCGGGGTCTGAAATCGCTCAAATGATTCTAGTGAAGGTGTATGGAGTTTAAAAACACAGTGCAGTGCTTCCTGTATTACCACATGACATCACAAGGTGGAACTGCGTGTTTTTCAGCTTTGTTTTGTTTTTCTCACAGAAGAACTCAGCTTAAATACGCAGGTTTGTGTGTTAAACATGTGTGAATGAAACAAAAAACAACTCCAGGTCTGTTTGTGATGAGGAAACATTATAACATAGATCAGAAACGGCATAATCTGGCCCTTTAACCGTCTAACAGGTCTGTGGGATGGTACGATGGCAGAAAGTAAAGTAAGATTGGCTCACATTTCTATATCTTGACATGTTTTATTTAAATCTCTCATTTCTTTCCCAAAGTCTGACTTGTCTCTTGCAATTTGAAGCTGAGATTTTGCCCACCATCTGTCCCTTCTCCACACTGCTCTCGCCCTACTTAAAAATATTGTGTGTGCTTTAGGTGTCCGCATGCTGGACGGGGAAGTGACAGACGTGGTGGAGGCTCACTCGCTCAGTCTCAACCGTCAGCACATCCACATCTACAGTGCCCAGCTGGGGCCCAGAGGATGATGGGGAAGTCTCTGGACGGTCCTGCCAAACTGGCCAAAGAGGCGTTCCTCCAGGGAATCACTCAGGTCAGGCCTGCGCTCTGCTTCCAGGCTCCAGCTCATCCAAAAATTATACGCTTTATAATAATCACGGCTTAATTAGCCTGAAAGCATATATAAAGACATAATGAACAGATGGTCTATTAAGAATGATTTAGGCTTAGTAACTACTTAATTAAGGGTTTAGAGTGAGGAGTTTGGGCTGGAGTCTTAATAAAGTTCTATATAAGCTGAAAAGCTACAGTACAAGTAGTAAAGGTACATTTTTTTAGGTATCTGTACTTTCCTTAAGCACATGTTACAGTGGATACTTTTTACTTTTACGTCACTACATTTAAGCGCAGTATCTGTACTTTCTACTCCACCACATTTTTAAACTAGACTAAGAAGTAAAAAGTACTTTTTATATGATTTGAGGGGTTATTTTTACCATGTTCGTGGAAACATCCCAAGTAAAGTTTTCGAGTTTAAGCTAAAACACAAAATAAATACACAAAATTCATAAGAAAAACTAAGAAATTGATTTGTATTGTTATTGTTGACCAAGATATGTATCATTTTTATTCAATATTACTACATTTAACACTTTAACAAATGAACAACACTTTTACTTTTTATTCTTAAAGTACATTTTTGAACAGGTACTTAAATACTTTTAGTTAAGTAGATTTTTTTGTGTGATACCTTTATTTGAGTAACTTTTTACCACTGTATCTGTACTTTTACTACTACTTTTACTTCATTCATTTAATTTCATCCACCATTGGCTGGAATCGACAAAACTATTTCTTAATAAGGTCTTAAGTAAGTCTTTGTTCATGCTTTGTTAAGGCTCTGAATAGTATAGTATAAAATATCTCATGGCACCAAACGTCCAAATCCAAGCTCAGATTTCAGGTGAAGGTGACCAAACCCCAGATATTATCCTTTCTGTGTTGGACAAAATACATAATTAAATGAAAAGACATTATCTGACGCTCATTCCGTCACTCCTCATGTGTCTCTGCGCCTCATCAAAAGAGTTTAACTGAACAATGAAATGATAGAAGAGAACGTGAGCAGCGACACTTGAGACAGAACAAAGGCCAAGTCAGAGCGCAGGAATTACACGACGAAATAACGAAAACTGATGCTTTTTAAATTGTAGAAATGCATCACACCTAGAGGTATGTTTTGGGGTTTTTTATGGCCGATGCTGATACTGATTGTTTAGAATCCAGAGAACCCAATGGCCGATATTTTTGGGCCAATATGCAGGGCTGATTTTCATTATTTTGCCCAAATCTTGACTCAAAACTTCCTTTTCAGACAGTCCTATACCACATAACCAATCACACAGTTTTTATATTTTGTAACTTGCCTTGTACAGCGTCCTTGGGTGTTTTGAAAGGAGCTTATGAATAAAATCTATTATTTTTTTAAACTTTACTAGAAATTCTCCCACAGACCTTTTTTACCACGCACTTATAAGAGCTGTATAGTCAAGTTTAGTACAGTTATCTCTTCTAATGTCTTGAAATGGAGCTTTATGTGTCTGCTTTAGGCAACAGGTTGACACAATGTTTGACATTTCAGGCCATTATGGTGAACAGAGCAAAATATCGGGTCTATCTCTAATCACATTCCACATGTAAAACGCTCCACATACCAAACAGCAAAGGGGAAGAAGATTAGAGCAAAGTAACGCATCAATGCTTAACATGTTAATTAAAATCCTTTGGAGGCGAGCGCACCTCCTCCTCCATGTTTGAGCCGCTATTTTAAACCACTTTAAAATCTAGTTAGCGCCTGTAATGACTTATAAAAAACTATAAATATGAAACCTAATATGACAAAAGTTTAGTCTCATTTTGTACACTTGTGGTTGCCGTTTGCACATTTTAGTCGAGAGCCTAGTGCCCCCTTAAGCCCCCCACCTGGCACCGGCCCCTGTCAATGAATATATTGCGGTAGCAGAGAGTATAAAATGACCAATTATTTTATTTTAGATTACATGTTTAGGATTAAGTAGACTACCATGTTTCATCATTTTAAATATATCCTTGTCTGTATAAGTTAAAACATAAATATATAGGAAAAAATTGAAATGACAAATGAAATGTTTAATGTTTAAATACCTTCAGATGTGGTGAGGAGCCTGACTTCAAACCTGCTCCAGACCAGATTTGGCTTCGTTCACTAGTTTCCATGGTGATTCAGTTGAGCTAATGGCAAAACCTTCTCCAGAGACCAAAATGAAGATAAAATAACCTAGACCTATGGAAGACGTAAACACTAAAAAGTTCCTTAAAAAGTCTCTTGGAATATCCCCCTCTGACAGTTAAGCCTGAAAATGGCCGAAACTATCAATCAAACTGCAGTGGGGAGACGCCTGGTACAGGACGTGTTGTGTGTGTGTGTGTGTATCGAACAGAGAAATAGTGGAACTGACGCTGTGACAGGCCCGGCTGAGGAGAGCAGTGCAGAACAGGCAGCCAGCACAATCTCTGTAACAAAAGGAACAGGAAAACAGTTGCACCGTCTCCCAAAGTCTGACACAAAACACTGTTGCATGATCGTGCAGTACTTTTGCTGCCTTTGTTATTTCTGCTCTGGTTGTGGGGTTTTCTAAAGAACACGAGACCATTATAGTTCTACATTTTTGCAAAGTGCCTTAAAGGGCCCGTATTACACTATGTTGTGATCTGTGTATTAATGTTTCCCCGTCAAAAACATACCTGGAGTTGTGTTTTGGTTCATTTAATACACAAATCTGCGTATTTGGGCTCTTGAGTTGTTCTTTCAAACAGAAAACACTCCTTGTGATGTCATGTTGTAATACAGGAACTGCTCCACTGTGTTTTTAAACTCCAGACACCTTCACTAGAATCATTTGGGTGATTTCCATCTATCTATCCATTTTCTTCCGCTTATCCGAGGCCAACAGTCTAAGCAGGGACAACAGTCTAAGCAGGGGACTCCCAGACTTCCCTCACCCCAGACATGTCCTCCAGCTCCTCCGGTGGGACCCCTGAGGTGTTCCCAGGCCAGAGAGACATAGTCCCCTCCACTGTGTCCTGAGTCGTCCCCGGGCCTCCTCTTGGTGGGACATGCCCGAAACACCTCCCTAGGGAGGCGTTCAGGAGGTATCCTGAACAGAGCCCGAGTCACCTCAGCTGCTCCTCTCGACATGGAGGCGCAGCGGCTCTACTCCGAGCTCCGCCCATGTGACTGAGCTCCTCACTCTATCTCTAAGGGTTGTATCCGCTAGTATCTGCAATCTTCTGCTTTCGGTCAATACCCAAAGCTCATGGCCATAGGTGAGAGTAGGAACTTAGATTGACCGGTAAATCGAGAACTTTGTCTTTCGACTCAGCTCCTTCACTACGACGGTCTGATACAGTGACCACATCACTGCAGACGCTGCACCGATCCGCCTGTCAATCTCACACTCCATCTGTCCCTCACTCGTGAACAAGACCCCGAGATACTTGAACTCCTCCACTTGAGGCAAAGACTCTCCACCCACCCGAAGAGGGCAAACCACCTTTTTCCAGAGAGGAGAATCCGTCCGATAGGAGGAGCAGTGCGAATTTCATCCTGGTCGCGGTAGACTGGACCAGAGAGTGATTTCAGCTCTGGAATTTCCAGTCTTTATTAAACTAAAGGTAAACAGTAGCCGATAACTTGAAAACAAACTACCACTTCATGACATCACATGGTGGAACAGAGCATTTTGAGCTTTGAAGGTGTACACAGCCTAACAATACAGGATCACTCAAACATGTGTGAATGGAACAAAACACAACTCCAGATATGTTTCTGAGGAGGTAACAACATCATAACATGGCTTAAAACTCACAAGTCAATCATGTGTAATATGGGACCTTTAACCAGTTTTTTTGTATCTTAGTTCAGTTGGTGACCTTTAAAATCCATGGTCTCCTGGCCTCATTTGTAGCAGTTTGTGGTTTGGTCCGTGCGTCACAGCTCCAGTCCATTTCTGCTGACCTAGTATCTAGGGAATAAAATTATGCAGAAAGCGTCAAATATAGCCATTCTTGTCCATTCTATGGGTTTCAGAGTGATCAGCTCCATCACCATAGAAACTGACTGGTCCAAACAAAATATTATATAGTTTGAACAGTGGGAAGTCCTCAAAATGCCGCCGATAAGCAGGAAGTTGAAACCTATGAATGCTAACTACTTCTGCTTTGTTTTACCTGCTCTGTGCTGTGTTATTGTTTTGGAAATGTTTCTCCCACATACCTTATTTTAAAATAAAAACATACTTAGCTTCTAACCCCAAGCTGCAAAATAGAAAAGCCCACATGGACAAAACTGTACAAGAGACTCCCATCCAACACCTTGAATGTTTTTCTTCCTCTTTTAAAGGAGGGCTGAGGTGGGCGGCACAACATAACCTCATGTTTGTGCTTTGAGCTGCAGTGAGCAAGACACAAAAATATAAAGGCAAACATATAAAAGGACAGAGGAGCAGGTCAGAGTCTATAGGAATGTTTCACTAATCTAATCGAAGAGTTTCCCACCGTGGTATATGGTCCTTTGAGATACTGAAAAGTCGTTAATCTAATCTGGATTAATGGTCCATCTAAGTAGATAAAACGCATTGTTCATTTCTACATTTCATCATTTTTAGCTATAATGAGTAACTGGAGGGTTGAATCAGTCCCAGCTGCGAGGGGACTACATCTGGACATTTTGCCAGAAAAAGCAGCATAATGTTCCCAGCACTGTACAGTATAGTATTGGCTTTTCGAATGGTTCTTTAATTTGTTCAAACTACTTACATTCCCAGACATGTAACCTGCTTTCTTGCATCTCTGAGAATACTTTTTAAAATGTCTGTGTAATCCCTCAGTCAAGGACTTTTTACAATAGCAAAGTTTGAAAATATGATGATATAGGTTGTGTAATCCCTCAGGCGTCCATAGGAAAAGTAAAATTCAATTCTGTCAACTGTTTCTCTGCTCATCTTCAGATTTGGTCAGATGGCTGGTGGACGCTGTCTTCTATTTATAAGTCAAAACAAGGAAAACATTAGTGAGCTAGTGTGCTAAAAGGTGAGAGCTGCCATTAGAGACCTGAACGAATCTGCAAAATATGACTCATAGTTCGCACCAACAAACAGAATTTATAAACGAAAAGGTGCGTTAGTTTCAGTGTAGTTAGCTCCTCCCTTCAGATCGAGCAGAGAAACGTCTTCACCCTAAAACTTTTGCCCAGTTGACAGAAATGTTTCTTTGCTATGACGCAAACTATGACAAAGGGCAATCTGTTGAAAGGGCAATAAAATCCTCTTCCTCTAAAATGTCAAAATGCTGTCGCAGTTTTGTTTTTGAACAGACAAGAATGACAAGATGATACAGAAATGTTCATGGCCACGATCATGGTGCTAATGTAACGATAATTTGGTGGTATAATTCTCGTAATTTCTGTCGATACAATGAGTCACCAACAATTATTCTTAGACACGTTGTTGTAACTCGGCCTTGACAATATAAAAAAGAAGACTGCTTTTATGGATTATTCAAATTACAGCAGTTGCCTGATATGTTTCCACATTCTGTTTATGTCTCTGACTCATGTCTTGTTGTTTTCTGTCTCTTATCTCCACAGGGGCGCGGCGGGCTGGGCTCCATCTTTGTGTGGGGCCTCGGGGAACGGCGGCCGGGAGCAGGACAGCTGTAACTGTGACGGCTACACCAACAGCATCTACACCCTGTCCATCAGCAGCTCCACCCAGTCAGGGAACGTGCCCTGGTACAGCGAGCCCTGCTCCTCCACCCTCGCCACCACCTTCAGCTCCGGCAACCCAGGAGAGAAGCAGATTGTAAGTGTTGTCTTACCACTGACATGTAAATACACTGAGAGAGAAAAGTGAAGGAAAGATATGTTCTGTGTTGATCCCCAAAGTGTTTATTGTAAGTGCAACGCTTTGTGACAAAATTAGCCTGCTCCGCTCTATCTAAGGCTAATAATAATTTCACTCTATCTCAGAAGTAATCGCCCAAAACAGCGCTCTGACTGGCTGCGTTTCAGCAGTGCACCCCAGTTTCACTTCACCGTCTGAAAAAAGCAGTTTTTAAGTTGTTGCTTTGCCCTAGCACAGATATATCGTATAAGCAGCTCTTTAGGTCAGAATAAGTCCACTGTGTCCTGTCTCCATCTAATTATCAAGCGTTTCATTGTCTGAGAATCCAGAAGTATGCAGTTGGCATGCTAGTTGTTGTAAGAAAGCTGCAAAAATGCGTTTTTATTGGCTGCGTTTCAGAGGTCTGCCGTAGTTTCACGTCTTTAGGTCAAAATAAGCCCACTCTGTGCCATCTGCGCCTAATTTTAAAGCTTTTTATTGGGTTATTGAATCAGAAAGTATGTGGTTAGCATGCTAGTTGTTGTTTGTTGTTAGCTCTGGTCTCTGAGAGTTGTTAAAAGTGCTTATAAATTCATCACGGTAAGTAATTAGGACGTTCTGAATGCATAAGCTGAGTGAGGATTAACTTTGGACCATTGCAAACCATTTAAATTGAACGAGTTGTTTTTACATATTTTGAAGACGGTAAAATGATTTCTCTTCTTTTGTCTCTTTTTGGCAAACCTTCACAGTACTGCTGATGACAAAAGACAAACACAATCCTACTAAACTGTCTTAAAAGCACATTTGAAGACTTTAAATCCAGGTTACAAACCCAGCATTCAGGATAAGAACAGCCAAAAACACATAACCCACAGTGAGTCAGGCTGACAAACACTCAGACACGCCACAAACTTCCTTCAAGCCTCTCGTCAGCTGAAAAAAGACCTGCCTCCGGCTCAGAAAACAACAAGACGAACTGTAAATGTGCCACTGGAGCGGAGTTCTCTGAGGGATACTGCAGGCTCACAATCACAACACTGAATTTAATCTCTCGTTTTAACCCTGAATGCATCGGGTGACTTTGGGTTATATAAATTGAGCTATGTTGGTAACAGATGAGTTTTATGTAAATTGTGTCCTTTGTGGTTCGGCGTTTCAATTTAAAAATAATTTGAAATGGTGGTACACAGACAAAATAGGTGACCAAATAATAGTGGAGTTTATGCAGCAGCACCACTTCCATCTGCTTTATTAAGGCCTCTGCTGTCTGGAGCTGGTGTGCTGTTAATTTTCTCTCTTGCTCTTGTAACAAAGTGGTTTGACCCCCTCTGCACGTTATAGTTTATTCGAATCATGTTCACACTGTGCTTTTTGCAAGTGAAATAAATTGCAAACAAAATGCGGACATGGAGGTTCTCTGCTGCACGTTCTGTCTGGATATTAAGGTCACTTCACACATTCTGAGCCATATGGGTTTGTATTACTATTTGTTTCTGTTAGTTCATATTTACTTACATATTGTTAGGTGCCTGGGATCCAGAACACACATTTCTTCAAATACAAAGATGAGTCTGGTCGCTGGTGAATCTCGCCGTTTTCAAATGGCGGTGATTGACAGGTGGATTAGCCAATCAGAGGCACGCATGATCTGCAGTATCAGAAACAATTAAGGGAAAAAATATCTGGAAAACATCCTGGATTTCAGCAGAATCATTGGCGAAGCACTAAACTCGGTTAATCTGAGGTGAGATAAATCTGATTTTATTTGTAAATCATGGGTGACCAATGAGCTCCTTCGTTTCACGTCTCATTGATTAAAAAGGGAGTCCATTATCACATTTGACCAGTGGTGGAACGTAATGAAGTAATCCATTCAAAACAGCACCCCCAGAATCCTAATGAAAGTCAGAAGTCAGGCTCCCTGTTTCATCCCAGATTGAAACAAAATCATAAATGCATCACCACTGTATCTGCAAGACGTGATCACTTTTCAGTCTTCAAACCCTCAGATCTTCAAGTGGCTCCTTCAGGTCCCCCACGAGGCTCCGTACGATGTGGGGCCGAGCTTCTGTTCAGCTGCACCACGACTCTGGACCTGCCTCCTGCCCAGAGCCACACAGAGCCTGGACTTTTTTTTTATTTAAAAGACATTAAGTACATTTTGTGGATACTTTTATACCATTACACTTGAGAGCCGTATCTGTACTTTCTACTTTCCTACATTTTCAACAGGATTAAAAAGTAAAAGGTTTTTTTATTCTTGCCTGAGACCCGCTGAAAAGTCTGAGGGTTTATTTTTTTGAGTTTGAGCAAAAATGTTCACATAAAACCAGCTAGAAAAAAACTATAGATTCACTTGTTTCTGTTGAACAAAATTCAGTACATCTTTATCAAAATCACTACATTTGAAACTTCATCATACATCTCAAAATCTGCAAAAAATACTTTTACTTTTTACTCTTTAAGTACATTTTTAAACAGATTTAAATTTTTCCATGTGATGCTTTTATTTTTTTTTTGCTCCAGTATCTGCACTTCTACTTAAGTAACAAAATGGAGTACTTCTTTTTGAGGTTTTTCCTTGTTGAGAAGAAGAGTTTAGGGACAGGGGGCGCTCTCAGACACTTCTCCATTTGCTTGTTTTCTGATTAATTTGCTTGTCTGTTTCTGTTTCATTGTTGATTTTGTAACTTTCTGTTGGTTATTTCTCATGTTCAGCCCTAAAAGGCGACTGCTGCTGTTATTTTGGGCCTTTACAAAAATAAATTAAATTGAGGACCAGAGTGATGTCAGTCTGTATAAAGAATATAGAGAGATATCATTGTGCCATTCAAACACGAGCACCTTATTTATTTTGACTTTGACTGTTCCTCTCATGACTGAATGTTCTCTGAAAGTGCATTTGTGATCGGGTTGCCAGATTATCGCAATCGAATCAAATGGACACAAAAAGCACATCTCAAAGTCTGAAATGATTGAAGCCCAGTGGTTTCCTCCGCAAACGGCAAAATATAATATTATTCTACATAAAAACCCTGTAGTTTAGATCTGTACAAACATGTAATTCTTCTATTAGTTTGTCAGTCTTTTTGTCACTTCTACCGGATGTGTTTGAACAAAAGCCTATTATTAGAACAAATCTATTCTGCAAAATGGACTTTTCAGAGCTTTTAACAATGTCATAGTTGTTTCTCCTTCTAATTTACCGTCTCAAATGTATGTGGAGTGATTTGTGTAGATCTGAGCAATCTTTAATAACTTATTTTCAAGTTGTCATATTGTAAATCAACCCCCGTTTTCACCTTCCCCAGTGCACACCCACTGCTCTGTCCTTACCCTATTCGCCAATTTTATTTCTTTAATCAGATGGGTGTAGGATTTGGCAGTGTTGCGTGGTCATTTTGGTACAAATGAAAAAAAATCTGCTGCTTGCTTTCGTGATCTGCAACTGTTCATAGGAGTTACCGACAGCTGCACGGCTCTCTGTTGTGGTGGTGGTGTGGCAAGTAAAGTATTTTCCGGCATAGAAGTCGCACCAGAGTATTAAAAAAATGCATAATAATGATGAAAAAAACATATACTCAGGTGCGATTTATATGAGAAATATATGTCCCAGCTCCTGGCCAAACTTTGAAAAAAAGTGTGATCTATAGTCCGGAAAATACAGTAATTTTAGATGAATATTGCAATTTAAAATGTGCACATTATAATGTAATGATCCACGGGTGTCATATATTATAAACTATAGACCAGAAACAAGCATAATGCCTAATAACAATCTCAATGCTTGTCAGAATTTTTTTATTTTTTTTATTTGTGGGATTCATTTGACTGAAGCAGATTTAGTTTCCTCTAATACTAGGTTAGCTAGTTTTCTTCCCTTTGGCAGATTCCACACAAACAGGTCTGTAGCAGTATCCTTGGAATATTAAGATCAACTCGTGACACATTTGGTAAAAAACAGAACAAGGTCATTTTCACATTGCTACAAATATTTTTAGAGAGCACAGCAGGTTGGTAGTGTTCTAGTTATTATTCTGTCTTGATTCATGACCTTACTATGACGGCCCCAGTGCAGCAAAGTAAACCCGAGAAGAAATTCAGCGTTTTTGTGGCACTTGTTGCCATGATAACCTCAGTTGCCAATACTGCGAGATGCTCCAACAGTGTTAATGTCCTGGCTGTGGACACTCACAAGTCACTAAAGCCAGTTTTTTATTTGGAGTTGGAAAAGTCTGAAGAGCTCGGTCAGTCTGACACCATTAAAAGTGTTGAATGCTGAAGAACTCGCATCACAGCTTGTTCTGTTCACTCTTTGACTTTGCAAAATGCACAGAGAAAGTCCAGTGGGTTAATAACAGAAAACAGAAAGTTAAGCAGCAGATGAAGAGGAGGGAGTTGTGACAAGAGCTGAAATGATGAGTCCAAATAAACAGCTCAGTCTAATATTTACTGAATAGAGGTGTCTGCTTTTACACACTGAAGAACTTCAACATAACAAAATCTCATTTCATTTTTCATAAGATCATAATACCCATTCCTGTCCGACTTTATACTAACTACATTAATTACGTTTAATAAAAAATGCATTAGGTTTACAGAGCGTTTTTCCAGACACTCACAGTCGCTTTACAGTTTTCTGCATTATTCATTCATACCACCACCATACCGGTGATGGTAAGATACTATTGTAGCCACAGCTGCCCTGGAGCAGACTGACAGAAGTGAGGCTGCCAGTCTGTGCCATCGGCCCCTCCGACCACGACTAGCACCCACACACACACTACATTCATACAAGATGTCTGTGTAATCCCTCATGCAGGTCTCATCCACAGTAAAAGCCAAAGTTAAATCTGTCAACTGGACAAATTGTTGTAGGAGTGAAGACGTTTTACTGCTCATCCAAGTCGCTTCTTCAGTTTTGGTCAGATTACTGGTGGAATCTGCCTTATATCTGTCTGAAGGGAGAGGCTAACCACACTGAAACTCTAAACAGCTATTTTTACAGTTTCTTTATGTAGGCTGGGTCTGTTGAGCTACACTAAATGTGAACTTTGTCTGAGACCGACTTAGCATAATTACTCAGCCTAAACGAGCTTATTGGTTAGCTCTTTTGTTCTCTTTGTTTCCTTTGTTTGCTGCGGGTCCGACGATGTAGTTATAAATCAGATTGTAGTGTAGTTATTGCAATAACTACACTACAATTATGTCTCAGGCCTCCATCCCTGTTTAAGGAAGGATTGCTTCTTTAACTCCCCTCTCAAACCATTTATTTTCTCTGGCTAAGATCTGAACTCACTGTCTTCAGAGGAGTGGTTAGTGTCTTTGAGATGGAGATGCACAGCAGACTGTGGTCCTGAGCTGCTCTCACGCCGGTGTTGGTGCATTCTCTTATGGAGCAGCTGTTTAGTTTCACTGCAGTTTTCACTACACTGAATGGAGTAGACTACATTACTTTGTTTATGGCTCAGTTTGGTCCTTCGGTTGAACCAGTTTCTGTCTTAAAGTGTTGGTGGGTTTGAAATAGACCAGAATTTCAAACTGTCTGAAGATTTTCTGAAGTTTTTCCGACACCAGCTGTGTAAGGAATAGTTACGCCTTTCCTTCTAGGTTCAGATTCCCTGTTGTCCTGTTTTTTAGCTCTCTTAGATCTACTGAAGGCCCACTTTGGATATCCACAAGCAGAGAGGGCTTAGTGGGTGAAGTGCCTTGCCTAAGGACACAAATACAGTTTATTGCCACTGGTGCCTCACTGTGGCATCTGATCTCCCATCCAAGCTCTAACCAGGCCGTGCCCAGCTTCTGAGATCAGACAAGATCAAATAGTTTATGAAAAATGGTTTAGGCTTAGTAACTAGTTAGTATTTAAGATTAAGAGTTAGTTTATTAAGATTTTGGATTAATGAATAGGCTATTTGTCAACTATGAATTCAGTCTTTGCAATAACTACACTTTAATATCCTTAATAATGAATGAACAAAGTGGTACCAAAATCGAT
This sequence comes from Periophthalmus modestus, assembly GCA_019594935.1. Taxonomy (NCBI): domain Eukaryota; kingdom Metazoa; phylum Chordata; class Actinopteri; order Gobiiformes; family Gobiidae; genus Periophthalmus; species Periophthalmus modestus. Next base: position 31,326,637 of record JAIEZT010001390.1, read on the forward strand.
TATGATGATATAATATGATGCACTGCCTACGTGTTTTGGCTGCCAGTCCCGTTTCTTTATAATAACGTACTTTTAATGCAGTGCCTGAGATTTTGTCATGTAGAAATTGTTCCGCCTGCTCAAATTGAAAAAGAAGACACCTCAAATGTATATGTAATTTCCCCAGCTGCCTCATCTTTCTTTCAAATATTTAACTTACAAATATACATCAGGATTTGTCTGTTCCTCTGCCCTGCGGCTTGGTCTCACTGTGACCCAGACGATTCATTTGCTACTTTCTGCTCTCGTTGTGTTAACATACAGGCGGCTGTTGCTGTCTGACCCTTTGGCACAGTCCACAGACCTGATATTTCCATGTAATTTACAGCTGTGTCCTCCTGTGCTTCCTCTGGTTTCCTAGGTGACCACAGACCTGAGGCAGAAGTGTACGGAGTCTCACACGGGGACGTCGGCCTCGGCTCCGCTCGCTGCAGGGATCATCGCTCTGACACTGGAGGCAAAGTGAGTAACACGGGTTATGTTTACATTCACACCACAAAATCCGATTGTTGACTTCAGAAATCAGATAACAGATTATTGAAATGTCATATAAACGGTACATCCGATTTGTAGAGCACAGGGGCAACTCTCCGTGGCTTGGGAAAATAGTATTAGTATTTAATTCAAGTGGATTTTGTTCATGTTAGTTCTTTTTTTTTTTTAAAATTGTAGTACTAAATTAGAAGAGTACTGTGAGAATAATGGATCACGGCCTTTTTTTGTTTGCTACATGGATAATTTTCAGTTCAGCTTTTTAATTCATTTGAAAGAGACCTTCAACTCGGCGTGTTTTTTTTTAATTTTTTATAAGAGTTCAAAATGTTCAAAATTCATTACCTGAATAAAATTATATTATATTTTGTCTGTAGCACTTCATGGATTTCATAGGCCACGCTATAGTTGTTCATACAAAGCATTAAAAAAAAACAATATATACAGTGTTATCTTCATTTTAGATAGAAAAAGTATTTGCGGCTCCCAGTGTTTTTTTGTTTTTTTTTTGTTTTTTTCCGTGGAAACCGGGTCTAAATGGCTCTTTAAGTGTTAAAGCCGACCCCTGCTATAGTACAATTCATACACAAAGTACTTCGAAGTGCTTTACAAAATGAGAAAGACATTCAAGTCACAATACAAACAAATCAAAACATACATAATCGTCATAAAATTAAGGTTAAAAGAGAAGTGTGCCGAATAAAAACCTTTCAGTCATATTCACAGCTAAACAGAACCGTTTTGACCCTGGATTTAAACATTGTCAAAGTCGAGGCCTGTCTCACATCTTTAGGGAGACTGTTCCACGTTTTAACTGCATAAAACTGATACACTGATTCCCCATGTTTAGTCCTGGTTTAGCCCTGGTTTAGTCCTGATTTAGTCTTGGTTTAGTCCTGGTTTAGTCCTGATTTAGTGCTGGTTTAGTGCTGGTTTAGTCCTGGTTTAGTCCTGGTTTAGTGCTGGTTTAGTCCTGGTTTAGTGCTAGCTCAGTCCTGGTTTAGTCCCGGTTTAGTCCCGGTTTAGTTCTGGTTTAGTCCCGGTTTAGTCCCGGTTTAGTCCCGGTTTAGTCCTGGTTTAGTCCCGGTTTAATCCTCAGAGTGTGAGATGGTTCCTGTGGCTGTAATATGTCAGAGATGTTCTTTGGTGCTGGTTCATGGAGAGACTTGTTCACACCGAGCTGCTTTAAAGTCTATTCCCTGAGCTAAAGGTTAAAGAGTTATTTTAAAATACATTGTAGTTTGTCTTCCAATTACAACAGTTACTAAATCACTGGTTTAGTCACACTTTTTACGATCAGATGATGATTATGAATGTAAACACCAAAAATCTGTTAATTATTGGGTAATTTGATTATTCTAGTTGTATGACTTTTTTCTGGCTGTATAAATGCTCTCACTGACTTTCTTAAACCACGCACATTAACCTCAAGACTTTGATGCATAATACAGAGTAGCTCACTGTTGCAAAATTCTTGAAAATATCTGCATTTTATTATGTAACAGGCCAGGTGCAGATTTGTGTTTCTTACAATTAAAGTTCCAGAGTAAACTTGACACTGACACCTTCACTCAAAGCGTTTTACATCAAGGAACGAGGGGGGTTAAGTGTCTTGCCTAAGGACACAATGGCATTCATCTATGTGAGCTGGAGTCGCGACGCCAACCTGTGGGTCAGTGGATAAAAAGTCTACCAACTGACCTACTGTCGCCCCTGATTTCAAGTGCAGCAGTGTTTTTAAGTTGAATACGACCTTTATTTTATTGGAAAATCTTAATTTCTAGCAGTTGTCGTATGTTGCACTAATGTTGCACAGTTGGAGAGTTCAGTTAAAGTGTGAAACGCTGCTCTGTAGACTTAAGCCCACTGATGTCATTGCGTCACATATTTCAGATATGGTTGCCGTTTATGGATTATGCAATAGCTCCTTCATGTGTTTATAAGTGCGTTTCATTTTCCTCCAGTGTAGCTGCAACAGGAATTACATTTATTAGTATTAATTTACCATTTAAACTCACCTGCTCTGCTTTTCTGTGCTGGTCGGAGCAGGAAACACTGTTAAATGTGACCGGCCTGGCAGCATCACCAGCCCTGTCACGATAAATACTATCGACTTATGGTTCAATACATGATAGATGGAACTATACTTTTGGGAGGTCAGTTTTTCTTTGCGCTAGTGGGAAAAGTTTGGTTATTTCTCTGTTCTATGATGAGAATTGAGCTGCAGAAGGTTGAGTTATGAACTTCTGTGACTCATTACTCATTTGGGGGGTGACATGTATCTGAGTGTTTGTCCATTGATCCGAAGGTTGGCGGTTTGAATTCCCCTCTAAACATAAGCATCATTGGTTGAGCGATCAGATCCACAGACCCACAGGTGGTTTGCGGTGTCTCTGTGCACTGGTGTGAATGTGTGTGTGAATGTGTGTGTGTGAATGTGTTAGCGGCTCCTTGATGTAAAGTGCTTTGAGTGTCCTGAAGGTGGAAAAGCGCTATATAAAAATCTGATCCTTATAGATACAAACTAACAACTTAACTTGCATTCTGTTATTTGTTTATTTCAGTTTGTGTTTTAATATTGTGCATACATACATTTTGGGGCAGGGGTGGGCAAACTACGGCCCAGGGGCCACATACGGCCCGTTCGGCTTACTAATCCGGTCCGCCGAACGTGACCAAATTATGACGCACTTCAGCTACACCAACCTTGTATTACTCTCTTATTCTCTTATCAGCCCTTCTGCAAAAATGAGCCTATCAAAGAAAAGAAAAGTGGATAGTGAGTGCTGAGTGTTTAATACGGAGTGGAGAACAAAATATTTTTTCACCGAAGTTCGATCAAAGTACCAAGGCCAGTTTTTTGCTGGCATTCAAATTGGCAAAAAGCAAGCAAGCCTAGACCCCGCTCGGACCAAGTTTCTGTCGTTGTGTCCTTAGGCAAGACACTTCACCTTTATTGCCTTGTATGAAAGTGGTGTGTGCGAATGATCGGTGATGGTCGGAGGGGCCGATGGCGCAAACTGGCAGCCTCGCTTCCATCAGTCTGCCCCAGGGCAGCTGTGGCTACAATAGTAGCTTACCATCACCAAGTGTGGAGTGAATGAATAATGACAATAGTGTAGCGCTATTAGCAATATATCGCTCTTCAAAATCTGTTATCATGACAGACCTCGCAGCATCACTCTGGCTCAGGGGCGAACTGACTGACAGTAACATGTCAACCTGTGTGAGCTCAAACAGAGAGTGACCCAGTTCAATCAGCCTTGGGATTTATTTTGTGGAAATACTATAAACTGAAAGCTGTATTTTATGCAAAGATGAAATGTGCAGATTATCAATAACCTAAATTTTGTAGATATTCAAATGTGAAAGAAAATGGAGCTTGCATAAATAGACTCCACTCCTTAGCCTTCATCACTCACTCCTATTACTCCACACGAACCTCCTCTTCATCCAACCAGCGTCCAGTCTGCCCGATTTAAACCCCCATTGCAGACCTATAGCCGCTTTTACGCAGTTCGTTCCGCACCTACCACTCCCCAGCGCCCCCTCGGCTCCGCATCATCTCATCGTCACCTTCACACACCCCATCTCCCCCAGTCCCCAGAGGTAAGACGTTTCTAACTGGCACGCCCTTCACTGCGCTGTCTTCTTTCGGGATCTGAGCACTAAAACGACAACTCATTCAAAAAAGCCTGCTAATACTTTTCTTTCGTGCCTGCCTGAGTCTTTCCAGGTTGTATTTCTAGTATATAAAATGTTGTAAAAAGAGATTAAGAGAGAAATGAGATATTCATTGTTCATTGTCAATATTGGCCACCCCGCCGGAGCTGCACATTTAAACGAGTCGTACTGTGCTAAGCCGCCTTTTCACCATTTAGCCGTTATGAAAATGTTTACATGCCTGGAGTTCAGTCTCGCTCTGCTGAACTGAAAGCCCTAGTCACTCTCTGGTGCACATTGTAATTCATGGAGGTCCCCTGTGTTTTTTGGATTACACTTCAAATTGCCCTCCTTAATGTAACTGCCACTGTTTTTAGCATGATACCGGGACCCAGGGGCATATTCTGGACAGGTACATTATTCTGAATTACACATCGCAGGAAGTAACAAGGCTAAGGTGTTCAAAGTAGTTCAAAAAGCATAAATAATACATAACCTTTAAACAGGCTGGTAAAATGATGATAAATGGTTTGACTTTTCTCCAAAATTCCTATAATTTAAAAGTTTGTTCACACTGTCTCAGCGAGTCCGCGGGGAGTGTGCTGTCTCAGTTTTTCATAATGTGATAAATGAGCGTTCTGTTGTAGAGTTATAGTCAACAGCGTTTATGATTATTCTTAATTTAATTGTACATCTAATTGCAAACGGCTGGCTGTGCTCTTATGGGATGTGTTTGGAGATGTGCACACAGCTCGTACACACATCTGGGACTCACGCTGGCCTCGGTCCCGGCCTGGAAAACTCTCTCCTCGGCAAATGAGGCTCTTGATAATCAGGTAATTAGAGAAACAAATCAGCATCTCCAGAACAACACACACACACAAGCAGGACCTGAAGGACAGGGGCTGAGCACTGTACAAGGATTCATTACACTCTGGAACTTATGTCTGCATGTGTGAACTGGAACTGTTATTTGTGCCATAGAGCAAAGCTAAGGACATGAGCTTAAAGGGCAGAGGACGGGTTCTTCTTTTCTATGGGTCAGACCTGGATGACTGAGGGATTACACAGACATGGGTTAAACTACTTCACAGAAATATATTAAAGATAAAGATATAAATATACTTACAAAAAGTTTAATATGACAAGTTTACTTCCTGGTTGGACATGGACCACAGGTGCGACCTAGAGGTAAATCTATTTGTAGAAATGTCTGTGTAATCCCTCAGTCGTCCAGGTTTGATCCATAGCAAAAGAAATCTGTCAACTGGACAAATCGTTGTAGGAGTGAAGACGTTTCGCTGCTCATCCAAGCCGTTTTCTCTCAGATTACTGCTGGACACTGCCCTTATATCTATCTGAAGGGAGGGGCTAACTACACTGAAACTGTAAACAGCTATTGTCTCCACTTTCAACCTTTAATGTTCCTCCTATTCTGCTCTTTTGCTCAGTGTAGTTAGCCCCTCCCTTCAGACAGATATAAGGCAGTGTCCAACAACTGAAGAAAAAGTCTTTAACCAGTATTTCATTAATATTGGTCCAAGTTTGGCAGATGAGCTGCCGAAGCTTAGTGAGAAAAACATCCAATCTACATTTAATAATATCAATACCATGTTCCTGGGAGGAGTATGTGAAAGTGATGTGTTGGAAGTTGTACGAAAGTTTAAAAATAAAAAGTCTACCGATTGTAATAATATAGAAATGACTATTATCAAGGAAGTCATCCACTGTATTATCAAACCCTTAACCTACATTTGTAATAGATCCTTTTTAACTGGAACTTTTCCTGATAAAATGAAAACAGCCAAGGTGTTTCCAGTTTACAAAAGTGGTGATAAGCAAATATTATCCAATTACAGACCCATATCACTGTTACCTCAATTCTCAAAAATACTCGAAAAATTATTTATAAATAGGCTGGACTCCTTCCTGAACAATATAATGTACTCAATGAGCATCAGTATGGCTTTAAGAACAACTGTTCCACATCCTTAGCTGTGATGGAGCTGGTTGAACATGTCGCAGCAGCAGTTGATCAGAAACTTAATACAGTGGGTGTCTTCATTGATTTACGTAAGGCCTTCGACACTATTGACCAGGCTCTACTGCTGGGAAAATGTGAACAGTATGGCATACGAGGTGTGTTACACATCAGTGGTTAAAGAGTTATTTAAGTAATAGATTTCAGTATGTTCACATTAACAATACACAATCTCAATTTGAAACTGTAAAATGTGGTCTTCCTCAAGGTTCAGTTTTGGGACCAAAATTATTTGTACTATACTTAAATGATATTTTTACAGTATCCTCTGTGTTGAAATTTATTATGTTTGCTGATGATACAAATGTTTTTTGTGTGGAAAGAATATGGATGAATTATTGCAAACAGTCGAGGAAGAGTTAGCTGTTATAAAAAAGTGGTTTGATTATAATAAGTTATCATTAAATGAAAACAAAACTAAATTTATGATCTTTTCTGGTAATAGGACATATAATAATGTAAAGTTACACTTAAATGGAGTAGCAATTGAAAGAGTCTATGAAACCAAATTCTTAGGTGTGATTTTTAGATAATAAACTCAGTTGGAAACCGCATATCGAGTACATTAGAAACAAAATAGCTAAATCTGTTGGAATATTATTTAAAACAAAAAAATGTAATAAATGTAAAAGGTTTGTATATTATATACTCCTCTTTGGTTATGCCATATTTATCATACTGTTCAGAAATATGGGGAAATGCAAACAAAACTAACATAGACATGATAATTAAATTACAAAAAAGAGCTATTAGACTCATTAATAAAGCAGGATATCGTGAATCAACAAACAAACTCTTCATTCAAACAAATACCTTAAAATTTATGGATATTGTATATATAAAAATATTAGAAATAATGTACAGAGCTTTAAATAAAAGTCTTCCCTCTGGTACTCAGAAATTATTTAAGTTAAGGGAGGGTAAATATAATTTAAGAGGTCTGTTTATTTTTGAATGTTCTAAAGAAAGAACTAATGTAAAATCCAGGTGTGTTTCTGTGACGGGAGTGAAAACTGTGGAACGGCCTAAATGATAATTTGAAATTATGTACTTCTCTGGTGCGCTTCAAACGAACTTTAAAACAGAAGATTATAAATGATTATTGTATTACTTCTGTATAAAAAGTAAGTTTATATTGTTAGATAAGATTTATTATATTGTAATCATGTACTGTACATGCTATTTATGTTTATATGTATGCATGTAGATGCATAATGTATATATCTTTTTCTTTTTTTTTCTCTTTTTTTCTTTTCTTTTTTTTTTTATTTAAAGCTGATTCTCTAGACATATGTCAAGAAGAACAGGATAGGCTAATATAAGCCTTAGCTTCTGCCTATTCCTTTTTTGGTTATTTATTTGATTGTGGATCTTAAACTCTACCAATTTTGTAAATTTACCAAAATAAACCATTCATTCATTCATTCATTCAAAAGACTTGGATGAGCAGTGAAATGTCCAGTTGACAGATTTAAACTTCGTCTTTTGCTATTCTTAGAAATCACACTGTGCCAAAAACATATCTAATTTACATAGTAGTTTTTTATCATTTATCTCCTGTTCATAACTCCACCCTCCTCCTCCATAACAATAGTGCTAGTCAGTTTGCTAATAGAGGTGAGAGCTGCATTAAGGGCCTGAACAATTATGCAAAATATGACTCAGGCTCTTAGATTTAGCCAACAAACAGATCGATATAAGGCAGTGTCCAGCAGCAATCTGACCAGAACTGAAGAAGCAGCTTGGTTGAGCAGCAAAACATCTCTCCAAAGCTTTTGCCCAGTTGACAGAATTGAATTTTCTTTTCCAGTAGTTATTATTATTATTTAACAGATTCAAATTTATGACACCACCACTTATTTTTTCTCAATAATACTTTAAACTGACAGAAAATGTGTGTGTGGCGTGTAAATTGTCACTGCATTTTGCTCAAACTGCCTCTTGACTGATTCACAGGTGCTATTCCCTCCAAACAAAGTCATAATTAATGAACAGCCTGTCATACGCACATTAAACGCTCCCTGACTTTTCTCCGCTTCAAAAAATCTGTGCGATTGTAAGTTGTTTAAAATGAGAGCCAACACATTCACTAAGCTCACGCCTACAGTATCGTTTAAAGGAAGAGTAACCACTGTCTCGGTTGTTCCTGATTTGCAAGTGTCTAGTGCTGTCACATCCTCCGTTTTTTTTCATTTACTCTGAGCTTGTAGAATTTTTTAGTGACCAACCAAGCAGGAACTTTACACATTTCTGACTATCTGACTTTTTCCCCAAACCAATCCGCGGATGTCCCTCCTGACAGGCAGCGGTAATAACACAGCAGTTAGTTTATCTGTCTGGGACCACAGCAGAGTTCACACAGATGGAATCATTTAATAGGCAGAACACTCTGGGTTTCCTGGAGGGATGTTTTATTTTTGATATTCTCTTTGCTGAAGCCACACTGGGGGACAGGTCCATTAATCTCACATGAGCTGGTGATTGGGGCTGAGCTGTGGAGGTGATGAGTGGTTCACAAAGCAGCTGGAGCAATTTTTCTGTGTGTAGTGTGAACAAAGAGCTGGGTAGTTTTTATCTGTAGCCTTTATATTGTGATAAATCTATTTAACAAACTCTACGATGTTACTTCCTCATAATGCAAACATGTTTATAAGACTCTGCAATCAAATACGTACTACAGTATAGCTAAAATTAAAAGTTGTATCCCTCGAACAGGCCGAGAGTCGTTCACGCACTGGTACTCAGTCGTTCGGATTACTCTAATGCCCTTTATGCAGGTTTGAGCCAGAAATCCATCACCTATCTCCAAAAACACAGCTTCACGACTCCCCATCCAGCACCAAAAAGCATCAGCACATAACTCCTGTCCTCGCTGCGTTGCACTGGCTCTCAATAAATCTTATAATTGACTTTAAAATACTACTTCTAAAGCAATCCATGGCTTTAAAAGAAGTAGTTAATATATGTACCAATATAATATAGAGCAGCCTGGTAGTTGTCAGCAGGAGTGAAGTATCAGAGAAATAAGGACTGTGTCACACCTCATGGAGTTTTCATTGAGCCTGAAGTTAAACAAAAGGAGATTTTTTAAATGCTAAAATACTAAACTTAGCTTTCATTCAGAAGTATTCGTTACACCATATTGACCCAGTGTTTTGCTTATTTCTTTCTTTGATTTGCTAAGGTCAGGGTGAGTAGGCAGAAGACCATAAAAAGCCTTTGTAGCTCTTGTACATTGTGTATATGTGAATGTAGTTATTGCTGCCAGATAATTATGAATTGTTTTGATAATTAGTAACTGCATGTAAATTACTTGCATGCAGTTAAATATAGTACATAGTCTCATAGTCTTATTAATCACAATCGGATCAAATCGCTGTTTGAATGCATACATTTAGCAAATTGCAAAGGTTCTTCACCTTGTTCCTGAAGTTGCATCATTTGGGTCGTATTATGTTGCGTAAGGCTGCTGATCTTGACAGTAAATAAGTTCTTTAGGGACTATAGAGCCGTTCTAAAGCCTCCAGAGGATTGGTGCAGGGTTGACTTCTTAGCCACATGAACATTTAACATTTTACACAAATCTTTTCTCAAATTCTCTATGGAAATGAGTGGGATTCTCAAAGAAATCACGGTTTGGAGCATTTAGAGGAAAAAGTGGACGACATGGAATAAGGTCAAAAGAATACCACAATTTCCTCCACAAACAATATATCCCGTTTTTTCTGCATTAAAACTGCTAACCCTGTAGTTTAGACCTGTACCAGCGTGTTCTGAAATACATGTGAGTTTGTATTAGTGAGTCAGTTCGTTGCCTTTTTCACTTTTATTGTCAGTTCTCCTGGACAGACATGTTGAAAATGTGAGCTTGAACTGAATCCATTTCTTCAAACCTCAAGTCTTCAAATCTCAAGTCTAATCACATTGCCTGTCAGAAAAGTAGCATTTTTTTCCCAAATTGTTGAGCCCTAGTTGTTGGTAGTTTTTTTTGTTTTTTTTTTTTACATAGGCAGAATTGTACATCTTTTTACTCAAGATAGTTATTTTTTAACCAGCCCTTATGAAGATGAGTCATAATTTAGCACCTTTTCAGATGTTTTTAGTCCTTTCTACACCCCATGACACCAACTCATAGCTTAGAGCCATATTCTCTGCAGAGATAGGCCAATATTTGGACTTTTTAGCATATCGGCTATCTGCTTTAAATTGATATTTTGTCTTCTGCCTAAGAAATACACACAAAGCTTTATATTAACACTTTAGTTCAAAGAGATAGCTGCACAAAATAGACAGTTCCTGTATTGGTTTGCGGTAAAAAGGGGCTTGAGGAGAGATTGTAGTACATTTAAATGACATAATGTGGGGAAAATTATCCAAACCGGCTCAATATATCAACCCAAAAGTATCGGCAGAGCTTATCGGCCATAGGTTTCTCTGTATTCTAAACAATCGCTGTCAGTATCAGCCATGAAAAAACTCAGTCGATCTCTAATTCTCTATGTCCACCTCCATTATAACTTATGCCTTTGACCTTTAATACTCCAGTGTGCCTCATATTTTCCACAGCCATATTGTTCAATGCGGATGTCAGCAACAGTTCATAATGCTCATAATTGAACTCTCTCTCTCTCTGCGCTTAGAAAATCAATGTGTTCCTCCTGCTCTGCCTCTGCAGTATGAACCTGACCTGGAGGGATATGCAGCATCTTGTGGTGAGAACATCCATGCCCAGACATCTGAGCACAGGAGACTGGAGGACCAACGGAGTGGGACGCAAAGGTGAACAGCACTGTACTGTACTAGGACAAAATGTTGGCAGTTGGTTACACAACTTTTTTATTATTTTATTATTTATTTATTTATTTTTATTATTTATTTATTAACCGTTTTTTATGATGTTGCTTCAGTACTTGAAAGTAGTTAAACAAACTTTGAATGTGGTTTCTATGAATTCATACTTTCTGCTGTAGTGGATTTTATTAGTTTCTTTGATTAGTTGAATTTGGTTCAGCTGCTGCTTTGTTTTAGTTTTTTTGCTTGCTTTTTTCATCATATCAGCATTTGCACTTGTAGAGCACACAGATATTAATCAGTTAGTAAATAAATAAATAAATATATTTTCCTTTCATATTCTTGTCTTCTCTCACAGTGAGTCACTCGTATGGGTACGGTCTCCTAGACGCTGGGGCGATGGTGACTTTGGCTCAGAACTGGACCTCAGTGGGCCCTCAACATGAATGTGTGATCAACATGCTCACAGAGCCCAGGTTAGAGCCACACTGCTCCTGACATGTGGGATTGTGGGTAATCCTCGTCATTACACGCACATAAAGTTTTATCCTGATAAATGTCACAGAATCCTCCTTCAAGCCATAGTCTGTGTCCATTTTGGTTCATTAAGCGCAGTCTCCTCTGTGTGCTGTCAAACTGCAGGGACATAGGGGACAGACTGGTGATCAGCCGGAGCGTGGAAGCCTGCTGGGGACGGCTGGAATATGTCAGCTCCCTGGAGCATGTTCAGGCCCGCATCACTCTTTCCCACAACCAGAGGGGCAAACTGGCCATTCACCTGCTCAGCCCCCTGGGCACACGGGCCACCCTGCTCTTCCCCAGGTAATCTGATGTGTTAAAGACAAATCTGACTGTACCACTATAACCACAGCTTTTTCCTATAGATCTGGTCTCTGTATTTGTTTGTTGGGGTGTGAATCAATATAGTTAACTCCAGTTATACTACTCTTTTAGATTTATATAACCAGACATTAGTCCTGTTCATGCTCCCTTCAGCATGACACCATTTTTTGCCAAAAGAATTCACAGCATCTTTCAAAGATTTTCAAGATGGCAGAGTTGTGCTTTCATTTGAAGGTGTCCCCTCATGTACTCCCAAAGTGCTTATTCTGCCTTTTCTTCTGAAAAAGAATTGTGATTTTCTGCTTTGAAATCAAAAGAATCACTTTACCCATCATGCCTTGCTCTCTCTTCAGGCCTATGACTTCTCCTCTGAGGGTTTCAATGACTGGGCCTTTATGTCCACACACTCCTGGGACGAGGACCCACAGGAGAGTGGACCCTCGAGATTGAGAACATGGCGGCTAATAGTCGTGACTATGGTAACGCTCACTGTGGTTAATCGTCCTTGTCATAGATTCACATTTACATTTCAGTAAATACTTTAAGTTGTTTATAATGATGCGTGATGATTGCATATAATTTCAAGGCTAACAAGTATTAACTCTTTACATACCTTTTTAACGTATACCAATATTACATTTTTGACAGCTTTTTTTCATCCGATCAGTATGCAGTACAGTGTTGTGTAGTATTGTGTGTTCAGTCTGAGCAACCAGGGACTATTTCAGCCCTCACTGCTCTCTGTTCAGCCCACCTCCACACAGCTTCACTTTCTTCACCACGGCTGTGTAAAGAAGCGCTAAATTGACATTTTTCTCTTGCTGTTTTTTTCTCTATTCTCAGGTGTTTTGAGTCAGTTCACTCTCATCTTATGGGGAACTGGGTCTAGTGTTGTCAACCCAGCTTCATCGGATTTCCCCCGGCCCTCCAACAACAGCTGCAAGACTTTTGATGCTCAGCAGATCTGTATTGGTGAGTACAAATATGAACAAATGTACACCTTTTTAGTGGCATTGTTACACAACCAGCTGTAGGTCACAGAGTTACTGTTTGAACTTGTTACTTTGCAGAGAATGCAGACTGCATATTCACAAGGCTTTTGTGCATCTATTTATGAACCATGAATATGTAAGGCCCCATATGCCATATTAGAGCATGAGACATATGATGGCCCAGAAGGGTACACTCAGACTGCTCCAGCCTGAGAGGTGCTACACTGTCAACATCTGCTCACATGATGACTCCATAACTCCAGCCTGTACACACTACTCACTAATTAAATGTTAGGAATTATATAATACATAAGTGTAACAGCCATATGACTACATGTGGTTTTTGCCCACTCTCACAGAATGATGATTACTGAAAGGTGTTTAGAGACATCAGAGACTCTAGACTTGACTCCATGCTCCTGCCTCACTCTGAGTCGTGTGTGTGTGTTCCAGAGTGCAGTCCGGGCTTCTCGCTCTTCCTGCAGGGATGTGTGAAGCTGTGTCCCCCGGGCTTCACCTCCGGGCCGCAGCTGCTGAACCTGTCTCTGGAGAACTGGGTCGACCTCTCCTCCGTACAAGCCTGTCTCGCCTGTCACGCAGCCTGCCTCACCTGCTCCGGCCCTGGGCCCACAGACTGTCTGTCCTGCCCCCCTCACAGCCACCTGGTGCTCACCTCCTGTCTGCACCAGAACCAGGTGCAGCGTAAGTCCCCCTCATCAGGTGGAGTCCAGAGAGACAAGGGTCCAGAGCAGACAGGGGCAGGCCCTGCCTCAGACTCTGACAGTGCAGACGGGGCCTCCTCTCCTCTGCCCACAGTGTTGGCTGTGCTCAGCTGTGCCTTGGTCCTGATTGTGTTGGCTGGGCTCTTTTTGATGCTGCAGAGGCGCTGGGGCCGTCCCACCAGAGCTGGAGGACCACACTGCCCTCTGTGTACTCTCACAGCAGGGGCATTCGCCTGGGCTTTCACTGCAGCCAGCACTCCCAGAGGAAAGCTAAGATCTGCTACAAGGGGATCCCCACCGTGTGGGGCGATGAGGACATGATCACCTACGAGTCTGAATCAGACAGCGAGGAGGTGGACAGCCACAGCGAGCGGACAGCCTTTATCAAGACACAGAGCTCCATTTAAGTCCATGAGGGGAGGGTGTTACAGGTCCAGAGCTAAGCCTTTGAGAGCCCCTCATCAGCATTTATGTCTGACTGTGGCAAACTCAGAAAACCTAACTCAAAATAAGATCCACTTCCTGCTGCTCCCTGATTGAATCTGTCACAGAGGGACCATTTTTATTGTGCCAGTCTGTGTTGACATCTAATGCTTTTGTTATTTGCTTAACATCAGTGTTTATCACCAGTATACAGTGTTTATGCCTCTGTCTGGCATAAATTCTCTCTCCACCAGCCTAACCACACTTTGCCCAGTTCATTAATCCAGAAGAGTGCATTAGTCTGCCCTCACCCCAAACAACTGTCCACACAAGCACTACTCCTGTTAATTGGCCGTTTTATTCTCACATTCTGGGGTTAAGAAGTGTGAGTGTGACAGAGTACTCATTAAATGTGGAAAACTTTAAATTGAACATTGCTACTGAGGTTAAAAATATCCACCTGGCTGTTGGGTACAGAGTGCGTGTGTAGACCCTAGTACAGCTTCAGAAACAAGACACAAAAGAGTTTGGCCTGTATCACAGTGGCACAATTTGCAATAACATTTGTAATGCACTCAGACAACTTGACCTTTACAAAGTTATCTCTCTTTAGTTTTCCCCACAGAAAGTGGATATTGATCCCGGGGCTTTTGTTCCAGAATGTCCTCATCAGGGGACAGCATATATTTACCCTGTTTAATTTATGCCTTGTGTAGACTTGCTACACAAAGTGTCTAAAGCCTTGATGTAAAGGCCACAATGGTTGTTGTGAATAAAAATGAGGAAGTAGTGGTGAGACATTTTTGTATGTTTGTTTTTGTATCTTTTTTATTTAACTGATGACATGTGTCAATATTGGGACATGGGTTTTATGCTGGAATAAAAGGAGACCGGCTGTTGCACACAGACTGTATTGTCTTCACTGCAGGTTTTTAAACTTTTAGGATTTGACAAATCTTGGCCCCAGCAGCTGCCACTCCTTCGCTCTCAGGAGAGCAGATGCTTTGTCACTTTGTCATAAATCATAGTTAAATGTTTCATTCACTCTGAGTACTGGATTTTAACAGCCATTGACACCAAAAGATCCGCCTCAAAAGTTGGTTTTGAGTTTAAATGAAAACAAATAGAAGAGGTTTGTTTGTGTGCAGCTGGGACAACAAGATCCAGTGTGGTTTGATCATTAAAATCGAGAGGGCTTAGATGCAGGTAGTGGGTTCAGGGGTGAAGGTACATTCATTGTGGGTTCTATAATTGGACCTGCTGGGAGAAGTGTGCACACTGTGGACGTGTCATGTTTTGCATTATAAATGGCCTTATGTTGAAGTGAAAGTGTTTGAGAGCTTTTGAAAGGGAGGACTTTTCACCACATGCTCATTACACACCATTCTGCACGCCTCCTCTGCATCACCGCAGCCTTTGGCTCCTAATAATTAACTGTCATGTTCTGTAGTCTGGTTGCACCTCTATAGCTAGTAACACCATTATTTTTAATTAAACATTTGTAAATGTCACAATTGGATCCGTGTGACACAAAGATCACAATTTTTGGGAAAATTTTCAACTTTTACTTTTAAGTTTGTATGTACTACAATAGGTATTTTTGCTTGTGTTACTTCATTTTGGTTGTGCACTGAAGAACATGCTTCCTTTGAGCTGAGCAGTTTTGCATCTCTCTTTCTAACTCTTTCTTGGCTTGTAGGAAGGCCTCCTCCTGCTCCTGTTCCTTTGGTTACAATCTTTCACAGTATTGCATACAACTTATGCATCTTCATGTTCCAAAATATGGTTTTAATTTTCCGTTTCCAATCATGCATGTGACATGTCGCCTATTGAAAGTTACATACTGTACCTTTAATGTATCGTCCTCACACTGTTTTATATAAACACTACTTCAGTATTGAGCTTCAAGTATCTAAAGCAGCACACTGCTTCTATCTTCAGAACATTTGAAGTTCAGTGAAACCTTGCTTTCACAAACCCAGCTGTGAACTACATGGATGTTCTGTAGTTCAGAGGAATTCCTGCGGGTTTATCCAGGGGGAGGTAAAGGACAAATGTTTCAGGTATTCTGCCTACATCATTCTCAGTGTGTACTATGGCATACCCAGCCTTCCCTGTCGGTACGCTGTGATATCACTGAGGTCAGTGTAATAATCGCACAGCAGCAAGTGGGAAAAAACTGAATTCATTTGATAAAGATTTGGATTTAGTTCAACTATCAGGACTATAACTCATCTGTACTGTGCTGTCTTTCTTGTCCTCTTTCAACACACTATGTCTCTTATATGAAGTTGTAAAGGATGGTGTGGGGAATAAGTGACATTTTAAGGAATAGTGCCAAGATTATGATGGCTTGCCCCTCACTGACATTACTCAGAGAATCGATATTTCTTTGGACACATAGAAAGTGTTCACAAGCATTCTCTTCTTGTAGGCAGAGAGGTCCAGGATTGTATTTTAGCTTTAACAACCTTTGGTCATAGTGTTCCCTCTCCTCCTTGAATGATCTCTGCTCTGCTCATTCCCAGCTTGTTGTTGACTGGTGTAAACCAAACACAAACTTACAGCAGTAGTATTTCACATTTTCCAATCACACTGTAACATGCAGCAATTTTCTCCTTCACCAGGCCAAGAGTGAGTGGTACTTAAGAAATGCTGCAGTTTACTTCTGTGTACCAGTTTTCAATGAGAGGGCATTGCAGGACATTGATTTGGCAGTGGGTCATGCTGAAATGGAGCTGGAGTGCTGCATATGGTTGTAGTCCAAAAGATAACAGTTAGGTTTTCTGCACAACACCTGTCCAGATGAACAGAGGGTCTGAGGAGGCAGTTGGATCACTGAAGAACCCAGAGGCAAACGGTGTGCGTATGGTGCAGTTGAGATGTTAACACTAGCCAGTCTTTTATCTTGGACATCCATATGGTCAGACAAAATATAGATTAAAGAATAATTCAGGGCACCAGACCATCAATAACAGGCCTGGATGTCGAATGCCCTCTTCAGTCTAAACCCTCCTCTCCATCACTCTCTTCAGTTTCCCAAAACAGCCCCAGTTCAGGTAACCTTGCACAGCCAAATAGATGCTTGGGATATTTGTGAGTTCACAAACTCACAAGAATCCATCTTGAGAGACTCGAGGTTAATCGGGTGAAGCCAAAGGCAAAGCGCCGAAGCGAACTAAAACAAACATGGCAACGCCCACAGATGAACTTATTTTAACATCAATGTGTATTTTTGTTTGTGAAAAATGTGCAGAAGGTCAGAGCTTTGTGCATTTGTTTACAGGGGTGTCTGTGCTTTTCTCTCAACTGGAATGTAACAAAAGTTTGATTTTTCGTCTTGTTCTGCTGCTGTGACGCTTTGACCAATCAGATTCAAATAATCATTATGATATTCCACATTTTCCCAGACTGATAATGTGTAGAACTCAATTCAGAAGGACACACATCAGTCTGGTGTGAGTCAGGTTACAGTTCAGGATCCAGCTTTGTTTGGACACGTGGGAGTGCGATGACAAAGAATGGCTGGTTACAGGTTGGTTACAGGCTGGTTACAGGCTGGTTGAGGTGGATTTTTTAAAGTTTATTCTTGTATATTTTATTGTTCACAAAAACAAGAGTTGTAAAATACACTGAAGTAGCCTGAGAGTTTCAATAAGAGACATGAGGCTGGAGTTCTAATGCAGAAGTACAGGACCCAGGACATGGAGCCATGAACCCTCAAACATTGTGATAGTATTATCCATTCCAGCTATGCTTCTGTTGCAGGGAGTATGATATAGGCAGAGATAACAAGGGCTGAGCTGGCAGTGTGGAGCTGGCAGCCAAGAAATGCAATTTCTCTATTAATAAGACATCTTCAGGAGAATCCTGTGAACAGCGCAGGCTGCATATTTTCACTGTGGATGTGTCTATTGTTAGCTTAGATAATGACTGCTCGTCTTGTCCCTAACAAAGCTGATGTGTAATTAGGAGATAATGGACTTATCACTGCAGGAGCATCATAATGCTGCTGTACACTGCTGCTCACAGAGGACTCTGTGTGCTGTACAGTAGTACATCCAGTCATTATGTGTGGGCTTAATTGTTTAAACTAGGTGCAGGGCAAAAGCTTCTGCTTCCTTTTTAAACTCAATTTCCATCCAGAGGAGCAGCCGCTCGTTTTACACGTTTAGAAGTGTTGATTTACAACTTTCACTTGGTGAAAATTGATGCTTTTGAAGCCATTTCAAAGCCATTTACTCCTGAGGATAACACTGCCTCCATTAGTCCTATCTTAAGTTTCCAGTCCTACTGAAAATCCACAAGGGGACAATTAATGAATCCATCCAAAGTCCAAATTGAAATGGTGCGAAGGCTTTTTAAAAAAACTATGATCCACCCACCCTCATCATTTAACCCAGTAGACTGCATCGATTCTTGTTCAGTTCATGTTTCATTCTTCTCTCTGATGTTAACACTCCCAAAAGGTCGTGCAGCCCAACGCAGTTTACAAATAGCACAAGAATTAATAATCTCCTGCTCTGGGTTTATTTTTAGCTATTTTTAGCTAGCTTCATTATTCTGCCTTTTACCCTGTTAATTCAAACCTCCCTTTGTTTTATGCCCAAATGCACACACGTCTCACTGCTGCACATGTGTTGCACACGCCTCACTGTTGCACACGTCTCACTTCTGCACATGTCTCACTGTTGCACACGTCTCGCTGTTGGACACGTCTCACTGCTGCACACGTCTCACTGCTGCACACGTCTCGCTGTTGCACACGTCTCACTTCTGCACACGTCTCACTGCTGCACACGTGTTGCACACGTCTCACTGTTGCACACGTCTCACTTCTGCACATGTCTCACTGTTGCACACGTCTCGCTGTTGGACACGTCTCACTGCTGCACACGTCTCACTGCTGCACACGTCTCGCTGTTGCACACGTCTCACTTCTGCACACGTCTCACTGCTGCACACGTCTCACTGCTGTACACGTCTCACTTCTGCACACGTCTCGCTGTTGCACACGTCTCGCTGCTGCACACGTCTCGTTGCTGCACACGTCTTGCTGTTGTACACGTCTCACTGCTGCACACGTCTCGCTGTTGCACACGTCTCGCTGCTGCACACGTCTCGTTGCTGCACACGTCTCGCTGCTGCACACGTCTCGCTGTTGCACACGTCTCGCTGTTGTACACGTCTCACTTCTGCACACGTCTCGCTGTGGCACACGTCTCGCTGTGGCACACGTCTCACTTCTGCACACGTCTCGCTGTGGCACACGTCTCACTTCTGCACACGTCTCACTTCTGCACACGTCTCGCTGTTGCACACGTCTCGCTGTTGCACACGTCTCGCTGCTGCACACGTCTCGCTGTTGCACACGTCTCGCTGCTGCACACGTCTCGCTGCTGCACACGTCTCGCTGCTGCACACGTCTCGCTGTTGCACACGTCTCGCTGTTGCACACGTCTCGCTGTTGTACACGTCTCTCACTTCTGCACACGTCTCGCTGTGGCACACATCTCACTTCTGCACACGTCTCACTTCTGCACACGTCTCACTGCTGCACACGTCTCGCTGTGGCACACGTCTCGCTGCACACACGTCTCGCTGTTGCACACGTCTCGCTGTTGCACACGTCTCGCTGTGGCACACGTCTCACTTCTGCACACGTCTCGCTGTGGCACACGTCTCACTTCTGCACACGTCTCGCTGTTGTACACGTCTCACTGCTGCACACGTCTCACTGCTGCACACGTCTCACTTCTGCACACGTCTCACTGTTGTACATGTCTCACTTCTGCACACGTCTCGCTGTTGCACACGTCTCGCTGCTGCACACGTCTCGCTGTTGCACACGTCTCGCTGCTGCACACGTCTCGCTGCTGCACACGTCTCGCTGTTGCACACGTCTCGCTGTTGCACACGTCTCGCGCTGCTGCACACGTCTCGCTGTTGCACACGTCTCGCTGCTGCACACGTCTCGCTGTTGCACACGTCTCGCTTCTGCACACGTCTCGCTGTGGCACACGTCTCACTTCTGCACACGTCTCACTTCTGCACACGTCTCACTGCTGCACACGTCTCGCTGTGGCACACGTCTCACTTCTGCACACGTCTCACTTCTGCACACGTCTCACTGCTGCACACGTCTCGCTGTGGCACACGTCTCACTTCTGCACACGTCTTGCTGTTGTACACGTCTCACTGCTGCACACGTCTCGCTGTTGCACACGTCTCGCTGCTGCACACGTCTCACTGCTGCACACGTCTCGCTGTTGTACATGTCTCACTTCTGCACACGTCTCGCTGCTGCACACGTCTCACTGCAACTGCATGCAAACCCAGATATCTATGTTCTATCGTTGAAAAACTGCCAAAAAGTCTTCTAGAAATTACCAATGAATATAATATCTAGTAGTTCTTAAGGAGGGATGTAATAGTTGTTTGATAGCAGTAAAATACATTTTCTGTACAAAGAGTAGACTACAAGCCTCCGATGACTTTTTTAAAATGGCACTTATCAGTTTTTCCAAATGAACTCTTCAAATGTAAAATCTAAACTTCCATTGTCCAAGTTCACTCACGGGCCAGTTGTTTAAATCACCATCCTCCCGCCTCAAGTCCTTTCACGTTTAATAATGCTTTAATTAAAATGAGCAAAGGGAACATGCAATATCTCACACATCTGCTTTCGTTGTTGTTTTATCATCGCTGACAGCACCTTCACTACTTAGAACGACACTATATCGTCTGCTGTTGACAGAAAATACTGCCGGTGTCCTGTGGTCACTGCACAAACAAATAGCAGCTACAAATCTGATGCGCAGGCGTTTAATGGCCCACAGTGTATCAGAGTTCTCCTGGCTGTGGGAGGCGGTGTGCATGTGTGTCTCCATGGTGGTATTAACTCGTTGAAGTAGAAGGTTTGTCCATTGATCTGAATATCGGCGGCTCAAACCTGCTCCTGACATAAACACCATTGGTTGAGCGATCAGATCCACTGACCCACAGGTTGGTGTTGTGATTCCAGCTCCTCTAAATGAATGCTGTTGTTGTGTCCTTGGGCAAGACACTTAACCCACCTCGCCCCCAGTGTCTGTGTGCACCGGTGTATGAATGAGAGACTATTTCCTCGATGTAAAGCGTTTTGAGTGGCTTCAAGGTGGAAATGTGCCCACTTACCATTGCTTTTGCCTGTAATGCTCCCTAGTAGACTATTATACTGCAATATCTTGAACTTGGTGTCCAGGGGGATAAAAAGCTTTAATGCCGCAGTGTGAAACATTCCAGGCTACGCAATAACTGTCAATAGTTACACAGTGAAGAGTTACACTGTGCACGTTTAAAGAAGACCTATTGCGCTTGTGTCTCCTGTAATTCAAATCTACAACCCTGTGGAGCAATATGTTTTAATTTGCACATTTTAAATCTCAATATTCATCTAAAACAACTTAATAAAAGAAACAAATCCACTGGCTGAATCCGTTAGAAAACTGTGATTGATTGAACTGGGATATGGCGTCTTGAAAATAAGTGATTAAAGATGCTCAAACATGCGCGAATCACTCCAAAAACCACTTCGGGAGGGTAAATGAGAAGGTTAAAAGCTGTGAAAAGTCAATTTTGCAGAATAGGTTGGCTATAAATCTGACTGAATAAATGTAAGATGGATGTAGAGTAAGTTTATTGACATACTGTGAAACATCTGTGGAAAAGCAACATCTCTCTGGAGAAAATCAGTGGCAGACCGAAAAGTTACACAGTGTACCTTTAAAATTGTGAAACTTTTTGTTATTCGTGACTGCTCTGTTACAGCGAGAGGAGAGATGAACCAGTTTGAACTTTTCTTTCTCAGCCTCTTGTTTATTATTACCAAGGACACTTCCTCTGAACAGCTCATCCAGTGATCCAGACCTGAGCCTCTACATCGCACTGTTCTTTCATTATTGATCACCGATCCAATTGGATGTGACCAGCTTTAGAAACAACTTCTGAAACAACATTTCCCCTAAAACATACCACCACACACATATTTACATTTCGTTTCAGTATTTTGGCAGACTTTTTGTGAATGAATTATCCCTATTCCCCTACACCTTCTACATCGTCTTTATAGTTTTCTAGTTTACTTACAATTTTAGTGTTTGCCATTCACTCACATTTGTGTTTAGTCTTTAGCTTTCATTTTTGTATTTTACTACTTCAGATCACCTCATTATCCGAAGCTGCCACAGATGTTTTAGCTCTTTCCAAAGTCTCCCACAAAATGGGCTGGTGTGGAGCCAAAAATCTAAAGAAATCATTACTCAGATCCATGTTTTATAACTCAAGCAATGGCGTATAAAACTGCAGAAGAATTTGCACTACTTCTCTGAGCAGAGAAAGGGATGATGTTTTTTTTCAAGTAACAATGTGTGAATGGCTTAAGGACATGATCAAGTGTGTAGAGAAGGATTAGGTTTGTCCAGTGGCTGCTTGAGCACCGTCTGCTTTTATACAGCTCTCTTCTCTCCAGGGGAGACTTTTGACTCTTTACCTTCATAATCCGGCCATTACTGAATGTGACTTTAGGTAAAGTAAAAATGAAACCCTTATTCTGTTCAAAGCAGCGTGTGCGCCTGCTGCTTTCTGCCACCAGGTGTCGTCTATAAAAGGACACTCCCTCCTGCCTCGTGCCCTTTAACTTCACACATTTCCAGGTCTTGCCGTCTGCAGCTCCCCTCCGTCTACAGGTAGGAATTCTGCAGGCTTCTTAGAACATTCAATTAAATAAACGATCTACTGAATTACTGATTTATTCAATCTGTTATTGCCATAGATCTCGAGCCCTGTGCCCCTCCTGTCAAACCTGTGTTTGACGGGACAGGCGTCAAACAACAATGTTGTGAAGCTACGAGACTACGTAGATTCCAAATATCAGTTCAATAATTGATACTGAATTAATTGATAATTGTTTAATTTAAATGTTTTGATTTGATTTTCAGTTTCTGTACTGGTATCGGTTGATATCAGGTATCGACAGATGCTTGAAGCATAGTCTCAAAATCGGTATCGGATCTGAAACAGCTGGATCGGTGCATTTCCGGCGGTTGGGGCTGTGAGTCTGTCTATGTTGAAGCTCAGTCCGTCGTTCTATGTTGAAGCTCAGCTCCGTGACGCCGGTGGGCTTCACTGTCATGTTCACCGGCCTCTTTATGTCAGGGCTGTGGGGCGGCGCCTGTCGGGCAGGTCTAGTCTGTTCTGCTGCTCTCCAGCTTCAGACCAACAGTGTGGGCTGTGCTAACCCCAGTTCATTCTGTAGGGGATCAGTGCTGCGTTTGGTCTTTGTTTCTGTCTTAACTCATTGTTCCTGTTTTATGCCTTTCCTCTGACTCTTGAACCTGTCTGCGATATGGAAATGTATCATGTGACCGTTTACATCATACTTAACACAGCAAAAGAAAACTAAATAATATATACATACATTTTTATAAATAAACTGTCTCTGTCACGTCTGTTAACAAGCCCATGTGACCTTTTTCCTCTTTAGTTTTTGTTTTATTTTTCTGGGCCAGTGGTGTCTTATTTAATTCATTCAATATTTTAGTCAGTCTCCCACTCGCCACAAAAGCTTCTTCATTTATGCTTCATAATATATGTTGCAGGACAAACTTCGTGGGAATAAATTGGGCACAGGGTCTTTCATAACATATTCTTCTTGGATGTGTTTAGTCTGAAAAAGCAGAGCTGCAGACATAGGTTAAAGTAGGACATGTGAGGAAATGATCCAGCTCGATCAGATTAGTGCTCTTCGAGTATTGCAGTGGCCTGTGGTAATCCCCTTTATATCTGGAAACAAAAGTACAAAAATGGGGAAGCAGTTTTAGGACAGTGGCTCAGGATATGAGACAGGTTATTGGAAAATGATTAGATTTTTCCATCACTGTGACGTTCTCATACCACCCGGCTCGTTTGATGGTAATGTTTTCAAAAAGGCCTGGATATTTCAAATGGAGCGTTTATGTCTTTTGAAAACATGACTACATTTTCAGTACAACACTCAGACCTCTCATTGATCTGATAAAAGAATGTTTTAGTGATAAAACATTTAGCATACAGAATTATTGCTTCAGATGTTTTTGTTCTCTTGTAAGACGGGAGGGAGAGAGAAAGTGTAGAGACAGATACACTTTTATTTTCGTCCAACAGACCAGTTTGTTTATTTACCTCGACATGTTTCAACTACATGTCTGTGGTCATCATGGTCATCATCATGGACGCCGCTAGAGGGGGCAAGAGGGGGTCTCAAGAAGCCCCCGCCCCTTTGCCCTTCCTAATCCACCCCGTCCCCTGAAAATATTCAAACTAGATTAACAGATTTACACAATTGGCGTGCTGGCTAATCAGGAGAGTCAGGACGTTTAGCGAGATCGACCGGCCCAGATGCTCTCCCACTGCTGACGGCTCACAGCAACGAACCGCATATATAATAACATGTATAGAGAGAGAGATGGAGATATATAGACTGTATCCTCCAGAGACCCGAGCGCTTTCATGGCTGGGCTGATTGGACCTGATGATGTAGAAACAAAGAATTATCTTTTTACATGATGTAGTTTGTGAGAAAAGTGACGTCCACATACGAGGACATTGATTCTACATTTTAATCATTTTGATAAAACATTTGAATAATGATTTGCTAAAACTATTAATTGATGCTTGAACACAGCAACATTTGTCCTGAGCAAAAACAAAATGAGAAACAATAATTGTGCTTCTTGGAACAATGTGTCTCATGTGAAGTGCAGCTGACAGGTGCAGACATGAGCCTTTACAAAAAAAACCCCAAAAACTAATAAATAAATATTGTGAACATTGTAAACTCTTAAAAATATTCTAAATTGAACATTTTTGCACTGTTACTGTTCTTCTAAACATTTGCATTGTGGCCTAGACAACTCAAAATGTGCATAGGAGGGTATATAATATGTATATAGAAATGTATAGATATAGACTATATATAATAACATGTATATATAGAGAGATATAGACTGTATATATAATAACGTGTATAGAAAACTACATATAAAGACTGTATATATAATATGTATATAGAGATGTATAGATATAGACTATATATAATAACATGTATATAGAGAGAGATATAGAGTGTATATATAATTACATGTATTTATAGAGAGAGATAGAGATGTAGATTTATTTATTCTTTATTTTTTGTATTTATTTATTTATTTGAATTAGGACAGTGCACATTAATCAATGTTTCAGCAGCTGCTATAACATAAATTTGCCGGAGTTGCACAGGAGCTAAATTTCATCTGTTGTCCTAAGGCAGATAAAACATTCAACAATTAACTTTACAGTGACAGACAACACAAGATATTAGTACTAATAAGAAAAACAGCAACTACAAAGGGTTATATACAGCACAGTAAACAACTAGTAATAAGAAAAAAGTCTGTGCCTGGTCTGTTCTGAGCTCTCATTGGCTGCTCTGGCCATTTGTCAGTTTGGCTCTTCTCTGTCTCCAGTCGGACGCCGTCGCTCTTTCGCTGCGTCATTGGTCGTTTTTAATCAGCTGCGTGTGATTGGCCACATGTAAAAAAGTGGGCGGGGGCACAGTCTGCAGCATTTACAATAGTCACGCAACACAAAGAGCAATATACAATCTAACAAAAAGGCATTTATACAATATCTGTGAACTCGATGGGCACAAATGAGCAGATGGACTGGCGTTATGAGGCATTTAGGGCATGTGCGGCAGAGCGAAGTACGTTTCTAAACTAACAGTGTGACGACAACATGACAACAGCAGCTAAATGTTCAAACTGCGCAGTAAAAGCAAACTATTGTGAATTAAAATGCTGTGTTTTGTGGTTGGCAGTATAGCTGTGGCTCAGAGGGAGGTTTTAATCATCACAAGAGCTAAAGTAAAACAGCTAAAGCTACAGGACAAACAGGAGCGTTATGTCTGAGGCTTATACTGGAGTGAAAATGAAAGTGAAGGAGTCCCAGAATTGGACCCACTCTTCCTATTAATTTACATTGTAGGGGGGCCCACGTGAGGCTTCTTGCCCCACGCCACCAAATTTCTGTTGACGGGCCTGGGGATCGTGGTAAAAAACAGGCCCAGATGCATCTTTTGCCTGTGTTACAAATTATAGTCTATTTAACGTTAACATTATGACTTGCTGTGTGCATGATGTGATTAAGGGCTGAAACAATAATGCCCGATTGTATTCAGCCTCTAAAATGCACCAGGAGACCGCAAATAAAATCAGCCCTGTTCAAACTTTTCTTATGATTCTTGCTAACACTACAGCCATAATTTTAACTTTACCCTCCAGAGGGTTATGTACAAGAATTTGCAGAAAAGACCATTAACTAAATAGGCCAATAAATCTAAGTTAATACAAAACAAAATACAATACAGAATTTTATTTTTGCATTTTAATATTATTTGTTAGTAGTATTTAGTTAGTATCAGTTAGTATTTCTTCACCCCTTCATTATATTAACAGCATTTGGCTCCAGTCAAATGAAGCTCGTCGAGGCTCGCAGTTTTAGGGGCAATTTTAGAGCAAAATTCCATACTATTTTATTTTTTTTTTCCTACCGACAGTATCATAGCAACCAAAGAGCCAATCCAGAGCGGGGCTGTTGAAGGTAATGCCCCATCTCGCCCATATCGCTGGTTTAGCAGGGAATGGGAGCTAAGCAACGCTGTCAATCACACCTGTTGCTAACGCTAGCGGGAGAGACCTCAGGGAAAGAAGGCGTCTGATTTGTCTGTTATTAATGTTCATATCTTGATTTACTGAAACAATAGCGGAATTAAAATACCAGGATCGTGTAGGGTAGATTAATACAAACATTTTACAGACCAAAATGACAAGTCTGACAGCAGCAGTTACAGAGAGAGGGGCGACAGATTTTCAGTAGAAAGTGAATTGGAGCCAGTCAAGGGAGCTAGAATTTGGGATGCAGTGGCTAGCAGGTTAGTGATGTCCATTTTTATATACAGTCTATGGATTTACACAGTCTTTGGCGCGGCCTTCCTTCTTCTTCAGAA
Organism: Periophthalmus modestus; assembly: GCA_019594935.1. Taxonomy (NCBI): domain Eukaryota; kingdom Metazoa; phylum Chordata; class Actinopteri; order Gobiiformes; family Gobiidae; genus Periophthalmus; species Periophthalmus modestus. The sequence goes on from JAIEZT010001390.1 coordinate 31,353,709, forward strand.
CAGTATCCCAAGTGTGAGAAAGGAAAAGCGCCCCCTCATGCCGGTTTAGTGTATTACGGGGACGTTTCTGAATTTCTATTGCCTTTTTTTTTCCCCATTGGCTCTTACAATGATGATGACGAGAGACAGTAGTCATAAAGAAACAAATTGGTTTGTTAAAAGTCGACCCAATGAGAAAATTAGCCTTTTTGGAATAGGTGTTCTTAAAGATGCACTATGGAGAACCTGCCATGCTTCACTCTATGGAAATGTTATTGCTTTGGCTATAGAATGTTCCAGAGTACGGCATTACTTGCTGTATTTCACCAGGTCAGTTCTGTGGAGAGGCGATCCTGCTCATAGTAAGAAGGCATGGTATCGTTTGTATAAAAACACCTGTAAGTGAATAAATGCAAGAGCGACGTTTCAGTGCCGTAATCATTCAAGGCAAAGCTATAACATCTCCATGGAGACAAGAAGGTGGTTGACCCTCCACCAGAAAAGTTACCTAGTGTATCTTTAAATGTCATGTAGCAATTTTCGTTCAGTTCCTTATAAATAGTAGTTAGTAGTAAAAAAAAAAACATACAAAATTCCTCACTTTTGAACACATATTCCTTCAGAAATCCACTCGCATCAAGAACTGGATCAAAGGATGTCAGTTCATCTGTGACTGCTCCATTAATGTCCGTAATGAGGCGTCTAACTTCGTCATTTTCTGGTTGGACATGTCAAATAGAGCACTGGTTTATGCGTTCACTATATGACGTTTTTGATCTTGTGGTAGTCTCGCATCAATCAACAACCAGCACGCTATAATAGTGTTCATTTTCTCCTGGCAGTTTAGACGGAGAATCCACAGTCACTCACCAGCATCAGAAAACACATGATCGCCTCGCTCGGGTTCCTGCTGTGTTCTGCCGTCTCTCATTAGCCTCAGCCTGCACTCCCTGCTCTGATGCAACATGGTGGTTATGAATGCCGAAAGGTTGTCATTAAAGCAGCAGTATAAAGGCTGCGCTCGTACTGTTCTGAAAACCAAGCTACAACAATCAAAACTTGGGCTAATCTGGTCCTTGTGGTTCATCTGGTGATTTATTTTAATAGATTCTTTTTCCAGATCGAGGTTTAGTTTGTTTTCATACCTGACACTTTCGACTGCTCATTAGCGCTCTTCCTCAAAGTGGTCACGTGATGTTGCTGTTTTGGCACCGTCTTTTTACCGGTAGAGGCAGCACGACGGCGCCATCTGCCGTCCGACTTCTTCGGATCGGGATGCTGTCCTGAAGAAGTCGAACTTGCTTTAAGTACATGAAAAAAAGGAGCATAGGGCAGAATGTGAGAAGGAAACAGCGACGGCGTGCACTCAAATCCGCAATTTCTGACCATTGTGAAGGAGGGAACCACATTATGGACAGGGACGGAGCAGACATAATTAGGACAGAGGAGAACAAACATCTTCATTGGATTAAGGAGGCAATCGAAATATGGAAACGTGCCCACGGGACTTTAAACAGGGACGAGGGGGCCTTTTTACTCTCTCACACCTGGGATACTGTTCTGAAGAAGCTGGACTGCGGATGGCGCTGTCACCCTGCCTCAACCGGTAGGAAGACGGCGCCAAAACCTGTTTAAATCAGCTGACCGGACCTGGCACTGCAACATTATAAGATCTGATCACTCTGAGGAAGAGCGAGAACACGAAACTGTATGAAGGTATGAAAACAAAAGTCAACCTTGATCAGGAAAAAGACGCTATTAAAATGCCAGTGGACACAGACATGTTGTTCTCATTCTCAGTAAATGGACAGGCCTCGACTTCTGTGAAAGCTCAGAACCTCCAGGATTCACTGACTGAGCTCCAGAGGCTGCACTAGCACTGATTCATGATTGGCTGCAGGAGACAGTTTAGGTTTAAAACAACTGGATTTCCTCATTGAAACTGGCAACACAAATGAACTCATGTGAGGCTCATTCTGCTGATTGGACAAACATCTAGAGAGACAACCAAGACACTAAACTCTAACACAGACAAGCTGGTCGTCATGTTCTGTGTTAAGAATAAATCAGCATTCGAAGTGACAGCAGTAAAAGCGACTTTTGTTGACTACCTCGTATCTGGGAACGCAGTTAAGTCATGTTTATAAAATTTGAAAAGTAAATCTTATATACTGTTGCTGTAAAAACTTCCTCATGGACTTTGCTGTTGTTTAAAAGAATAAAATATTGTTTGACCTTTTGAAAGAAGCCAAATTCCGAAATAAAAGGAGCAGAGGACTGGAGCTCTGAGGATTTCCGTGTGAAGCGTACCACCTGCTCAATTGTCATCTGATGCAATTTAAAAGCCAAGATCTGACACAAAAGTGATTTCAAAATAACAATTGGAGGTTACTCACCCTCTGTGAAAGTGCTTACAGTTGAACTTGAAAAAGCACTTCAAAGTGTTAAAGGGTAAAAAGGACTACATGGTTTCTGAAGTTGAGATATTGAGTAAGCTGGGCAACTTTTGGATCAAACAGAAGTGTGTGGCGGCACTCGGTTGGTTAAGATTTTTGTTTGTAGTTGTAGAAAATACATATTACGTACACATTAGGAAACATGAAATAAAGGCTGACTTGTGTGAATGCATAGCGTCACTGAATAACAGTACTTTAATGCTTGTTTGCAGCAAATCCATTACTATTTGAAGCTACAAGGCTCGTGATGTATTCATGGGTTTCTACCACAGACTGTATAAAAATGGGCAGAGGGAGTGTGACGTCACCCTAGTTCTCCCTTCCCTCGCCTGGCTGGATGACCCGTGTCTGGCTGGGGTGGCTCCCGTCCTGCCTGTCCCTTGTAGAGAGGGCTCTGGCCCCACAGACTTGAACTCTGTAAATGGATGCACATTAGTCCTGGACACATCTGCAGCCTCCGTGGGAGTTGATCTCCGAGGTTTCTATTTTTCCCACTGGATTTTTTTGAGTTTTTTCCTGCAGAAGAAAGGTCTAAGGACAGGGGGCGCTCTGGGACAGATCTCCGATTGCTTGTTTTCTGTTGATTCATTTGCTTGTCTGTTTCTGTTTCATTGTTGATTTTTTTTTTCTTTTGGTTAAATCATTCTCTCATGTTCAGCCCTAAGAGGCGACTGCTGTTGTGATTTGGGGCTTTACAAAAATAAATTGAATTGAATATTCGCAGTTATAGCACCTAATTGTGGAGCAGAGTTTCATATTTGTAATTCCATGCACACGTATCATAGCAACCACAGAGCCAATCAGGAGAGAGGTTGTTGAAGGTACTCGCCCCTGTCGTACAGTTTGAGTCAGACCTAAATCTGCATCAAAATTCGATATGTTCCCAGATGCTTCTGGACGCACACAGACACGTGGCACTTCCTATGGCAACACACACGGGACAAACTACATGTTTTTATTATTCTTGAAATATGTTTATTTTAAATCTGACACCAACATTCACGTTAACACCACATTTATCTGCTAACAAGCTCGAACAAACAGATAAGTGCAGAGAAACATCAAGGCCAACTGATCTGAATATAAAGTGTTTTGTGACGACAGCCGTGTGGTATTTTATGAACGTTTTTCTAAAAATAAACGTTACGAAACTTTCTTTGCAAACTTTATTAAACTTAAATGAAGGTAAACTAAGGTTTTAGCTAATAGAGACATTTTAAGTGTTTCTAGTGAGTAAAATAATGAAAATATAATCATGATATCAGCATGATTGACACAAATTCTACAAATGACTCAGATTGTGTAATGACAGCCCCTTTTCCCCTGCACCGTTTTTATTTATTTTTTATTTTTTTGCTTGTTTGTTTTTTGGCAGAGGGCAAACAAAGCTGTCACTCAAGCCTGTCGCTAACAGTCTGGTTTGTTATTAATGTTCATATCTTGATTTATGGACAAAATGGTAAAATAATCATGTCAGAATGGTGAGCCTGAGCTGGAGCTACAGACAGACAACAATTTTTCGATGGAGCCAAATCGCAGTCATGGTCACTTCCTGTCTGGAATGTGGCGACTAGCAGGAAATATATGTCCTTTTATACACAATGCCCGGTCAAAAAAAAAGTCGCCACCAAAAAAAAACGTCACACACTCTAATATTTGGTTGTTCCGCCTTTAGCTTTGATTAAGACAAATATTCGCTGTGACATTGTTTCGATTTTGCTTCTGCAACGTCACAAGATTTATTACCATCCAGTGTTGCGTTCATTTTTCACCCAGATCTTGCATTGATGATGGTCGAGTCTGATGCTGCACAAAGCTTCTCCAGCACATCCCAAAGATTCTCAATGGGGATAAGGTCTGGACTCTGTGGTGGCCAAACCATGTGTGAAAATGACGTCTCATACTTCTGAAACACTCTTTCACAATCTGAACCCGATGAATCCTGGCATTGTCATCTTGGAATATGCCCGTGCGTCAGGGAAGAAAAAATCCGTTGATGGAATAACCTGATCATTCAGTATATTCAGGTAGCTGATCTCATTCTTTGAGCACAGACTGTTGCTGAACCTAGACCTGACCAACTGGAGCAGGCTCGGACATATTTGCTTAGTTAAATCCAGGCGGCGACTTTTTTTGGGCCAGGCAGTGTATCTATATATACATACTTCTATGATTTCTACTTCCTGTTTATCCTTAACAAAAGGTTTACAAACTCAGCAATGACGTTAAACGAGGTTTTTGTCTCACCTAAATGTGGTTGTTGAGTTAGTACCAGCTGACACACGATTTTTGGCGGCTAATCCTAATGGCTATAGGAAAAAATACAGGGGACTGGCTCTAATGCTCCAAAATCTGCCCAGACTAGTTGAGTTGTCAAGTGGACAACAGCATTAGCATCGAACTCTGCATCTAATAATTACATATCTATGGCATTTGACCGTTCAAAAGATGTAGTACAGTTTGTTTTGAATCCATAATCACTATAGCAACGCTGCCAATTTTCCGTCACTCTGAATCCCTGATTAGCTCTCTCTTACACATGCTTTTCTTCTTGACCACAATCCTCGTCTTTAATCTCGGTTCCATCGTGACAGGAGGATAATGCTGTAGTGGAGGTCTCCATTTTGCTTCTATGAAAACAGACATCCTCCCATTACTGTAATCAGAACGCTTTTAGGCGTATCCACACCTGTTTTGGCGATGCTGCTAGAATATTCACCCAAGATAAGCATATGGATTTAATCTCATTTGCAGTAATTGGGAGTTAATGGCGTGAACAGAGGCAGTAGAGCGCACATGTAAATGGACTTTTGGGCACATCAGCATCCTTTACCTGGAGACCTCTCATATTTATAATGGCCTGGGATCATCGCAGGGCTGAATAATGTGGAGAGCGGGTCTGTCGTGTGGAAAGAATACAGTTCAGAGGACTTCAATATGAATACAAAATACTCCTCCATCCTCCATTTCCACTGTAACTGCAAATCCAAGAGTTTTTTGGTAAATTATTAATTCACATTTTTTTCAATGGAATTTTCTAAAACTGACTTGACACACTTCTGACGTTCTTTTAAAGGCAGTCAACTGTGCAAAGAGTTGGATTAGTAATTTAAACTGTGTGACAAAGGAGCAGGGCGGCGGGCTTGTATTCCAGCTGTGTCTACACATCACAAGAGATCACAAAAGTCCTGCTAAATAAGGAAATAAAATAATAAATAGGAGGATTTCATATACATAATTTACTGCTATTACCAGTTCTACTCCAGCTGTCGCTAGTGGGCCTTATAAAGTGCATATGACAAGTGAGACTATACGAATCTCACTGAAACATATAGATCTTGCTGTAGTTTTATGATGAAGTTTATAGTTTATAATTTGACTTCCTGGTTGGAGGTGGGCTCAGATGTGACGTGAGCAGAGGTAAAGTAAGATCAAGTATAGACATGGGCCAAAGATTAAACACAATAATTATCATATAGATTCATTAGTTATATAAAAACACCTTTATTTCAAATTGTTACAATGCTAGAAAAATGTGCTTATGCTGCAGTGCGAGCTGTGGTCTGTTCTGTCACTGTCACTGTGGTTCTCCTCGAGGTTTCTCTTTTACTCACTGTGTTTTTTTTTAGTTTTTCCTTGCTGAGAAGGAGGGTCTAAGGACAGGGGGCGCTCTGGGACACTTCTGCATTCGCTTGTTTTCTTTGATTAATTTACTTGTCTGTTTCTGTTTCATTGTTTTCTAAATTTCTGTTGGTTAAGTTCAGCCCTAAGAGGCGACTTCGCTTGTGATTTTGGGCATTACAAAAATATACTGAATTGTGTCAAATGCTGCACTACTGACCTTATTCATCCTGCCCACTTTTGCCATAAATGTGACTAAACCACGCTCTCGTTGTGGTGGAATAGTTAATCCGATTCATTTCAGTGGAGAATTTGGAAAAGGTTTTGCAGCTAAAACCTGATTTAAAGTAGGTTCATGGGTGTAAAATGCTCTATGCTCATGTGGTCAACACTGCACTGATTCTCTGGAGGCTTTAAAACGCCTCATTGTCCATAAAGAACGTACAGTATGTGCTGTCAAGGTCGTCAGCTCCATGCAAAATAATACAACCTGAATGACGATGGCGGCGCCCACGGCAACTTCTGGAATAAGGTGAAGAACACTGATTGGAGAGCTCGTATTACAGGATAATTAATCCTAACATTGTTTACAACAGCTACAACTTTGTTTTAAATGGAGTCTCTTCAAATTACCTCTAAAAAAACAAACAAATCCAATAAGTCAAATTTATGAGCACCACTGCTGCAGGCCATTCATTATTTTGTGTGTGTCTGGTTTGAGCCGTCGTGCTTCTCATTGTCGGGAGAGTTTCTATCATTAATCTCCCACATGGCCAGAGCTGCCTAATGGGCCTGGTACTACGGTTTTAAAGGTGCACTGTGTAACCTTTCAGCTGAGGGTCTGCCACCTACTTCTATGTTAATAATAATTCCATAGCAGTTTCCAGCACCAGGCCAAATTACAGCTCAGATCTGTGCAGAGGCAGAAGACGTGATCCCACTCGCAGATAGTTTAGTGATAAAAACATATGTAACTGAATATATTTATGTCAGATGCACTTTAAGCTTATTTTTGAAATCCTGATGTTTTGGTGGGATAGTAAATGTGGTAAATATGCATCATCATTTTACATTTGATTTTATATTTGCTGCAGGACTTGCAAATTGTGACTTTACTCATTACTTTGAGGACTTGACAGGGCTCAGTGGTTAGAGCATTGGTCTCCCAAAATGAAGGTCGGAGGATCGAGTCCAGCTCGGACCAAGTTTCAGTCGTTGTGTGTAATTAGGCAAGACACTTCATTACACATGCCTATGAAAGTGGTGTGTGCGTGAGGACTTGAGACTTGTGATAAAATGGACTAAGAGGGGCCGATGGCGCAAACTGGCAGCCTCGCTTCCGTCAGTTTACCCCAGGGCAGCTGTGGATACACATAGTAGTCTTACCATCACCTGAGGACTGGACAGTAAACGAATATATGACTTCAAATGTGTTTTTGCGCTTTTTTAGAGGCTTTGATAAGCGCATACAAATGTAAGGCATTATTATATTATTAATGCTCAGAGCTCAGAGCAGAGGACCATCGGGACTCGACTTTGGACTTGTGGACCAGTGACTCGGACTCTTGGACTTGTGGACTTTCCTGTCTTTCCTGTTTGACTTGGGACTTGACTCGAGGCCAAAGACTTGAGAAACTCGACAGCAGGGACTTGGTCCCTGCTCTGTTTAGGTGGAGATTTTTAGTAAAATCTCTTAAATATAATTATGTTTACCACATTTTAGTGAAATGTGCAGTCTAACCTGTTATAAGCACTTGAACTTTAAATATGTTTGTGCCATGGAACATTCCAGGCAAAGCCATAATCTCCTTGAAGACGAAATACATGGTGCTCCTAGTTAAATCAAGCCATATTTTCTCATTATTTGTATGTCCTTGTAGCCAAAATAAACTTCTATCACAGTGTTAGTCCAGTGAAATAAATGTCGCTCACTGCCCTGTCCTTGTGTTGTCCATGTACAGTCTAAATACAGTTCCTCTTCATTTCACTGTATGAATAATGTGACATGAACAGGACAGTTTAACACAATAGTCTCTTTTATTCTTCCATAAACGCCTGTAGCACTGTGTAAAGTCGTACTGTCAACTATCTTTTGCAACATAACAAAATAAACCTGTCTCTCTCGGTTCAGTCGTCTGAAGCAGTCCACATTCACGAGATCACAAACTATTTCAGACTTTTGTTGGATACAAAAGTAAATTCTCGACTGTGCGGGGCAGTAACTTGTGAATGGTAGAAGAAAAAACTAAAACTAAAGGTGCTACACATCTGAAGGAGGCGTGCCACGCTCGTTTATCATTGTTATGAAGGCCATAACGGCTCATTTTCTCTGCTGACACACAAATGCACACGGCTCCTGGTTTTCAAAATTGCGAATAGAAAGTTTTTTGTTTTGTTTTAGTGTCTCTCTGCAATGTTGGGTGCACTATGTAACTTTTCTTGCCTCCATGCTATGACTGTACCACAATACGGCATTAAACATACCTGTATTCTGTGTTTTTATTGCTCAAAAAACACCTCAAACCCACATTGTTACTATGAGTGGGCTCACCTCTCCACAGATGTGACCTGTAACTTGGCCTGGTTTCTTCACTGAGATAAATTTGATGTCACACTGTGGAGCATCCCAGGCAAAGCAATAATATCTCAGTAGAAACAGGAAAGAAGCGGACTCTCAGTGCACCTTTTTCTGCACAATTTAACCAGACTCCTCAAAATATTATGATTTTTTTTTTTTTTTTGGTAAAACACAAAATTGGTTTCAGTCTTTCAGCACAGCATCATTTTAACTGCACGTGTTTAGAAATGTCTGAGTGTCATTCCCACAGACTGTAAAAAAAGAAGTGGACTGAGTAAATGTGACGTCACCCACAGCGTTTGGCTCCAGTCAAATTCAATTCAATTCAATTTATTTTTGTAAAGCCCAAACTCACAACAGCAGTCGCCTCTTAGGACTGAACATGAGAATTGATTTAACCAAGAGAAAGTTAGAAAATGAAATGAAAGAGAAAAAATACAAGCAAATTAATCAACAGAAAACAAGGAAATAGAGAAGTGTTCCTGAACATCCCCTGTCTTTAGACCCTCCTTCTCAGTAAGAAAAAAAAAAAAAAAAAAAAAAACATCTAATGCATCCATTAACAAAACGAGTTCAAGTCTACAGGGCCAGAGCCTCAACTAGGCGACAGAGACGGCAGGAGTACAGGGGCGAATTTGGAGCCGACTTCCACATTTGCAATTCGGACCACGAGTATCATAGCAACCAAAGAGCCAATCAGGAGCAAGGCTGTTGAAGGTAATGTCCCTTCCCACCCACACCGCTAGATTAGCAGAGCGCGAACGTTAGCAACGCTGTCAATCAAACGCTAGAAGGTGCATGATTTGTCTCTTATTAATGTTCATATCTTGAATCACGGGCAAAATAGTAAATTAGAAACACCAGGATCATGTAGAGGGTTAATACAAACAATTTAAGACCAAAATGACAAGTCTGACAGCAGCAGTTACAGAGAGAGGGGCTGACAGTTTTTCAGTGTAAAGTGAATTGAAGCCAGAGTTGATGGAGCCGGAAGCGCGTCCATGCATGTTAGCTAGCGCATCCATGTCCATTTCTATACAGTCTATGGTTGTTCGCCCATATTCTGAGTAAGAGCACACTCTCGTACAGTCGCCTCTGCAAACACCAACTCTGCCTCTTCTCTCAGGTTATTTCAGGAAAAAAAGAATTTGCAAAGAATTCTTCAGCAGCTCTGAGTTCCCACCTTTTACTCCCGCCAGTTTTAACGCCTCACAATATGTCGAAGAAATGCTCTAAATGTGTTTCATTAATTCATGTAAAGCTTTTTTTCCTTTTTCTATTAAAAGCTGCTCGTTGTGACATTCCAGACTCCGCACCATTGTGTTCAATCCTTAACTCCCTGCTCCTCGTTGTTTAATCCGCTTACACCAGGTCCCTCCAACTGAAAATAGTTCACTTTTAAATGTGAAAACCTTTTGGATTTCCATGGATGTTCAAGACGTTAGTTATTTCTGTTTTATTGAATGTGTGTAATCCCTCAGTCACCAGGTATAATCCATAAAATTAAATTCTGACAGAGGGATAAAAGTTTTTTGAGTGAATTTTTGTCCAGTTAACAGAATAGATTTTTTCTTATACAGGGTGGCCCAAAAGTCACTGACAGCTGAAAAAACTTACTAACTCTTTTGTTTCTAAATATTTTTCTTTTATTTTTTCAGAGCATTTAGAACGACCCTTCCGACATTAATCTGAGCAAATACAGCACTGAGGAACGAACCCTCATTGTACAGTGGTACTTTGAGTCACATGGGTCAAATGCAGAAACCCAGGGGTGTTACCGTCAACATTTTAATACCAGAGATGCCCCGAGTGTAAATGCCATTAAAGGAATAATAAGTGTTTTTCACAGACAGGGGGCAGTATGTGATCTCCACAGACCTGACTAGTCCTGATTTCTTCCTGTGGGGCTATCTTAAAGAAAAGGTGTTTGTGAATAAACCTCAGACAATAAACGACTTCAAACATAATATCGAGGATCAAATAAGAGCCATAAGTCCGGAAATGCTTTAAATGTTCTGTAAAGTGTGTTGGATCAGGCTGTTCAGAGACAAACCCACCACCAATTAGGTCATTTTTACTTCCCCTAGTTTAAGTAGTGATAAGTTCAAGTGTAAGTGAACAATTATAACCGTTTATATTGCCAAAAATCTCGTAAGGTTCAGTTTATCTACTGCTAAAATTTGGTGAGTATAACTTAAGAATTATAGGAGTTACAGAAGATTTAAAAGTGTCAGTGACTTTTGGGGCACACTGTATGTTTTAGTTGAATCTAGTCCCTCCTGACAGTAGTAGTTTATTTCAGTTCATGTGTTTACCTGTTGGGGCGATGCTCACAGCGTAGCGATGTAGAACAGTGACTGAACTATCGCCCGAGTCCTGGGGTCCAAACATGGCCGATTCAAGTCAAGGGGCCGAGCTCAATGGGGCATGTCAAGACCTTATCCAAATGGCACCTTCAAGGCATCCAAAACACGTTACATCAAGGAACCACCCATTCACGGACACATTCATACATCAGTGCACGCAGACACTGGGGGCGAGGTGGTTAAGTGTCTTGCCCAAGGACACAACAACAGCATTCACGCAACCAATGATGTTTGTGTCGAGAGTGAGATTTGAACGAGCAACCTCCGGATCAGAGGACAAACACTTTACTACTATTACATTGGTGGTATAAAACAAAACTAACCAACAATTCAAACAAAAATGAAACAGCAAAGGATCCATTTTGTGAAGTATAGTTTAGTCTGTCCATTTCTTGTGAATGAGATATTTTCTTTGTCCATTTGCATTTATCAATATGACATTTTGCATGGATTATGAACTAATTGAGAAGATATTTTGTTATAACGTTGGGTAGCACTGTAATAACCAAAGAAGTCGTCTTTTTTTTCTTACATCAGTCTCATCTGGTGAGGTCTGATTAAAAGTGTTTCTATTTGGCTCTAGAGGAAGTGTGAGTGGAAGCAATCAAAGAACAAGAGACAGATGGTTTCTCTGCAGCGTTACACGAGTACAGAGAGGGTCAATGTCCGGATTAAATCAAAAACTTTCCACAGCGGTGTATTTGTTCTCATAGACTGTATAAAGAAGTGGACTAAGTGAGTGTGACGTCACCCACAGCGTTCTGCTCCAGTCAAATGAAGTTCATGGAGGCTAGAACGGTTATAAGGGCCGATTTGGAGCCAAGTTCTATATTTGTAACTCCGACCACGAGCCAATCCGGAGCCAGGCTGTAGAAGGTACCGCCCCTTCTTTCCCGCATCACTGGTTTAGCACAGAAGGGTTATTAGCAACGATGTTAATCAAATCTGTTGCTAACGCTAGGAGGAGCGACCTCGGGGAAAGAAGGCACCTGATTTGTCTGTTATTAATGTCCTTAATTTACGACAAAATCAAGATCATGTAGAGCGGGTTAATATGAACATTTAAGACCAAAAAATGATGATGAGGAGGGGCTTTTTTCAATGCAGCAGTTACAGAGAGACTTGCTTTTTGGAACGCAGTGGCAAGCGGGTTAGTGATGACCATTTATATATACAGTCTTCAGTTAAACATTACCCTTGTTATTCCATCGATATTTAGCTATCACTCGTGCTTTGCTTTGAAATCTTCTCCTTGTATATTTAGTGTTCCTTTTTTTGTTCATAATATCTACACCCTCTAGCAAAAGATGAAGATCACAAACAACAGAGACCGGCAGCAGGGTAAGTAAACTGGGTGTTATGGCATTTGGTACGAGAGTATATTGCTTTTCAGTTATTTCAGTACTATTGTATTTTTTGTAAAATTTCTTGGTGATTATACAAAATACTGCACTTCAATTAGCATTTTGCACAGCACAAGCACTTTGAGTTATTATGTTAAGACAGAACAGTACATTCAGAACGCTGCTGCTCGGGTCCTGACTAGAACCAGGAAGTACTTCACACATGTGTCCTGTGCTCAGGTCTCTGGCTCCTGTGGCTCAGAGAAGAGACTTTAAAGCAGCTCTGTGTGAACAAGTCTCTCCATGAACCAGCACCAAAGAACATCTCCCACATGTTAGAGCCACAGGAACCATCTCACACTCTGAGGACTAAACCAGGGCTAAACCAGGACTGAACAAGGACTAAAGCAGGACTAAACTAGGACTAAACCAGGGCTAAACCAGGGCTAAACCAGGACTAAACCAGGACTGAACAAGGACTAAAGCAGGACTAAACTAGGACTAAACCAGGGCTAAACCAGGGCTAAACCAGGACTAAACCAGGACTAAACCAGGACTAAACAAGGACTAAACAAGGACTAAACCAGGGCTAAACCAGGACTTAATCAGGGCTAAACCAGGACTAAACCAGGACTAAACCAGGGCTAAACCAGGACTAAACCAAGACTAAACCAGGACTAAACCAGGACTAAACCAGGACTAAACCAGGGCTAAACCAGGACTAAACAAGGACTAAAGCAGGACTAAAGCAGGGCTAAACCAGGACTAAACCAAGACTAAACCAGGGCTAAACCAGGACTAAACCAGGACTAAACCAGGGCTAAACCAGGACTAAACAAGGACTAAACAAGGACTAAACCAGGACTAAACCAAGACTAAACCAGGACTAAACCAGGGCTAAACCAGGACTAAACAACGTCTAAACAACGACTAAAGCAGGCCTAAACAAGGCCTAAACCAGGACTAAACTGGGACTAAACCAGGACTGAACCAGGACTAAACATGGGGAATCAGTGTTTCAGTTTCTGCAGCTAAAACCTGGAACATTCTTTTTGAGGATGTGACACAGGCCTCTGTTTTGACAATGTTTAAATCCAGACTCAAAACGGTTCTGTTTTTAGCTGTGCATATGACTGAAAGAGTTTTATTCTGCACTTTTCTCTTTTAATGTTTATTTTATGATGACTATTTATGTTTCGATTTCTGTTGTATTGTGATTTTAATGTCTTTCTTATTCTGTAAATGACTTTGAATTACTTTGTGTACAGACTGTGCTGTACAAATAAACTTGCCTTGTTTTGCCTACTGCAGATATAGACTTTAACTTGTTTAATTGGTTTGTGATTAACTTTGTTTAAAAAAAAAACAAAACAGCCTTTTCTCATGATTTGACTAAACATTACCACTATCTGCTGCCGTCGTCCTTTTTTTGGCCAGACTTGCCTGTTTTATCTATATTAAGGCGACTTTAACGTCTCCTGGTTCCAACAAAACATAATAAAGATTAATCACAGTCTATGGGGTTAACAGCAAATCTCTTTTAGTAATACATACCTAGAATATCATGAATGCAGCCTGTGTATTCTCTTGAGTTACTGAGTCTGTAAACAGTATAAATGTGATAGTTTCTTATTTTGCGTCATGCAGCCGCGGCCGCCTGACACTCCAATCACTGTGTGCTGGCGAAATGTCACCCTCACCTATAGCAACTTCCCAAAATGGCGCTGGCCTGGCATGGTAAATAAAAACACTGCCACTCAGAGAAGCGCCAACGAAAAATAAGCAGTATATGCAGCCCACTCACAACTGGGGTTTGTTAACAGTGGCATTAAATGTGATGGCATTTTGTGAGCACAGGAGTAATATTTTTGTAACGCTATATTCAGACAAGTTCTGGATACATTAACACTGGCATTTTATGTTGAAAAACCCTCTTTTTTTAGTCTGTTTTGTTCTCAGTGCAGTGCACTGTAACAATTTAGAACATATCATTATGCCTCTTTCAGATTTTGCCAAGAGAAATAGGAGCACGTGAATGACCCCAATGTCAGCTTCAAATAAAATGCTTACTCCCTTTTTAATAGAAGGAACCACACCAAAGTGGGAACATGCAGGAGCAGAGTGACAGACCGGAGCTGTTTAAACTGATGAATGCTGAGTGGAAATGGAAGTGGGCTTTTTAGTTGGCCTCTTCAAACTGAGTTGATGGAGGCTGACAGCTGCTGTTGTGGCAGTGGAACCGAGGTGCAGAGAGAACAGTGTGTGGTGCTGGGTGACGCTGCACTAAATGAATAATCCACTGGACCTGGAGAAAGCCCAGCTCTGCTCCAGACCCCCCTATCGCAGAGCCTCGGGGCCTCTGCTGCAGGCTGCTCATACAAGTCTCATATAGAGCCCACAGCACAGCCCTGTGCTCATGGACTGTTTAAGAGAGTTGAGTTTGGAGCTGTGTTATATCTTCACATTTGATCTGGTCTGTGAAGATGTGTGAGCAGTAAAGTCATTGAAATTTGCATTTGCAAAGGGAAGAGCTTTGTTTGTGACCTGCTGAATATACGAGCAGGTTCAGACTATAAACAGTACACTTAATTCTGCTGCTGTCAGCATGTACTTCTAACCTCAGAGGGCGAGCCTGGGGGCCTCTGTGAGTGGAGTTTATATTGACCCTGATCACACAAAGCAGATAGCTGATGTCTGCCTCTCCTGTGCACCTGTTTGAAGATGCAGGATGGATTACATCCTGGTACTTTACGTCTGAAGTGTTGCCAGGCTTCCAAGTTCTTAGCAGTGATAAAGCAGGTGGATTGTCTTTTGAGTAGTTTTGTTCTCTTCTCTCTTCACTTTCAACAAGAACATATATTTAAAAAGAAAACAACAACTCTAAGTCCAGACCAGATGGCTCCCTTTGAAACTTTTGTTACTATAGATTTTCTTCTAAACCCCTTTTAGATTGGGTGGTAAGATAATCAAAGCATCCGGCACTTTCTCTAGAAAAATAGATCCCACAACACCATGGTAAAGCAACAAGAGGTATCACTTTCATAATTCACTTTTATGCGTTCTCCATTCCAGCCTCTATAATGCTCTGCTCTGCTCCACAGCCTGAATTCTCTGTTGGATTCCCTGGCAGCAAATTTCTCAATCCAGGAGCACTGATCCAGTTAGCTCATAATTCCTTCAGTATAACCTCCTCCAAAGGCAACTAAATTAACTCATCATTTCACCTACAGGTACATTCTCGGGTCCACACTCACAAACAGTTTTTTTTCTGCATGCTGTCAATCTCTTTATTCTTGGCCTTCAATCTGGCACCTCTCTGCCTCCTCCTCAGTGGGTGTAATGAAAGTGTTATAGAGACATGCCTGGAATTTCCATTATAAGTTGTTAAAGCAGGTTGTGATATAAATAAGACAGTGTAATGAATCCAGGTTGAATCCAGCTGTATGTAAAAGTAAGTTTTTCAAAGTTTAATGAGCAAGTCTATATGACACGTTCAACTTTTACACGATTGGTGGGAAAAAACAACATCTTGTAGAATAATGGGACTAAGTTTAGAGTTTCTGCAGAACAATAAATGAAGCTATCGTAAATTCAGCCTGCACGACCTAACTGCGCTCCCATTTACCTCACCACCCGGTCTTCAGCCTTCATCACCTCACTCCAATAACCCCACCCACTTACACAACCCCACCCCATCTCCGCTGCTTCCCACGTCTCTTCTTCGTCCAATCAGTGCCCAGTCTGCCCAATTTACACCCCCATTACAGTTGCACGGCCGCTTCAGTTTGTGCCGCGCTCCACCTCCTTCCCAGCACCCCCTTCTTCTCATCATCTCATCGTTTCCTTCGCTCTCCTCAGCCTCACACATCGACTGTATAATAGAAATCGACTAAGTGAGTGTGATGTCACTGATAGTGTTCGGCTCCAGTCAAATGATGTTCATCGAGGCTGCAGTTACAGGGGCAAATTTGGAGCCGAGTTACAGATTTGTAATTCAGACCGCGAGTATCGTAGCAACGAAAGAGCCAATCTGGAGCGATGCTGATGGAGGTCACACCCCTTCCCACCCACACCCACTCAAAACTCAAACAAACCTGTTGCTAACGCTAGCTCGGAAACACAGCGCCTGATTTGTCTGTAATTAATGTTCATATCTTGATTTACAGACAAAATAGTGAAAGGCCATCATGACGAGACTGAGCAGCAGTTACAGAGAGAGGGGCGACAGTTTTTCAATAGAAAGTGAATTGGAACCAGAGATGAGGGAGCCAGAAGTGTGCCCATAGTGAGTTACCTATGTCCATGTATGTATATAGTCCATGGTGTCATCTCTACCACCTCCAAAGCCCAGACCTTTGGGGTAAAGACATCTTCTAAACGCCATCAAACCGGCCACACCCTTCATAGCAACGTCTTCTGCTGGGGTCTGAGCGCCAAAGAAAACTCTTTCAGTAAAGCTTACAAATACTTTTCTCTTTGTGTCTCTCCAAATTGAATAAGTATAGTACAAAAAAACAGCGTTGAGCATTTTATCCCTGTAGACAGTTAACGTGGGCGTATGCAAAATCCTTCTTTTGGAGTTTTCTACCATATTATGGGGTTCCCTCATCAAAAATATGCCTGAAGAGGTTTCATGTGTCATCCATGCATGTTGGAGTAATCTCTCAGGCACTCTCAAACTTCCCTCAAACCTTACTTACTGTTAGTAGAACGGATGCACGCTGAGTCTGTGGTGGTCACGCTCTGAAGGGAGTGACTATAGCGTTGGGAACAAGGGGATCAGGGATTCAAAAGCAGATTAAACATTTGAATATGCTGTTTTTTGACGGATATATCGCTTTCATGTTGATCTAAAATATGTTATGTGTTAATAATGAATATCCTCCATAGAAGTGTAACATCACCTCTTTAAATATAGACAGTTAACTATTACCCACAAATGGTTTCTATTCATTATATTATGTGTTACACTTATATGTTACACGTATGATTATGGTACTTTATAATATTCTAAACTAAACCATTTACTGGCCAATGTTGGCTCAAAACATCTTGTAATATTAAACTTGTATTTTTTCCGAGCTGTTCTGTAGTTACTTTTAAATGATAGACAGCGACAAAACACTTTTAGTTCATTTTTACCATACGCTGTTTGTGTTTTCATGAAATCAATTATATTTTCAGTCTCTGAGGTAGGTATAATAGCAGTAATAACAACAAGTCTGTCTGGCATAAACAAGGACAAAGGCAAAGTAGAACAAAAAATATAAAGTTTTATTTTATGTCATGAACGTTTAAAAGTTATTTCCCTTTTTTTTTCCCGAGGTGCAGCAGTCAAGAAAATAGTACAACAACAACCAACAAATTAACTTTTGCAAATGTAGAACAACAAATTAAAGTAAGTAATGTCAAGCCAAGTGTTAATGAAAAGCAAAGAAAACAACTGAAATCCAACATTTACAATAAGTTGAAGTGCTCGTGCTGTGCAAAACATGGAGGATGTGCGAAACTGGCATTTAAACTGCTTGTGCTGGAGTGTTTTTTGTACTTAGGAAAAGGTTAAAGTGCCCAGTCCTAAGGGACCTGCTTGAAGGGGCCAAACCTTGCTCTACACGACAACCCCAGCCATAGCAAAAGACGATTTTTTTGTCATCTGGACAAATCGTTGTAAGAGTGAAGACGTTTCGCTGGTCGTCTAAGCTGCTTCTTCAGTTCTGGTCAAATTGAGCAGCGAAACGTCTTCACTCCTACAATGATTTGTCCAGTTGACAGATTTAAATTTCATCTTTTGCTATGGATCAGACCTGGACGACTGAGGGATTACACAGACATACAATCCCCAACTGTATATTCCACCTAAACTAACACAACCCAAGATGCAATAAGACCTTAGCTCATATACCGAAACATTCTTCCAATAAGAACTTAACACTAGCAGAGCAGAGACAGAATAGAGGAAAAATGACCAGCAACAGTGGATCTGGTACACAAGAAATCATGGGTTAACTTCATAAATGACATTAAACAACACCAAACTAAGTAAAACAACAAAAAGGGCCTTTACCTATCATTCTGAAGATCACGCCTTACACATGGGGCTTGGACGTGATCAAAGCGGCCACTGTCACCGCCACAAACTCCATACAACATCTTTAAACCAGTTAGAGAAGAGAATTCCACTGCTGTGATCGCAAATAGAGAACTTCACATCAACTACTTAAAGGTGCCACTTGCAGCTACCCGCAGAGAACCCCGACAACCACACTGAGGCATGCACACCTTCTTCTAGTTTCTAATAAATGAGCCCGGGTGCACATGCATGGCGGTGTGTTCACAGGCGCACAGCGGTGGGAAACTACAGTACCTGTGACCTGCTTGTTACACGAGTATGAATTGAAATCAGGTATCGGCACATACTTAACCCTATTGCGTCAGATGCTATTGCCGCAGATACCCACGGCTGCGGACTTTCCATTACTGTATCTCCGCAACCAATTGTGCTTCATGTAAATTCAAACGGCGTCTCAAAGCAGAAGCATGAGGCTCTTTAAATATGTTACTGTCATGTGCTCACGTTGTCCCTTGAAGATGACCAATCAGAGCGCAGGTGCCGCCGGGATTCTCCTAGTCAGTTATTTGATACATCAAAGGAAAAATAAGGATGGATATGTAAAATAGAGGTAGTTGTGTGAAAAAGGCAAAAGCTGATACTTCCTTTCACAAGATTTTTATGGCTAAAAAAAGGTCTAGGTGAGCTACAATGGTCTATAATGTGCTCAGTCCTTAAACAGCTCCATGCCTCTGCTTTGAGACGCTGTTTGAATTTACATGAAGCACAATTGGTTGCGAAGTTACGGTCATGGAAAGTCCAAAACCGCGAGTCTATCAGCAGCGATAGCATCTGACACAGTAGGTTTAAGACAGGGGTGTCCAAACTTTTCTCATTAAGGGCTACATATAAAAATACAGACAAAGCTGAGGGCCGATTGAGGGACATGGACTGGTCACCAATACAGTGAATACTTCAAATCTGTGTTATTATTACAAGTTAGACAGAAGCACTAGACCTTTGTTCATGCTCACATCCTCAGTGGGACACATTCAATTTTTGATATGGGCTCGTTTCAGAAATGTAGAGTAAAAAGTACTGTTTAAGGTAATATGGGCCAGTTCACCTGGAAGCTTGAGGGCCAAGAAAAATTGGTCTGAGGGCCGCATTTGACCCCCGGGCCGCCGTTCAGGCATTCCTAGGTTAAGACCAAAGTGTCGACATTGATATTGGAACAGAAAAACTAGCTGGATCGGTGCTTTCTTACTTATAACTCTTATTCGTACATCCCTAGATACTCAAGAGCATGATCTCCTCTATGGAATGGTGGAAGTTAGATCAAAATTTCAAAGCGCGGTGTGGAATATGTATCTCATTACACACATAGCCATGGTGTGATCTTTATCGCTCTGTTTGCAGCTCAGTGCTCCTCATCCTCTCGGTGTCTGATGAACATGAGCGCTGGTTGTGTTTGATTGGAGACACATGTGTGCTTTTTGATAAGTCTCTTCGCCCTTATCGGCTCCTCTGGAAAAATCAGGCCACATTGATAAGCCACATCAGGAGGAACACTTTGTCACATATATATTTCTGTGTAAATTCATAGGATTCACTCACCCGGGTTGTTTAATGTTCTGCTCTTATCAAACAGTAAACCCATGTGGGATATGAAAGATAGCGTGTGAAAGACGGCATGCTTTTTTTTCCATATAGAGCTTAGTCGCAGAGCTTGATGGCATTGATTAAAATTACAGCTTTTGACAGAACTGTGTAAATTAACTTTTATGGAAGTATTACTTTAAAGGTCAACATTACTATAGGATCCATTTCCGACGCGCTCAGTGAAGCTGCAAATGTAGTCTCTTTATACTTGTGGTGTTACTGAGCAGTACTTGACTTTGTATGGGCTCACATTCCGGTCACGATTTTCAGTCTCATGCATTTTCAATTCGAACACAATTCATGCAGTCTAATTCCAGCATCCTCAACTGCAAATATAAATCCCCACCTGGACCACAGCAATTACAAGCAAGATGACAAGTGATCAGTTACATTCTCATTTCCTTGGTTTAATCAGAAATCTAAAATGAAATGAAATGTGTTTGTGGTGATAAGCTTTATTTTATTTTTTAAATTTTAGTCTGAAGATGAAGAGGTCTTAGTGCAAGGCTGTTAGATTTATTTTTAAAGGTTTGCACAGAGTATAATCACAGCTATTCAATTCAGAATTGTATAACGGAATATGGAAATCGTGTTTATATAAAATCATGTTTAGAAAGAAATTTAAACTGGGGCACCAAAATTTCAAATAGTGAAAAGAGGAAATGTAACTTGTTCATAGCTATCACAAAGTCTTTGGCACATTGTTAATATTTACATGCATGACATTTTTGGCCATAGACTGTATAAAGAAGTGGACTAAGGGAGTGTTACATCACCCCATAGACCACATGTGTCAAACTCAAGGCCCGCGGGCTAAATGTGGCCCTCCACATCATTTTACATGGCCCTCGACAGGGTAAATTAAAAGGTATTATGGTCTTAAAATGTCTTTTTATCAGGAGATACGCAGTTACACAGCCATATTTTTACATCTAGGCAAATGCATATGCAATATTTGTAAGTTGAATAAGTAATACATGCAGAAATGGTTAATTAACAATAGCAAAAGACGTAGTTTAAATCTGTCAACTGGACAAATAGTTGTAGGAGTTAAGATATGTCACTGCTCACCCAGACCGCTTCATCAGTACTGGTCAGATAGCCGGTGAACACTGCCTATATCTCTCTGAATTAACAATTTTTAAAAGTAGTTACATTTATTTTACATCTGACCCTTTGACGGCAGCCATTTTGCTGATGTGGCCCTGGGTGAAAATGTGTTTGACACCCCTGCCACAGACTGTATATATAAATAGACATAGCTAACCTGTTAGCCGCCGCGTTCCAAATAGGAAGTGAGCATGGGAGCACTTCCGGTTCCTTTGACTTTGGCTCCAATTCACTTTTACATAAGAAAACGGTCTCCCCTCTCTCCGTAACTGCTGCTGTCAGGCTCGTCATTTTGGTCTTAAAATGTGGGTGACGTCGCACTCCCTTAGTCCACTTCTTTATACAGTCTATGCCTCATCCACAGCGTTCGGCTCCAGTTAAATGAAGCTCATCAAGGTTCGAGCAGTTATAGGGACGAATTTGGAGGCAGGTATCATAGCAACCAAAGAGCCAATCCAGAGCGAGGTTTTTAGTCGGGGCGAGGTAACACGGCACAGCTTTAAAACATCTTTTTCAGACACAAAAGACAAAATTTAAATCTGTCAATTGGACAAATTGTTGTAGGATTGAAGATATTTCTCCAGTTTCAGCCTTAACGACCCTCTTCAGTCTGTAACACTCTACAACTCTATCCTCAGACCCAAAACAAACAGGAACAAAGAGAACAACAGGCGGCCATTACAGGTTGAATAGGGTGTCCACCAGCAGTAATCTGACCAGAACTGAAGAAGCGGCTTGAACGAGCAGCCAAACGTTGTCACTCCTACAACAATTTGTCCAGTTTACGGATTTAAATTTCGTCTTTTGCTATGGATCAGACCTGGACGACTGCGGGATTACACAGACATCTTTTTCAGACATAGAAGTGAAGCAGGGTGGACTCGCTCTCATCCCAGCTCAACATATAGTGACTCATATGGCTCTTTCTTAGAAGTTTGCTGAGGATAAAATGTTTAATAATTGAGTGAAGACAGTGAGCAGAAGTCTGATTTTTTTTTCACAAAGTTCTGTTTTTACAATATACTTTCGAAGGGTTAAAATTTATGAGAAAAACATGGGTACATCAGTTTTATTAATTCAGTGGTTGTAATTACACTACTGGATGTGTTTGGGAATTTTTTTTGTCTTTTTTGTCAGCGAATTATTGTTAAAAGTCCTACATGGATATTTTTGTGGTATAATTATTCCCACCCATGCTGTGAATGATATTTAACCACATATCTTCTCCTGAAAATGCTGACTTATCCAGTTCTTTTCTCCCTGGCCCAGCTGGTGGTCTCAGAATATGTATCTAATTAGATGACAACTGCAAAAAGTATAATTTATACTTTGCAGCTGATGTCATCAACATTCCCTGGTGAGTTGACGCTAACTGTAGGCATGCTCAGTCTGAGGGTTTGTTAGACTTTAAACTGAGCTTCGTTCTAACACGATCTGACCAAAAGCCGCTGACTTAGAGAGCTCATTTTTACTGTTAAACAAATCTCTCTCAAATAACATTATGTTTGCAAGCTAGCATTAGCCAACAGCTTTTCAGTCAAATCAAACACCTAAACAGGACCATGAACGCTCGTATTGATCACAGACTCATGAAAATGTGTCGTTTGAATCCATTTTGAGTTTTTAGACGATCTAAAAATGTTTCGACAGCGTTTGCTAATGTGTGGATTGTGTTTCCATGGCAACTGTTGAACATTCCCGCCATATAAATGAATGAAGTGAAATCGTCTCTACAGTCTTTTTTCTTTTCAGCACCACTGTATATATTACTCTTTATTATCACTCTGTCCTGTCTAACAGTATGTGGTCTCAGACGGCACATTTATTTGTCTTATTTTCACCAGCATCTAATGAAAAGCTCAAGTAATAAATGCACAACGTGAGATAGTGCGAAGGGCCACCAGTGAAGGATATGCTCGGCGCGTACAGTGGCAGGGTGACTAATGACCCAGACCGCTCCATTATTATCAGTGACACGCATGCACCTCTGCCCCCCCTCTCCTCCCCTCAAAATGACCCCCTTTCACCCCAATGAGAAGAGCCATGACTCAGCCGCTCTCCTGGGCACGTCCGCCGGCGCCTCCCCATCGCCCCAACTCAATTTCCCACAATCCCACAGAGACGCCAAATAAATGTGGACATCAGCACTCCAGGAAATAGCCTCCTGCCCTGCCACCATCAGTGTTGACAGTGGTCCATGTTCATTTGTGAGGTTTGATCCTTCCCAATCTAGTCCCATTCGGAGATGATCCTTATTTCACCTTGACGGAGCTGCAGAGGCACATTGTGAATTTTCGATTGTCTCAAATGAAGCTATAACTGTGCACAGCTGCGTCTCCAGACAAGTTTATGGCAATACATGTATTAACATAAATTTGTGTGAAATGTTATTTGTGTGAAATTATACACATTCACAGTATTCATAAATAGTGCTCTTTCACAGTTTGACATCTAAGGCTGAACGATTTGGGGAAAATATCTATAATTTTCCGGACAGGCACTGTGATTGTGATTAGATTTGTGACTTGTGATTTTCTAAAAATAATACGATTCACTTAAAACTTTAGTTTTAAATATGAAGAAGAATTGACAGAAATGTCCTATTGCAATTAATCTTGCAGCCCTACATCTGTTTTTTTTTTTTTTATTTTCCATCCATCTTCTTCCATTTATCCAGGGCCAGGTCTTGAGGACAGCAGTCTAAGCAGATACCCCCAGACTCCCTCACCCCAGACACTTCCTCCAGTCCTTCTGGGGGGATCCCGAGGCGTTCCCAGGCCAGCCGAGAGACATAGTCCCTCCAGTGTGGACTGGCTTTTCCCTGGGGCCTCCTCCCGATGGGACATGCCCAGAACACCTCCCCAGAGAGGGGTCCAGAAGGCATCTGGAACAGATGCCCAAGCCACAAGCCACCTCAGCTGGCTCCACTCGATGTGGAGGAG
This sequence comes from Periophthalmus modestus, assembly GCA_019594935.1. NCBI lineage: Eukaryota > Metazoa > Chordata > Actinopteri > Gobiiformes > Gobiidae > Periophthalmus > Periophthalmus modestus. Next base: position 31,377,815 of record JAIEZT010001390.1, read on the forward strand.
CAGTGGCTCTACGCCAAGCTACTCCAGTTTTTTGGGGGTTTTTTTTTTTTGTAATTACAAATAATTTTGAAACTGATCCTCACAAAAGTCCAGTATATTCATTTAAACAATGTTCCAAGGACTATTAGTGTGTCTTAAGTATCACTTGTGCCTGGAGCAAACAAGTTCATTTATACAAACATTTCATTGAAACAATTTATCATTCAGAAGTGACCTGAAAATTTGCACTTATGCCGTGGAATATTTTTGGCAAAAATAAAAGTCATTATTAAAGTATAGCCTGGAGATTCTAGTCCAAAAATATAATTGTTTTCACCATTCTTCAAAAGCACTGCCAGAACTGAGCTGGAGCTTTGCAGTTCTGCCAAAGACGGCGGTAATTTGACAGTCAAAGCAGTATTACAAAAAGAAGTTCCTATAATGTGTATGAATGCAATCCCTCCTTGTCAGTATTGAAATGCTACAGATGTTGGCATTGTTTAGCATGAAAAGATCAAAGCAACTCAAAGTCAATTGTTAAATTGTATCTGACAAATCTCTCTGTCTGTAGCTTAACTGTGCTCTGTTCAAAACAGAGACTGCAGACTCAGCCCTGAGCCCTGGAGAGCCTGCTGCGTGCTCCTCTCACTCTCTCTTTCTCTCTAACACATCCCTCGCTCTGTTCACACTCTCTCTCCATCTCTCTCTCCTCTGATCCTCCTCTCCACTCTTCCTTCGCTCCACTGGGCTCCTGAAGGTGAGCCGGTCCCCGCTGACGCTACTGTACACACTGATATACTTCTACAAAAGATGCCCCCTCTCTGTTGCATATCTCTGTGGCCTTCAGCACAACTAGATTCCTGAAAAATACTCAGGAATCAAGCAGGTTTATACTCTTAAAGTTCATTTCCAGCTACAGGAATGCCTGATTAGATTAGATTAGAGTTCAATTTTAGTTGTCATACCTGATAGAAAATTCGTTAAGCATTTTATATTATATATAATATAAAATGCTAATTAAAACCCTAAGGACGTTTTAATATCCCATTTCTGGGTTTCAGATAAACAATTCCTTCCTGATTTCAAGGTCCCGTAGAGGACGTCTCCCCATTCAAAGCGTATAATATTTTGATTTGAATTAAACTTAATTGCTATGACGACGGAGGACGGTTGCCATAGCACACAGAACAATGAAAATTTGGCATCGTTGTCATAGCAAGTAATAATTCAAACCCAAATATTATTAAAAATGGGGAAAAGCCTGAAGCTGAAACCCATGAAGACTTGCAGTTGTATACTTTACTTGCACAATCTTCACACTCCCAGATGCTCTTTGAACCAGGATTTGAATATTCCTCATTATTCCTTTATGCTTGCTCCCAGGTCATCTCTCCAGTGCGATGACAGAGCCTCCTGCTGTATGTGACTACAGATGGATATTGACACAAACACAGCACAGGCCCGTGTTAGTGCAGACGGCTGACAGCTGCCTCCCACTCTCGCTCCCTAAAAGCTCTTTTATGAGTGCGACGTGTGAAGAAACCATGACAGCCACACACTAAACTGCAGCGGCTCCTCTAATGGGTCTGTCTGATCAGCGGAGATGGCTCTGGCTCTGCTCTCTGTGGTTACATCCATCTGTGTTTGGAGTGGTTAGGAATCACATACTAACAGCGTGTTCATTTACATCCGCCCGCAATGTAAATGAACAGTGAATGTGAGACCATTTCAATGTAAAGGCAAGATTCATTCAGTTCGATTTATGTAGCACATTTACATACAACTTCAGCCATGTTCCTATTCGACGGTTGAACAATTCATCGGGTGAATTTGAAGGAAACTTACGCAACTTCCGGTGCGACGAGGCCTGTCCCATTTCATGCACCCGACGAGTGCAGCCGACAAATGTGCCCCTGTGTTTCCAGCGTTTCCATGGAGATCGCCGTGAACGAGCATGCATCCGAGCACATTTCACACTCTGCTATATCCCATCATGCACCGCACGTGACTTCTTCTACAGGAGAAAGAAGATATATTTTCTTAAAGTTATATAATACTAGCTACAAATCACCTCAAACTTTATATTTGATATTCAAAGGGAAACTTTAATTCCTTACTTCATTCAATCTAAACAGAAATAACCATCTGCAACGACAACACCTTGACTCTTCTTCTATAAAATAATAAAGAATTTAAAATAAAACTAATTATTTCAGCGTCCATTTTACAGATTTCGGTCATTAGTCAGCAGCCGTCATGGTTGCTAGGCGACGTAATGTAAGTGACGTAACATAATCGCACAGACAGCAGATGACGTACGCTCCGTGGCGTCGGCCTGTCCATTCGACAGAGGCTACACGGAGGAGTAACCTTCGTCAGCCGGATCCTTCAAACGGTACTTTGAAGTGTGAAACCGTCACATTGAGACACGTCCATGTGTCTCAAAGCTAATGCTAACTTTTATTAAAAGCAGAAATTATAAAATAAAAAACCCATTTAAATAAAAATGTCGTAATGTAAATACTATTCAATTGTTTTTATATGTAGATTATTTCAGTTTGTGGTGGGTTTTTTTAATATTTTTTTTATGCCTCATTATTCATTAGCATTAGCGTTAGCATTAAGACACAAACACCTGCTTTTCTAAATAGTTTAGAGACATTCAGCCTCAAGTCACTGTCCACTGCCTTAAAATATTTTAATATTTATTTATTTTGACATGACTCAGTAAAAACCCCACAGAGACAAAATTGGACAGGAAGTAGTGACGCTAACACTGAGGTTCCCAAGCGCTGTTGTGTACAAAGCCAATTTATCTAGAAGTCAACTTATTTTTCTCATTTTTTACCAAAAACACCATAAAAATGCTCTCAGACGTGAATGCTATTGAACGTAATTCTGTGTGACAACCACGGCTTATCTGATCGAAATCTCATCTGTTGCATTCTCCATACTGTGACGTCTTTTCTTTCATTTCCTCTGGCTCCCCTGAGGGCTGAACACGTCTTTTATGCCAATGCCTCTTGGGAGAAGTCCTATGCCTGTTTTATCTTTGACTAAACTGAAAACTGTATCCTGCAGCCAGTACTGTATTTTAACACACACACAGAAGAACACATTGCCTGAAGAACCATATGCCAAACGCTTGATCTGTTTAAACTCTGCTGAATTTCTTTGCTGAAATCCTTGGGTTCCCAGATTTTTGGAGATTATTATCACTTCAAACATCTCGCGGTGAAGGAGAGTGCTTCGTTGGGTCATGGGAGTACGCGCATCTGACTACAAAAATATCCCAAGGTAAAAATAATAAGCCCCGACTTCACTATCTCCGGTCTGACCATAACAATGTGTTGGCAATAGGATTTAAGCAGCAGATTGGATTACACACAGAGAATGCCCGCAGCAGGAGTAAAAGCATGCCAAACCCAATGACAGCTAGTTAAGTGGTGTATTTTTCAAGTGCAAGATAATTATTTTGTCCTTCTATTAGATGTACCACCTGTACAGAGAATGAGGCTGGCAAATCGCACTGCAGCTGAGATCTTAATGCTCGTTGTGCTTAGCCAGAGAAAACTGGTGATTAAAAAGTGGTTGAGGTCGAAACTCCTTTACAAAATCGTGAACTTGCTGCTAAACTCGGTCCTCGTTGTGTTACTGTAGATGAACCAGTGCGTGCGCCTTTTGACTGGATGGTGTGATGTGATTTTGTTTTGTTGGATCAATATGGATTTCCATGTTTTAAATAGTTTGCTGTTCTGGCCGTCCACTTTTCAAAAATGAATAGTAAGACCCACAAATTGCTGAGCTACTGAGGTTGGGGTGATAGTATCTCAGTTGGTAGAGTGTTTGAAGGATCCGAAGGTTAGCAGTTCAAATCCCGCTCTTGACATAAACATCATTGGTTGGCGGTGCGATTCCAGCTCCCACAGATGAACGATGTCGCTTAACCCACCTTCCCTCCAGCGTCTGTGTGCACTGGCGTATGAATGGGTGAGTGTTTTTTTTATGTAAAAATGGCAGAACTCCACATGTTTCTGCGCTTTGAGTACCTTGAAGGTGGAAAAGCGCTATATAAAAGTGTGACTCTTTACCATTTCTATCTGGAAATTGTAAGAATGTTTCTGCTTCTAGTGTAAGCATCAACGAAGACCAAGAGACTGAAACATAAAGTCAGACGGTTTTTAATGAGTAAGTGAACAATGACGTAATGGACTCTCAGGAAAGGATAGGAAGAGAATCCTGAGATGTGCATGTTGACAGCTTTTATAGTGTCTCTCAATGTACACTGCCCGGCCAAAAAAAAAGGTCACCACCTGGATTTAACTAAGCAAATAGGTCCGAGCCTCCTGCAGTTGGTCGGGTCTAGGTTCAGCAACAGTCTGTGCTCAAAGAATGAGGTCAGCTGACCTGAATACACTGAATGACCAGGTTATTCCATCAATGGATTTTTTCTTCCCTGATGCACGGGCATATTCCAAGATGACAATGCCAGGATTCATCGGGCTCAAATTGTGAAAGAGTGTTTCAGGGAGTATGAGACGTCATTTTCACACATGGATTGGCCGCCACAGAGTCCAGACCTTAACCCCACTGAGAATCTTTGGGATGTGCTGGAGAAGCTTTGTGCAGCGTCAGACTCGACCATCATCACAATGCAAGATCTTGGTGAAAAATTATTGCAACACTGGATGGAAATAAATCTTGTGACATTGCAGAAGCGAAATCGAAACAATGCCACAGCGAATATGTGTCTTAATCAAAGCTAAAGGAACAACCAAATATTAGAGTGTGTGACTTTTTTTTTTGGTGGTGACTTTTTTTATGGCCAGGCCTCTTCTGGTCTGCATGGCGTTACACATTAAGAAACTCTAAGCAAAGTCGAGCAAGGAGAGTGTTTTACGACTCTCTGACTGGGGGTCACACATTCCTGAGATGTGACTTTAACCCAAAATGACCAGAACATAGGTGTTGTCTGATTTTCCACACGTCCTTGTAAGCCCTCGCTGGTCTGCATGGCGTCTCCGTGAGTCCCCACACGATCCATATCCATTGGTGAGAACATGTTATTTATCGTAGCATTAGTAAATCAAGTGCTTGATGTAGTGCTGCACTGCTAGAAAATACCTTACAAAATTCATCTGATACTTGAAAGGAAGAAAAAAAACTCCAGTATTACCACCAATATATCGACTATCCCTACTATGAGACAAGATTACTCAATTGGGCATGTATGGATACGCAGTACAATGAATCACTTTGAAATTTACCTTAGTTAAGACGGGTTTTAACTGTAAAGCAGACAGCGCACTGAACCATTGTCATGCCCACATCACTGAGACGGCCCATCTTTGATCAAAACTTCCACCGAGACTCATTTGGTCTTCTGCTGCCAGGAGGAAGATGGCAACATCACGTGACTACTGTGAGAAAGATTTCAAAGGCGCAGACGGAGCTGTCAGGTACGAAACTGCACAAAACTTCGGTCTAAAAAAAAAGTAATAATAATAATAAATAGATTGGAACGGAGGAGCGCAAAGGCTGAAAATTAAACAACTCACATAGCCTGTTTAATCTACCTCCACACAATGTTACTTTATAATGGAATTGTGCAGTCAGATTTCCTATTCACCTCACAACACATTGATTCCCTTTATCTCGTATGCACAGACTGTTTGCAGCAGGGCACGCAATCAAACTCAAACTATTATCAGTTTTGTATATAGCTAATTCAGCACCTGCGTGGACTGTATATCTGCTGTATTTCACTGCTCTGGAAATGGCACAACTCCACATGTTTCTGCTGAGGTGAGAAAATTTCCTCCATCGATTTAGCGTCTCAAACCAAACAGGATTAAGCACTAGACAAATTATCAAAGGGCCTCTTTCTCTAAATGGCTGTATTTTGGTGTTGTAAAGATGTGTCTTTTCAAAACGTAAGGAAAGCAAATGCACCCAGCGCATTAATTAAGTCTTCAGTTCACGAAAAGCACTTCAGCGTTTATCTACTGAAAGAACATGGTGTCTAATTAACAGATTGATTTGAATAGATCGTGTGTTTTGATTAGCACAACCCAGACAGAGCAAAAGAGAAAAAGCATAGGCTATATGATAATTTGCTGAAAGTAAGAAAAAAAAAAAATACTTAAAGCGGGACTAAATGTCTAAACTCTGCCCAGAACCACATTTCAAACAGCTGCTAAACTGGGCCTTGCGTGAGGACTAAAGAAAAGAGTCAGGGAGGAGGAGGGGCGGGGTCTAGGGGTATAAAGAACAGTGTGATTGGTCTAACAGGTGTCCACACTTCAAACTCCGCCCCTGCAGCCAGGTGTTTGTAATCAGAAACAGTCTTGCGTGATGTCACCAACTACTGGAAAATGCAGAGGCCACTGGAGGCAGCGCAAATGTAGATTTTGACCAAAATGCTGCAAATTTACCTGTTTTGCTCTAAAATTGCCCAAAAATGACTAGGAACAGGAACAGTAAATAAAGCCATATACACAGTTTAGCCTTGAAAAAAGTGGGTTTAGTGCTTAGTTCCACTTTAATACTTAATGTAAAGTAAATGTAAGTACATGTCTTTGTGTCAGTAGTAGAACTATTGTAGTTTATTAATACCAAAATAGCTGTTGTTGTAAAATGTTGTTTCTGGTTGATTAACAGACTCCAAATGATACTCCACCAGTACCAGGCAAGGTGACAGGGACTCAGTTGGTAGAGTGTTTGTCCTTTTTTCTGAAAGTTGGGGGTTCAAATCCCTCTCTTGACATAAACATTAGTAGCAGGTGTGATTCCAGCTAGCACAGTATTTCATTGAAGTGTATTTTATTTGTGTTAGTTATTTTTAAGAAAATGTAGTTCTAAATTCGAAGATTAGTTTGATCTTGAAATATTACAATAAAATTATATTTTATTATTTTTTGTCACTCAAAATAAGCGTCACACTCGCAGAAGCCGGTATACCCATCCCATGACGCCTACATAAACATGAAGAAATCTGCATTTGGAGTCCTGTCGATCTTCAGATCCACATACTTACGTGAGCCGCTATTTTCCACTATGAACTATGTTAAAAACAAACAGCGCTTAGGCCTCACAGACGACGGCTTAGAGTCCCGCGTAAAGATGAATGTGACGTCGTGCAGCCGTGACAGACGCTGACACTGAGCAGAGGTTCAGGAGCAGATGTCCCATTAACCAGGTAAAATAAATAATTATGCAGATATTTTGCAAATACTATAGTTTTTTGTTTTTTTTTTTATACAAAGCGTAAAGGTAAAAAAAACCCAAACAAACAATACATACAGTGTTATCTTCATTTTAAATGTCAAAAAGTATTTGCAGCTCTCAGGGTTTTCTTTTCTGTGGAATCCGGGTCCAAATGGCTGTTGGTGTGTTAAAGGTTACCGACCCCTGGATTAGAAGATGGAAAAGCGCTATATGAAAATGTGACTATTTACTGAGGTGGTGAAGTGCCTTGCCTAAGGGCACTACTGCTGCCCCACTGTGGCACCTGGTCCCAGCGGTCTCCCGCCCAGGTACTAACCAGGCCCAGTCTTACTCTGCTCCCAACCTCTGACACAATCCTGCACTGACAAGCAGGTTTTGCAATCTATTAAAAAGTAATAGCTATTTCTCAGAAGCTTAAATAACATGGAAATGATACAATTTGTCCATGAAAATGATGATTTAGAACCTTGAAAGTTGTCCCAAAATGACTCAGATCTGTGTGATGTTTTGAATCTCCATATTTACCTGATTCAGGAGGTAGACTTGGGGCTCAAAGGGGTCTGTTCCCCTGGGCCACAGGGTCTTAGGGTGCCCAGAATTGGACTCTCTTCCTATTAATTTATATTAGAGGGGGGGCCCCAAATTTCTGTCAACGTGCCTGCTCCTGGTACTCCAGTCTAAACCTTTCACCGATAAAAAAACGTGTGGCTCAAAAGACATTAACCGGCCATGTTCATAGACAGCATTTAGGCAAATTACTACAGACTTTGCTGCTCGGGGAAATAAAACAGGAGCGGCTGAAGTGTGCAGGTGTATCTAATAATGTGCCCAGTGAGGAGAGTCACTAAAGTTAGCCAGAGGGTTGGTTGGTGCGCTGTTTGCCATATCTGCCTGATGGAGCCCTGATGTGGTGTGACAGCAGCACGGCCCTGGGACATCATTAGTAGATATGGTGACATTTACTGAGGCCAGTGGTGTCAGGGGTCAACTCAAATGGATGTTAACAAGCCCTGGACAGCACATGGCTTCAGTCCAAGAGCTGGAGAGGACTACTGTTCTCAAATGGCCATGATTAGCTTTGCCTTCCGACTAAGAATAACAAATGATTTAACTGCAGGAAAGTGCTTTAGGAGCTGTTGCAGGAGCTTCAGTTTTTCAGTTGTGTTTGTCGTGGAAGTTTCAGATAGAGTTTGTGTGAGGGTAAAAAGTCAATGTGCCCTGTTTTCTGTGTGCTTCCAAGACAAAATGACCTGATATTTGGTCTGAAATTCTTTAACAAAATACTGTACACCTGAGTTTTTTCGATGTGTAATCAGCAGTGGTGGAGCGTGACAAAGTAAAAGTAGTGAAGTACTGTACTTCAGTATAAATCTTAGGTGTCTGAGCTTTACTTAAGTACATTTTAAGGTGGATATTTTTTACTTTTACTTCACTGCATTTGAGAGAATGTATCCGTACTTGCTACTCCACTGTATTTTTTAACAGGAATGAAAAGTAGAAATATTTTTATTATTGTCTGAGACTTGCTGAAAAGGCTGAGAGGTTTATTTTTAACACGCTGATAATTTGAGCAAACAAAAATATGCGAATAAAAGCAGCTAGAAAAAAAAAAACATTCTATTCCATTGTTTCTGTTGAACAAAATTCAGCACAAATCAAAAATCACGACATTTTAAGCCATATAAGACTTAAAATCTGCAAGAAATACTTACAATTTTTTCATGTGATGTATTTACTTGAGTATCTGTACTTTTACTTAAGTAACAGAACTGAGTACTTCTGAGTACATAATATTGATCCTAAATGCCTAAAGAATAATTGACTTCCTGTTCAGAAGTGCAGGACAGATTCTCCCCCGGCTCCTCTTCACTGTGGCATTTCTCATGGCCAGTGGCTACACGACATTTTTCCATTGTGAATCGTTCAGAGTCTGTGGTTTTCATAAAGTACAAGTAAGGACAGAGCTGTGGTTTGGGTTTGATGATAGCTGCAAATTTTCTGAGCACTCAAGCCTCAAATGCAAGAAAATGGTCAACAACAAGAGTGAAATAATGAGGAAGAACCAGCAGCGTCTTCTTTAAAAGGGCCCATATTATGCCATTTTCTGATCACTGTTATAATGTTGTTTCAAGTGCTCCAAGTACAAGAAGTAGTCCACCTTTTGATGCATTAACAGCACTATAACATGGGTAAAAACTCACAAGAATCAATTTTGTGTAAAATAAGACCTTTAATGCATTAGCCTCACTGAGCACTTTTTCAGTTTCTCAGTCACAATGTAAATTTGTGCATAAAAAGCTCAAAATAGTAAGGTCGGATATGATAGATGTTATGAGCTCGACTAGGGTCGGGGAGGAAACAAAAAACAGATGGAAAAAATGGTCAAATAAAGTAGTAATTTAATTTAATTAATCTCCTAGGACCTGGCGTCCTCATGTGGACAACACATTTTGGGTTGTCTAGGCCACGATGCAAATGTTTAGAAGAAGAAGAAGAACAGCAACAATGCAAACATGTTCAATTTTGAATCTTTTTCAGAGTTTACAATGTTCAGAGTATTTGTTTTAACTTTTTTTTTGTAAAGGCTCATGTCTGCACCTGTCAGCTGCACTTCACATGAGACACATTGTTCCAAGAGGAACAATTGTTGTTTCTCATTTTGTTTTTACTCAGGACAAATGTTGCTGTGTACAAGCATCAATTAATAGTTTTAGCAAATCATTATTCAAATGTTTTATCAAAATGATTAAAATGTAGAATCAATGTCCTCATATGTGGACGTCACTTTTCTCAGAAACTACATCATGTAAAAAGATAATACTTTGTTTTTATCCATCAGGTCCCAAACTTCCCAAATAACAAAGAGAAATGAATGAAGCCATGAAAGAGCTCGGGTCTTAGGAGTATCAATGTAAAAGGTAAATTAAACAAAAGAGATCTAAAATATTTACACAAAAGGTAACTTACGACACCACAAAAAACTGCACCAAAGCTCAGGACGAGATCATGAAGTATGTGCCAGGAAACGACACATTTTACATAAACTAGAAACAAGTGTCTCAGAATCCAGAGTCACTGCCACATTAGTGACGTGATAAATGAACAAACGAACAAAGAATGACATACCGGCCTCAGAGCAGCGTCGAGCGGGTGTGGACAGTCTTCTTAAATACGGGACGGATGTGGGACAGATGTGGGACAGGTATGGGACAGGAATGGGACAGGTATGGGACAGGTATGGGACAGTAAGTAGCAGCCAACCAGGGGCAAGCGGGAAAAACAGGATTACAAGAGCAAAGGGGACAGGATTCAGCCACACACAAAACAAAAGACAGATACTAAAAGAGAAAAGCGCTGAAGGCCTGGAGCTGTATCGGTGGAGTCAGTTTTGGTTCTTGTGCTTTACACCAGCTCCTGTCTGTAATCACCTCTCACACTTTCATTACCACTGATGTCTCTGGTTCCTCTGCTCTTGGTGCTAACTCTCTCCTCACCATCCTGCTGTCAGAATAATGGCGTTGTGCAGACTTTGCTGTTGACATTGGCAGCTGCATAGACATTTCTCATTATTCTGCGAGCGCTGTTTGTCATCTCCTCTCCGGTCTGCACACAGGGCTCTTTTATGGGGGAACTCATCGATTGGATTTGGGGGAGGCTGCTGCCGTTGCCTTTTTAACATACTGCAGACTGGTGTTACAAGGCTTATTGTTATGCTTTGGCAACACTTTCTGTCGACACAATCCTCCATAAAAAATAACAGAATCAAATAATTTTCCTAACAACAGCAGAGTAACCTTTTTTAAAAGTCCTATATCGCACAAACTTGACTCTTGTGAGCTTTAAGTCATGTTATAATGCTGTTACCTCCTCAAAAACAGACCTGGAGTTGTGTTTTGCTTCATTCACAAACGTTTTACACTTTATTATTAGTCTGTTACATCTCCAAATGCTCTGTTCCACCTTGTGATGTCATGAAGTGGTAGTTTTCAAGTTAACAGCTACATTTTAACTTTATTTTAGCAGAGATGGACATTTCCAGAGCTGAAATGATTCTAGCAAAGGTGAATGACGTTAAAAACACAGTGGAGCACTTCCTGTATCACCACATGATGACATCACAAGGTGGAACAGAGTGTTTTCCGTGTCGGAGAAGAACTCAGCCTAAATATGCAGGATTTTGTGTTAAACATGTGTGAGTGAAGCAAAACACAACTCCAGGTCTGTTTGTGATGAGGAAACTACATTATAACATAGATCAGAAAATAGTGTAGCCCTTTAAACTACGGAGAAAAGGATCAACTTTGCACTAAAAAGGAAATGTCTATATATGACGTATCAGACCTTTACCTGCCTCTTTATCTGCCTCTTCACATAGACACAGCTCTGGTTGCCCTAGAGGACGCACACAGGACACAGAGTAGATGGAACATAGGTTATTGCTGAGTGGATTACACAGCTGGGCCCCGTGTAACGCCGCATGTTGTTTTCTGATTGCTTCTTGCTCACTTCATGTCGATTTCATTCTTCTTTTGTTCCGTGTTTTGTTTTTTTCCACTGGTTTATAGGTGCTGTACTTGTTTTTTTCAATTTGCAGAAAACAGAACCAGCATGCCCACACGCACTTCCTGATGCACCAGACTTACTGTGACCTCAATATATCTGCACTGGGGCAAATATATGGGACATTTAATCTGGTACAAGGCTTTTAAAGTGCTGTTGTGTTTTGTTTCATTCACACATGTTTAACACACAGATCCTGCATATTTAGGCTGAGTTCTTCTCTCAAACAGAAAACACTCTGCTCCACCTTGTGATGTCATCATGTGGTAATACAGGAAGTGCTCCACTGTGTTTTTAAACTCCATACACCTTCACTAGAATCATTTCAATCATTTCAGCCCAGGAATTGCCAATATCTACTGAACTAAAAGGAGCCGTTAACTTGAAAACTACCACTTCATGACATCACAAGGTGGAACAGAGCATTTTGAGCTTTGGAGATGTGACAGACTAATAATGCATGTGTGAATGAAACAGAGCACAACTCCAGGTCTGTTTTTGAGGAGGTAGCGTCGTTATAACATGGCTTAAAGCTCACAGGAGTACATTTTTGTGCAGTATACTGATGATTGAATGAAGCACTGTTATTGCTTTTGTTATTCTGTTTAAAATGTCTTGCAAAGCGACGACAAAGAGAGTGATTTATGGGTAATTTTAAGAACTAAAATTGTCATGGCAACATCACACATTTACATTGAGCAGTTCCTTGCAGCATATTTCAGGTTGGAAGTCTGCATTGTTTGTCTTTGTCTGTGTCTCTGTTTGGATTTTGTAATATAATTCTCACTTTTGTGCCTTTTTGTCGAGACAGTAGTGCTCCCCAGCACACTGGTTCTTCTTTTATTTTCTTTCATTTATCTTTATTTATATAGGGAGAGCCCAACGAGAGCACTCAGACTCCTTTTCATGGGCTCCCTGTTGAAATACAGAACAAAACAAACAAAACAAATCACTGCATAGGTCCATTTAAAACATTAAAAACAGGAGCAGGTGTGATTATAAATGTTTAATACAGGATTATCAAAGAGCAGTAGTGGCACCAATGGATCCAGTTCTGCATGTCCTTGAAATGTACTCCATTTTTGGAAAGGAAACTAACCAAAAGCTCTTTTCCCCATTTCAGTTCTAGTGCGGACAGGTTTTAGACGTCGACAATCATGAGATCTTGTAATAAAAGTTCTCTTATCAAAGTTCAACAAAAAAGTGAGATATCCAGGCAGTGTTTCAAGTCGTCCACTATAAATACATTTTATACAGTGTTGTTCTTTTCTGACCTACAATGAATCTATCTATAGATCTACTCAGTTTGTTTTACTGTCTCAAAGCAAACAGTCACTTTACTTTCACTTAAAATCAGAAAACATAAATTAAACAAATGCAAATTAATTAAAATAAAGAATACCCAGTTATTTTATATATCGAATACTGTTGTCCCTCACTATAACATGGTTCACTTTTTGTGATCTCGCTGTTTTGCGGATTTTTTGTGTGCAATTTTACATGCTTTTATATATGCATTGTGTTCTGCGTCCTGATTGGCTGAGGGACTGTACACCATTGTATTCTGCATCCTGATTGGCTAAAGGACTGTAGACCATTGTGTTCTGCGTCCTGATTGGCTGAGGGACTGTAGACCATTGTGTTCTGTGTCCTGATTGGCTGAGGGACTGTAGACCATTGTCCATCAGTCTCCTCCGTGTCTCCTGTACAGTACAGAATGTGTCAGACAAATTTACATAAATGTTGGATCGCAGTGTGACTCTGAAGTGCTGTATGTTTGCAAGTTTTCGACTAAACCCACAATGTCGATGAAACGTTCTGCACCGACACCGAAGAAGGTTTGAACTTTGAGAGAGTTTAAACAAGAGAGAAATGTGAGAAAATGTGAATGTCTGTGTGAGAAAAGTGTATAAAGTGTGTGGTGAGGGGTTTTACAGCCAAGAAACATATAAAATAATTGTAAAAAATAAAGCTGACTACTTCACGGATAAACGAGGGACCACTGTACTCCAGTTTGTGGCGTTGTTTTAATATTTATCATGCCTCAAAATAGCCTTGAGACACAAACATGTTTCTTTCTAAACACAGAAGTGACCTCCAGTGAAGTATTTTCTTTATTTGTGTAGTTTTTAACATGTTTTCAGTAACATCCACCTCCCTGGCTGCCTGTCCACTGCCTGATCTTTAAATATTTATTCATTTTAGCATAATTCTGCAAAAACCTCATAGAGATACAACTGAACAGGAAGTAGTGAGGTTACACATTCTTAAGTACAGTTAGTTTAAACGAGTAGACACAACTTTTGTCCGATCTCTTTATATGTTCATTATCACTGAAAGATGTGGACCAAACCTTCGCTCTCACACTATTAATCGCATTATAGCAGATTCAATAGCTGGCGTATTTTTCCATAGAGACTTTAGATCATATTACTGCTTTGAATGAGATGAATCACTCGGGGAGGTAGTCCAGTTTAATCGGTATTAATAGAGCGCTCAAAGCCCTTTCAGTGTAAGTGTCATTGTAATTGACTGGTCATTATTTGCGGTTGAGCTGTGGTTTCAGTGGCGTGAGCTGTCGGCTTTTGAGCAAACAAAAATACATACAGAAAATTCAGGAGAAAAATTAAGATATTGATTCCTATTGTCACTGTTGCCGATAATATGTCATTTTAAAATCAATATCACTACATTTACACTTTTATAAATAACACTTGGGTGAAATACTTCTTTTTTTTTTTTTTTTTTACAGGTACTTAAATACTTCTTCCTAAGTATATTTTTCATGTGATACTTTTACATTTACTTGAGTACGTTTTGACTTCTGAATTTGTACTTTAGTAACAAAATGGAGTCGGCCTACTTCATCCATCGCTGGTTATAATTAGTGCTAATTAGGTCTGATTTCTTGACAAGTTTTACATTTTTTTTACAGCTTCTCAGTTTATTTTTGTTTGTGGTAAAACAGTTTAAGTGCTAAAAAAATATATAAAAAGCAAATCGCTACATTCATGGAAGGAGGACAAAGTCTCCACGGGAAACATCTCCACGGGAATCGTTTCCAACAGCGAACACAAAACAAATATGTTAGAAAGAGTGGTTTAAAGTTTTGCACAAATGGAGTTTTCAGAGGCCCAATCAACCCGTACAACAGAACAAAAATGTCTTTGATGACATAACAGACGGAACGTGCTCAAAGAAACAAACAGAAAAGATGTTAGGCCGTCTCAGATATGAAACTTCCCGACATGTGGCCGTATAGGGATGGGCGATATGCCAAAAAACATAAAATAAATTACAGTGCACTGATCTTATATTTTGAGTTTTGCCAAAGACTGTATAAAGACGTGGACTAAGTGAGTGTGACGTCACCCACAGCGTTCAGCTCCAGTCGAATGAAGCTCCTCAAGGCTAGATGTGGTAATGTCTGGTTTTGGCGGGCCAACACGCACGACTCAGAGGGCAGTTCAAACCGTGTTTATTCACAGTACGTGGTAAGTTCAGATACAAGGTGCAGATGTGATAGAGTCTCTCTCTCTCTCGGGTGTGGCAGGTGTATATACAAAAGTGCAAAGTGATAGAGTCTCTCTCGGGCCGGGGAACAGTGAGACGAGCTGGATCCAGGATCCGGAGACAAACAGGTGAGACACAGTACGATACCAGACAAGGAGCAGGGTCGGGACGAGACGAGGACAGGCTGATAGGCGGAACCGGAGGCAGGAGTCTGGAGACACAAGGATATCCACAATGAGGGCAGGTAACAAGCACAGAGCAGCATTGAGTAACAGAGCTAGATTGTCACGTTTGTACACGGACGTTCTGACACCGGGTAGCACTCTCCAGCCCTCTTTATCCCCCACGGCAGGTGATGGTAATCAGCCTGATGAGTGGCAGGTGCGCGTGGGAGTGGCTGGAGGCTCCGCCCAGCTCCGGAGTCAGCAGGTGCGGGAGGGGGGAGGAGAACACAGGAACAGGCAGGGATGACAGATCATGACACTAGAGCAGGTATAGAGGCGAATCTGGAGCCAGTTTCATATTTGGAATTTCAAACGCGAGTATCATAGCAACCAAAGAGCCAATCCAGATCGAGGCTGTTGAAGGTACAGTGGTCCCTCGTTTATCTCGGGGGTTACATTCTAAAAATAACCCGCAATAGGCAAAATCCGCAAAGTATAAGCTTTATTTTTTTTACAATTATTCTATGTTTCTTGGCTGTAAGACCCCTCACCACACACTTTATACACTTTTCTCACACAGGCATTAACATTTTCTCACATTTCTCTCTTGTTTAAACTCTCTCAAAGTTCAAACCTTCGTCGGTGCCTTTGTCGGTGCAGAACGTTTCATCAACATTGTGGGTTTTGTCGGGGAGAAAACTTGCAAACATACTGCACTTCAGAGTCACACTGAGATCCAACATTTATGTAAATTTGTCAGACACATTCTGTACTGTACAGGAGACAGGAGACTGATGGACAGACAGACTCAGATGGACACAGAACACAATGTCCAGTCCTTCAGCCAATCAGGACGCAGAACACAATGCACGTTCCTTCAGCCAATCAGGACGCAGAACACAATGCACGTTCATACTTTTTAAGAACATTTTAAGATCAATATGACGAGCCTGACAGCAGTTACAAGTTACAGAGAGAAGGGTCTATGTGTTTAACTCAGAGTTGACTTCTTTGTTCTTCTTGTAACTCTTTATGTGTTGTTGTAGTTGTGTTTATGTAACTGCTTTTGTATGTGACACTTGGTTGCTATGCTGAAAAGTTGATTGAAGGTTCTAGTCGTCTGTTACATGTCTGTTTTGGAGACTGGCTGTAGTGAGTTGAGCCTGCTGTTGTTTTGCTCTTGTTTTAGCGTGGGTTATGACTTCCATAGATACTGCAGCTCCCGGGAGCTCTGGCCCAGAAAGAGTTCTCCAAAAGAGTGCAATGCCTGTGTTCAGCTGACAGGGCAGCCGCAGCTTTCACAAACATCAGATTTTATACGGAGTCTTCTTTATTTTCACAACAAATCCTCAATGCACCTACAAGTTAGCTTTGTGAGATTTAGCCTAGCCTCGCTCTGAGCTCACGCTAGCTCCACTCTAACAGTTATCACTCTGATTGGTCAGAATCGATCACATGGTGCAGGTTTCTGATGTCACACGTTGAGCAGCACTAGGCCCATATTCAGGACGTAATGTGGAAGAGTGTGGGTTTTTTTTGCATTTTGCACCAACTCATCATCTTCCAGATCTTATTCCACTTTCACGGTTATGGTAGCCCCTGTGCTCAGAAAATAAACAGCCAGAAGAATCTCAGCGTGTTTCCTCTCTCCAGGATGCTGCAATATACACATTTTCTAGAGCTGAGATGAAATATTTATCCTATTCATTTGTTCTGTGCGTGCAGTTAGTATCTTTTTTATCTGCTATTAGGAGGTACTTAAAGCTGTTGCATCTGAATATTCACTCTTCACTGTGGTTAAATCCACTTCATGTCATGGTCCCTCATGGAAGAGGCTGACCAATGGAAAATCGCATCAAAATGGCACATTTCCACAGGATTATGTATCAATCTATTATTTGTTTTGTTCGCTTTATGTGAAGCGCTCTGGGCAGCTGAAGTAGTTTTTAAATGTGCTATATAAATCAAATTGTGTATCGTTCAGCTCTAAGTGTTATAGTTTATGCTGCACTTCCTGATGGACATAACCAAGAGCATTAAAAAAGCCTGAGCATATCAAACTGAATCTATTTCCTCATTTTTTATTTTGTATTACTGTGACCTTAGTGTGCCGTTCTCATCGACCATGACGTGCGCGTAGTATGAGGTATCTGACCTAAACTGCACTGACAGGAGCACATGTTCATCTGGGCTCAGCTATTTATGGAGAAAAACACAAGCTAACGAGTATTTATCTGTCAAAATATGTCACATTTTTGGCTTGTGTCACTCACTCGGCTTTGTATAACCCCCCGTGGAGAGCTGCACACGTTGACTTTGATGTCTTTTGATAGGTTTTGATTTCTTGTGGGGGCGCAGGGGTCCCACACTGCACCCAGCCGACATTGTGTATAGGGAGAGTTTGTTCTGAATTGATCTGGTTCAAGAGATTTCCAGGGGGAGCACAAATAGAGCAACGTTGTTCAGAATATAATTGGACTGCGATATTGAAGGAACAATGCAGCCTCTGAGCCATGCAGTCTGAACATTCAAATAAAATATAAATGATTCCTTAGGTAAAGAGCTCGGTCACACGGGAAGAGCTTGCAGTAGAGTCGCTGCTCGAGAGGAACCAGCTGAGATGGGTCAGGTATCTGCTCAGGATGCCTCCCTAGAGAGATGTTCCGGGCATGTCCCACTGGGAGGAAGTTCTGGGAAAGACTCAGGACACTCTGGAGGGACTATGTCTCTCGTCTGGCCTGGGAATGCCTTGGGGTCCCACTGGACGAGCTGGAGGACGTGTCTGGGGTGAAGTCTGGGAGTCCCTGCATAGACAGCTGCCCCCGCGACCCGGCCCCGTATAAGCAGAAGAAAAAGGATGGATGATTCCTTAGGGCACGAGAATGCATGTTATACCAATGATACTTAAATGGAAAATTATGTTTTCAAATTTCTGCCCTAACCCTTTGGAAATATTTTATGTCAATCATTTCTGTTGCATTTTCTGTCTCCCTAAGCTTCATATTATAAACCAGAGTGGACATTAATGAACACTAAGATTCACAGTCCTTTGGCAGACCCTCTCCTCAATGAGACCGAAGGCATTTAAACCAGACCATTTTCAGACAATTTATGGCTTTAATTTTTCTTTCCAGTCAAGTGATGTGAGGTGATAATGTGTTTCCGTCTTGATATGCCACTTTCATTCATTCACCCACACAGCCAGCGCAGCTATTGAGAAGAATCATTATTTCTCATCTCGGTTTGTTGAAAAGTGGCCTACACCAAAGGTCCTTGTGTACACTCGCTCTCGTCGATAACTGCATTAGCGTCACCGTTTTTCAATTTCTTTCTGTGGTGTAATTATTTTTGATTAGACCTTGAAGGCTATAAGTCCAGCAAAAGCAGCTTAGCATTCAGTAGTTTCACTTAGGCAGACTTGTGCGAGGTAAGAATGTGTTTATTATTCAAATGACATAACTTGTTTAGTCTGCTCTATAGGCATGAATCCAAATGTCACCTTGAGGACGAACACGGCTGGCTGTTTCTGTACAATCCCTCAGCACTACTTCAAACCTGCCTGACTGAATGAAATGTCAGAGCGTATTGACTAAACAGTATCACGTGAAACATTGCGGAGAAAACAGACAGGCTCTTTCTGTGTTCGGTGATTCATCTCGGCTTATTCGCTTTCACTTAATCTGCCTCCATTAGCTTTTTTTCCACTTTGGTTTGAACTAACCACTAATCTTAGAACAGCCATTCCTCTTGCAGCTACACAAAGGAAAACAACACCTCACACCACGGATTAAAGTTTGCGTTAAAGCCCAACCGTGGAACTCTTTCAAAAAATAGACAAAGTATGTTTTTTTTTTTCATTTGGATGTCTGTGTAATCTCTCAGTCATTCAGGTATAATCTGTAGTAAAAGAAAAATTCTATTCTGGCAGCTGGACAAAAAGGTATTGAGTGAAAACGTTTTGCGGTTCATTCAAGCGAGCAAGCGGCTTCTTCAGTTCTGGTCAGATTGCTGCTGGACACTGCCTTATATCTGTCTGAAGGAGGAGGAGATATCTACACTCAAACTAACATACTAGTTTTTTTACACTTTCTGTTTGTTAGCAAGGAATTTTGAACGACGTAAGTGTGAACTGTGCCTGTGTCATATTTTGCATAATCTCTGTGTAATCCCTCAGTCGTCCAGGTCTAATCCAGAGCAAAAGATGAAGTTTAAATCTGTCAACTGGACAAGTCGTTGTAGGAGTGAAGACGTTTCGCTGCTCATCCAAGTCGCTTCTTCACTTCTGGTCAGATTATTGCTGGACACGGCCTTATATCTGTCTGAAGGGAGGGACTAACTACAAACAGCTATTGTCTCCAGGTTCAGCCTTAAAGACCCTATTCAGCCCAAAACAAAGAGAACAATAGGTGGCCCTTACAGGTTGAAAAAGGTATTTAAGACTGTAATAATAGCTGTTTATAGTTTCAGTGCAGTTAGCTCCTCCCTTCAGATACATATAAGGCAGTGTCCACCAGCAGTAATCTGACCAGAACTGAAGAAGAGCAGCGAAACGTCTTCACTCCTACAACAATTTGTCCAGTTGACAGATTTAAATTTCATCTTTATTTTGCATAATTGTTCATACCCCTAATGGGTACTCTCACACCTATTAGCATACTGGCTAGACCTGTTGTTGTCCTTGTTTTGATTAAGGTCTGAGGATGGAGTTAGAAATAGGAGATAAATGATGTCCCTTATCCCTGTTCAAAGTTGTCTTTCCTAAAAAAAAAAATGGCCTCTTTAACTCCCCTCTCAAACCATTTATTTTCTCTGGCTAAGATCTTTACTTTTATTCTTAATACATTCATTTGGGATGTTTTTAGTGTGCTGACAAACTTAGAAAAACATGCGTCCTTAGGAGTAAGCTTCCATGTAGACGAAATTGAACAATATTACACGTTATCTCATAAAACATAGCTATTTGAATGGAGAATGTTCCAACGTATGGTTTTAATTTTCTGTTTCTATGGACTCACACAGGTAGCAGGTCGGCTCCAGTGTCCAAGCTGCTTTAATATTTCTACATTAGCTTCTTGAGGAGCTTCCGCCAGCAGCGCCTCACTGCCCTCACTGGTCCTGACCTTCTTAGATGAATTCTAACTTTTTCACATATTTTCAGCTCTTTTTGTGAAGTAACTGAGACTGATCTTAAATGCAGTTTAGTATGCATTAGTTCATCGTATTTGGCCACACGGAGTAGAGATAACTTTGCAATATTATCTCAGAGCTCTCTCAACTAAATTCTCCCTCTACAGCGCCATTTTGTTCCCTGTGCTTTAATATTTATGATAAAGGTCCTACACAAAAAAATGACTGTTGTTTTAAGCTTTAAGTCATGTTATAATGTTGTTACCTCCTCAAAAACATACCTGAAGTTGTGTTTTATTTGAGTAAAACCTGGATTATTAGGCTGCCTAAATATCTAAAGCTCAAACTGCTCTTTTCCACCTTGTGATGTCATGAAGTGATAGTTTTCATGTTAAAAGCTCCTTTTACCTTTTGTTGAGTAGAGATTGGCAATTCCAGGACTGAAATCATCCTAAAAAGATTCTAGTAGCGATGAATGGAGTTTAAAAACACAGCAGAGCACTTCCTGTATTACCACATGATGACATCACAAGGTGGAACAGAGGAAACAGAGCGTTTTCAGTTTGAGAGAAGAATTCAGCCTAAATATGCAGGGTTTGTGTGAATGAAACACAACACAACATGTTTTTTTTAATGAGGAAACAAGATTAAAACAGATCAGAAAATACCATAATATAATAATTTGACCCTTTGTATTATTTCACAACGAGAGAAAACATTGTGCATTGACTTTAAAATAAGCATACAGTATTTGTTTGTTGGAGTTATTGAATTTATGGCTTATAGCTGACATTTTGTAAACATCAAAACTTGCAACCAAGCATATCTGTAAGAAAAATGTATATGATTTTTTTGCAATAACCTTCTAATCAACCATATGATGGACTTATTTTTTACCTGTGTCAAACCAGCACCTATAAAAAATACATGAAAGCCCTTGTCTGCTCGCCTCTGCTTCAACTTCAGCTTCAACCATCGACGGTATAAAGAAGTGGACTAAGTGAGTGTGACGTCCCTCATAGTGTTCGGCTCTAGTCAAATGAAGCTCAGAATCAGAATCAAATCAGAATCAGAATCAGAATCACTTTTATTGATCCCCGAGGGAAATTTCTCTTAGTTAACAGATGCCACAACCACAGGATAGAAATTTAAGAATAAGAATAAAAAGTCATTTAAAAAGTCATTTAAATCAGCAATAAAATAAAGTGCAATAAAAATTTGTGCAATAAGAATCAAAGTGTTAAATAAATTAATAAAATAAATAGATCAGCATCACAAAATCACACATTATTTACATCTATGTACAAAGTGGAATATTGGAATATTGGAGCTGATCGAGGCTAGAGCAGATATAGGAGCAAATTTGGAGCTAATTTCAATATCATAGCAACCAAAGAGCCAATCCGGAGAGAGACTGTTGAAGGTAACGCCCCCTTCTGCCCGCAACGTTGGTTTAGCATGGAGCGGGCGCATAGCAACGCTGTCAATCAAACTTGTCGGGGAAAGGAAATACTAATTAAAATGATATATGTGCAATAAGACAGTATGGTACAGCAGCAGGAACAAAATATATTTTTCCACATTCTTCTGCGCTAAAGCTGGAAGACGCCTGAAGAAGCATTCAAGTCACAGTGAAGCATTTGAATGGGATTGTGACTGCCGACAGACGCCCTATTGTTTTTCTCAATGGGTCGGTAGTTATTTTTCTCCCAGCTGACTGCAAGCGCTTTGATATGTGGAAGAAAAACACATATTTTTTTCAGTGGATAAAATGTCAGTCGTTGCAGATTGACAGCTAAATCTTTGTGTTTGTGTGTGCAGCCTGACACACAGCACACAGGATCTGAATACCAACGAGGCCTGGGCACACACACACAGAGATCATGCCGAGTTCTGCCCAAACCACCAGTTATGAACAGCAAGATTTAGATTTTACAGAGAGTTTCTTCTGAGAACTGATGTAAAATGACAATTAAGTTAAAACATTATGATTACCATGTTGTTATGTCTCCTCCAGGAACCTGAGGCAAGTTCTAATGTTAATGATGAAGACACTGACCCCTCTGCACACCGTCAAACGAGAACTGCTAATTGGACAGATGCTGCATTAAAATGCCCAAACTACTGATTATGGCCGTGTCCCAATTCGACCGTTGCATACTTCGAAGTACTGTTTGAAGTACCGGTCAAAGTACGTGGCCAACGAAGTGTACTCCTCCATGTGGCCTCCATCGGCTGCAAAGGCCGTACCGAAATGGGACAGGCCTGCACCACGGAGCGTACTTCAACCTCTGTCTGTGCGCTTATGTTAGGCCGCTTATGTTGTGTCGCCTGGCAACCATGACGGCTGCTGATTGATGACCTAAAGGTGTAAAATGGACACTGAAATAATTACAGTTTTATTTTTTATTCTTTATTATTTCATAGAAGAAGAGTCAAGGTGTCATCATCACGCTGTTTATGTCTATTTAGATTGAATGAAGTAAGGAATTAATCTTTCCCTTGAATATCAATAGGCAAATAAAACATTCTAGGTGATTTTTTTCCCCAATTGTTGCTAGTGTTACATAACCTTAAGAAAATATACTTTGTTTCTCCCATAGAAGAAGTCATGTGTGGTGCATGATGGGATATAGCATGAAGTCTGCTCGGATGCTCGTTTTGTCCACGGCCAATCTCCATGAAAACAAAGGGCACATTTGTTGACCACATTCTTGGGGTGCATGAAATGGTACAGGCCTCGTCGCACTGGTAGTGATGTAAGTGTCCTTCAATGCACCAGGTGAAGTGTGTATTTGTCGAACTGGGACAAGGCCAAAGTCTATTCTAGCAACATGAACACGGCACATTCAATATACTGGGCTCTGTGCACAATGGCAACCTCACTGTTAGCGTTACTACTTCCTGTCCAGTTCTATCTCCATGAGTTTTTGCCGAGTCGCACAAAATTACCGTATTTTCACGATTATAAGGCGCGATTATAAGTTGCGAACATCGTGAGAGCGATGGATGACAGACAGCGAACACAGTTTTACAAAGACCGGGAGGCAGCACCGGGCGAGTTACGCCACGAGTTGTGAATGGATTGTGGATGCTTGGGCTAACGTACCTGCTTGCATTGTTCTTTGAGCTTTCGCAAAAGTCGGCATCGTTCACGAGGAGCCGTACGGCAACAAGACGGACTCTGATAGTGACGAGAGGGAACCTGGTGTATTTCATAGAGATCTAACTCAGCTGTTCATTTCAGACACAGAGGATGAAGACTTTGATGGATTTGAGAATTCATTTAAAAATGATGTGAGCACTTTGCTAAATACTTTAATAAAGCACAACCGAACACAGTTTTGCTTCATTTGCCTTTTTTAGAGCACATACTAACATGCATGTTTTACCGTGCCTGCGTCCTAAGGCCAGATGCATCTTTTGCGTGTGTTAAATGCAGAAAAAGCACCCGTAACTCTATAAGCGCTCTATAATCCGGTGTGCCCTATGGTCCTGAAAATACGGTAAATAAATATTTAAAGATCAGGCAGTTGGATGTCACTGACAACATGTAAAAAAAAAAACTACACTAATTAGAGAGATGTTTGTGTCTCAGTGCTAATGCTAATGCTGGTTCTGAGGCATAACAATTTTATTATTTTATTTTTTTTAAACGCCACAAACTGAAGTATTCTACATATAAATGTGGATAGTGAAAACTGGATAGTCTTTATTTTAATTAATTAAAATTTTAATAAGTTGTTTATTTTATGTTTACAGATTTTAATGATTTTAAGCCACTCTGTAATGTTAAATATATAAGTAATATTATTTGCAGTGTTTTAATAGCCTTAATGAAGCATGAACTAAGACTTCATTCAGAATAGTTTATTAAGAAAGATTCAGGCTCAATAACCAGGCTAATTTATTTAATACCTTAACCTCAGCTTCTAAGCATAACCCCTTTATGAAGTAGTGACTAAGCCTGAATCATTTTTAATAAAATATTTATTCATTAGGTAATTAGTTTGTTCTTTACTAAGGCTAATTTTAGGTGCTGTTATTATAAAATGGTACCAAGAGTTTTAGCCTTCCAATCAACAAAGTGGCAGCATGGTGACATTGAAGAGCACTCTGTAAAAATAATCATAATAGTTGTGATCGAGCTTTTTGAGACACCCAGACACTTATCGAGAGAAATGCTGTAGATTCAAACAGTCGCTGAGCTGTTTGAGGACGGACGACCTCACATTCACTGATTGTGTTTTCTGGAGTGTGGAATGTGGTGTACCCGCTCATAATTTGTTTTCGTTTCATTCAAGAAAAATAAATCCACTAATTATATACATTTTAATTCTTCAGAAATGCATGTACTTGTTTAAAAAATGATCCACTGCTGCAGAATGCTTCATGTCACATTTTTCAGCCAAATCCCTTTGAGTGGAGTTTATTATCTTCAAGTTGACAAACTTAAATGTTTCGAGGTCCACTCTGTCCTGGGCATAGTTTTGTTTTTGCAGCTTTATAATTCTTATTTTCTATCCTCTGTGATTTTGTTATTTTTGAAGGCCAAATCTTCTTTGTGCCTCTGCAGCACGAGGCTCTGGTCCCTGTGTCCTGCCCCTGCAGCAGCACATGAGAAGCCCCTGCCTGCATCTGAAATGCAAAGTCGGATTTCAATCAAATCTTTTTCTGGAACAAGAGCGAGAGTGTCCACGTTCTTACTGTTTAGTGCATTTGTTTTTCTTGTTTATCATCCGCCTCAAACCATCAGATCCACATGGAATTGCTCAAATGGCCCGAAGAAGCCAAGGAGCTTACCGAATTTGTTTGAGTTTGCGAGAATGGATTTTTGCCCCGGCCTCTCCGTCCATGCCAGGGCTCTCCGGAGAAGGATTTCTATTTATCGTCTTTACATTCCCACTGGACTTATGATGCATTAGTATTGAGCATTCATCTATCTTGAGAAAACTTGGCATCAGCAGTTATTTGAATGTTGCTCGGAAGAGGGGCAGCCCTGCCCTGCCTCAGTGATACAGAACATACCTGTATCACTGCCTCCTTTTTGTTTTAACTGTTTTAATAGCAGTACAAATGTCAGGAGCACATTCTGTCACAGATTAATATCACATGGTTGTTAGTCTTAGAATCCAGTATTATACTTCTGGACTATAAACTGCTCTGGAGTATAAGTCGCACCAGCCAAAAGTAGCAAAATAATAAAGAAAAAAACATACAAGTTGCACTGGATGATAAGTCACATTTTCTGGGGAAATTTACTTTACAAAATCTAAGACCAAGAACATACATTTTACCTTTAAAGGCAAATTATAATAAAAAGAATAAAACAGAGAAGAACAGGCTGAATATCAGTACAGCACGTTAACGTAACACATTTATATTTATTCAGCTGCATGAAGCACAGACAGAACTGAACACGTGTCGGGTTTATTAACGTAAGATATTAATAGTTAATCACAAACTAAAACAGAAAAAACAAGTGACAAGTTTACTCTGGATCTCACTCCAAATCACTAAATCCACTGAATTCTTCATCCTCGGCGTCGCTTCCTCTTCTGCGTGGCTGTTATCAGACTCTGCAGAATAGGATTTTCTTTTAGGGGCATTTTTCGGTCTTTCTCTGATGCCTTTTAAATTACCCTAATGTTGGAATTTTA
This sequence comes from Periophthalmus modestus, assembly GCA_019594935.1. NCBI lineage: Eukaryota > Metazoa > Chordata > Actinopteri > Gobiiformes > Gobiidae > Periophthalmus > Periophthalmus modestus. The sequence continues at coordinate 31,404,045 of JAIEZT010001390.1, forward strand.
AAAAATCAGTGGTACAGGAATAATAGATACTGGTACACAAGCCTAGAGTGTGACAATAACAAAGATGTGAAATTATATATTTGAATAATTTCACATGTAAGTCGCACCCCTGGACAATATGAAAAAAGTTCGACTATAGTCCAGAAAATACGGTAATTGGTTTAATATATCTAAAATAATTACTGTCTCCATGGAGAGGTTATTGTTTTACCGCAAATGTTTCAAAGTAGAGCTTTAAACTGATTTATCTATGAGGACAAGCTGGTGACGTCACTATTGGCCAAATGAATCTGTGAATGGTTGAGCTCTTAGTAAGAATACATATTTTCAAGGTAGTTCTACAGAAATTAAAATGGAAATTGAATAAACATAAGATAGCTGTTTAATGCTATAGTTTGGAACATTTCAGTCAAAGCGCTAACATACCAAATGCAGAGCAGCAGGTAGAACCACCTGTCAGAACATTTGTGTCGTGTAAGTTTAAGTCAGATTTATCATATCAAAACTAAACAATCTTAAACACTGCTGGGTCGGCCTGTGAACTAATAAAGAGGTGTACCACAGGGGTCAGTGTTAGCCTCTCAGCTGTTCTCACATATATCAAGGAAATCTGAAACTTTTTGACCTGCAGATTAATCACTTACATTAAGTAATTCAAGATAGCACTAAATACAGTTTCATTATATACATTGATTTTACATGTAACAAGCAGTATTTAGGTACAGGTCCACCTGGTCTAGACATATTAAGAGAAGTATTTTGCTATTTTTCATCTCACAAAGATCATTATCTTTGATTTGTTCATCTAAGAAGTCCCATGTTCAGATGTTTTATTGAGCGTTCATAATGCCACTCCTCCATAACGCCACTCAAAAACATTTTACACGAGCAAAGTTGTTAATATTTCTATAACTCTAGTGGAGCTATAACACATTTCCATTATCATTAAGTGTATGTCCCTCTGGTTGCCATAACAGTTGCAGCAGCCCATTCAATACATTATTTCCCTTTGCAGCCATAGTTCTCCAATTGCAACTGCACACAATATAAAAACAAGGCTGTGTTATCCCTGATTGTTTTATAGATTGCGTGATCCACAGCAGTCATCCAATAAACTGACTCACCTAAAGCTAAAGGCTCCAGGCCCCTCTGCATCCTGCGGTTTCTTGTAACTTGTGTTTGTGTGTCATGGAAGTTGTCGACCTTGAACTCACCTATTTTCTGTGTGCGTTCCCCGTGTCTGAGCTGAAAGGGCTTCTAATAGTAGTATAACTGAATGAGCACTGCAGAGTTGGTCCTTTTTTGTCTGACATGGGTGAATAGATTTAATCAGCCTTTGTGAAGGTTTAAGGAGTGCATCTGTCTGGAGTGCATTTCTTTTGATTCATGACACATGTCTTTCTCAGTACATTTATACACACTTAACTACATGAAAAGACTAATGCAAGGTTAACCCTGTGTTTTAGGCTGCTCTTGTGTTCAGACGTTAGCTGAGCACATGCTACTTGCTTCTTGTTTTGTGAAATATTGGTGCCAAACTTAATGATATGCGCAATTAAAATATACTTAAGGCAAGACAAGTGTATTTGTATAGAACAATTGGTACACAAGATAATTCAAAGTGCTTTACAGAATAAGAAAGACATTCAAATCACAATACAACAAATCAATCACAAATAATCATCATAAAATTAACATTGAAGGAGAAAAGTCCAGAATAAAAAACTTTCAGTCACATGCAGCTAAACAGAACTGTCTGGATCCTGGATTTAGTAAGTAAATTAAAAATAAAGCTGCAAATATGGTATAACATGGGTTGATGGAGAGATTTCTTTGCCGCCAACATGGCTGCCATCGTTGCCATGGTTATGGTTGGCTGCTCTTGTGGCTGACTGGCTGGCACACTGAGCAATTTCTAAACTTTTAAATGTTTTATCTTTCATGTTTTCTTAATATTTTGGGATTTTGACCAACAAAGAAGTGCAGAAGTGTGATTTGAGTAGTTTGTTTCATCTGTATCCATGGCGACCTTGCGTATGTAAAGCTCCTCACCTGGACGGAGACTCTAGATCGTTCTTGCTCAGGGTTTCATTTTCATGTGGCTCGTCTTTTGTTTAGAAGAGCGACGCCCCCTGGTGGTAACGCATGACACAAGCGCAGACAGAGCGCGACTTCTTCAAAATCTGGCCCATAATCTTTTTTGTTATCTGAATAATAAAAAATAGATATTTATTTTTGTCAATTCTGCTCATCTTCTACATAAACCAGTCTTGCTGAAAAATAATTAGGACTGCATCTGTCTGCTGGTTTCAGTGCTTTCCATTCGCAGTCAAATTTTCTCATCGTGGAAAATAGCACTTTCAGGGTGACAGTAAGTATCTTTTACAGTCTACATTGTACACAAAATGGAAGAAAATGAAATGTATGAGCTGGTCCTGAGTAGCAGATGTGTCCCTTTGGCCTGGACAAACTCGGGTGAGTGCGGAGGAGGACAGTGTCTGGAGAACAATGCACCTGCTTCAGTTCTTTGTCATGGCTCTTGTTTTCGGCTGCAGTTTGTTTAGATGAGCTTGCATAATAATGAACTAACTTTACTAGTGTTGTTTACCTCCAAATGAGCCTGTTTTGATTTTCTTATCTTATATTCATTCATTCATATTATCAAAGAGTCAGATGCAAATGTCTGACCTAATTGTGTCTTTTTCAAAGGTGGAAAATGGATTTTTTCCCCCATGTGGGATCTAATGCCTCTAGTTCTGTCATTACAACCACAGGAAGTACGAGCCATGCAGCCAGTTTTGAAAGGAGTTCTTTTACACTTTATGGTAATACTATCAGTTTCCATAGTCATTATGAAAAACCTATAGGTCATACATTTCACAACAAAACACTAAAATTGCCAACCTCAAAGTTCAGTTACGCAATTATAAAACAGACTTTCAATGCTGCATGTTAATGAGCAAGGAGTAGACAATATGCAATAAATAAAATAAAATAAAACTAAACTAAACTAAATTAAAAAAGAAAAATGAAATGAAATGAAATGAAAATGAAATAAAATAAAATAAAATAAAATAAAATAAAATAAAATAAAATAAAATAAATAAAATAAAATTAAATTAAATTAAATAAATTAAATTAAATTAAATTAATTTATTAAATAAAATTAAATTAAATTAAATTAAATTAAATTAAATTAAACTAAACTAAACTAAACTAAACTAAACTAAACTAAACTAAACTAAACTAAACTAAACTAAACTAAATTAAACTAAACCTATGAAGAGGTAAAGTCATTCCACAAGTTCCACAGCTGATAAAGAGGATATGTCAAACTCATTCTGTCTTTTATTTTAAAGCAGGGATAATACACTTCAATGGGGTATTAACAGCCAAAAACAACATATGAAAATGTTTAATACGTTTCAGTTTCCTGTTTTACTCTCTGAGGGGGGAGTGACTTAGCAATGGGAGCAGGGATTCAGAGTGCTATCACAACAAATTCACCTTGCATTCTGCTAGTGAAACTACTGCACATCGCATCAGGTTTGTGAAGTTGTAGTGTATTGTTTTGTATCCTGCTTTTGGGCTTGTTGGAGGAGCCTTGCACAGGATCGTACTGCTAACCGTAAGGAGGGTTTGAATAGTGGGAGAGATCGCCAAGATTACTCAAACACGCAGGCATGTTTCTGATGAGGGAACGATGGTGCGACATGGTAGAAAGCTCCAAAAAGCTGCGTCTTTAACATACTGACTCAGACACAATCGTATCAAGCGCAGTCACTGTGACATCTCATAAACAACCCGACGCTCTGATCATTTTCAAGCTATTTTCAAACGGAATAAATGAAGCACCGAGGCTGTCCCTTTTTTAGCGCTCTACAAGAAAGATAAAGTAACGAGATCGAGATTTTCGGTAGAAATGTGTCAAGGTTCAATTTTAAGTGAATCTCTAGACAGATATAACACAGATGTCACAGTTCTGCCTGTTTTCTTGTTTATCCTCAGTCCAGCTCTGTTTCGCAGCCTTTTCTGGTCCATCGTTTGCTACTTCCCTGTTTTCCCCACACCTGCCGTTCATTTACTAATCATGGGGGTTGCCTGTATGTTCTCCCTCTGTTCAATTTGTGCGGCTGGATTGTCATTTGTTCTTTTCATTTCATTTGTTCTGAATAAACCTGTTGTTTTCACTGGAGACTGAGATGTTTTTGGGTTTTCTTTGTGGCCTGTGTACACCTGAGAATAGAGCTTTAAACTTTACTGTAACTAAAGCGATTGCTGGTCCTGAAAGTTCCCACCTGTCACTCACGTAGACCATGACAGAGGCTGACCAATAGGAGCGTCTTTATGGCACACTCCCATTTTAAAGAAGCAATGCATTGGAACAAAGGGAAAATGAATGCATCCTTATGTTTGACAATGCAAGTACTTTCTTCAGAATAAAAGGATAACAAAAACGTTGGTGGAGGGAATTTTTTATATTGCTTTCCCATGATGCTTTTCTCGTATTCTGTATTCAGGTGATTGATGGCTGAATACAGTATTTTGAATTGCAGCTCTAGTTTCACATCTATGCTTGGTCTGTTTTGGCACCGTACTGACACCTGGATTCGTGGGATTTTGTAGCTTAAAAAAAACAATCTCGTGGCAGGGAAGATAATGTTCCGATGCCACTAACGGGATTGGAAACATGAGTGATGTGTGCAGACGACGGTGATGATGTGAGCACAGGGGTAGGTGGTCTGTTAAAATGCAGAGCGGCAGGTAGCGCTTTGGTAAACAACGCAGGCTGAGCACTGGGGACGCAAGGGACTTTTTAAAACTCATGTAACCTTGCTGTGACATACAGTTTATCATTACCCGGGTGCATTTTAAGAATATACTTAACAGGAAAGCTATTTTTGGATTTTCAACAAATTCTTCCTACCAACCGCCATGGTGTTACCCAAAAATATCTCATCAGAATTGTTTCATATCTCAACCATTTGTTCCTGTAGTGGAGGGCTTATAAATAAAAAAGCTGTTTAATAAATGCTTAAACTTTAAAGGTCCTGTTTGGTGCCACTGCCTCCAGTCGAGTTGCGTTTTTATGCTCCGGGCACGGCTCCAGGTCCAGGGGCCGGGCTCTGCTCCGTGAGACACTGACAACACCCAAACATTACAAATGTTTACTTAATAAATAAAATCTAAATTGTATTATAATTATACTTGTAATTATAAGGCGGATTTCAACAATTCACAAAACCACATTAGTAATTCCAGGTTTGTGGTGTTGCTAGCATAAACACAAAACTACTCCTGGTTTATCGTCACATTTCTGCATTTATTGGTAACACTTTATAATAACTACACCCTATTAAGCCTTAATAAAGCATGAATAAAGACTTAATTAATAATGAACAAGCATTTAATTAATAATGATTCATATTTGTTAAGTTTGGCCAAATTCCAGAGAAACTTCTTAATCATTATCACGTGATTAAATAATGTGAAAATTCTGTTATTGTTTCTCTGGAATTTGCCCAACCTTAATAAAGACTTAATAAAGGCTTAATAAAGGCTTAATAAAGGCTTAATAAAGGCTTAATAAAGGCTTAATAAAGCATAATTAGTCTTCGCTTTAGAAAAGCTCTCAAAAAGACTTACGTAACAGGTAATAGCTGCCTGAATTATCATTGCATTGCAGCATTAGTAATTCATTCTCTCTTAGCTTACTGATCATTAATAACAGCTGGAGTTGATACTTGAATATTCATTTACAAATACACACACAACTAAGGAGTAACTAAGTGTGAAATAATTATGAGTAACTTAAACACCACAGGCTAATTAATGGCAAGTTCAGTGTTAATTAAGCTTGTAAGTAAGTAGTTATTACACCTGAATCATTAATAATTAAGTCTTTGTTCCTGCTTTATTAAGGCTAAATAGGGTGTAGCTTTACTGTTACCCGTTTATTTCATATTATTTCACCCTGTGCCTCTACACTTTGGTTTAAACAGAGGAGACACTCCTGCTCCAAAAGCAGTAGAAACGTGAAAGTGACTCTTTAAACCATCTTAGAATGTTCTTACCTCATGAAAAACATATTTGGAAACATGTTTTCTTTCATTCACATGTTTGAATAATCCTTTATAATGTCTAAGGAGAGCTACATCTGTCTACGCCTTCAGAATGATCTGTTCCACTTTGTGATGTCATGACGTAGTAGTTTTCAAAACAGCTGCCGTTTGCCATTAGTTCAGTAGAAATTGGCAATTCCAAGGGTGAAATGATCCAAATGATTCTAGTGAAGGTGTATGAAGTTTAAAAACACAGTGGAGCACTTCCTGTATCACTACATGACATCACAAAGTGGAACAGAGTGTTTTCTGTTTGAGAGAAGAACTCAGCTTTGGGTATGTTTATTGTGAGCAAGCAATATTATAATATAGATCAGAAAATAGTGTAATATGGCCCTTTAACATGTTGAAAGTGTCTCAATCAATGCTCCCAGAAAGAAAAATAGTTAAAAAAATAACTTCCACGTTCTTTCAAAAAGTCACATTTTCCAGGTTGATCATTTGAGCTTCATGCACAGAGCTGTTACCGTGAAGTTTCACTTAACAGGCTTTTTAATTTGAATACTATATCTTCATTAATTATCTCTAAAACATGTTATCTACCTCAATATGTTAATGAAGCATGGGGACTGGAGTTTTAGTAAATTCTGTAATCTGTCAGTGTCACAAAGGAGCAAACAGGAGCTGATGTGTCGTTAGTGTTTCCATTCACAGATGCAGCTCAAACTCATAATGCATCTTCATTAACGTTGATCTCCTGTCAGACAATCACGGCGGCCATATTGTAAGTAATTATTCATTTGAGGCATGTTAAAGGGTTGGCAGCGACGCTTCTGTCATTTATCCCCACGGCGGCTACGGCCACAGAAGTAACTTTCCGAGGAGTGAGTTAAAAAATGCAATTTAAAATATTTTTGTCCAAATGTTGATACCCTGAGATCTGACTGTCGGTTCATAAAGCAATCACCAACTCAAAGATCAGTTCATTATGGAAGAAGTACCCCATTTTTTTTTTTTTTTTAAAGTACCCCTTTAAAAATGTCCTTAAACCTGGAGAACCCACGGGGTCAAATTTGGTCAGAGTTAATTGCTGCTACCCAAAATGAAAAAAAAAAAAAAAAAGTCAAATTTAACTTCAAAAACCCAGAGTGCCACTTCTGACCCATGCATAGAGACACCTAGTGGATGAATATTGAACTAAAATGAGCCAGAGTGGTAGTGACAAGATGAGCTGGAAAACTACCCAAACAAAATCATCTCAGCAAACCAACGATTGGTAAAATTGTGTTATTTTTTGTTAATCTTTTTAGAAATAGCTTGCAGAATGTCGAGAAGCATGTTTTATATTCTTTTTGGATAAATTAGTGAGCCCTATGGGTCAAATTTGGCCCTGATCCTAAATGCAGGAATAAAGGGTTAAGTGAACTTATAGCAGTAATTTAATGCAATGTTCATCATTTTCCAAAGAAGAAAAGGGCTCTTGGGTTCTCCAGGGTTAAAAGTAAAAAGTATTTCACACAGATTTTGAAGTCTTATAGAGCTTCAAATGTCGTGATTTTGATAAAGATTTGTGCAGAATTTTGTTCAACAGAAACAATTAGCAGAACATCACTTCTTCAAACCTAAAACTGGTCCAGTAGCTTGTTTTCCTCTAACAGGAGATACTGCACTCCGCTTTTTCAGCAGGTCTCAGACAATAATAAAAATACTTTTACTTTTCAGTCCTGTTCAAAAACGTAGTGAAATAGAAAGTACAGATACCCTCTTTCAAACATAGTGAAGTAAAAGTATCCACTAAACTGACTTAATAAAAATAAAAAATGTAATGTGAAGTTTAATACTTTACTACTTTTACTTTGTTACATTTGTTACGACCCAGAGATGGAGCAAAACATATTTAAGAAGGACACAGGAGATAATGGTTCAGAGCTGTTTATTATTTTTGTAACTTCTGGTTCTTGTTAAGTTTTTAAAGCTGTTGAAGAAAAAAAACCTTTATCAAACCCCATGCCCCCCCCCCCCCCCCCCCCCAGTAATTTAACTAAATCTAACTAAACCTGGCATGGAGACACCAGCAGGGGGCCTTTCAGTAGGACTTTACTTTATTCAAATATTATATAAATATTATCAAACTGTAGTGTTAAAACTGTAGTGACACAACAGGCAAATCTCTAATTCACTTTCATTCATATCAATGGATCAACCTTGCCCTAGTTTTATGGAATCAAACTTTCTTAAATAAATATGACAGAAAAGACTTAATCCCTGGGTTCTGTCTGTTTATATGTGATATTCTTTGTGACTTTTCCCATTCAAAATAAATAATGAATTACTATTGCAACAGTGTGAGAATTTCTTCAATGTGACACCCCTGGATCATCAGGTTTACTTTTTAGCTCATAGATGGATCAAAATGACCTAATTTAGCTTCTTCTAAAATAGTCCAGATCATTAATTACGGTAGTTCTTGTGATTATGTGTGACCTGAATAACCCAGATTATTACTATATTATCTTCCTAGTCATTTTTTTTTTATCTTTCACCAATAATTTTCTATTGACAGTCTGCAGATGATTTGTCTCCTACTTTCTCCTGCTCTTTACCCTGTGGCTTGTTGTCATTCATATCATGGTCTCATTGTAACCCAGACGATTCATTCACTTTCTTCATACATACAGACTGGCTCCTCTGCTCCTCTGGCTTTGCTCCTCTTGGCCCTTCTCCTCTGGTTTTGCTCCTCTGGCTCTGCTCCTCTTGGCCCTGCTCCTCTTGGCCTTGCTCCTCCTTCCCTGCTCCTCTGGCCCTGCTCCTCTTGGCCTTGCTCCTCTGGTTCTGCTCCTCTGGCCCTGCTCCTCTTGGCCTTGCTCCTCTGGTTTTGCTCCTCTTGGCTCTGCTCTTCTGGCCCTGCTCCTCTTGGCCCTGCTCCTCTGGCCCTGCTCCTCTGGCCCTGCTCCTCTGGCCCTGCTCCTCTGGCCTGGCTCCTCTGGCCTGGCTTCTCTTGGCCCTGCTCCTCTGTCCCTGCTCCTCTGGCCCTGCTCCTCTGGCTCTGCTCCTCTTGGCCCTGCTCCTCTGGTTCTGCTCCTCTGACCCTGCTCCTCTTGGCCCTGCTCCTCTGGCCCTGCTCCTCTGGCTCTGCTCCTCTGGCTCTGCTCTTCTTGACCCTGCTCCTCTGGCTTTGGTCCTCTGGTTCTGCTCCTCTGGCCCTGCTCCTCTTGGCCCTGCCCCTCTGGCTTTGCTCCTCTGGCCCTGCTCCTCTGGCCCTGCTCCTCTGGCCCTGCTCCTCTGGCCCTGCTCCTCTGGTTCTGCTCCTCTGGTTCTGCTCTCTGACCCTGCTCCTCTGGTTCTGCTCCTCTGGCCCTGCTCCTCTGGTTCTGCTCCTCTTGGCCCTGCTCCTCTTGGCCCTGCTCCTCTTGGCTGACATTCACTGGCTGCTGTGTGACCCTTTGGCAGAGTCCACAGACCTGATGGTGAACCTGCTGATTTCTCCTCTTTCCTCATTCAACTGTAGCAGGAGGAAGCCCGTAGACCATCCCACCTCCTCCTCCTCCCTCTCTCTCCTCATTGTGGTAAGTCTGTGTGCTTTCTGGTCTCCTTGGTGACACAGAGACGTCAGCACCACTCGCCGCAGGGATCATCGCATGAGTGACAAAGACAAAATGACCTTCTGCAATGATAATAATATAAAATGACTGTAATGTAACGAGATAATTATAATTTATATGTTTGGTGCATGTAGTTTCCCAAACCGTAGAGTGTATAAATGGACATAGTTAACCTGCTACATGCTGCGTTTCAAATAGAAAGTGATCATAGGCGTGCTTCCGACTCCAACGACTCCAATTCACTTCACACAGGAAAACTATCTCCGCATCTGCTGCTGTCAGGCTCACCATTTTGATCTAAAATGTTCGTATTAACCTGCTCTACATCATCCTGGGTCTTTTATTTTGCTGTCGTGTCTGTAAATCTAGATATGAACATTAATAACAGACAAATCAGGTGCGGTCTTTCCCCGAGGTGTGGTGCAGGCGAGAAGAGGGAGAGCGTTACCTTCAACAGTCTAGCGCCGGATCGGCTCTTTGGTTGCTGTGATATTGAAATCAGCCACAAATGTGCTCCTATAACTGCTCTAGCCTCCATCAGCTTCATTTGACTGGAGCTGAACACTATGAGGGACGTCACACTCACTTAGTCCACTTCTTTATACTGTCGATGGTTGAAGCTGAAGTTGAAGCGGAGGTGAGTAGACACGGGAAGCTTTCGTGTATTTTTTATAGGTGCTAGTTTGACATAAGTAAGAAAAAATACAATTAAATGTCTGATTAGAAGGTTAATGCAATTACAAAAGAAAAACATACATATTTTTCTTACAGATATGCTAAGTTGCAAGTTTGTTAACTCAAAAAGGAATTCTTGATGTTTACAAAATGTCAGCTATAAGTTATAAATTCAATAACTCCACTCACAAATGTTGTAGAGAAACAGTACACACTCACCTAAAGGATTATTAGATACACCTGTTCAGTTTCTCCTTAATGCAATTATCTAATCAACCAATCACATAGCAGTTGCTTCAATGCATTTAGGGGTGTGGTCCTGGTCAAGACAATCTCCTGAACTCCAAACTGAATGTCAGAATGGGAAAGAAAGGTGATTTAAGCAACTTTGAGCGTGGCATGGTTGTTGGTGCCAGACGGGCCGGTCTGAGTATTTCACAATCTGCTCAGTTACTGGGATTTTCACGCACAACCATTTCTACGGTTTACAAAGAATGGTGTGAAAAGGGAAAAACATCCAGTATGCGGCAGTCCTGTGGGCGAGAATGCCTTGTTGATGCTAAAGGTCAGAGGAGAATGGGCTGAGCGATTCAAGCTGATAGTAGAGCAACGTTGACTGAAATAACCACTCGTTACAACCGAGGAATGCAACAAAGCATTTGTGAAGCCACAACACGCACAACCTTGAGGCGGATGGGCTACAACAACAGAAGAACCCACTGGGTACCACTCATCTCCACTACAAATAGGAAAAAGAGGCTACAATTTGCACGAGCTCACCAAAATTGGACAATAGAGGACTGGAAAAATGTTGCCTGGTCTGATGAGTCTCGATTTCTGTTGAGACATTCAAATGGTAGAGTCAGAATTTGGCATAAACAGAATGAGAACATGGATCCATCATGCCTTGTTACCACTGTGCAGGCTGCTGGTGGTGGTGTAATGGTGTAGGGGATGTTTTCTTGGCACACTTTAGGTCCCTTAGTGCCAATTGGGCATCGTTTAAATGCCACGGGCTACCTGAACATTGTTTCTGACCATGTCCATCCCTTCATGACCACCATGTACCCGTCCTCTGATGGCTACTTCCAGCAGGATAATGCACCATGTCATAAAGCTCGAATCATTTCAAATTGGTTTCTTGAACATGACAATGAGTTCACTGTACTACACTGGCCCCCACAGTCACCAGATCTCAACCCGATAGAGCATCTTTGGGATGTGGTGGAACGGGAGCTTCGTGCCCTGGATGTGCATCCCACAAATCTCCATCAACTGCAAGATGGTCCTATCAATATGGGCCAACATTTCTAAAGAATGTTTTCAGCACCTTGTTGAATCAATGCCACGTAGAATTAAGGCAGTTCTGAAGGCGAAAGGGGGTCAAACACCGTATTAGTCTGGTGTTCCTAATAATCCTTCAGGGGAGTGCATAACAGCAGAAGTACCCAGTATACAAGAAAATTGACCAACACATTTTTATATAAATTTTCATATATGTTTGTGACGTTTTATGAAAAAAATAAAAATAAATTGTATACATTAAATCAGGGATGTCCAACCAAGGGGTCAAATGTGGCCCTCAGACCAATTTCTTTTCCCTGAAGACATCCAGGTAAATTATCCCATTTTACTGTAAGCAATATTTTAAAGCACTTTTTAAACTCTACTTTGTTAAAGCCATAGTAACATATTGAGTGTGTCCTATTGAGGATCTAAGAGTGAAAAAAGATCTGCTGCACATTCTAACTTGTTATTATTAATGCAGATATCTGAATTATTCTATGTGATGGTTAATCTATGGCCCTCGATCAGCCCTCCATTGGCCCTCCATTTCATCTGCTTCGATTAATGCCGCTACCAAGACCAGTTCAATCTTTAGACCTTTTAGTTCATTCAGTTTTGTGAACTGAAGCTTATTTTCCTGATGTTGAATATATAGAATTACATTATTTCATTAGATAACAGTTAATACTTAACAAATGACATTCTTAAACATTTGTAACCAGCCTTTTTGTTCTACTGCAAGAAAAAAAATGAATCAAAGAAACAAAAACCACTGTATCTTTTAAATGATCCAGTGAAATTTGGCAAAATTAAAACCAAACACTTTACAGTAAGACCCAGTGGTGTTTCTTGGTTTTGCTGCAGCTGATATCGGACTCTGAAACTTTTATTTTTATATAGATATGTTTCACTTTTATCCTTTTTAGTTTGTTGTGTCTTAATTCATTGGTGAAGAAGCTTATTTCTGAAAAACTCTGGAGGCACAATATCTGTACACTGCCTGTGAAGCACTTTGGGCAACTTATGTCGTTTTAAAAGATCTAATATTACACAAAATGGACTCCTGTGAGCTTTAAGTCACGTTATAATGGTGTTAGCTCCTCAAAAACATACCTGGAGTTGTGTTCTGTTTCATTCACACATGTTGAAATAATCCTGCTTTATTAGTTTGTAACATCTCCAAATCTTAAACTGCTCTGTTCCACCTTGTGATGTCATGAAGTGGTAGTTTTCAAGTTAACAGCTCCTTTTACCTTTAGTTCAGTAGATTCCAAGGCTGAAATGATCCAAATGATTCTAGTGAAGGTGTATTTTAAAAACCTTGTGGAGCACTTCCTGTATCACCACATGACATCACAAAGTGGGACAGAGTATTTTCTGTTTGAGAGAAGAACTCAGCCTAAATATGGAGGGTTTATGTGTTAAATGTGTGAATGAAACAAAACACAACTCCAGGGAAACATAACATAGATCAGAAAATAGTGTAATAAGGGCCCTTTATATGCTCTCTTTATCTTATTATTTATCTATTTTTTACCCATTTTTCTTTATATACTTGTGTATCCAGTGTGGGCAGCAAAGCAAAGAATTTCATTGTATAGGGAAACATGTTTCTTTGCTGTGCATTTGACAATAAAACCTTTGAATCTCCCTTGAATCTCTTTGAATCTCTTAAATGTGCTATATAAATAAACTGAATTAAGTTGCCTTTTCGACATACAAGCAGCCTGGTTTCTTTTACAATAAGTGGCAATAGGCACATGGCGAGCGCTGTTTGGAATAATAGTAAGTTTACCAATAAATGTGATATTTTATTTGACATATTGACAGCGTTTTCACTCAAGATTCCTAACTCCCACTGCAACACTTTGGTTGCATCACACTTTAAACCTTTTACACTCCCTTGATGTTGAAGTATATTACACAGTTTCTTAGACACTGGGAGGGTTAAACTTTGATGTGCTTTGCTGTGATGGTGGGGGCATATGACACCGCTGACAGGCCTGGCGTGCATCACTCTGGCTCAGGGGCCAACTGACTGACAGTGTCGACCTCTATGCTCCCAAATATAGCTTTTTGCCTCAGTGCATCCAGCCGTGGTGCAGGGTAATGTTTCAGCTTGATATAGTTAGTAATAGTGCAATGAGTTCATCTGGTCTGCCTATAATATACTCTGCCCGGCCAAAAAAAAAAAAAAGCAGCACCTGGATTTAACTAAGCAAATAGGTACGAGCCTCGTCCATTTGGTCAGGTCTAGGTTCAGCAACAGTCTGTGCTCAAAGATATAGAAATATACTGAATGACCAGGTTTTGTCATCAGTGGATTTTTTTCTTCCCTGATGCACGGGCATATTCCAAGATGACAATGTTAGGATTCATCAGGGCTCAGATTGTGAAAGAGTGGTTCAGGAGCATGAGACATTATTTTCACACATGGGAGCCACCACAGAGTCCAGACCTTAACCCCATTGAGAATCTTTGGGATGTGCTGGAGAAGCTTTGTGCAGCGTCAGACTCGACCATCATCAATGCAAGATCTTGGTGAAAAATGAATGCAACACTGGATGGAAATAAATCTGTGACACTGCAGAAGCGAAAGTGAAACAATTCCACAACAAAAACATGCCTTAATCAAAGCTAAAGATGGAATAACCAAATATTAGAGCGTGTGTAGTTGTAAGAGAGTAGTGACGTTAAACTGGGATGAGGGGGGCTTTTTTACTCTCACACACCTTGGAAGAAGTCAGACTGCAGATGGCGTTGTCACTGTGAGGAAGAGCACTGGTGATCAGTCGAAACAGTCAAAACAAACTAAACCTTGGACTGAAAAAAGAATATTAAAATATGATACAGTTACAACCACTTATTTGAATATAATTTGCAGCAGCATGTCCTGTCATGCATCACTGTGACTGTAGGGGCCCAGTAAGAGGCACTGACATGTTTTTCTAGCCTTAAAGCTTTCTGTCCAACCCATTTTCAGTCATTTTGAAGCTACCATTTCAAATTATATTAGCCAATCTTGCCTTGTTGTGATCTAGATGTTATCCAGTGGAGGATGAAATACTCAAGTTTGTTACTTAAATAAATGCACAGATACAGGGGTAAAATGTTACTCAAGTAGATTTTTTCATGTGATATTTTTACTTAAGTAAAAGTATTCAAATACCCATTTAAATGTAGTGATATGAATTAAAAAAATATACAGATGTTGGTCAACAGTAGGAATACGAATCAATTCTTATGAATTTTGAGTATTTATTTTTGCGTGAACTCAAATTTTAGTCAAGATGTTAATACAAACATGTCATGATCCCAATCTGCTCTGTGTTTTGGTGCTGTTTTTTCCCCCTCCCTTCTGTGTCGGAGCCTGGAGCTGGGCAGAGATTCGGGTTCAGGTCCACAATCAAGCCATACCTGAGGAGGTCAAAGGGACCGACGACCTGACACTCAGCGGCAGATCGTCCGCTCATCCTCAGTGGTATAGCTCAGCTTGGCTTCATCTTGTTTTACACTTTTGTACTCAGTTGGATATCTTTTGTTCCTCGCCAGATCGCGCTCCCTGAACCTGCACCGTGCCTCCGTCTCCAACCCAGCTCTTCATCCTCCTACCCCGCTCACCTCGACCGGTACGGATTTCCTCATCTCTGACCCCGCTCTGCTCGAAGACTACTGCAAACAACCCCACTTTCACCTGCCTGCTCCATCCTTCATTCATATTATTGACTATAAATAAACTTTGTTCAAACGTTCCACCCGAGTCTGAATCTTTGGTCCCCCCCGTCAGTCGTTACGACAAAACATGGCGAAAAATAACCCCTCAAATCAAACAAAAAGTACTTTTTACTTTTCAGTATAGTTAAAAAATGTAGTGAAGTAGAAAGTACAGATACCTGCTCTCGATAGTGAAGTAAAAGGGAAAAGCACCCACTGTAAATGTGTTTAAATAAAGTACAAATACCTAAAATTTATACTCAAGGACACTACTACTTTGTTACGTTCCAAAACTGATGCTATCTATGTTACTTTTGTCTGATAGTTTGACCTGGGAGAAGCACAGGTGAGAGGAGGGAGGGCAGGGTCCACATGTGCCATCTAGTGGTGAAAAAAACATACAGCATAACTTGGATGAACATAAAATAATTCATCTTTCCATAACCTGAACATTAAAAAACATGGGATGGGACAGAGGAGTCGACAAAGGGGTCTCTTGTCCTCTTGTCCCTCTTCCTATTGAAATGAACTGATGTAGTATTTTATTCGGTCATTACATTCAAAATCAAACATTATTCAACTTGTATAAGGTTGTACATAACATTTCTATCATGACTGAAAGGGTTTAGGCAGAGATAAAAATGACTTATAATGCCTAACGCTATTTAATAATAACGCACAATAAATCCAAGAAAAGCAGCATCTGTTCTACAACATATGACTCAATATGTGCAAAAGAAAAACTACAAACCACGACAGTTCACATGAATCATTTCTGAGTCATGTAATATTCAAAAATATATATTTTTTTAAATGCTTCTATTGTGTAGGAGCAGCAGGAGGAGAATTTATTTTAGAGGGGGCCCAAAAATGGTTCTTGCCCCTCAAATTTCTGTCAGTGGCCCTGGGACGGGATAACTTCTTTGTCTGAAACGAAATATACAGTAGAGTAAAGACAAAATGATCTTTTCTCAACACACTGAGCACAGCAGAGACAGGAGCGAAGTCGTGTTTATTTTTGAACTCACATTTTCAGTAGATTCAAGCCACCAGTCGTATTATGTTTGCATCCTCCAGTAAGTCAGAGGTTTGTCTGTTGCATCTGTCTGAGTCCTTTCATAAACAACAGCAGTTTGTCTCAGCGAGTCCTCGAGGAGTGTCAAGTCCCAGTTTCTCATAATGTGATAAATGAGTGTTCTGTTGTAGAGTTATAGTCAACAGTGTTTATGATTATTCTTAATGTAATTGTACATCTAATTGCAAACGGCTGGCTGTGCTCTTATGGGATGTGTTTGGAGATGTGCACACAGCTCGTACACACATCTGGGACTCACGCTGGCCTCGGTCCCGGCCTGGAAACTCTCTCCTCGGCAAATGAGGCTCTTGATAATCAGGTAATTAGAGAAACAAATCAGTATCTCCAGAACACACAGACACAAGCAGGACCTGAAGGACAGGGGCTGAGCTCTGTACAAGGATTCGTTTAAGTTCTTACGTTGTACAAGCTGCGTCAATTTCAGGTTGGAATATAGTGCTGCTGTCCTTGTGTCGGTGGGCAAGACACTTCACTCACCTTGCCTAAGTGCCAGTGTGAAGTGTTCGTGATCGGTGGTGGTCGAAGGGGTCAATGGAGTACATCTGCAGGCTTGCTTCAGTCAGTCTATCCCTCAGCAGCTGTGGCTACAAAGTGTATGTGAATGAATAATGAATAGTGTGCTTTATTTTACTTTTTATTCATCTTTATTTGTGCAAGGAGAAACCAGTGAGAGCACTCAGACTCTCCTTTTCATGGGTGCCCTGTTCAAATAAAAAGTTTACCAGATTATTAAAGTGCATTTGTGGCACCAAAAGATCCAGTTTTGCTTCTCTTTGAAATATATTCCATTTGTGGGAAGGAAAACAGCCAAAAGCCTTTTTTCCCTCATTTCTGGTGGGGCCAGTCCTTAGACTTAATAAAATCGTGTATTTTAGGGGTGAGATGTGTTGTATTTGGTGTGTGTACCATATGTTTACAGGTCTTTCATCCATCTACAACAAACTGTTACTCTTACCTAACACCAGCCTGCCCAGGGACTACGGGTGGAAATTAGTATCTTTACTGTAACCTGGCTTTAAGGTCAATGTAATGTTGTGCACTGTCCCTGTCCAAATAAAAGAATACCACACCATACAATCTTTAGATTTGGTAGGAAAAGTTCCCATATCAATGATCAACAAACAAGTGAGATATTCATGCAGGATTCATGAAGTAGTGTCTTTATAAATACATTTATACAGTGTTGTTCTCTTCTGACAGACAGAGATGGCCAACCTACTTTTCCATAGAGGATATAGTGTTGAGTTTTAAATCCATCACCTGTTATGAAACAAAGGGCTGAGTGAAAGAGTGGATCTAAAATCGTGCAATGTGCAATACAATGTTTTTTTTTTTTTTGACAAAGCAACATTGGAGAATAGATCTTTTCATTTGAGCTGAAAGAAATGACATTGGCTGGATTGAGTTTGAATTGTACACCATTGTTACTTTTCAGGAGCCAAACCAAGAGTCCCAATCAAACTGTGATTTAGATTTGATTTTGATATTTCTTCCTTTGTGCCAGCAGTGCTGATTGGGGACTTCCTCGATCCAATTCTTTTTTTTTTTTGCTGCTGGAAATACGACTTTAGTAAAGGCTGGATTAGATTACATTATACCTTCTCTGCTCTTGAAGTTGTGTTTTGTTGCACCAGGTTTGTGCTAAATCAAACCTGTTCTGCAAAATGGACTTTTCAGAGCTTTTAACCGTGTTAGGTTTTTCCTTCTCATTTCTCCTCTGAAGGTGTAATCGAGGTGATTCGGGCTTGTTTGAGCATCTTTAATCACTTATTTTTAAAGATGCCATATTGTCGATTAACTCGTGTTTTCACCGACACTGACATACACCCACGGCTCTGTACTTGTATCGCTCTTCAATTTTTTTCTTAATCTGTGATATCAGGGCCGGCCCACTCAGACTAAGGCCAGCAGAGGGCCCCCAAGAGCCCATACATTTATATTGAAAATAATATATCAAGTTTTATTGAGCACTGGGCTTGTGTGTTTACAGCAGCCTAAATATCCTTGTAAAACAATCACATTTGTTTTATACTTATAGCAGCAAAATATCTACTGCTGCTACATTTGATTTTGAATCGGGCAGAGGTGAGGGCAGCTATGTATTTACACTTGTGCAAGGAAACTTTATAATGTAAATTTAAGCCCGCTGTCGCCAACTGGACACATTAAAATCACCAGAAACAAAGAAAAAATGTCTCGAATTTAAAAAATCTTGACCCCCCTTATATGTTTGTGTTCTGTTCCTGTGACTGTGGTAGTTGTGACTTTCTGGATGTTTTCAGTCTGAGCCCCAGAGACAAATTCAGTTTAGGGCCCCCTGAAAGCTAGGGCCTGTGTGACATGTGTAGGATTCAGCAGCGTTGCGTAGTCAGTTTGGTACAAATGACTATAAAAATCCTCTGTTGGCTCGTGTGATCTGCAGCTATCTATAGGAGCTCTTTGTTGTGCTGACGTTAGTGATGAATATTGCAGTTGAAAACGTGCAAATTAAAACCTAATGATCCACAGGTGTCATACATCATAACTGTACAGGAGATACAAACACAATAGGTCTTCTTTAAGAAATAGATTGCTGATATAAAAAGCTACTTACATTTGATCTGGAAAATAGCTTGATTTTGATTCAGAACAGCCCACGCACTCAATCTATGTGTAATATGGATGTGTAAAAGTCCCACTGTCTCATTTTTAATGCATTCAATGTTCTTCATTATCCAGGCTGCACCGTTTGATGAAACCGTATCTGTTAAACCACATTACTCATTAGAACTCACACACTTCAGCGGTCATATGAAAATCATCGTATTTTATGTGAGCGCCACTCTCTAGGCTCTTAATCAAGCTGATGAGGACCAATCCATGTCTCATTCGATCAGCAGAAATGAAATGAATGAACTTTTATGATGCTTTATTATGTCGGACAAGGTTTTACTGTAAGGCCCTATATTAAACCTTATTTCTTTTAGGTCACATATTGCACAAAATTGACTCCTGTGAGCTTTTAGTCATGTTACAATGTTGTTGCCTTCTCAGAAACATACCTGAGTTGTATTTTGTTTCATTCACACATGTTTGAGTAACCTGTTATCATCTTTTATCATCTCCAAAGCTCAAAATGTTCCACATTGTGATGTCACGAAGTGGTAGTTTTCAAATTAACAGCTTCTTTTACCTTTTGTTTAGCAGAGATTGGCAATTCTAGCACAGAAAATATCCAACTGATTGCAATGAAGGTGCATGGAGTTTAAAAACACAGTGGAGTATTACCACATGATGACATCACAAGGTGGAACAGAGCGTTTTCAGTTTGAGAGAAGAACTCAGCCTAAATGTGTGAATGAAACAAAACACAACTTCAGGTCTGTTTGTGATGAGGAAACATTATCAGAAAATTATGTAATATGGAAAGTTAAGTGCCTACGTAACTTTTCTGGTTGGAGGTTCGCCACCTTCGAGTTTCTATGATGCAATTGCTTGTCACGTCTAAGGAATCAAAGATAGGAACTCGGTGTAAAGGTTTAACAGAGTTTATTACAAGCGAGAGGATGTGAATGCTGGTTGGAGGAGCGGGTAGTAGGAAGCTGGGTCGGAGGCGGAGGTGCGAGGAGGGTCCAAGAAACGTGATCTGGCGAAAAACGAGAAACACCAACTGAGTACCGTGACCATAACCACAAAAAACAGACTGAGCCAAGCAGAACTGCACCACGGAGGATACACTGATGATCTGGCAGCGTGTGGAGGATCCTCAGCCCCTTTGTTCTCCAGAGGTGGAGGCTTGATTGCTGATTGGCTGCAGGTGTGTAGTGGGTGGTGTCGTCTCCTCCCAGCTCCAGGCACAGAAGGGAGGAAGACAGCACAGAACACACAGACAGACTGGGATTTTGACATTGCTTTATCTGGAATTTTCGACATTATGGCATAAGCTTTATCTATTATATTTTATATTTATTTCAAAACCCATGAAATGTTCTTACAGTGAGCGATGTGGAAAATCTATATATTTACACGTGACTTACACCAAAGAAGAGGTTACATTATTATAGACTTTTAACTCAACACAGAGTAGATTTACTTCAAGCCGAGTCAGCTTATCTATTTAACAACTTGATAAATGAGCTCATAAACGCCTTATTTTTCTCTCCTCGTGTTAATGAGCGATTAAGAAAAGCCACAGTTAGTGCAGAAAGAAGAGCTGGCTGCAGTTGGCAAAATACCTGGTGCCATATGGCTCCCTGCCACAGTGATGCATGTGGCACTCGGCAGCAGGAAATCGTGGTGTTTTATTGGTGTTTTATTGTTTTATTACACTTTGCCTGTGTGTCGTATTATCTATATATATTTTTTTTTGTTGACTTTTATGTGAAGCAGTTTGGGCAGCTTGAGTTGTATTTAAATGTGTTATATGTATAAAATTGAATTGAAAAGTCTTATTCATACAGTGGCACCTGGACAAGCCCAGTGGTGAAACGCTTATTTAAGTAAAAGTACAGATACAGAGCTAAAAAGTTACTCAAAAGCATCACATGGAAAATCTACTTAAGTAAAAGTACTTTAACCCTGGAGAACCTACGGGGTCAAATTTGGCCGCAGTTAATTGCTGCTACTCAAAATGAAAAAAACAAATTGTCAAATTTCAATTCAAAAAATTCAAAAGGCCCAGAGTGCCACTTCTGACCCATGCATAGAGACACCTAGTGGATGAATATTGAACTAAAATGAGCCAGAGTGGTAGTGACAAGATGGCCGACCTGTTGAGCTGGAAAACTACCCAAACAAAATCGTCTTCTCAGCAAACCAACGGTTTTTTTTTTTTTTTTTGTTTTTTTTTTGTTAATCTTTTTTAGTAATAGCTTGCAGAATGTTTAGAAGTACACTTTATATTCTTTTTGGATAAATTAGCGAGCCCAATGGGTCAAATTTGGCCCTGATCCTAAATTGAGGAATAAAGGGTTAAAATTGAAAAAGTGGATATTTCAGTGAACTTATAGCAGTAATTTAATGCAGTGTTCATAATTTTCCAAAGAAGAAAAGAGCTCTTGGGTTCTCCACGGTTAAAAGTAAAAAGTAAAAGTTTTGTTAGTGAGATTGATTTAAAAATGACTCATATTTTGGTCAACAGTAACAATATGAATCAGTGTCTTAATTTTCTTATAAATTTTGTGTATTTTTGTTTTGCTCAAAGCCGAAACTTGAACTCGAAAACATTAGTCAGGATGTTTCCTTGAACATAGTGAAAATAACCCCTCAAATCATATGAAAAGTCCATTTTACTTTTCAGTCATGTTAAAAAATGTAGTGGAGTAAAAAGTATAGATACTGCTCTTAAATGTAGAGAAGTAAAAGTAAAAAGTACCCTCTGTAAAATGTACTTATGTAAACTACAGTTACATTAAAAAATCTACTTGTACTTCCACTACATTTGGTTAATTTTACATATGAAGATTTCTGTATTTTTCCGGCATGTAAAAGTAACCAAGTTTGCAGAGGCGATAATGAAGGAAAAATTCTAGTGTGAAAAGAATGGGAATAATTGGGAACTTTTCATTGTGGAGATATGAGCCAAATTTGGACACATGGAGGCAGGATGGTGATGAGGGCGTGTGGGAGTGTGGAGAAACAGCAGCTGGGTGGTTTAGTTTTACCAGCTGAAATGGTGAGAATGTGCACAGTGTCAGGCCTGACTCTGATTAGAGCGAGTCGCACTGCTGCATTTTGAGTTACTCCAGGATATAACAGCCACGTGGACAGTTAATGGACTTGAATACAACAATAAAAACAACACAGTGTAAAATGAGCTGAAATAATTATCATTTTCAAATTCACACACACAAAAAGCTGTTGTCTAATGTGGAGATAATGGGCTTTTGTCACTAATGGGATTACAGGAGCATCGTCACGCTCTTATTTGGTTTCTGTTATCCCTAATCTGTTATTTATCAGTGTTACAAAAGCTTATAGGTGGTAAAAGGAGGAAAGGACGTCGAGCACCTCCTCCTGATGTATGTAAATGTAAAGAGATTTAACTCATAAGTCCATTTCTTTTCATTTAATATAAGCCATCAGTCAAAAGTTTGCACACACCCCTCATTCAGTGAAGTTTTTTTCTTCATTTTTACTACTTTATATATTTTAGATACATGCACAACTCTACTAAATATTTTTGTCAAAGCAAACGGCGGCTACTATGAGGATTTGAGTTTATAATATATTTTAAAATATTTAGTAGTTATTTATAGGGCTGGGTATCATTAAGAAGTTGCTGATATGATACATACCTCGATACATAGGCCACGGTAAGATATGTATTTTCAGTGTACTGTTGATTCGATACGATATATTTCAAATCGATTCGATGCAATGAAAAATAAAGGCTTTTAGGGCACTTAATGATCAGCCCAATTTTCACAAAAAATAAGCAATAATTTTATTTATTTTTTTAAATGTATCTTCCATTTATTGAAGATGAATTGAACAGTGCATTTTACCAACTAGAAAAACACATCAGACTGTTACTTTGTCCAGTGTTATTCATCCACAGTTTACACAAGCTCCACATTTACATGTAACAGCGACATGTGCAGTTTAACGGCTCTGAATGATCACGACATATTTACTAAATCACAACCACGTGATACTAGAAATCTTTGTTAAACTATTTTAATCATTAAAACAGTGACTCAAATGTCAAATGTTTTGCTTGAACGAGTTTCTTTCCTCTAAACAAGACACACAAATGTAGTGCTGTGACGGAATCATTTGGTAAAATATACAAAAAAATACTGTAGGTGATATATCGATGCAGCAGCCCACGATATCGATATAAATGAAACGATATATCGATATTTTTTGCACACCCCTAGTTATTTACCTTTGATTCTTTGCAACATAATTCTGTATATCTTATTATTCATGCCATGTATTTTTTTTATTTTAGAAAATGCTACAAATAAAGAAAAAAAACACTGAATGACTCGTAGTGTATATTAGATAAATAAATGCCACTTCTATAAATACATTTTTATTTTATTTAATCAATTAGCCTATGCTTTGAAGATGATTTTCCTGCAGTGAGACATTTCAGTGGTACCACAAATGCTTGAAATTGCTCTTCAACCTCTCCATGTGAGTCTTGTTCCTTGGCGTTCAGTCTCTTTTTCTGTAATGTATTGTGTGCGAGTGTGTCTTGTGTGTGTGTGTCTTTGTGTGTGTCTTTGTGTGTGTGTGTGTGTGTGTGTGTGTGTGTTTGTGTGTGGGAGGGCAGACAGAAGTAGAAGTTAAATGTCAGGTTGCTTTTGGGAAGGCCAGTCACAATCACTGTTTTTCTGTGAGTCTGTGCTCTGTGGGCGGTGACCCTCTGCATCTCCTCATCACAGGAGAACAGTTAATGCACTCTCTGTTTGCTTTCTACACTCCGGGCTACACCTCCTCACTAAATAAACAGGAAACAACAAAACAATTAACATTAATAAGCGAACATCTGATCTACAGCCTGTATATATAAGCTAGCCGCTGCGTTTCTAATAGGAAGTGAGCATGGGGGCACTTCCAGCTGGTTTCAATTCACTTTCTATTGAAAAATGCCTCTCTTTGTAATTACTTCATTTTAATATTAACCTGCTCCTGACATATGCTGCTTTTTTTTTTGCTATGATGTCTATAAATCAAGATATAAACATTAATAACAGACAAATCAGGCGCCGAGGTCACTCCCACTAGCGTTACTAAAAGTTTTGATTGACAGCACTGCTAAGCGCCTGCTCCCTGCTAAACCGGTGGTGCAGGCAGAAAGAGGCGTTACCTTCAACAGCCTCGCTCCAGATTGGCTCTTTGGTCACTATGATATTCACAGTCGGAATAACAAATATGGAAATCGACTCCGAATTCGTCGCTATAACTGCTCTAGCCTCGATGAGCCTCATTCGGCTGGAGCTGAACGCTATGGGTGACGTCATACTCCCTCAGTCCACTTATTTATACAGTCTATGGTGTGATCATGATTCCTCTAATCCCTCAGTTGAGACGTTCATTTGTTTTTCCATTTATATATTGATCTGATTCCACCCCGTCCACTTTTTCCTCAAAATTCTCTAAAACGTGCTTTCTTTGTAGTGGCACTTCCGGTTAAGCAGGAATCCCATTCATTTCAATGGAGAATTCAGGAAAGGTTTCACCTCATAAGTATGATATAAAGTAGTTTGATTTGTGTCTGTGTAATCCCTCAGTCATCCAGGTCTGATCCAGAACAAAAGACGAAGTTTAAATCTGTCAAGTGGACAAATCGTTGAAGGAGTGAAGACGTTTCGCTGCCCATCCAAGCCGCTTCTTCAGTTCTGGTCAGATTGCTGCTGGTGGACACATATCTATCTGAGTTTCAGCTGAAATGAATAGTGTAGTTTTAGCTGAAACTGGAGACAATAGCTGTTTAGTTTCAGTGTAGTTAGCTCCTCCTTTCTGATAGATATAAGGCAGTGAAACGTCTTCACCCCTACAACGATTTGTCCAGTTGACATTTTTAAACTTTGTCTTTTGCTATAGTTTAATTTGTGTAAACTTCAATGTTCACGTGACTAATAAGTCAACACTGATTCTTTGGGAGGCTTTGTAGCTGCTTTGTAGTTCCTATAAACCTTATTTGCTGTGGGCAAAATAATACAACTCCAATGATGATGGCGGCGCCCACAGCAACTTCCAGAATAAGGTGAATAATTCTTTTTAATATCAGTCCTTGCGTTTTTCTTGCTACTTCTTCTGAGTTTTAGTCCCATTTATATTTTTTTGCGCCTTGCTTTAATATTGTAATGTGTGAACTACTTCTCCCAGTAATTTCCCTTGTGGATGAATAAAGTTTGTCTAAGTCTAAGTTTAAAGCCTCTTCTTCAGAAATAGTACAATAAACAGTAGCTTGCGCTTTACCGAACCTCAGAGAGCAAAAATATTTGAAGGACTTTCCTTTTTATTCACTGATGGCACTCTCAGTTATGTTCATTATTCAGTATCCTGGCGTTCACTATCTTCAAAACTGCTTCAAACTTCTCTTTGTGTTAGGCCCAAATACGCACACAACTTGCTGTCTTTTATGTGGATGGATATGAAACGCTTCCCTGCCATTGTCCAAGTCTGCACCATTCAACTGACTCACATCCTGAAGTCTGAATCTTTGGATGCAACTGCAGATTCTGTTCACATGGGCAGCGTTTTCTAACCCTGTGGGGGCATGCAGGTACCAGGTACAAAAACACCTGTGTGGAAAACGCCCTAGTGGACAAGTAATGGAATAAACATTGTCCAACACATAACTCCGGCCACAACCGCATTTTAAATAGAGCTGCTAAATCGGGCAGTACCTGGAGAACTAAAAAGAGAGGTGTGAGGTAGGTAGCCACTTTTCAAACTGTCTCAATTCCACGGTTGCACACTTCATCGACTGCATTTGAAGAGCACTTACATAACTTCTGGTGCGACAAGGCCTGTCCCATTTCATGCACCCGACAAAATGTGCCTTGCGTTTCCATGGAGATCGGCCATGAACGAAGCGTGCCTCTGAGCAGACTGTGCACTTCTTTTACATGAGAAACAAGGTATATTTTCTTAAAGTTGTGTAATACTAGCTACGATTGGGAAAAAATCACCTAGAATGTTATATTTGCCTATTGATATTCAAAGGGAAAGATTAATTCCTTACCTCAATCTAAACAGAAATAAACGGCTGCGACGACGACACCTTGACTCTTCTTCAAAGAATTAAAAATAAAAGTGTCATTATTTCAGTGTCAAGGGTTATTTGTGTAATGTAACCAATGGCACAGACAGCGGTTGATGGTGTGGGCCTGTCCCATTTCAGCACAGTCTTTGAGGGCTTCACCGGACGGGTACTTTGAATGGTACTCCTAGTGTGCAATCATCCCATGGCCCATGTCACCAACTACTGGAATTTGCAGAGGTCACTGGAGGAGCTGGAGGAAGTGTCTGGGGTGAGGGGAGTCCGGAAGTCCCTGCTTAGACTCTGCCTCCATGATAAGCGGAAGAAAACAGATGGTTGGACTGGAGGCAGGACAAACTTAGATTTAGGCATTGTGACCAGAAACTGTGAATTTTCCTGATTTACACTAAAGCTGCCAAAAATGATTAGTAGATTATGCTATTAAAACACCATCTACACAGATTTGTAGAGGAAAAAACCCTGGATGTATTGTTTTTCCACTTTAACTAAATTTTAACATTTTACATTTAACAAGTAAATGTAGGAGTCGCTGTTAATCAGACTGTGGTTTCTATATTGGGCACAGGCTGATTATATATGGGATTATATCAGAGAAAGCTCCATCTGATCACAAATTATGTTTTGCATGGCCGGCGGAGGCACTCAAAAGTGGATGCAGGCGGACTCAAAAAGCTGTGAAAAAATAAAGCCTCTTTTTATTTCATCTTCTTGGCCAACACATGCAACAAACAGCAACCAGTGCAACCACTCCACTTTAAATAGACTACCAAGGTGGACTAAACCACAAAGAAATACCACAAAAGCCACAAAAGAAATACAACAATAAACCAAAAAGACCTAAACATAGTTCTAACATAACTCACTAGCAACTCAATACTAAAAATAAAGTACCAAGAAAAATAACCCTGCTGTCCAGCCATATAGACTGTATACACAAACAGACATAGCTAACCTGCTAGCCGCCGTGTTCCAGACAGGAAGTGATCATGGGCACGCTTCCGGCTCCATCGACTCTGGCTCCAATTCACTTTACATAAAAAAACTGACACTCTCTCCATAACTGCTGCAGTGGAGTCTTGTCATTTAGGTCTTGAAATGTTCGTATTGACCCGCTCTACATGACCCTGGTGTTTTTATTTCGCTATTGTCTCTGTAACGCAAGATATGAACATTAATAACAGACAAACCAGCTGTTTTTTTTTTCCCAAGGTTGCTCCGCTAGTGTTAGCAACAGGTTTGATGGACAGCGTTGCTAAGTGCCTGCCCCTTGCCTAAACCAGCGGTGTGGACGGGAAGGGGCGTTACCTTCAACAGCCTCGCTCCAGATTGGCTCCTTGGTCGCTATGATACTCACGGTTCGAATTCCTAATAGGGAACTCAGCTCCAAATTGCCTCTATAACCTCTAGCCTCGACGAGCTTCATTTGACTGGAGCCGAACGTTCACTTCTTTATACAGTCTATGATCCCAACGCAGGTAATTTATGTAAGCATACTTCACAAAAACTAAATTAACTCAATAAACAAGTTTAACCAATACTCAAGTGTGTGTTTACAACCTTTACTTATTCTTAAAAAGTTGCACTACTACATTAAGAAAAGGAGGCTGGCTTGCTCCGTTACAGATGTCTGCAGAAAATCACTAACATTTGTTCTTATGCAGGCATTGAGAGATAAATGTATTAAGTTACACATGGCTCTGGGGCTCTGAGCAGCGCCTGGACCTGCACTTTAGTACTGGGAGCTCATTTCGCACAGGACTTTGAAGGAAAATAAGAAGGGGTTCTTTGAGTAACAGCTGACGCCTTGCCGCTGGTGCCGATGAATCAGCAGAATAGGCCCATCGTGGTGTTAATATATAGTAATGGGAAAGAACGGCCAGCCCCATTTTTATAGTCCTTTTTTATTGCGGTTTCGCTAATTTAATCAATCATGTGTCTTTTAGTGGCTACACCTAAAGGTTTCCTTAATAATGCATGGGTGTGACTTTCTTTTTGCAATGTCAGGTGAGATGCAACAGGCAGGCATGGGACGATATTGAAATTTGGAGTCACGATTATCGTCATGTCTTGAAAATAAGCGATTAAAGATTGCTTAAACATGCACGAATCACTCCAAATACAAACATTTTGCAGAATAGGCCTGCTTTACATACAGTGGATTCATTTCTGTGGAGAATCTGGTCAGTTACAATGAGACAAAGTGCCATTAGTTTGGAGACAGTGTACAGTCCTTTTGTCTGATGCTAATACTTCCTGCCTCGGCCATTGATTCATATTCAGGACACAGACTGAATATAAATACACCTGCACAGACACAGAGGGACACACATCAGGCCAGACTGGACCGGCCCGGTGCCACTGCAAACAAACTGCCCCTCTGCTGATGTGGGACCGCCCCAAACATCTCCACAATGATGAGTGTCCACTACACTGGGCGATATCACACATTACCTCTAACCAATCTGGCTTCACACAAAAGAAACCATAGAAATGCAGCCAAACAAAATGCTCCGAGGCAGGTTTGGAAATATGCTAGAAATGTTGCAGAGTTTGCAGTGGTTTCCTTCAGCCGCATACTCGAATGACAATACACTAATCTTCCTTTAAAGGTGCGCTGTGGTACATTTCTGGTGGGGGGTATGATACCTACTTGTCTCTATGGACAAATAGATTTTCTGAGGATGTTCCACGTATTTTCTATCAAGCAGGCCAACTTCCATGTCAGATCTTTGGTGAGGTGTCCCTGCTGACAGTAAAAATGCATGTGTGAGGTATTTGTTTAGCAGTAAAAACGCCTGTAATTGAATAAAACATCAACAAAAGGCAACTTTCCCCTAAACTTTCCACAAGTTGCCAGTTTTGACCAAGATGTTCATAGTAAATTGATGTTTGACTAGACCAGCCAGATACATACTGTGTGGTTTCAGCAAAAGACGATGCTCCAAATCACTTTCTACTGAAAAACTGTCTCCGTAACTACTGCTGTTAGACTTCTTTCTGTCAGGCTTGTCATTTTGAGCTTAAATTACATGATCCTGGCATTTTTATTTTGCTATTTTGTCTGTAAAGCAACAAATGAACATTAATAACAGTCAAATCAGGCACCTGCTTTCCCCGAGGTCGCTTCTGCAAACACTGGCAACCGATTTGATTGACAGCATTGCTAAACCAGCGGTGTGAGCAGGAAGGGGCCTTACCTTCAACAGCCTCTCTCCAGATTGGCTCTTTGGTTGCTATGGTACCAGTGGTCAGAATTCCTAATATGGAATCAGCTCCAAAATGTGTCCCTGTAATCTTTAGCCTGAACAAGCTCATTTGTCTCGAGCCGAGCGCCGTGGGTGACATCACACTCCCTTAGTCCACTTCTTTATACAGTCTGTGATTAATGGTACCATTCCATCTGTTTTAGTGAAGTGAATCTCTTCTCTGACATCATTACTGGCGCTTTTAAAGGTACTTACCAGCATGTTCCCAAATACAGATACTCTGCCTTTTAGCTCTCTCCAAAGCGTCTCCTTCAGAATGGGCTGGTGCTGAGCCAAAGATCCAGAGAAATCATCACTCAAAAAGTACTCGAATCCATGTGTTATAACTAGAGCAAGGTCCTGTAAAACTTTTGTGTAGCTTTGGGCTTTGAGCAGAGAGAGGAAGTCAGAAGAACAATGTGGGAATGACCTAAAGTGTAGATCCAGTGTGGAAAAGGATTAGGTTTATCAGACTGTTCTTTGTGCACTGTCTGATGGTTGACCAAAAGGAGTGAGGCTTTTCAGGGCTCTGCTATGATAAGAAAAATATAAAAATTCAAGCCTTTCTTTTGCTGCTTGCCACTGAAATGGAGTAAGAGTGGTCTACACTTTATTCAAATCATATATCATTGCTCCTCAAGTTCGTATTCTTGTGTATTATTTGTAATCAGATTTGCCGACCCGGCCCTGTTGTGTTCACGTATCACCACTAGATACAATCTACGTCTCTGCTGTGTGACAGTGCGCCGGCTCTGCTCTGAAGAAGAAGACCAGAGAGCACAGGTGAGCCTCAGGTGAGCCTCAACAAAGGCCAGGACAGGTGAGGGAGGGGGGGGGGGGGGGGGGGACTGGTTTCACATCTGACATCTACTCATGACAAAAAAATCAAACGGATGTTAGTCAGACAGATGCTAATTTTAAAGCCACAGCGTGCAATTTTTTTAGCCAAAAAAATGAAGTTACAGACAGCAGACACATGTAGAGAGTTGCGTGTTTTATCTGGTCAGTGAAGTGCAGTGCAGTGTGCGTTGCGTGTGGGTGTGTGAGTGTGTGTGTGTGTGTGTGTGTGTGTGTGTGTGTGTGTGTGTGTGTGTGTGGGTGTGTGAGTGAGTGAGTGAGTGAGTGTGTGTGTGTGTGAGAGTGTGTGTAAGTGTGTGTGAGTGTGTGTAAGTGTGTGTGAGAGTGGGAGTTTACAAAGGAGCCATCCAGTACTTATACCCCAAGAAAGGTTCTATCTACAGATGGTCCAATAAGAACTTAAACTAAATTTACATACTGTCCATACAAGGTCATAAATGGATATACTGTTACCTGTTTACATGAAGGTAGAATATGTCACTAAAAGATGCTTGCAGTCACTGAAAAGATGTATTACAGCCCGTATCATGTAACAGAAGAAGCAGGTTTTAGTGGAGACATCTTAAAATAAGTGTGTGTCGCATTCTTACTGAGAAACAAGTTCACCTCAGTGTTGTAACACACAGTTTTCAACACAAGGTTTAAGAGTAAATTAATAAAACAAAAAAAAATCATGCTTTCAAAAATTGATACACTTAAAACCTCCACTGAAAAACATGCATCTTTACTCTGAGTGGGCTTGCAACTTCTCAAACCTGACTTATATTTGGCCTGCATTGTTTCCATGGGAATGTTGTTCCTATGATATTCTAAGTAAGGTATAAAACTTCTCAGCTGACCTGGGAACGCCCCACTGGAGGAGCTGGAGGACGTGTCTGGGGTGAGGGAAGTCTGGGAGTCTTTGCTTAGACTGCTGCCCCTGTGATCTCAGATAAGCAGAAGAAAAAGAAATGGATGGACGGTATAAAACTTGTCTATCTCCATGGAGAATGTATGAAGGTTTCAACTTTCTAGTTCCATGAAATCATACATACTGTACCTTTTAAGCAATGTTTTATAAAAAAATTAAATTCTGGAAGCTGACACCAGATTACAGCAGCCCTATAGCCCATATACAGAACAAAATATTAATATTTAAACTGCTAATGTCACTATTCTGCATTTGTCATTAGCACAGCTTTATTCTTGCTCTAAAGCACTCTGCTCGTAATTATTGCATGAACCTCACTACTGAAACTGTATAGAATGTCCTATTTGCATTTCATTGGTGATTCTGTTGGTTGGTGGTTTCCTCTACTGATTTCATTAGGAGCCTATGTGCCAGAGAAAAAAGAATAATTGTCTTTCCAGTTTGAATAATTAAATGAGTATTGCTGAGACGCCATATGCCCACATGGTGTTTTCATGCAGAGGCTGGCAGCTCCCACATCACAGTTTGGGAAGAAATGAGGGGAGTAATATATGCGTGGACCTTGAGCCAGCCTTGGATACGCACACGTACAAGCATTTTGAAAACAACAAGTCTGCTCAAGCTGAAAGGTCATTCTTGTTTCACTTCAATAATTTACCTTTAAATGCTAAACAACAACATCACAGCTGACACAGGGGCCTTTGCATATGTATGGCATCCAGGGTGACCGCCACAAACAGCACCAGCACAGAAATGAGCACTTTAAGTTTATATATAAAGACTGTTTTAAGCCTTATTATTTTCTTTTTCTAACCTGCATAACACACAGTCCCACACAGATTCAAAAAGCAAAAGATCACAACATATTACAACCAGAGCGCCAGTACAAAAGGTGTTGATTTCATGCAAAGAAAATATATATGATTATGTTTTGGCACCAATGTAAAAGAGGGAGATTTTCTAAATAGATTGGGTAGGAGATAAATGGCTGTGCAGGACCACCAAAATTGTATAATTACAAAAAATACAAGCACAGATTCAACTGTATTCTTCCAGTCTTGCATTTACTAGGACTATTATTAACTGAAACATAATGTCACTGAGCAAACAAAGTAATATAAGAACTGAGACAGAATATGCAACCACTTATTACAAACAGCTAGATTTTTCATCACTGTGTAGCTGTTCATTGTGCATTCCATTAAATATATATCACAGGATAAGTTTATTTTCATTTAAAACTATTCCAATTCAAGGATGTCTTACTAAAAGTTAAAATATATAAAGATCTGTTTCCCAGTTATGGAAAAAAAAGCAAAAATTAATTCTGAAAACATCAGAGCTCCAGCTTTTGGGCTGCTACATTGTTTGACAAAAAGATAAAAAGTAAAACTGAAAAGTTACGTTTTCATCATCTTGTTTTTAATGTGCCTTTTGAAGATTTGCTTAAGTAACGGGAGGTGGAAACGCACAAAAATCACATTTAGAACCCGTAATTTGCATAAAAGTTTATTCGCTCGCTTCAGGTGGTGTTTGATTTAAGCGTCTAACGTCTAAAGCACATTTTGAAAGGTGGAAACGCTTTTAGCCGCAGAAACTCACACAGTGAATATAAAACCCACATGAGCATCGGGCTGGACTAGGCTACATATCGGCACAGGACCGGAGTGGACACAGGTGATGAACTAAACCTAAATAATCCCAACATGCTGGTTGCTGTTGGCCCAAAATCCTCCAGCGAAGAACACCTAAACACTGTAGCACTAGCACAATGTCTCAGGTTCAAGCATACACTGTATAAAGAAGTGGACTGAGGGAGAGTGACATCACCCACAGCGTTCGGCCAAATGAAGCTCGTCGAGGCTAGAACTTATGGGGCGAATCTGGAGCCGAGTTCCATATTTAGAACCGCGAGTATCATAGCAACCAAAGAGCCAATCAGGCGCTAGGCTATTGAAGGTTGCAACATAGGCTGGTCTTTAGCAGTAGGATGTGGGACAGAAGACAGCAGCACGGGTGTGGTCCACAATTTGTATTTCTTTTTCCATCAATTGTCAAAGTGCATTGTGTAAATGGAGGTTAGAGGAGCAGCAGCAGATAGTGATGTTACAGTCTGTGTCGAGGCTTTGAAGTGTGTGTCGAGTAATCACTAAAAAATCAGGCGAAGTGTGGTTCGGAGCGTGGTTTGATGACATATACGATGACATTCGAACCTTCCTGAAGCACCGTACCACGTGACTGATTCAGAAAGTGGTTTGCCAGTTTAGTGCGTGAATATTTGAAATATGAATGATTAATAAAAAACAATGAAAAATATTGGAGTTTAATTATCTTTATTTAATTAGAAGCACTACTACAAGCAGTACTACAGTGCAGTTCGTATGCGGTGAGGTTCATGATATATACAAACATATAAACCAGGTGTCAGTACATTTGGTCCCGCGTCAGTTTCTCTCCTAGTGACTTGGGGCAGAATAAAAAAGAATTTCAAAATAAAAGTTCCGAAGTCCGTATGAAATAGCTCTAATACAGTGGTGCTTAACCTTGTTGGAGGTACTGAAGTCGGGCGGATACAATTCAATAGGCACATCAAAGGTGCATTTGTCAAACTGGGACACGGCGCCTGGAGACAATCGCAGTCCGAGAGTCTTTTGGCGGTGACAGAATCTGACACTATAGAGTTAAAAAAGAAATCACACGACAAACCATCACGACAGTCACAAGTTGATACTGAGTCACTAAATTCTCTGCAGCACAGACTGAACAAGCAGCGTGAGCCTGCACCAGTGATGGACAAGTGTCTCATCATGAATCATATGAGTCGTGTCTTGACCTCCGCTGAACCTCTGAGACTGACTCACCGAACCCCGAGGGTTCAACCGAACCCGGGTGAAGAACCACTGGTCTAATAGTATGAAATAAAAAGCAAGCTGATTTTGTATTGTTTTTTATCCTTATTCTGGTTCCCCAATTTTCAGTGGATTGAAGTAATTAAATTTCTTACCATTTTGTACGTCTCTGTTTTTCTTTAGTCCCGTGTCTGGATCAAACCATTTTGATCTCAGTCCTTTAATTATAACCTCCTGCTTCGACCGAAAGTCCAGTTTTGAAAACTGTTTGAGCTTTCATATGTATCTTCCTCCATTTAAGGGCCAGACACGAAGAAAAAAGTGAACTGCTTAAGTTGACTTGCTAACTCTAAATTGTAGTTTGCGGCCCCTATTCTGCGGGAGTTGCAAGAATCCCTGGGCTCAGGAGCGCCCCCTAACATGAGGCAGGGTAACTGGTGAAGCACGCCTCACCCGGCGCCTATTCATAGCCGCTATAATGTGCTCAGCCCTTAAAGAGTTAAAACAGCAGCTTAGCTCAGCACAGTCAGTCCACGTGAGGCACGCGCCTGTGCCTCACTCACTCTTCTCAGGATTTCAACGGTAAACATAAAAATTCAGCGATTTTGAGTTTAAAAAAAATAATAAAATTGCAAAGTTAAATAGAAAATAACTTTATAGTACAAATCATTGGATAAATATAACTATTTCATTTATTTTTTCTCTGTGATGACAGGTGAGGCACTGACTACAAGTAACATGCATTGCATTCATATTTCTAATGTGTTTCACTGTGGTCCTATCACTGGTTTTGTACATTTGTTCAATTGATGGTGCTGAGGTGGAAAATAGATTGTAATACATTTTATTGACCTCTTGATGGCGTTATAGAGTAAATGAATCCTTATGAAGTGTCAGTACATGTGCCGGCACAGTTGACTGAAAGTATGGATGCTTCATGGGGCTTCATCTCACATTCACTAGCAGCAGAACATGGTGTGTTGTTTTCAGGCGCCTTTTGTACTGTCCCACTAACTGGATAAACTATTGTTAATTAATAGGAGTGTTTAAAAATAACATCAGCTCTTTAAAACTCAAACCTTCATAAAACCAAATAAACGCATAAACCAAATTAACTTTTACATATATAAACACATATAAACCCTTAAACCAAACACCAAATATACTTTAAACCCAGAAACTTTTAAAATGCCCAACGTGCCTCCCCTACACATTCCCCGCCTGCCCTGGAACCTTTGTAAGGGAGCTCGTTTCCCTGGGGACCTCTTTGACACCTGGACACAAGGACACAGGAGGTAAGTTAAACCTTTTTAAAACCCCATTTTACTAAAAACACTACAAATTACACAACACACCAACACTTAAAAACATTCTCAAACAAACATTGCACCGATATTGCACATGTCCAATTTAATCAGCCCCTCCAGGACATGCAGCTTCTATTAAAGTGCCACTGTGCCTCCAGATCTAAAATTGGGTAAAGCAAACAAGTTAAATAAACATTTTTAAATCCTTTTGTACAATTTTCTTTTTTAAATTGCAAATAATGTTCAAAGTGCTGTGTGCTATTAAAGTGTACGTGCAATTTAAAGAGCATATAGTGAAGGGTGCTGTTACCTTGGAAGCAAATGGGCAAAGCTGTCAATCAAACCTGTTGCTAACACTAGCGGGAGCGACCTCGGGGAAAGAAGGAGTCTAATTTGTCTGTTATTAATGTTCACATCTTGATTTACAGACACAATAGCGAAATAGTACCTGGCTCATGCAGAGTGGGTAAATATGAGCATTTAAGCCCAAAATGACAAGCCTGACAGCAGCAGTTACAGAAAGAAGGGCAACAGTTTCTCAATACAAAGTGAATTGGAGCCAGAGTCAATCGAGCCGGAAGCGTGCCCTTAATCACTTCCTATTTGGAACGCGGTGACTAGCAGGTTAACTATGTCCATTTATATACTGACCTTTTTCTTCCCCAACCACTTTTACCTCTAAATGCGACTAAACCGTGCTTTCTTTGTGGTGGCACTTGCATTTTAGCAGGAATCCCGTTCATTTTAATGGAGAATTTGGGAAAAGTGTTGCCACTAAAATGATCTAAAGCAGGTTCATGTGTGTAAAATGTTCTATGTTCATGTGATTAACAAGTAAACACTGTACCGATTCTCTGGGAGGCTTTAAAACGCCTCTGTAGTCCCTATATTTGCTGTCAAGCTCCACAGTGCTATGCAAAATAATGCACCCCAATGGCAATAGCGGCGCCCAAGGCAACTTCCGAAATAAGGTGAATACCGACATGGATTCAAGCTAAAAACAAAGACGCTGACCAACTAATAACTCTTTTTCAACTTCAGTGCAGTAGTTTTGCCTTTAGCTTGGTGGTAAAACATGTAGAGCATTCATTATTACAGTTTAAAGTACCAACTAACTTTAAGACATGACAAAAATACGTTTCCATCTTGTTTTTAATGCACATTTTGAAGATTTGCATAAGTAACGGGAGGTGGAAACACACGAATATATTGCATTTAGAACCCGTAATTTGCATAAACGTTTATTTGATTGCTTCAGGTGCATTTTTATTTAAGCGTATAACGGTTAAAACACATTTTGGAAGGCGACAGTAACCCAGCGATTAAAAAAATACAAAAAAATCTTTGACAACGCCATTAATGAGGCATCTAACGCCATCATTATGTGGGCGGCATTTAGAAGTTCAGTTTATCTGTTCACGTTAAGACATTTTTGATCTTGTGGTAGTCTCGCATCAGTCAAACAGCATGGTAGCACATTTTTCATTTTCCACAGGCACGGCTTACATGGAGACTCTACAATTACTCACCAGCGTCAGAAAACACGCCCTCGCCTCGCTCGGGTTCCTGCTGTGTTCTGCCGCCTCTCATTAGCCCAATACGGTAGGAAGCACAAACTTAAGTATTCATTTCTCATTAATACGTGACAGATAAATCAGGTCCAACTTGTGCATATTGTGTTCTCATTGCCATAAACAGCTGGATTTCCTATGGCCCCATGCGGCTTCTTCTTCTTAGATTCTCCTATCTGCCAACTCCATGATAAGATTATGATGCCAGGAAATCCACGAAAAAGACCTTGTACTTAGAGTTTGTTGTTGTAAATCTAAAAAGCATTTATATCAACTTCTGAGTAATGCTGAAAGGCAAAATAAAACGTGCAGGAGGCTCAGATCTGACACAAACGTAATTTTAAAGATGGACTATGTAACTTTTCTGCTGAGGGAGAGGGACAGTTAAGTAATAAATAGTAATACATCAGACTCATCAGACTCAAAGACGCCTTACAAACAATAAGAAAAGTAGAGACAAAGCAGTCGTGATTTGAAGTGCTGTGATGAGTCCGGGTTCCTGACGGGTTGTGGGAGTGAGTTCCAGAGGGCGAGGGCGGAGGCGTTGGTGTCGGGTGATCTGTGGTAGCGGGTGGGACTGTGCTGTACGGATGGGACGATATTAAAATTTACACTCGTCATTATTTGACCAAAATAATTGCAATTAATGGTATTATCACGATAATTAACAAACCAAGGCTAACCAGTTTTTTAAAAGTCACTAAAACATCATTTAGCATACAATTTGCAGGTGCCTGAGTGATTTTTTTTTTTTGCTGCAAGTGAAAATAACAATGCATGAATAATAAATATGTAAATTATATAACTCTTAACTTAAAAAAAAGCACAGGAATCAAACAGAGAAAGCCCCAGAAAAAGGACATGATAAAGGATATGCTGCTTCCGCCATCAGCTGTGCAAAATGCTGCTCAGCTAGCGTTAACCTAGCGATGGCAAAGTCAACACAAACACGTACCATTATTCATACAAATCCAAACTAACACAAACTACATTCAGTAGTTTATGTCACATGGTCTGTTACTTACGATGGATATTTTCGGCTCAAGTTTGCTCGTCTTTGCCCTTGGAGCCGCGACTTTTTTCTGGCAGGCTCTGTAGATCGGTGGCTCATCTTGTTGGTCTTGTTTTTCAAAGCCTTAATAATTCCACACATCAGACTTCACCTTCTTGAGTAGAGGTTATAAATGTGTGGTGCCAGATCCACTGCCCACGAGCCATGATGGTGACTGAGGTGATGAACTATCCCCTGATTCAGAATAGGCACAGAAGCAACAAGTTTCACTGCTTTGATAGAGGGCCCCCTAGTGGACAAACACCAGAACTAACATCTAAACATTGTATTGAAACTGGAAACATGAGGCAGTCTGGGGCCGTAAAGGAGATTATAATTGATCATCATATCCGATTATAAAACGATTAATTGCGGACCTTTTTTATCACGATTAGAGATATTATTGTATATTGTCCCATCCCTACTGTGCTGATGGAGGAGGTCGGTGATGGAGTAGGAGGAGTTAGAGCTATTCCACCTTCTTCACTCCGTGGGCATGTTATTGCTATGCCTGCTCAGTTTTTTAATTAAATTTGAATGCTGGACGATACATATGAGTCAATACACATAAACCGTATAGATATTTTCCCCTAACTAGACAAACTTTATGCACAAGTTTAAATTACCAGACGACAGCAACTAAAAGTAATACTCATTGTCTATACAAATAGTAGTCTTTTGGAGATCATAAAGACCGACACCTGAGTAACACCAGCGTTTTTAGTCCCATAAAGTCAACCCAAAAGACTCTCATTTGCAGTGATTGGGAGTTAATGGCGTGGACAGAGGCAGTAGAGCGCACATGTAAATGGACTTTTGGGCACATCAGCATCCTTTACCTGGAGACCTCTCATATTTATAATGGCCTGGGATCATCGCAGGGCTGAATAATGTGGCGAGAGGGGGTTTGTCGTGTGGAAAGAATACAGTTCACAGTACTTCAATATGAATACAAAATACTCCTCCATTCTCTACTCCACAGTAACTAGTAGGGCGGCTGTATGCAGACTGTGGAAGCTCTGCAGGCACTTAAACACACTAATTATAACTACAGAAAAAACATTTGGATGAGCGTCTTTTTACGGCCTCACTGTTGTTTTTATCCAGGCTCTGTGGTAGAACATGACCAAGTCGAAAAACAGATCATCAAGACCTTTATACATTTGACTCGAATACTTTAGTCCAATAAGTAAGTACAGTAATTTAATAATAATTTATAAGATTAATGAATTTGTACAGGGTCCCTAACAAATAAAAAAGAAAGAAAGAAAACCAGATTAGATTAAAAAAGAAAAAAAAAATATCGGAGCAACAAAAAAACAAGAAAGTTTTGCCTTTTTTACCTTTATTTTATTGGAGATGGGGATTGGGAATTTAAAGTCTGCGAAACCGGAAGGGTGCTGTTAGCATGCTAGTTTTTTTAGCATTACTATGAGCGCAAAACTCCACTTTAGCCTCTGAGAGTTATGAAAAGCTTCTATTACTCCTCACAGAGAATAATTAGGATGTTAGGAATGCATTCAGAAAGTGAGGAATAACTTTGGTTGAACATGACTTTGTTCTGTTTTTCATGTTTTTAAGATAAAAAATCAGATATGGTTTCTTTAATATTGCCTTTAAGATGTAACTAAAGCTGTCTTATTTTTTAGAGTTTCTCTGTACTGTGGTTGGATCTTCCTGCCTTCAGACTACTCAGTTAAAAAGCCTGACCATAGACTCTAAAGAAGTGGGGTAAGAGAGTCATAGTGTTCAGATCCAGCCAAATGAAGATTATTGAAGCTAGAATTTATGGGGCTAATTTGGAGCAGAGTTACATTTTTGAGATTAGAGTATGATAGCAACCAAAGAAAAAAAGCTGTTGAAGGTAACGCTCTTTTCCACTTGCACCGCTAGTTTAGCAGGGAGTAGGCACTTGGCAAAGCTGTCATTCAAACCAGTTGCTAACGCTAGCAGGTCCAACCTCAGGGAAAGAAGGCGCCTGATTTGTCTGTTATTAATGTTCATATCTTGATTTACGGACCCAATAGTGAAAAAATAAAAATACCAGGGTCATGTAGAGCAGGTTAATACAAACATTTTAAGACCAGAATGACGAGTCGGACAGCAGCAGTCACAGAGAGAGGAGTGACATTAAGTCAATTGGAGCCAGAGTTGATGAAGACGGAAGTGAGCCCATGATCACTTTATATTTGTAACACGTTGGCTAGCGGGTTAGCTCTGTCCATATGACCAGTGGGAGGAGTGGGAGACGAAAGGCGTGTACCTTCTGAGGTGTATTATGTACACTCCCTGATACTGTGTCTCAGGACCCTCCTAATTAAACAATAAATCAATAATACCAGTCAAAGTTTGGACACATCATCATCATTTTTTTTTTTTTTTTGCTTTCTACATTTTATAAATACACAGAAGACATCAAATATATGAAGCAAGAATAAGGAATTGTGTAGTAAAGAAAAAAGTTAAATCAATTTTTGACAAAGCAAAGTGTGTTACTTAACTTTTTTTTTTTTTTTGCTATATGATAATAATAATAATAAAAATGGGGTATGTCCAAACTTTTGACTGGTACCATATTGCCTGTACTTTGAATTGACTTGAAGCACTTTCCTTTTCACATTTGGCTTAAACATTTAGCCTTGCAGGATGGAGGCAGCGTGGAATAATCCTCTCTGCTTAAACTCGTTCTCATTTAGAAGCACAAAAGAATGGGCAGCACTACAAATTTGTCGTCTCCATTATTGGGTAATGGAAAGATGACTACATTATTTATGCCTGCTTTTGTTTACTGTGCGTGTTACTGCACAGCTCCCTGCAGTCTGCATCTGTGCCCATCTGTGCTGCATTACAACAGCAGTGAAAATAGTCTCTGATGCCATGCCGTAAAGGTGATTGGGGCGCTTGTATTACAGGACAATTAATCCTGACATTTCGGTGATTGTTTTACCACTGCCACAACATTGTTTTTGAGCACTAGGCTGCGTTTTCGACAGGTTCGGAGCTGCGTTTTAGCTGAAGGGATGGGACATATATGACTCTCTATCTTGTTGATTCAAAAACCTGTTTGCTAGAATAGGCTGCCGCTTGTCCTTACCGATAATCCCTGTAGTTTTTTTGTGCTGACAGAGAAGACATTGAACCATGTGCCTGTTTTAGTCCAATGAAGGGCATCTGCTCTTCCACGAATTTATTTTAATAGATTCTTTTTTCAGACGAAGGTTTAGTTTGTTTTCATACCTGACAGTTTCGACTGCTCACTAGTGTCTTCCTCAGAGTGGTCACATGATGTTGCTGTGATGTGTTTGGTCAGCAGGTTTAGGTGCTGTCTGTCCTACCAATGGAGGCAGGAAAACGGCGCCATCTGCAGTGTGACTTCTTCAGGACCGAATCCAAGGTGTGAGAGAGTAAAAAGCCCCCCTCGTCCCGGTTTAAAGTCCCGTGGGCAGGTTTCCATATTTCGATTGTCTCCTCAATCCAGCGACGATGTTTGTTGTCCTCTGTCCTCCGTCCTGCAGAAGTTGGACTGCAGATGGCGCACGTCACAGCAACATCACATAACCACTCTGAGAAAGAGCGCTAGTGAGCAGTCGAAACTTTCAGGTATGAAAACAAACTAAACCTTGGCCTCAAAAAGGAATCAATTGAAATAAATGTGCTTGTTTGTGTGTCACTTGGACGAGCCCTTACGACTCTTTTTATAGAGGTATTGACATAAACAAGATAAAAACATCTGCAGTGTGACAGTTGAAACCAAATTCTATCACAGTTTGAACCTGTTTGAGCATTATGAGAAACTGTGCTAGAAACATGAGTTAATTAAATGTTTTTGTTTTCATTTTTAAGTAAATTCTTCCTTAGCTGCTGTGACTAATGAGCTTATGTAGCCTCTTCCTCAAGGTTTAATGGACCAACTAATTATTTTTAGTAAAATAAATGTGAGTAATTACACTTGTTTAAAAAATGCTGATCTCCTCCGAAGATTTAATTTTTCACCGATATTTGCAGACCTAGAGCCGCCCTAGAGTTTACAAGCACAGACAGATCACTGAAAAAGCAACCACAGCGTCTCACCCATGAAAAAGCTGCTCATT
This sequence comes from Periophthalmus modestus, assembly GCA_019594935.1. Classification (NCBI taxonomy): domain Eukaryota; kingdom Metazoa; phylum Chordata; class Actinopteri; order Gobiiformes; family Gobiidae; genus Periophthalmus; species Periophthalmus modestus. The sequence continues at coordinate 31,446,084 of JAIEZT010001390.1, forward strand.
TCGCCAAACTAAAAACTGAAATTGTAGAACTGCATGTGAATTTCCTGGAGTTCTTTTTCTCGTGCTGTCTGCTTTGAGTCAGGGCGGTCCCTCGTACAGTCGCCTCTGCAGACACCAACTCGCACTCTCTTCTCACGGAGGTTATTTCAGGCACTTGAGGATTCTTCAGTCTCTCTCCTTCCCATTTTAACACCTCACAATTCTCACATATGTTGAAGAAACGCACTTAATATTTACGGAGACGAGAATGAGGCTCTAGGACCAGGAAAGTTACACATTGCACCTTTAGGATCATCATTTGTCAATCTAGACTCTAGCATATCTATCTGTGTATCTGTCTATTGAACAGTGAACTTTGTCTCGAGGCGTAGATTGTGTTGTTTTACTAAAGGTTACATTGATTTTACAAGTGATTTTTAGCCTGCATTTTTCATTTTTCATAGTTTACTGCATAACACATCTTTTACCATTTTACGAAAAAATAAATGTGACAATTACTCACATTTGGTTTTAACCTCCTAGGACCTGGCGTCACATACTTGGACAACACATTTTGGACTGTCTAGGTCACAATATGTTTTTTTTTTTCTCTACAAGTTCCCGGCTGTCCACATATGAGGTCATTAATTAAAAGGTGACAGAAGACACATTATAGTTTGGATTCAAGATGAACTTTTTTAAAGGCATGTGTCTTCCTGCACCTGTCAGCGGCTCTTCAAATGAGACACATTGTTCTAAGATGCACAATGATTGTTTCTGTAAGAGTTGTTTGTTTCTGGTGTAAGCGTCAAAGAGGACAAAGAGACTGAAATATAATGTCAGAAGGGTTTAATGAGTTTCACACAGGTAAAGTGAAGAACAATGAAGCAACAGACTCTCCAGAAAGGATAGGTGGAGAGCCCTGAGATGTGTCTTTTTTATGACCAGTGATGTGTGGTGAGGTTCGTGAGGCACTGATGTCGTCACAATCAGATTTACAAAAATATAAACCAGGTGTCAGTACATTTGGCCCCGGGTCAGTTTTTCTCCCAGTGACTTGGGGCCAGAATAAAAAAGAATTTCAAAAATAAAAGTTCCGAAGTCCGTATAAAATAGCTCTAATAGCATGAAATAAAAAGCTGGTTTTGGATTGTTTTTATCCTTATTCTGTTTCCCCAATTTTCAATGAACTGAAGTCATTAAATTTCTTACCATTTCGTCCCACTCTGTTTGAAAAGAGCGAGTCTTTCGTCGTGCCGTCTGGAGCAAACCATTTAGCTCCTTTAGCGTTGGTCTTCCTTTAATTATGACCTCCTGCTTCGACCAAAGGTCCAGTTTAGAAAACTGTTTGAGCTTTAATATGTAATCTTCCTCCAATTAAAAAGTAAGGCCAGAGAGAAAAAAGTGAATGGACTGATAAACTTGATTTGCTAACTCTAAATTGTAGTTTGCGGCCCCTATTCTGCGGGAGTTACAAGAATCCCTGGGCTCATGAGTGCCCCCTAACATGAGGCAGGAGATAACTGCGTGCCTCTCCCGGCACCTTTTCACAGCCTTAAAGCAGCAGCGTCACTGCTGAGCTACAGCACAGTCAGTCCATGTGAGGCACGAATGGCTGGTGCCTCTCCCCACGTCTCTTCAGTATTTCACCGGTAAACGTAAAAATTCAGTGATTTTGAGTTAAAAAAAAGAATAAAATTGCAAAGCTAAATAGAAAATAACTTTGTAGTACAAATCATTGAATAAATATAATAATTTCATTTATTTTTTCACTGTTTATGACCTTCTCAAAGTGGGGGTCACACATTCCTGAGATGTCTGTGTAAACCCTCAGTCGTCCAGGTCTGATCCAGAGCAAAAGACAAATTTAAAATCTGTCAACTGGACAAATCGTTGTAGGAGTGAAGACGTTTCCTGCTCATCCAAGCCGCTTCTTCAGTTCTGGTCGGATTGCTGGGGATCACTGCCTTATATCTACCTGAAGGGAGGGGCTAACTACACTGAAACTGTAAACTGTAGTTAGCCCCTCCCTGCAGACAGATATAAGGCAGTTGTGACCAGGAATCTGATCAAAACTGAAGAAGCGGCTTGGATGAGCAGTGAAACGTCTTCACTCCTACAACGATTTGTCCACTTGACAGATTTAAACGTCTTCTTTTGCCATTTCTGAGATGTGGTTTTAACCAAAATGATCATAAGATAGCTGTTATCTTATTGTCCACAGTCCTTGTAATCTCCCACGCTGGTCTCCATAGCACCTTGGTGATCCCCCACGCAATCCATATCCACTGGTGGGAACGTGTTATTTACCTTAGCATGAGTAAATCAAGATACCGGTTTGGAGTAGTGCTGCACTGCTACAAAATACCTTACATTTTTCATTTTGTTTTTGCATCAGGAAAAATGTTGCTTTGTTCAAGCACTTAATAAATAGGTTTTGCAAATCATGATTCAAATGCATTTTTTAGATTAAAATAATTCTTTAATTTTCCATTCATCAGGTCCAGGAAAGGATAAGAGAAATTAATAAAGCCACAAAAGAGCTCAGGTCTTAGGAGGTTTAAAACTGCTGAATTCCGACCAAGATAAAAATTTTCACAGATATTTGCAGACCTTTGTCTCGTCAGGGCTGTCCCTCGTACAGCCGCTCTGCAGACACCAACTCACACTCTCTTCTCACGGAGGTTATTTCAGGCACTTCAGAATTCTTGAGTCTCTCTCCTCCCTTTTAACACCTCACATTTCTCACATATGTTGGAGAAACGCACTTAATATATTTCAACTCTTCCCCAGCTTTTTTGTTCAGTAGTTCTGAGCATTGGATCGTCTCAAGAGTACGAGACACAGCACTATGTAACTCAGGTGGAAGGCTCCCCACCTGCTCGTCGCCATGGAGATGCTTTCGCTTTCTCCTTAATGTTCTGCTATATGACCTTAAACTGATCTAACCCCAGAAATGAGAAGACAACCAGGCCAAGTTAGAGGTCAGATCTGTGGAGAGACAAGTCCACAGTCCAACACTGAACAGGGCATGCTTTGGAGGGTACTTTTTTGTAATGAAAACACAAATGCCATACTGTGGAACAGACTAGAAAAGCCACACTCTAGACCAGAAAAGTTACGCATTGCACCTTTAGGATAATCGCTGCCATTTGTCAGTCTAGACTCTAGCATATCTCTCCATAGAACAGTGAACTATCTCCAGGCTTAGATTGTTTTGTGTTACCAAAGGTTACATTGGTTTTTACAAGTTTTTTTTTAGCTTGCATTTTTCATTTTTCTTGCTGCCTACACGTCTTGTCTATTTTACTAAAAAATAAATGTGAGTAATTGCACTGGTATGATAAGTGCTGATCTCCAACAAAGGTTATAATCTTTCACAGATATTTGTAGATCTAGAGCCGGCCTAGAGTTTACAAGCACAGACAGACGGTCCAAAAGTCGTTCATTCAGAAATTAATGCTTTATCAATGAAAAAGCAACCGCAGTGCATCACCCACCTCATTCCTCCAAACTGAAAACTAAAACTGCCTTTGTGCATTTCCTGGAGTTCTTTTTCTCATACTGCCTGCTTTGAGTCAGGGCGGTCCTTCGTACAGTCGCCTCTGCAGACACCAACTCACACTCTCTTCTCACGGAGGTTATTTCAGGCACTTCAGGATTCTTCAGTCTCTCTCCTCCCTTTTAACGCCTCACATTTCTCACATATGTTGAAGAAATGCACAGTATTGTTTAAATCTGTGAAGAGGGTGTGATTTGGAGGGTATTTTTTTAGCAATGAGAACACAAATGCCATATTGTGGGACAAAACAGCAGAAGGTTTACATTGTACCTTTAGGATCATCACTGTCATTTATCAATCTAGACTAGCATATCTATCTTATATATACATATATATAGAGAACAGTGAAGTCTCTGTCTCGAGGCATTGTGCTGTTTTACCAAAGGTTACATTGGTTTTACATGTGGTTTTTATCCTGCATTTTGTTCTGCATGTTCTAGTTTTTAATCTTGTACCTGGTTTGTGCTGGCAGCTTTCGGCAGCATTTCTTTTTTTCCGCTATCATACACTTTTGAGTTAAACACACACTAAAAACTCAAGTCATGTTTTGTGCCAGGCTTTGTTGATAGTTAAAAGCAGTTGGACGGCAGTCACGGAATCAAAAGAAATGCTCCGTGATGGGTGCTACATTTTAATACTGAAAATATTTGGTGAGAGATGGAAATTACAAATGGTCAGGGGAGGTTGACTGGTAAAAATGTGCTTTGAAGCTGTATCAGTAACATCGTCTGTCTGTGTAGTCGGTGCTGTGCTGTGGTGTGATGTGCTGTGCAGGGCTGCAGGCATCAAAGCTGGTCTGACTTGGAGAGTTGTAAACAAAATCTATAGTTCAAAACCTGGTGCCAATAAAAAGCAAGACTGTGTCACAGGTAGGCAGCTAATTATCCTTAAACCCTCTTTAATTATATTAATCATTCACGACTCATAATTGTTATAGCAGCAGTCCATAGATTATTAAGGGATTGGGCTAATTATTAAGAATAATTAACAAAAGAGTATCCTAAACATTCATATATATCATGTATACTGCTTTTGTCAGCCTTTTCTCTGTTGTTCTCAGTGCACTAAATGTAACTGTTCTCAAACACTTTAGTATGCAGCCTGAATATGTCAGGTTCTGTCACGTCTACTGCTGTGAAAAACATGAATGAATTCAATATAAGCATGGGAGATAAATGTAGGAGCCACAGTCACAGAATTAAGCTGATGAATACTGAGTGGAAATGGAAGTGGGCTTTTTAGTTGGCCTCTTCAAACTGAGTTGATGGAGGCTGACAGCTGCTGTTGTGGCAGAGGAACCGAGGTGCAGAGAGAACAGTGTGTGGTGCTGAGTGACGCTGCACTAAATGAATAATCCACTGGACTTGTAGAAAGCCCAGCTCTGCTCCAGACCCCCATCGCAGAGCCTGGGGCCTCTGCTGCAGGCTGCTCATACAAGTCTCATATAGAGCCCACAGCACAGCCCTGTGCTCATGGACTGTTTAAGAGAGTTGAGTTTGGAGCTGTGTTATATCTTCACATTTGTAAAGTCATTGCAATTTGCATGTGTAAAGGGAAGAGCTTTGTTTGTGACCTGCTGAATATATGCACAGGTTCAGACTATAAACAGTACACTTAATTCTGCTGCTGTCAGCATGTACCTCTAACCTCAGAGGGTGAGCCTGGGGGCCTCTGTGAGTGGAGTTTATATTGACCCTGATCACACAAAGCACAGACAAGAGAGTGCTGGTGTCTGCCTCTCCTTTGATCTGCTGGATGGATAACATCCCGGTACTTTGTCTGAAGTGTTGCCAGGTTCCATGTTCTTTAAGCCTAAAGTGTAGGGCACCTACAGAGAAGAGATACCTCAGGGTCATATCTAGATCATCGTCCCCAGCGGCGCCAGGCTAACAATGCCCCCAACATGTCCTGATATATGGACTCAGACAAGTCTATAAAAATCAATAGGACAGCCTTTTAAGTGGTTTCATATTGATTTTTTTACATGCTGTAGTTACCTTACCAACAAAAACATATTTTTTCACAGTTAATGATGCACCACTGTGACATCTGTCCTGGAGATTTATGTGAGCTTGTCTATGTGTACACTTATCACTACTAAAGCAAAGGATTTTGTATTGCTTTTGGAATATAATTGCTTTTGCATGATCAGAGCAGCTTTTAAACAGAAATCAAACGTGCAGCCCTGAGGCATGAATGAAAAAGCGAGCTGTGTGATTCAAACGGCACCTTGTAAGAAAGGTCTTCACTGATAATGCATGCTCTGTTCTGACCTCGAGTCCATGATGGATTCAGCAGATTTCCAGTTTCTCTGAATATCACCTTCTTCTTTAGCAATAAAATGAACACGTCATTTCCCCTATATCTTTTTCACTGCTCTGGCTCTGGCTCCTACTCAGTGTTTTTCTGTTTCTGTCTTTCTTCCTTTTCTTTCAGTCTGCCTTTCTTTGTTTTGTCTTTCTTTCTTTTTGTCTTTCTTTCCGTCTTTCTGTCTCTCTGTCTTTCTTTCATTCTCTCTTTCTTTGACAGGAACAGCGTACATTTATTGACATTACTGTAAATGAGTATTAGCCAAAGGAGTTGTTTTTCATCCGTCGTCGCTGGACAGATGTTAAAACTGTCGGCCTAAAAACAAAAGGGTTCGACAACATCATAAAACAATGAGAGCAGGACGATACATTAAAGCCTATAGTTCAACAACAGTGTTCAGCAGCAGAAAAGCTCATTATGTAACTATCAAAAGAACTATACTAAAATATTGAGACAGACAGCTTTACAAGACGAGGTGAAGGTGAAGACAAGGCAGAGTCACTGGGTAAATATTAACAGGTCTGATTTGAATCAAGTTTTGAAAAGGATGGTAAGAAGCCAGCTCTCTGATGTTTCCTTGAGGCACTCAGACAGAAACGGCTTTGGCTGAAGGCACTTTTCTGAAGTGGAACCATCCCGTCTCCTCGAGCTGCACCTCTGGTTATCTGATCTGCAGTACTTCTTACGCTCTCAAACTAGTTGAGTGGGGGAGATGACAAGCGGTGCATGACTTTATATATTAGATAGAGATTTGAGTATTTGATGACATTTTCCTAATTTGTCTGTGTAAACCCTCAGTTGCCCAGGTCTGATCCGTTGCAAAAGACGAGGTTTTTGCCCACAAACCCACAAACAGTTTAAGACAAAAACTGGTTCACCCTAAGGACAAAACCCCGAGCCTTAAACAAAGTAATGTAGTCTACTATTCAGTCTAGTAAAGAGTGCAGTGAGTGTTACATTGGAGAAACTAAACAGCTGTACCAACACCGGCGTGAGAGCAGCTCAGGACCCCAGTCTGCTGTACATCTTCATCTTAAAGACACTAACCACCTTGAAGACAGTGTAGTTCAGATCTTTGCCAGAGAAAAAAAATGGTTTGAGAGGGGAATTAAAGAACCTATTTTTTGTTAGGAAATAATCCTTCCTTAAACAGGAATGTGGACCTGAGACATAATCTCTCCCCCATCTATAACTCCATCCTTAGATCCAGAACAATGAGAACAATAGCAGGGTCATTAAGGGCTGAATAGGGAAGTTTCAGCTGAAAATGGAGACAATAGATGTTTACAGTTTCAATGTGGTTACCCCTCACTTCAGACAGTTATAAGGCAGTGTCCAGTGTTGGATGAGCAGCAAAACGTCTTCAACCTTAGAACGATTTGTCCTGTTGACAGATTTAAACTTCGTCTTTTGCTATTTTCCTAATTTGGAAGACATTTGTATCTTTGGTTGTACAATGACTTTATTGGTTTATGTAAGGTTTTGTTTGTTTTTGACCATGTGGTTAAGCAGTATGTGGGACGTGACCATGGAATGCAGGAATAATTTGGCAAAGTGAACTCAAAGTCTGAAACCAAAAATGTGCCTTTATTGTATAGATCTATGTGTGACAGAATGCAGTTTTTCCCTAGGGAGTTGCTTGCTTCATTTTTGGCCCTTTTTTGTTTATCTGGAACTCTGCCCACTTCATGCTGAGTGTGCATTTAACACCACAAATAACAATAACAGCTGAAGCTCTGAGGAGGAATCAGACAGTTGGGAAATTAGATTTAAATTGCAAGATGCAGTGTGGAATATCTCATTACACAAGGTCGTTGTATGATCTTCATGAGGCTCAGTGCTCCTCATCCTCTCTGTTTGATGAATATGGCCGGAACATTGTGTGTGCTCTGCGTGACTCCTGAGACACGTATGCTTTTTGATAAACCTCTTCACCCTTATCTGCTCCTCTGGACGAATCAGGCCACAATGATAAACCCCATCACAAGGGACATCTTTTTCCCGGCTGTTACATTTTCTGCTCTAATCAAATCTCAAAGCAGTTTAATAGGATGATTTGTCAGGTAGGGCCATCAGATCCTCTCAGGAGAGTAACAGCCCTCAGGACAAAAGTGCTACAAACTTAGTCTTAATATTTTCTTCTTAGTGTGTTTCTTTTACACTCTCCTGCAGTGCGCTGGTGTCACTGTGTGTGCTCTGAACAGGTGGTCTTAGGCTCCCCTCTGCAGGTGTTTGTAAGATGTGAAAACTGCTCTAGTTTTAAACAGTTCATGCACACTTGTATTTGTAATGTTTACTCTGCATTGGATTGAATCAGTTTTTAAATAGTGATGTGTAAAATCTATGGTGTTTTTTTGTGAATTATTTATCTACTTATTGGATGCTGGCTGTATGAAAGCTTCTATCTATATCTACAGTTGAAACCACTTTACATACACTATATACAAAGACACATACGCTTTTTTACTTACTGTCTGACATCAAATCAGACAAAACTTTTCCTGTTTTAGGTCTATTAGCATTACCAAAATTATTCATATTTTTGCTAAATGCCACACATGCCCATACATTTTCAATAGGGCTGAGATCTTATGATGGCCACTCCTAAACATTGACTTTGTTATCCTTAAGTCACTTTGTAACCATTTTCATCATCATTGTCCATTTGGAAGACCAATTTACGCCCAAGCTTTAACTTCCTGGCTGATGTCTTGACGTGTTGCTTCAGTATTTCCACATAATGTTGTTTCCTCATGATGCCAACTATTTTGTGAAGTGCACCAGTCCCTCTAGCTTCAAAACAATCCCACAACATGATGCTGCCACCCACGTATTTCACAGTTAATATGGTGTTTTCAGGCTTGGAAGCTTCTCCCTTTTTCCTCCAAATGTAACCATGCCCATAAGGCCAAACAATTCAATTTTAGTCTCGTCAGAGGCCATGGTCTGACATTATTATCTGTGTTTTCCCAAATTGTTTAAATGCATAGTAATCTTATCATATGTTAATGTCTGACTTTGAAGAAGAAAATTATTTTTAAAAAAAAAAAATTGTCTATAAAAATCCTTCTGTCATTATTGTGGCATTTAGCAAATAGAAAGTATTTTTGTTATACTAATTGACTTAAAACAGGAAAAGTTAGTCTGATTTCATGTCAGACAGTGAGAAAAAAACATATCTATTTACATCTTTTACTAGTTTAAACTGTATCGATCTGTCGGTCTTCAGTCTTCAAGTTAAACCTACATAGACTTGCTAATTCGTTTTCACTTAGCCACACACTTAACTAAATCATTTTGCTGTAGCTGTGCTTATCCCCATGACGGCATATCCCCTGAGTCTTTCCATCTATTTGTGGACGGTAACATACTGAGAGCTAATACACAAACAAATAATTACCATCCATTTAAAAAACACTCAATTAGTTTCTATTTCAGAGCCAAATAATGAGATGAAGCACAACCTTATTCACTTGTAATTAGTCCTGAAGATGGCAGCTATAACAGCTCTGTGGACACCGTCATCACCGATCCATTTTCCAATTGCACTTGTCTTTTGTTTATAAGGTGCCAAGTATTTTATTTTGGGAGCTATTGGCTTTCAACGTTATCTGTGAAAAACAACATCTGAATAAAAAGCTGTGAAATCACTGAAAATTCACATGAGATGAAGTGATCGTCGCTCAGCTGGTCGAGTGTTTGTCCACTGAGCTGAAGGTTGGCAGTTTGTTTCCCGCTCGACATAAATATTACTGATTGAGCGGTCAGATCCATCGACCCACAGGATGGAGGTGCGTTTCCAGCTCCCACAAATGAATACTGTCATTGTGTCCTTGGGCAAGACACTTCACCCCCTTGCCCTCAGTGCCTGCGTACACTGGGGTATGAATGTGTATGTGAATGTGTGTGTGATTCCTTGATGTAAAGCACTTTGAGAGTGCCTTGAAAACGGAAAAGTGCCATATGAAAATGTGACCGTGTGAATTTACCATGACAATCAGTATTTTTCTATGCAGTGGTCCCTCGTTTATCGTGAGGGTTATGTTCTAAAAATAACTCGCAATAGGCGAAATCCGCGAAGTAGACAGCTTTATTTTTTACAATTATTCTATATGTTTTAAGGCTCACCACACACTTTATACACTTTTCTCAGTCAGGCATTAACATTTTCTGACATTTCTTTCTTGTTTAAACACTCTAAAAGTTCAAACCTTTGTAGATTTAAAAAAAATAAGTCTAGTATTATAGAATGAAACCAAAGATCAAGACCTGTTTCACCTGTTTCAGAAATAAAAAATATAAACATTTTCCTATACTGTAAATAAAAATGGCAGCTTTTAGAAATACTGTAACAAATTTAGTTTTAATAATCAACCTACAAGGTTGGACACATAAGAAATTATTAATAGTGACTCGTATTTCACAGTTCCTCTGACCGTGCCTCTTGTCCTGGCGCTGCTCCGCTGTAGTGTCTTTTTCCACTGAAGGCCTTGGTGCAGGTGTCTTTTTCCGAATGCAAACATACAGCACTTCAGAGTCACACTGCGATCCAACATCCAACACATTTATGTAAAGACACGGTCTGATGGACACATCAGCCAATCAGGACGTACTGTACAGGAGACACGGAGGAGACTGATGGACACAATGGTCTACAGTCCCTCAGCCAATCAGGAGCGCAGAACACAATGCACAACACAATGCAGAACACAATGCTCATGCAATGTAAAAAAGCATTCAAAAACTGCACAAAAAAGCCACAAAACGGCAAGCAAGGAAAGGTGAACCGTGATATAGTGAGTGTATATATTGAATATAGATCTTCTAATGTTACTATAAATGTACTTTTTCAAGGGGAAAAAAATAAACTTATGCAAATGCTTATACAATAGGCCTACTTTGCACACATATGACTTATATTAGCAATACCTGCTTGTCAAGGAAGAAAGTTATTTTCTATAATGTTCCAATAGCCTGACTGTGGTTGGCGTATTACAGTTATTGCTGTGTCCCTAAGCAGCAGTTAACACGGCTACTTTCTCCTTGAAGCTTTAGTCACCCTGTGTTTTATTGTGTTTTATTGTGCTCATCACTGCAATATTGCAACCTTGGATTATTGTTTCAAATTATTTACCAGCTTTACGATAAAATTGCAGTTGCATCCAGGCAGTGGGCAACATGTACTTTTAACACAGCTGTTTTTTAACAAAAGAGCATCTCCGTGTTTGCAGTGCTGTTCCACTCTGTCAGAATCTTGGCTCTGCTGTGTTTTTATTTTCCATGGAGACACGTTCATGTATAACACACAAAATCAAGTACGTTCTCCAGCAATGTTCTTCCTGGTGCGTGGTGTGATTGAGAAATACATGAGAATTCTTTGAAGGACTGCTGCTCGTTCGTGTTCACAAACAGCAGAATTACACCTTTTGTCAGACTTGGAAGGCATCGAAGGCTTTATACCTATTTTAATAATTAGAGGTCGATTTATTGGATCCAGTCTGCCCAGGTCAGCCTTTTCAAAATGCCAGTGGGCTACAAAGTTGCTATGGGTTAGGACAGAGTTCTTATCGTAACTTTTAACTTTATGTAACTTTATCTTTCTATGCTGGCAAAAAATAAGAGATGAGAGCACATCACGCCTGTGCTGTCCACCTCCATATTTCGCAATTCAAAATATTACTGGTGTTTTATTGTACCTTTGTTGTTTTGTTTTGTTTTTTTTACTTTGTCAGCTGAAGTTGTTTTAAATGTGCTTGGCCTATATAAATAAACTTGAAATTGTGGTGCAACATTTTAACTGATTACTTTAATAAAAGGTGTCAACATTTTATTCATACATGATCCATTATTATTTATGAGGTTGTTGTTTTTTTTAGTTCTTTTTTTTATTTTCTTTTTTTATTTTACAATTTTCTTTCTTTTTTTTTTTTTAACTTTATTTATTTATTTATTTATTTATTTATTTATTTATTTATTCTTAATTCACTGTTCCATCATGTTATACTTCTGTTTTACTAGTTAAATCTTTTTGTTTCAAGATTCATATTAACATGCCATCAGGGCTTCTCAATAATTTTCTTAGACAACATATTTCACCCTTGGGACATCTCACATCTCAGGCTTTTGTTCTATTGTGCTGTAAAATCCAGTAGGTAATAGTTACAGTTCCACTATAAGATTCCTACACATTTGAAAGATAAATCATTTCAAAGAGACTCATGTTTTGGTTCGGGTGTCTAAAAATACCCACTGTGTGTGAATATATTTCAGGCCCCCATCAGATGCAGTATTCTCAACAGTCGCATCCAAATTATGTTCCATCTCAAAGTCATCTTGTCAGTGCCTGTCCTGCCGTGTTTCTGATCTGTTATCGGTGGTTTACACTGCCAAAATCTGCAGCCCTCAAATCAGAGCTGTCTTCTGTCCAGCTTGGGCCCAATCGTTGAACTGCAGGGTCTCGAATAAAATGAAATGTCAACAAGCTGAATAGGCAAAGTTTATATCTGAAAAGACATAGGGCAATATGACGAATGTGTTTTTCTTCTTATTGATCTATCATGATTTTGGATTGGATTTTCTTTTTTTCTTATTAAAACAATTCTAAAATGGCTTTAAATGTTTATTTCTCAAACATGAACGTTTAATAATTGCCATTATCTTTATCCAAAATATGAATTTGACGTGATTTTACTCATGATTTGCCATAAACCTCTTGAGTAAAAAGACCCAAAGCTCATCATTAGAGATCCATCCATAAATACAATTTCTTGGATCTGTCTTCAATCTCTATGTAGTCTATTTTTGATCTGACAAGAACACCACTATTTCAACCATTTTGAGTGGAGAAGAGCTGGAATCTTCAGTCTGAGTTGTAGTACCACTGACAGTGAAAACACTTATCAAAAGGCCTCAGTCAGTCCAGAGTAATGCAGGGAATCAAAGACCCATCAAACTGCTCCACTCCACCTCTGCATCTCAGTCACCGCACATGCATCTCTCTTAAAGAAAATACTTACCTCTTATCTGCTGTAAGTAAATATTGCAATACGAGCTACAAGGAGAATATTCTAGTTTTTGTGCAAACGAGTCCAGGGAATCACAGTAAAGCTCTTATTTTTCAGTATACATCTTTTGTATGAGGTGTGGGTGGTCAGATAATCCTTGTCTTGATGTGGAATTACCATGGATATATTGCTATTTTAATGGTAATCCACTGCTGGGAAAAGCGTGCAGAATCAGCTCTACTGTATTCTAACGGTTACATGTTCACCATGAAATGCAAATGTGTGACCATAACGGCTCGTTAAACCCTGCAAATGTCCGATCCCAACCATAAAGCAGGGCTGGGCTGGGTAAATACTTAGACGAGACTAGCCTATAAGCAGACTAGGCAGCTGCTTAGGGCCCCGAGGCCATCAGAGGGCCCCCATGTGCCCATACATTTATATTGAAAATAATATAATATATGAAGTCTTATTGGACACAGGGCTTGTGTGTTTACAGCAGCCTAAACATCCCTCTAAAACAATTACATTTGTTTTATATCTATAGTAGCAAAGTATCTACTGTGTCCTACATTTGTTTTTGAGTCGGGCAGAGGTGAGGGCAGCTATGTATTTATACCGGTGAAAAGACCCTTTATAATGTAAATTTAAGCTCACTGTAATTGTGAAGGAAGAGATTGCAGAACAGATAGAGAGTTGAAAGATGTTTATCTGATCAGATGAGTCTGTACAAGGTCGTAAGTGGATATACCGTTAGCTGTTTACGGGAAGGTAGAATATATCACTGTTTGCAGTCACTGAAAATGTCATGTCAATCTGAAGAAGACGACCTGTGTCATGTAACCAAAGTAGCAGATTCCAGTGCAAACATCTTTAAATAAGTATGTGTCACATTCTTACTGAGAAACAAGTTCACCTCAATGTTTAAAACACATTTTTCAACACAAGGTTTAAGAGTAAAATAAATGAAACAAGAATCATTTTTTCACCCACTTTCGCCAACTGGAAAACATTAAAATCCACCAGAAACAAAGAAAAAATGCCTAGAATTTTAAAAATCTTGACCCCCTTTATATGTGTGTACTTCCGTCGGTCTACTCCAGGGCAGCTGTGGCTACAGTAGTATCTTTGTGAATGAATAATGCTATGTACATATTTTTTTCTCCATTCCTAATATTAAAAACAGCACTTGGCCTTATAGTCTCATGCCAGGGCAAACCGACACATTTTTCAACATGGCCGGTGTCTAAGAAGGCATATTTTATTATGTGAATGTGAGCTCATATACATTCTACACCATAAACCCAATAAATAACACGACGACACTGTGTGTGACCTAATACTTTGTCAGGGTAGATCTTGTTTCATTTGAAGATGATCCATATTTCCCCTTGACTCGATCTCCAGACAGGCCATGTGAGGTTGTGCAGCCTGTAATTTATTGTATGTCATAAACTGAGCAATAACTGTGCGCAGCTGTGTCTCCAGAGAAATTTATGAGTAAATGTATAAGTTTTTTTTTTCTTCCTGTCGTGCTTCTACAGAATCCCTTATCAACCTTTGTGCCACATTAATTACGGTCATTATCAGTCTGGGTTTACTTGTTAACAACTTAATCCCTGCCTGTCCTCAAAGGAATGACCAAATTACACTTTGCTTTGAATAATATTCCAGAGTGGTCTTCTTACATTGCCTTCATCTGTTATATTAGACTCCAATTTATAAAAACACATGGATTTAATAATAATAAAAAATTATTGGTAAATGGTCTTATTTTTATATAGTGCTTTTTCATCTTTAAGCTACTCAAACCACTCACCCATTCACACACGAGTGCACGCAGACACTGGGGGCAAGGTGGGTTAAGTGTCTTGCGCAGGGACACAACAACAGCATTCATCTGTGGGAGCTGGAATCGCACCCCCAACCTGTGAGTCAATGGATTTGACCGTTGAACCAATGTTTTTTTTTGTTTTTTTTTCGTAGACTGCGGGATTCGAACCAGCGACCTTCGGATCAATGAACAAACACTGTAATAACTGGGCAGCACTAGCTCAATTGGTAGTTATTGCTTATGTTTCTGTTCCAAAATGGGCCTCTGCTTCAAATATGTTTCAATATACAGACATTGGTGAAAAAAGTTTGGACACCCCTGGCCTAGAATGTCCCACAGTACGGTAATATACTTATCAGATCTGTGGAGAGACGACCCCACTCTGAAAGGATGCATGTTTTTCAAGGCAATACAACACCTATAATTGATAAAATGCACTATAAATAAGTTTAGTACCTTTCTGTGGAGCGTTCTATAAAGCATTATTAACTTTGTGGACCCCCCACCAGAAGGTTGCAACATGGACCTTTAATGGAGGAAATGTAAAGATGAGTAAGCATGAAACAAACTAAAATGTCTCAGCTGTGAATGTGAAAAGCCTGTTCACTGTTACGTCAGTGTTTTAAATTAAACTAGTTCTTACTTGCCACTTGTGCGTAACAGTATCAGGCTCGTTCCAATCAGAGGCACAGTCTGCGTGACCATTTCCGGCCTAATGTAATGTCTAAGAGGATTTTACGAAGTTGCACTAAAATCAGGAAATCCTGACAGATCAGACGGTGAACAGGGAGCTGTAGGTGGATGCCACTGACGGCATGTTGAAAACTTCACTGGAGACACTTCTGTGTTTACAACAGTACGTCTTTGTGTGTCAATGCTAATGCTAATTTCAGAGCCTAATAAATATTTAAATAATGACACTGACTGAAACAATCTACACCTAAAAATAACCCGGTTGTCCTTAGAAATAGACAAATTACATTTAACGTTTTAATAGAAGTTAGCATTAGCATTGACACACAAAGACGTGTCTTTGTACACACAGAAGTGTCCTTCATATTTACTGTTTAACATCCTCCTGCAGCTCCCTGTCCACTGCCTGATCTGTCACATTTTATTGATTTTCAGCACGACTCTGCACAAACCTCAGGGATCACATTAGGGCAGAAACAGTGGGGCCGGCTGTCCCTCTGATTGGGGCGAGCTAATGTCGTGCACAGAGCCAATTTAACTGTTTCTGGACTAATTGTGCGTCCTGCAGAATTAAGGCACGGCAGTTAGCCACTGGAGTTCTCCCTGACCGTGGTATAAACTCTTTATGGTTCCGTAAACATGGGGATAAATTGTATGTGGTCGTTTACACTGACCTTGCACCATCAGATTTTAACATAAATTATATGGAGGCAATTAAGCTGCACATGTTGTTTATGGCAGGTCTGTGAGCCTCAGACTGCAGACTCAGCCCAGAGCCCCCTGAACCTGCTGCTCCCACACATCCACCAGTCTGTGCACCCCGTCTTCAATTCTCTCCATCTCTCTCTACATTTCTCTCTCCATTTATCTCTTGCTCTCTCTCCCTCTCCTCCTCTCTCTCTCTTCTTCTCCCTCTCCATCTCTTCCCCTCTCTCTTCATCTAACTAATCTCTCTCTCCCTCTCCATCTCGCTCTCTGCCTCATCTCTGTCTGCCTCTCCTCTCTCTGCCTTTTCTCTCTACATCTCCATCACTCACCATATTTTCATCTCTCCTTTCTCCATCAATCTCTCTCCTTTCTCCATCCATCTCTCTCCTTTCTCCATCCATCTTTCTCCTTTCTCCACTCTCTCTCCAGCTCTCATCTCTATTTATCTTTCTCTCCTCTCTCTCTCTTTTTCTTTCTCTCCATCTCTCTCTGTCTAACTCTGTCCCTCGCCATTTCCCTCTCCATCTCTTCACTCTCTCCATCTCTCTCCGTCTCACTCTATACCTCTCCATCTCTCTCACTCTCTCCATCTCTTCATCTCTCTCACACTTTCCATTTCTCTCCATGTCACTCTGTTCCTCTCTATCTCCCTCTCCATCTCTCTGTGTCTCACTGTCCCTCTCCATCTCTCACTCTCCATCTCTTCATCTCTCTCCATCCCTCTTCATCTCCCTCTCCATCTCTCTCACTCTCGCCATCTCTGTCTCACTCTGTCCCTCTTCATCTCTCTGTCAATCTCTCTCTCTCCATCTCTCTCTGTCTCACTCTCTCTTTCCGTCTCCCTCTCCATCTCTCTCTGTCCCTATTCATCTCTCTCCATCTCCCTTTGTCCCTCTTCATCTCTCTCCATCTCTCTCTGTCTCACTCTGTCCCTCTTCATCTCTCTCCATCTCTCTCCGTCTCACGCTGTCCCTCTTCATCTCTCTCCATCTCCCTCTCCATCTCACTCTGTGCCTCTTCATCTCCCTCTCCATCTCTCTCACTCTCTCCCTCTCCATCTCTCTCACTCTCTCCATCTCCCTCTGTCTCACTCTGTCCCTCTCCATCTCTCTCTGTCTCACTCTGTCCCTCTTCATCTCTCTCTGTCTCACTCTGTCCCTCTTCATCTCTCCCTCCATCTCTCTCTGTCTCACTCTGTCCCTCTTCATCTCTCTCCATCTCCCTCTGTCTCACTCTGTCCATCTCCCTCTCCATCTCTCTCTGTCCCTCTTTATATCTCTCCATCTCCCTCTGTCTCACTCTGTCCCTCTTCATCTCTCTCCATCTCTCTCCATCTCCCTCTATCTCTCTCCCTCTCCATCTCTCTCTCCGTTTCTCCATCTCTTCATCATGAATTGCTGCAGAAACACTTTATCCGTGGATCTGTCCGTGGATTGGGGGGGAGACACTTTCAGAAGAAACTGGGCCGTGTTTGCATCAGTGAAGTTGAATCTATATTATGTAAAGAAGATGAATTTCTCTAAATTTCCAAGTCAGTGAAAATATTGACACAAAGCAGCCAGCGTGCATTGTGCTGCTGACAGCTGTCTCCCACTCTCCGCTCCCTAAAAGCTCTTTTGAGTGAAGAAAACCATGACAACAACAGTAAATACTCCCGGTCTCCTAATGGACGTCTGGTGATTTCAGCTGGGTAATAGATGTATTTGTGAACACGAGTGGATCTGTCATTTTAGTGCAGGGAAATGTGTCGGCCACATAACAGCGTGTTTTCATTTGTTTGCACATCTTCAGCGCTCGCAGTTGTAGTTGTTTGTTCGACTCCCGTGTGTGAGCAGGTGGATCTGTCCTCTGTGTGTTTGCATTATGTAAAGTGCACGGTTACATCACACAGGTTAAGTCACAAAATAAATGTTCGATTTGAGGATCCATTCACCGACAAATGCGAAATGCCATCCATCCATTGTCTTCCGCTTATCTGCTGCTGGGTCACAGGGGCAGCAGTCTAAACAGGGACTCCCAGATTTCCCTCAGCCCAGACACCTCCTCCAGCTCCTCCGGTGGGACCCCAAGGCGTTCCCAGGCCAGCAGAGAGACATAGTCCCTCCAGCGTGTCCTCGGTCTTCTCCCGGTGGGACATGCCTGCTAAATGTTTAAATATAAGTGGACAGGCTTGAACATGTCTTTCCAAAAAAGTGTCACTTTTTTTCATAGTTTGTCCAGGGGTGCAACTTATACTCAGATGTGACTTATATGTGAAATTATGAAAATATATAATTTCACATTTTTGTTATCGTCACACACCAGGATGACAGCCATCTTCCTCTGGAGCAGGTGGAGTTGTTCAGAAGTGACACCGAGGACGAAGAATTCAGTGGATTTAGTGATTTGGAGTGAGATCCAGAGAGTAAACTTGTTGCTTGTTTTTTTCTGCTTTAGTTTGTGATTAACTGTTAATATATGACATTAACAAACCAGACACTTGTTCAGTTCTGTCTGTGCTTCATGGATGAATGAATATTATTAAATGTGTTACATTAGCGTGTTGTACTGAGCCTTCAGTTCTTTCTGTGTTTTCATTATTATTAATAAATGCCTTTAATGTGTTACGTGTTGTACTGATATTCAGCCTGTTCTTCTCTGTTTTATTGTCAAATAAATTTAACTTGCTGTAAAGATTAAAATGTCTTTTCTTCATTATCATGCATTTTTTTCAAGTAAATGGTCCGACTAATACCAGTGACTTAGTGATTTTCTTAGAGTATTATATATTTATATATTTTTTTTTTTTCCAGCTGTTTTAGTTTATATTCGTTGGTAAAATGTTCCATTTGTTATATTCTGTCCTTTTTCCATCATGTTTTTCCATAATGTCCTTTTTCATAATGTCCTTTTCCATAATCTCCTTTTTCATAATGTCCTTTTTCACAGTGGCAGTAGTATGTACACTGATGTATGGGTTGCACTCTTGGCTTCAGGCGCTCTGGTTTCCCTCATTAACCCACAACATGCACCACAGCTACAATCCTCCAGATAAGATTCTGACTGTCCAGTTTAAGATCTGCAGATGGTCTCTCGGCAGGTTGCCCCAGTGGCACTGAAGCATGGAGAAATGCAGAGGACAAATGCTCCTGTGGACAATAGTGGCTCTTAACCATAAGAGCGGATATGCTTAATGAAATCATCTGTGACATAACTCTGTGTGTGGCCAAACACACACGTCAAAGCCTGAAGTCACCACATTTCAGACGCTAAGAAGAGCTGGGCCTGGTTAGTACTTGGACAGGAGACAAATGAATGTGTCCTTAGGCAACACATTTCATCAACATTGCCTGGTTTGAATGTGGCGTGTGTGGGTGCTGGCGGTGGTCACAGATTGGCAGCCTCACTTCCTTCAGTCTGCTCCAGGGCAGCTGTGGCTACAATAAAATCTTACCACCACTGACAGTGGAGTGAATGAATAATGCATGAAATTGTAAAGAAACTATAAGACTAAAGCATTATTATTATTATTACACTGATAGATATAGAATTGTGTTTCATAATAAAATGAACATGTATCATAATGGTGATTATTTATTGCACGTCATATTTCTTAAATATTACAGAGCTACAGTTTTATGGCCCTGTCCTTCGTCAGAAATGATCAACTGAAGAATATTGTGAAGTGTTGAATTCAGCCGCTGCTTATCAGTTCACCTCATTTCACCTCGACCTTAATCAATGCTGAATACAACTTTTGTCCACGGGCTAAAAACACACTTTAGATGAGGAAAGTCAAAATACATCAGCTAAAACCTCCTTTCCTTCCTTTCCTCTTTTATCAGCAAAGGAATAAAACCAATTACAGCATAAAAGGTATCTCAAATTTGAAAATTATGCTTTGTGAGTGACCTTGGTTCAGTGATAATAATCATATTGGTATTTTTTAGAGTAAGACTTCTTTTCTTCGCCAACTCCCCTGAGACTCAAACAGCTCTTTTACTCCAATGTCACTTGGGAAAAGTTTCTCTAAGCCTGATTTATTTTTCACTAAACTGTAAAGTCTTTCACATATAGGCCCGGCTCTATAAACTAGCTGCCTTTAAATTTGTGATAGAATTCCCCATGAAAAAATGATTTATTTATAATTCACCCTTCAACTTACGTCCATTCTGTAAAAGCAGGTCAGCGCAGAACCTTTTCTTCCTTCTTTGTTTGTGAAGGTTTTTGGAGATTATTATCACTTCAAGCATCACGCGGTGGAGAAGAGGGCTTTGTGGGCCATGGGACTACACACATCTGACAAAAGGATCCAAAGGTAAAAACAAACAAACAAACAGACCTCACAGCGTCCTTAGCTCATGCCAGCACAGAGCTGTGTTGGCAACAAAAGCCAAAAACAAATTGTACTGCTCACAGAATTTCCAGGTGATGCCAGGCTCAATGACAGCTCGCTAAACAGTGTATTCTTCAGAATGTTTTTCTTCTCCTGTCCACCCACACCCCAATTACCGCCTGTAAAATGCTTGTAAATATGGAAAAGAAGAAATATGGCATTCTCTTAATGACGTTGTATTGTATCACATTGCATTGGATTTACACAGCGCTTTTCAAAACACCTAAAGCTCTTTACAGCGTGTTATTCATTCACTCCATATATGGTGGTCACTAGTGTAGCCACAGCTGTCCTGGGACAAACTGACAGAAGCGAGGCTGCCGATCTGCACTATCAACCCCTGCAACCACCACCAATCCTCACGCACACACCTTATTTGAACTACATAGGCAAAGTGTCTCGCAAAACGGCACAACAACCGTTTCTACTAGAGCCACTGCCGCTCTACTGTTGCGCCTGGTATTCCCAATGGTGCCTGGTATTTTCAAGAAGTTTTCCATCCAAGTATTAACCAGGCCCGGCCTTGCTCAGCTTCTGACAGCAGTGCAAGAAGTACTCAATTTTGTTACTTAAGTAAGCAAAAGACGAAGTTTAAATCTGTCAACTGAACAAATCGTTGTAGGAGTGAAGACGTTTCGCTGCTCATCCAAACCACTTCTTCAGATTTAAACTTCGTCTTTTGCTGTGGATCAGACCTGGTCGACTGAAGGATTACACAGATTACTTAAGTAAAAGTGCAGTTTTTTCCCCTCCATTTTCTTCCTCGTATCTGGAGCCAGGTCGCAGGGTGCAGCAGTCTAAGCAGGGACTCCCAGACTTCCCTCACCCCAGACACATCCTTCAGCTCCTCTGGTGGGACATCAAGGTGTTCCCAGGACAGCTGAGAGACATAGTCCCTCCAGCGTGTCCTGGGTCTTCTTCAGGCCTCCTCCTTTTGGTCATGACCCAGAGCTCATGACCATACTGAGGGTAGAAAGTAGACTGACTGGTAAATCGAGAGCTTTGCATTTTAATTCGGCTCCTTTACCACAACAGCCGATACAGCCACAGGATTACTACAGAAGCTGCACTGATCCACCTGTCAATCTCACGCTCCATCCATCCCTCATTTGTGAACAAGACCCTGAGATACTTAAACTCCTCCACTTTACTTTTACTTTTCAGTCCTGCTCAAAAGTGTAGTGGAGTAGAAAATACAGATACTGCTCTTAAATGTAGTGAAGTAAACAGTACCCACTTCAAAATCTACTCAAGTAAAGTACAGATACCTAAAGTGTATAGTAACGTACAGCGCTTTAGTACTTTTACGTCGTTACATTGGCTCCTGAGCTCATGTGTCACTATTGTAGCTGATTCAGTGTAAGTCGTAGAGCTGCACAAACCACGACTCAGCCATTTTGAGGAAAATAATGTGACTTTAGTTGTTTTTCATTGGAACATTATTTTTACTTCACAAGACTTTGATTTCCATTATCTCGCATGCAAAGAATGTTTGTAGTGGATCAGTCGATACAAGTCAAATAAAAACTTATTTTGCTAATTCAGCTGCTTCGCTGCGAGGCCTGCACCTTGATGTATTTCACTGCTCTGGAAATGGCACAACTCCACATGATTCTGCTGAGGTGAGAAAATGTCCCACATCGATTTAGCTTCTCAAACCAAACAGGATTAAGCACTAGACAAATTATCAAAGAGCCTCTTTCTCTAAATGGCTCTATTTTGGTGTTGTAGAGATGTGTCTTTTCAAAATGTAAGAAAAGTGAATGTACTCAGCGCATAATTATGTCTTCTATTCATGAAAAAGCACTGCAATGTTTATCTACTGAGAGAACATGCAGCCTCATTAATTCATTGATTTAGAATTGTGTAGGCTCCAAGCACAAAATACACAAACCAGATGAAATGTTTTTGCTCCAGAGGTAGGAGGTATCGAGTTCTTTTAAGGGGAATGTTGACTGCAGTCTTTTGTGTCCAGGTCTCTAGTTTTAGCTTTATTTGTTTTCACGTGGTAAAAAATACAGGATAAGATGCTTTATGCAATAGAATGCAAAAGATGGTTAACAAAAACCCTCATGGGGGACTTAAAATGTGGTAAACTCCATATAAAATGCATAAGGCTCTAGTAACAGTGCAAACTTCATATTTGTAGCTTATGAGATACAAAATACAATACAAACAAAGTTACGGATCGAGCAGGAAATGGTAAATGGACATATTTATATAACGCTTTTCACCCACTCACACACATTTCATATACCAGTGTACGCAGACACTGGGGTGAAATGGGTTGCCCAACTGTCTAACCCACGAACAAAACTATGAATGAATGAATTAATCCGTTTTATTACCGTGTCTTGCATACAAAAAAAATGCCGAGCCCCATTACCTCATCGTTCCTGTTCCTGTTCATTTAAATGCTTTATGCAACTAATAAGCACATATATAACTGTCCTGCTTATAAGACAAAACTAAATACAATAAAATACAATAAGCCACACCAATACACTCATTGAAACAAACTCATCTGCCGCTTCTTCCAGGCTTTACAGAGAAATGATGACAACTTATACCATTACATCTTGTTGTCATCATTAGACCAGAACATATCAGGGCTTTGGGTGAAATAAAGGTTTTCTAAATTCATCGTTAAAATGGACAATACAACAAAAAATGAGCTTCACTTTCCACTTCTCCAACTCACATAAACCACAGTCTTTCTTGATTAGGGGCTTGAGAAAACCTCAGTGTTTCTGCGTCCAGGGGAAGGATCCCTGTCGCAGCTGTGCCTCAACGATCTGTGTTTCCTGCTCAAATTTGCTCTAACATAAAATTCAGTCTTAAACATATTTTTTATTTAAATATCTGTTTGCAACTTGAGTTTAGCCAAGATCCCATTCGGCCGCTGCTCTTCATAATTGGACACCAGTTTTGCTCTTGAATACAAACTCTGAATACAAAGTTGTGCTTCAGGAAAAACTCCACTCAAGAACTTTTTTGATACTCTATTATCAGGTAGATTAATAATTTGATTGAACAGTCGGATTCATCTGTGGGAGCTGGAGTCAAACCGCCAGCCTGTGAGTCCGTGGATCTGATCGCTCGACCAGTGATGTTTATGTCGAGAGTGGGATTTGAACCGCTTGAACTGAAATCCTGTCGCTTTGTCGTATGAAAAAGTGCAGTTATTCAGAAGTGGACATTTTAAAGTGTTTTTAAACATTGTGAAACCCCTGCGGAGACAAATTCACTGCTTCTCAAAGTGAACAATCCAACTGATCAATCCTCGCACTTACTGCTGCTTGGACAAAATAGTCGGAAAAACAGAATTTCATGTTTCCGTATGGGCGTCTTTGTTCCACTGAATGCAGGTGAGGTAAAGTTAGTGCCAAGTGAAGTGGATGTTCTGAATGTGAGAGTGGCTCCTGCGGTGACCCAGTGCTGCTCTCGTAATTGGTGCTGTGTGAAAGTCTCTTCAGTCCGGCTGCCTCTGGCTCACCGGGTTCACGGAGGCTGTGACAGAGGCCACTCCGTGTTGTACAGTGGAATTATTCTAGGAGAAAGCATCTGAACAGTTTCTTCTCATTTCAGCACAACAGAATGAGTCTCTGTCCTATGTAATGGCCTATGCAATGTCCTGGAAATGTCGCTTCAGTTGTATTAGATGTATTGTTGTACTTTTTGCATGCTGTTTTCAGTGTAACAGCAGTAGTACTCTAAGATGTGCTGAAGCAATTCTATCTTCTCACCAAAACAACTTTTTTGTATAAGAAGCTGTATTTAGTAATGTGCCCAAACCTTCTCAGTCCCCTTTTTTCTTCCTCCTCCTTGTCTTACATAGATTACTGCTGCATTTATTCATTCTGCACTTATCATTTTCAAAGTAAATTTTATTATAATTGATGTTTTTATTGGTTTGTGTCATGATTTTCATTCATTTTATACAGCGCTTTTCCAGCTTCGAGGTGGGTTAAGTGTCTTGCCCTTTACATCAAGGAACCACTTGCCTGTGGGTTCATAAATCATACACCAGTGTACAAGACACTGAGGGCGAGGTGGGTTAAAGTGTCTTTAAATCAGACACAAATTGCAGCATTTATCTGTGGGTTCTGGAAATGAACACTACCAAATAAGCTACTGTCGCCTTTTCTGTAAAGTACTTTAAATCAGTTAATAAATTGCCATGAAATGTGATGTTTTCTTGTGAGTTGCATCTCCAGTCTGTATGAAATGTGCCATATACATAAAGTCGTCATGCCCACACTGAATGTAGTCGCACCAAACTCGTATAAAGACGTCGGTTGGTGCGCTGTTTGCCATATCTGCCTGATGGAGCCCTGATGTGGTGTGACAGCAGCACGGCCCTGGGACATCATTAGTAGATATGGTGACATTTACTGAGGCCAGTGGTGTCAGGGGTCAACTCAAATGGATGTTAACAAGCCCTGGACAGCACATGGCTTCAGTCCAAGAGCTGGAGAGGACTACTGTTCTCAAATGGCCATGATTAGCTTTGCCTTCCCCAAAATAACTGAACAGAGGCAATTGGCTGGAAAGTTGTTGTTTTTTTTTAAAAGTTGGAAATTAAATAAAAAGTTCACACCATCGTTGGTAGGGTGGTCTGAGCGACTGACCGTCAGGTTGGTGGTGCGATTCCAGCTCTCACAAATGAATGGTGCCGGTGTGTCCTTAGGCAAGACACTTAACCCATCTCGTCCTCAGTGTCTGTGTTCACTGGAGTGTGAATGTTTGTGTGAGTGGGTGAGTGGTCCTTGATGTGAAGCGCTTTGAGCCTTGAAAGTGGAAAAGCACTGTTTATCCGGGCAAACTGTAAAACATTATGTCAGTATAAAAGCAGGTGAGCAAAATGTTGTATATTTATGGGTTTCAGACATACAATTCCTTCCTGATTTAAAGGACCTTTCCCCATTTGAAAGATTTTATTTAGATATTTTTCTTAGATTATTTTGTTATTTTATTATTTTATTTTATTTAAGATATTTTTAGATTATTTTGTTATTTTATTATTTTATGATATTTTTAGATTATTTCTTTATTTTATGATTTTATTATTTTATTTTTGATTATTTTAGATTTTAGAGATTTTTTTTAGATTATTTTGATTTGCTTAATTGCTATGACCACAGAGAATGGCTGATATAGCTTGAAACTCGTGAATTTAAATTTTTAAATAATTACTTTTGAAAATATAATACATTTAAAGGTGGGGGCATATTGTGGGTGGGGTCATTAAACAATCAATCATTTCTTTCATAGATTTCTTTCATACAGGGGGTTTATTTTTAAAAATCCCAGGGGGTTTCATGTGAGCGGCGTGACTTCTCCCAGTAACTTGTGCTATGTGCTGATCTACTGGACCCTCCACCAGAAAAGTTACTTTGTGCAGCTTTAGAATAACATATACCTCTGTCATGATGTGGTTATTTGTGATCAGACGTCATCACAACACATTAGATCCTATGTTTTGTGTGAATATACTGTACTGTACTTAAATAAAAATACTAGGTATCTGTACTTAAGTAAATTTTAAAGTGGATATTTACTTTTACTTCATTTCATTTGAGAGCAGGCATCTGTACTTTCCACTCCAATGCATTTTTTAAGTATTTTGTTTTATATTAATATTGTTTGAAACCTGCTGAAAAGGCTGAGGGTTTATTTTGAAGACATTTGTGCAGAAAGAGAAATATACAAATAAAAATTCTGCACAAATTTTTGTTAAAATCAGTATATTTGAAGCCTTATAAGAACTCAGTCTGCTCAAAATACTTTTTACTTTTTACTCTTTAAGTACAAGGGGTCATTTAATACTAGAGGTTTTTTCAGGTGATACTTTTTTTGCTCCATTATCTTTACTTTTACTTAAGCAACAAAACTACTTCCTTCTTCCGCCACCACTTCTCCTGCTTTTAACCCATTTCAGAGCCACAGTCACAAAGTGTTTTTTCAGATGGCCATCAGATCAAATACAGAATCCATCATCACTGAGGGAAAGGCACCATTTTCTACCATTTCAACTTGTTTCCAAAGGCTCCACGCACAGGAAGGCTCGGTCTGGTTTAGTCTTTAGCCGAGGAGGAGTCTTTGTCACCTGCCCATGCTCTCTGGTTCCTGTTCTAACTCTCCGCTTACCTCCTGGCAGAATAATGGCGTTGTGTAGACACTGCTGTTGACATTGGCAGCTGCATAGACATTTCTCATTATTCCGGGAGCACTGTTTGTCATCTCCTCTCCGGTCTGCACATAGGGCTCTTTTATGGGAGCGCTCATCGATTGGATTTGGGAAAGCTGCCGTCGCCTTTTTATCATGCTGCAGACTGGTGGTACAATTTAGTACATTGAATATCCTACCGACTATAGCTATAAGTCATTATTATTCACCTTATCCCGGAAGTTGCTGTGGCGCCGCCCTCATTGTCGAGCCTTATATTATTTTGCATGGGGATCTTGACACCAAATAAATTCGATACGGACTACAGAGCCATGTAAAAACCTCCAGAGGATCGGTGCATGATCATAGAACGCTTTACACAAATCAACCTACTCTAAATCATTTTTGAGTCGAAACTTTTCCATTGAAATGAATGGGATTCCCACTCAACCAGAAACGCCACCGCTAGGCCTGTCACGATAATAAATTTTGAAATACGATCTATTGCTCCAAATAAATATTGCGATAAACGTTAATTTTGCCACTGACTGAATTAAAATATAGCAAAATAAACCCAGTGAACCATTTTTAAATAGACATTATTTTTAAAAGGCATAAATTCCAACACAAAAATAGTAGAATGGTCCATTAATTAGCCATTGAAGAGACTTATTCAGCCCTCTGCAGCTGAAATCTTAACAAAAATAACAAAAATCTCTCCACTTTTGCAAAGAAAATGTGCCCACGATAAATATTGAGCCCAAAAATATAATCCTCCAACCTTCTATATATTAAAAATAAATACAGTAATTACGTGAAAGACCATTTTGGAGCATTTAGAGATCAAATGTGGGCGGGGTGGAATAAGGTAAATCACCTTCTTCTATACGAGCATGAGATGACCTCTTACTTGTCTTTATTGTAAAACGAGTTCACACAGCACAGTTTGAAGCAAACCTTTAACTTTTGAAAGTGACGCCAACTCTTTGTGTCTTTCTATACACAAAGTAAATCAAGAAAGTTCCCGAAATGCTTCACAGAGTGTCTTATAAATCTAATATCACTTGAAACCTCGTTAAGGCTGCATCACGTTATGGGGACAGATGGATGCCTTCATCAGGTGTATTAGATAGATTAGTCATTATGCGCTCATCTAGATGTTTAAAACAATCTGTGAAATGGATCGAATTAACTTGACACTATGAGAAAGTGTTGGAAAAATGCAATTGTCATACAGCATTAAACTTCTGTAGTTTCTTTAAAATTACAAATATAAAACTAGACTGAAAACCTCCCTCTTATCCTGTCTGGCTAGTATTAAATGCCAGGGAGATCTTGGTGTTTTATTCTTTTCCTATGCATTATTTAATCTTTATATCCATTTTTTGTTGACTTTTATGTGAAGCGCTTTGATCAGCTGAAGTTGTTTTTGAACCTGCTTTTTAAATAAACCTGAACTGAACAGAACCTTGTGGCATAAGCTGAAATAAAAGCGTGTTGTCTTGTTTTCGAGGACCCCCGCACAAACTTATTTTATTCGTTTCTAACAACTATCATATACAAATAAGCAGGGGCAGCGCTGGACAGTTTTGGTTGGAGGAGCTCAGGGGGTGCAGTTCAATAAGTTTTCAATGAGGCTGAACGTTTAACATGTTAATTTAAATCCTCCTGCCATGTTTGAGCCGCTATTTTAAACAAGTTTAGATGTAGTTAGCCACTGTAGTGTTTTATAAAACCCAATATAGAATTATTTTATGTCTATTGTGGTGTCATTTTGTACATTTTGTGGTTGCCATTTGAACATTTTTTTAGTCAGGATTGAATGTGCTATAAAAATTGGGCAAAAATCTTTACCATGAGGGTGCTAGACTATTCTAGGGGAGGCTTAGTGCCCCTTCATGCCCCCCCACGGTGCTGCCCCTGCAAATATGTCATGTAACTCATGGATGAAGTATTGGTTTATGCATCAGAGGCTCTTTTCTGACACAGACTTGTTTATGGGCAGCCTTCAGATTGGCAGAGTTCATAGAGGCTTGCAGCTGGAGCTGGATTAGAGAAAAACCAAGCGCAAATACCATGTTTTCCATCAACAAATCACAGTATTGTCTCCCAGTAATATCCTCCCCTCTTTCCTCTGAGCTCACCCCAGGCGATCTCTCTGACCCCTCAGTTGTCAAGGGATGATTTAATATTGTTTGTCTCCAGCGGTGCCCCAGACCTCATGTCAATTGGTCTTTTGTCTCAGTTATGTCTCGCATATTTGGATATTCTAGCCATACCAAAACAAAACAGAACAAAACAAAGACAAAATGGTGGTAGTTGCCGCATAGCAATCACTTGCTAATATGCCAGGGCCTTTACAACCTCGGCAAGCTGTATTTTTTCTCCCACTGTCCCAGTTGTCATCAAAATTCAGTTCAAACTGTTTAATTTGTGAGTTTCAAGTTATGGTAACCGTCCTCTGTGGCCATAGCAATTAACCAACTCAAATCAAATGGGGAAAGGTCCTCACAAAGTCCTTCAAATCAGGAAGGAGTTATGTAAGAGTTTGTCCTGCCGATCGGGTGCACACTTGACCCTACTCACAGTATGCATGCTGGGTGGCTAAAATTTGGGTGGGGAGGAATACGGCTCATATGGTTCATTTACATAAACTATGATAGAAAAGAATACCATAATGTAGACCCCTAATTTCAATACAGCAGTTATGATTATGTACTGGTGAAAGAACAGAATGCAACATTATTCAAGCAGGAGTTATTTATAAAGAGAAAACTGTTGGATCATAGACTTTAAAAGATACAAATAGCAGGAGATGCACCCGAGGCTAAAATGGGATAAATTTGCACCAATCTTGCCTTTTCTTTTCCGATTTCAATGTCCATACTTTGGCTTTAAGCATCTGCCAATATCAACCGATACCAGTGCAGAGATTGAAAACATCATTTATTTCCTTTAAACACTCAAAGATGTTTTTGTAACTGTTATTTATCGTTTACAGTAACTGCAGAACAACTTACACATACACGGTTAATACTCTGAGACATTTTGCAGCAACATTGCCCAGTAAATCATCTTATTACAGCATTTTACAGACCAAAATGAGACATTAGCTGAACCGATTCTTGGACGCCAATATCTGATCCACTAAAATTTTCATTGTTGGCTCCGATATCCAGTACTAGTATCATATCAGTGCATCTCTAGGATAAAGCACTACTAAACTGTACATTGCGTTTTAGTAACATTCTCTACTATTCACACTCGCCTGGCCTGTGACTTCACACGCCTCTGCTCTGATTTGAGGGTCAGTCAGACACTACGGAGGTGGACTTTTGGAGTTTGGGTGTCTAGTCCCACTTTAATCACTGGTGATAATGCTCATAAGCTCTTTGTAATTGTATTCTAATGGTACAGTTATTTGTGGTTGAGCTGTGGTTTCATTGGCTGCCAGCCTTATGTAATAAAATCAAATGGGATGAGATAAATGTTAATTACCGCTGGGTCATTTGTCAGTTCTGTTTGTTGACAAAGTATTTATTCAGCATCCACAGTCTGCGCAGTTTATCTTTTTTTGTACGTCATAGTTACAATATAAGAGACCCTGAAGAAAAGCTCTCCAATAGAGATCATAAACAAACCTGACTGGAATCCACTGTGCTCTGCAATTTCACACACTTTGAGTTTAAAGAGGGCAATCGTCTGCCACAGGTGGAACAAAGAATGCACATAACAATGACAGTAATAACAGTCAGCTCAGTTCTGAAACAGGAAATCATTTCAAAGCTGCCATTTTGTACTCCCCCTCCTCCACTCTATTACATAACCTCTCGTAGTCAGAAATGAGCAGCAGTAGCAGTAGTAGAGAGGTCAGATCCACCGACCCACAGGTTGGCGGTGCGACCCCAGCTCCCACAGATGACTGCTGTTATATATACTTCACCCCCAGTGTCTGTGTACACTGGTGTATGAATGTGTGTGTGAATGGGTGAGTGGCTCCTTGCTGTAAATCCCTTTTAGTTTCGAAAGCGCTATATAAAAATGTGACTATGTGGCCAAACGTATAGGTTCTTGCATTAGTTTGTATTTCGGTTTTCTTTCAATTACGTGGGAGTATATCAGAATTGCAAAACTTGAAAGAAAAATAGGTTTTTTATCAAAATCCCTCAGCCCCAGCTCGACGTATAGGTTGTATATCATCAACATCTGCACATATATATCTAGCTGGGAAAAACTCATATTATTTGTAAATGTGCACACTTACCTGAAAAAGTATTTTGAACAGTTCATAACCGTGAGTGCCTCCTGATTATCAAAATACTCTTGATATCACGTCTTCACCCAGTGGATCTTCCTCACTCCTGGGAGACGTGCATGTGAGATTTAAATTGGCTCTACTTTCAATCAGAGGGACAATCAGACTAACCATTTCCGACGTCATGTGAAGTCTGTGAGATTTTGCTAAGTCGTGTCAATAAATCCTTTGCTGCTCATCCAAGCCGCTTCTTCAGTTCTGGTCAGATCACTGCTGGACACTGCCTTATATCTGTCTGAAGGGAGGGGCCAAACACTCTGGAACTGTAAACATCTATTGTCGCCAGTTTCAGCTGAAACTACCCTATTCAACCCTTAACGACCCTGCTGTTACTCCCATTGTTCTAGGTCTGAGGTTGGAGTTATAGATCTGTGTGTCTGTGTATCTGTGCGTCGATGCTAAATTCGGAGCCTAGTAAATATTTAAATAACGCCACTGACTGAAATAATCTAAAAATAATTGGGTCGTCCTTACAACGAATAAAATTTTGTTATGTTACATTTACCGTTTTAATCGAAGTTAGCATTAGCACTGACACACAAAATGTACCTTTATAAACACAGTGTTCTCTGGTGAAAGTTTCCTCTCATTTGTAAAGTCTTTAACATGTCGTCAGTCACCCGTCCGTCTGATCCGTCAGGATTTATGAGATTTTAGTGCCACTCTGCAAAAACCTATTAGACTTTACATTATTTGCACCGGAAATGGTCACACTGACTGTCCCTCTGATTGGAACGAGCCTTTGTGCACAGAGCCAGTTGGTGACAGTAAAATGTGGTAAATGCTTGTCTATCTTTTACAGCCCTGCAACAAACTACCCGTCTTATCTTATTATCATAGGGGCTCTGGGGTTTTGGTAATAATTACGGGGCATTAAAAAGACTTCCTCCCACCAAAATTTGCTTTAACTGTTATGCACATAAATCCACCTGAAGCGAGCGCATAAACTTTTATTTGAATTAATGTTCTAAATGGGATATTTGGCGTTTCCAACTCCTCTTACCTCAAAATGCACATTAAATTAACAACGGTGATGAAAACATACTTATTGTTGGACCATCTATTGGTTTACTGTTGCATTAAGCTAGTTTTGATTCAACTCTTTGAACTCTGCTTTTCTGTCGTTTGCGTTCGGTGTCGTTTGCAGTTGAAGACATTAAATGGAGCTTCAAAGGCGTTCTATACCGTGCAGGGTCTTCTATTTCACATCTCTGCCTAGACATAAATTAAACTAGCTTCACATCTCGCCTAGTTATTACTTCCAACCCAGCTGAGACCACATTTTCCGCGTGTTTATTATTTCTTCTCATATTAGAGCAGGTTTAATGACATTCTGATCTGAGGAGCACAGTGCAAATGCGAAATATCCCTGTGTGTGTGCATGTGTGTGTGTGTGTGTGTGTGCCTTAGGTCCTGTGGGTGGAGCAGTCGTGAAGATCTGAAAGGAGAGGGACCCGGTGGTATCTGGTATTTGCGCTCTCCTGATCTCAGAGTCAATCTTATTAGTGAGTGTGTAAATATAGCACACAGGGGTTAGTTCTGAAGTGGTGTGGTTCTTTAGGCCTATATGCCAGATCATAGTCTAATTTCCTTCTGCAGACGCACTGGCAGGTTGATGTTACAGATGTATACAGACACAGAAGTACACTTAAGACAGCACAGAGTATTTCTCAGTTTGGTTTGTTGAACAGTGGACTACGCCTTTCCCGACCTGCCAGTCCCTTCTACATTCTGTTTGAATTCAAAAGGGTTTTTCTTCCCCTTTTTTACGTGTAAGCGGCCATGTTTGTTTTGACACCTGTCAATCACGCCCAGCTCAAATCGAGGAGACAGGACGTGGTTGCAGACTCAGACGTATTAAGTTTTTTTTAAAGCATGTGGTTCTGGCTGGCCTGCAAAGAATTCACCAATGAAGACCTATTGTGCTTGTGTCGGCTATATACTTGTAATTTATGGCACCTGTGGGTCATTATGTTATAATTTGGACATTTTAAATCAGAATATTCATCTATAATGACTTAATAAAAGAAACATTCTCACTTACTTAAGCTTATGAAAACTGAGGTGCCCAATGCAAGCTGACATCGCTGTAAACGTCACCACAACAAAGAGTCGTCACCTCCGATGGACAGCTGCAGATCACACCAGCCAGTAGCAGATTTGACCAAAATGACTACACACCCTGGCAAATGCTGCATATCACTGATTAAATAAAACTGGGAGAATGAAGTACAACAAGTACAGAGCAGTGACCATATGCTGGTGGTAAAAATAAGCGATTAAAGATTGCTCAAACATGCACAAATCATTCCAAAAACAAATTTTGGTGTCAAAATGGGGAGGACAAACAACTATAACATGGTCAAAAGCTCTAAAAAAAAAAGTTGATTTTCCAGAATAGGTCTGCTTTTAAATGTATCTTTACAATAATTATTTTTGATCAGACGCCACAGTGTTTAAGCCCTGCCAGAGTTAGTCCGACATATTCTGGCTCCTTTGCTTTTCCCCTTTTCAAATGACTTCAGGTAGATTAACGACAACAGTGTTTATCCTCAACAAAACAGCCAGCGAGGAGCCACAGTGAAACCATACCTGCCATTGTACTCAGAGAAATAGCTGTCTAAGCAATTATCTCCCCAAAACAAGTAATATCTGTCCCGCATTAGCTTAGCATCCAGACACACTCCTCCCTGACGTTCAGCTCTGGCCCCCTGCTTTGAGCACTTCCATGAGACTGTGTGCAGTGCTCTGTGGGCTGTAATAGTCTTTCTCCTCACCGCTGCACTGTTACGTCTTTTAGAAGTAAATGATCGTGCCAAGATTCCAGTGTGCTTTTGCTTTTCCTGAGTGTGGTGGAGCTGCAGTTGGTTATGCTCGCGCTGCATGCATGATGGGACATTCAAATGGAATCTAGACTGTTTACAGACCACCTGGTGTCTTTCTCACCAGGCTTAGTTATTTATGCCCCTTCAGGCTGGATTTGGTGTTTTGAAAGAGAAAATATTTTTGTCAGTGGGTAAAGTTTCTGGATAAACAGAAAACCAAGAGCTAGAATGAAAACCGTGTCCATGTTTGTGTGTGCAGACAGTTTGACCCATCACACCAGGGCCTGAACCCCAAAGTGGACGGGCACAGAGCTACAGGCGAGGTGCGTTCTTGTTTGTCTCCATGGAGATGCTAATGCTTGCCCGGAATGTTCTGCAGTGTAATTTTAAACGTGGGAGGCAACGAGGTGATGCCGCAGGTTAATTTTGTGGAGAGGGGACACCGCTCCCAGCAAGAATGCATCTTTGTTAAGGTATTTTTGAGGAATAAAAAAACACCTGATGAGTAAATGCAGGATAGATATGTTTCCAAACAGAGCAATAACTTATCCATGGAAACCAGCATGGAGCATGACCCTCACCAGAAAAGTTACATAGTGCACATTGTTTTAATTGTTCTAATGTTTCCTCATCACAAACAGACCTGGAGTTGTGTTTTGTTTCATTCTCACATGTTTATCACACAAACACACCAGTATATTTAGTCTGAGTCTTCTCCCAAATGGAAAACACTCTGTTCCACCTTGTGATGTCATTTGGTAATGCAGAAAGTTCTCCATTGTGTTTTAACATCTGTTACGACCCAGCTCATGTGGGGACAGGGAAGTAACAAAAGAAAACCAAGACGAAAAATAGTAAATTAAGAAGTAATTTAATTAACAGGGATGATAAGGGTAAACTGAACAAAAGGGGAGTAAAATATATTGAAACAGATGGTACATTGCAAGGTTTTAACCAAAAACAAAGGTTAACAAAATTTAAGTAAGACACAAATTTTACAGTAACAACACAAAATCTTGACAAACAAACCAGAGTCAGTACTGACAGCAAAATGCCTCAGAAACAGAGTAACTAACCCTGCAGTGACTTGACTAAAAGAGAGACACACGAAATGGCAGACTGTCCACACACAGCCCAGCAGCCCTGAGCAGGTGTCTCAAATCTTCTTAAATTGGTGGGAGGCAGCTGAAGGTGGGCCCCAAGATTGGCCAAGCTGGAAAACAGTCCTCCAATCACAGCCAAGAATCCCAACAGCCATGATTATGGGGAAAGTGGGCAGACTCAGGGACACACAGACAAACATAGTGGACAAATATAGCGAACGAAAAGAAGTTAAGGCCTTAAACGCAGTAACATCTTCACTAGATTCATTTGAAAACTACCACTACATGACATTACAAGGTGGACTGGAGCATTTTGAGCTTCGGAGATGTAGACAGACTAATAATAAAGTGTCACTCAAACATGTGAATGAAACAAAATTCACCTCTGGGTATGTTTTTGATGAGGTAACATTTTAACATGGCTCACAACAAGCTCACAAGAGTCCATTTTGTGTGATATAGGACCTTTAATGTTTTCTCTCACAATGTCTCTGTAAACCTTCAGTCGTCCAGGTCTAATCTAGAGCAAAAGATGAAGCTTAAATCTGTCAAATGGACAAATCGTTGTAGGAGTGAAGACGTTTTGCTGCTCTCTCGGAAAAAAACAAAAAAAAACAAACTTTCAAACCTTGAAATTTCGTTTTCAGTTTGAAATGAACTGACAGCGTGAACTCAAAATTAAAATACATCCCCTTTTTATGTCCCTTCCATGACCCTGAGGCAGGATTTTAATGACTGAGACAGAGAGCATATGAGTGGACAATGAACACTGCTCTTTGACGATTTGCTTTAAATTGATCTCTCAAACTTGGCTTCGCTTCAGTAAGAAATTTGACTTTCAAATACAGTTCTGTGTTCATTATGGTCTTTCATCATATTCCTGGAGGGCAAAGATATTTTTATATGTTCTGTTAACCACTGATAATAGTTGAACTGTGCTGCTCGAATGCTTTGCTTGACATACATCTGTAATTTAGTTGACTGCGGCAGTAGCCCAGTTGCAGTGTTTGTCCACTGATCCGAAGGTTGGAGGTTCAAATCCCCCTCTCGACATGAATATCATTGGTAGAGCAGTCACATGCACTGGACCACAGGTTAGCGGGTGTGATTCCTCTCATAGATGACTGCTGTCTTTGTGTTCTTGGGCAAGACACTTTACCCAACCTAACCCCCAGTGTCTGCGTACCCTGGTGTATGAATGTGTGTGTGAATGTGCGAGTGGTCCCTTGATGTGAAGTGCTTTGAGTGTCTTGAAGGTGGAAAAGCATTTGCCATTTATAATAAAATTGTGGGGGAAAAAATCACCAAAATTCACTTGGCCTCTTGTTTAATTGGGAGTGAAAATATCTGTCACTGGAGTCATTTATTTTTAGGGTATGGTTCATTAAACACCCTCTTTTTGTTTTGTTTTTTTGTGCACAAAGTAGGTCGCATGAAACGAGGAGGAAACGGCTTTGTACTTTCTATACATCTCCAGAGATCATTAGAAGAATCGCACAGACCAGACACTTTTATATTTATGTGCACCGGTCCACTCCACATTCTTTTCTTGCCATCAGTGATTTGTTTATTTCTCGAAGGCCAAGTCTGCTTTGTCAGAGAGTTTCACTTTGGTCCCTTTGTTCAATCCCTGCAGTATATAAACTTCCTCATCAAATCTCTCTTTTTTTCTCTAAAGCCCTATAGTGTCTGCACATTTTGTACACAGTTTGTTGCTTTAGTTAGAAACACCAAACAATTGCAACAAATAGCAACTGCAGATTGCTCTTCCAAGCCATGTCTCTATGGTGGAAGTAGCATTGTTCCACTTTGTCCCTGTCCAAAATGATGCATCCATTTCCAGCATTTTTATTTTGGAAAGTGGTTGGCATCAGCAGCTTTTTGAACACAAGCTTTGTTTCGAGTCCTTGGTGTGAAGCGGGGCAGAGCGACCCAAAGCCCTCTCTGTCAGAGCAAAGAAGATCCCACTCTGTCCCAGTGATAGAACAGACCTCTATGTGGCCGGATTACTCTTGGCTTCCAGTGTGAGGAGTGCCGCAACAGCAAATCAAGTTCAAAAATCATATTGTCTGAGCGCACCAAACAAATGATAGACGAGAAGAAGAGGAAAATACATGCTTTCAGACCAGTACTGGTGCACAACATACACTCATAGCAGTAGCAGAGAGTTGGAGGTGTCCATTTGGTACCACATCATGACAACTACCCTGTTTACAGTCTTAATAAAACATGAAAAGAGACTTGACTCATAATGAACAAAGGGTTTATTAATAATGATTTGACGTGGTTCAAAGTTATTCCTCACTTACCTTATGTATTCTGAGCATCTTTACTATTCACTGTGATTAGTTTGCAAGCACAACTTTCAGAGACCAGAACGGAGTTTTACCATCATTAAAACAACTAGCATGCTAACACACATTTCCTGATTATCAGACAATGAAATGTGATGAAGAGACAGTACACAGCGACTTATTTTGACTTTAAGAGCTGCTTATGCGATATATCTGTGCTGGGACAAGAGACGCTGGGTACAGGCCCTTCATGGGGTGGGGTTACGAGCAGGGCCGGCCCTAGCTTTCAGGGGGGCCTAAGCTGAATTTGTCTCTGGGGCCCCCTGAAAGCGGATGCCTCCTGGTTCAACTATTGGTGATTCACATTTGATGCATTATGACTCTGCTCTCATCACCTTGACCAGTTGTATTTGTGTTTATATGACCAACATCAGACTGAAAACAACCAGAAAGTTACAACTACCACAGTCACAAGAACAGAACAAACATTTAAGGGGGGGTCAAGATTTTTTAAATTCTAGACATTTTTTTTTTTTTTCTGGTGGATTTTAATGTGTTCCAGTGGGGAACAGTGGGCTTAAATTTATATAATAAAGGTCCTTGCCCGGTGTAAACACATAGCTGCCCTCACCTCTGCCCGACTCAAAAACAAATGTAGCAGCAGCAGATATTTTGCTACTACAAATATATCTAATCCAATCCAACTTTTTTCTAATGCACTTTAAAAACAACAGAGTTGACCAGAGTTCAGTACACAACAGTCATTTTAAAAACACAGATATATGACAGACAAATACAACTAAATAACTACAAACTACACTATTTAAAACAACATATCAATAAAAAGCTAAAGAGAAAAAGTGTGTTTTAAGAGCTGAATATAAAAAAAATGCAATTGTTTTAGAGAGATATTCAGGCTGCTGTAAACACGCCCTGTGCCCAATAAAATTGATATATTAAATTATTTTCAATATAAATGTATGGGCTCTTGGGGACCCTGAGGTTAGGGTTAGTCTGCTTATAGGCTGGGCCGGCCCTGGTTACCAGTTAAGTTTTAGGTATTAATTACTAAGTCATGAGAAGGTCTTTCTTCATGTTCATTATGGCTAATTCAGGTGTCGATATTATATGTAAGTGTTCTCATCCATTTTGTCAAACTTGTTTATTAGTGGTTTTGTGATCAATATGATTAAACACATGGCCTCCTCTCGTGCTGAAGACTGGCGAAGGCTAAATTTGAAGACTAGTCACGAGAAATCCATTTGTGCTCTATTAAGGGAGGCTGTTTATTTTTTCATCTTTCCCTGTTTTCCACTAGCACTTATTTTCATGTTTGTCATGCAGCCTAAGATGGGTGTTGTGCATGAGCAGGGTGCGAAGGACAGACCAGATTGATTTCAGATAATCTTTTGTAGAGGCCTGAAAGAAGGAAGCAGACGAAACCATTCCTCATACATCCACTAGACATAATAGAGAGGAGTGATGGCAACGTGTCACTTTCAAAACCCTCAGAAGATTTTGGGATGTCATTAAAATGGAAACTGGAGGTTATGAATGGCTTTGAAAAAAAATGGCGAAATAGGCAGCGTGATTCCATAGTTTTTGTTGGTGCACAAAATATCAATCTAACTTGCCTGGGACCAGTGTTGAAGAAATGTGCATTCTGGGTCCCAAAAGGGTTAGGTAACAATCTAACTGCAAATGCAATACAAATTCACATTGTGCACTTTCGATCCATTGCTATGACAGAGTCTAGTACCTAACTAGATAACCCCAGATAACCTCTGACTATTTCATTATTTCTGCTGCTAAACCAAAGACCAAAACACCTTTACTTTGATATTTGTACTTTCTCCCACAATCAGAGCTTTCTTTGTGAGTTTTTTCAAGTTTGTTTGCTGTGCGTCCTGGCGGAGGTCTCGCTTCAATCCGTTTCAACAAATGAAACTTTACTGCTGAGGTTAATGCCCACTTGGACTTGAAAATTGGGATTGTTCAGGCAGACCTAATAGACATCCAGCAAACACTGGGTTTGATCACTGGGGAAATCACAGAGCTACAACGAGTAAGTACAAATGAGGACAGCAACCAGCTGAAACGGGTGTGCGCACTGCTGAAAGAGACAGCTTACCTGAAGGACAAAATGGAGGGTCTCGAAAACAAGCAGAAGATCCAATCTTCACTTCATCAATGTAAAGGAGACAGAAGAAGGGGGAGACATGGTCGCCTTCATGAGTCAGTTGATTCTCACAGTCAGTGCCAGTGGTGGAGAGGGGGCACCACACTCAGACATTCAGCAGCAGCTCATCCGGACCCGGCGGCCCTCTGAGACCTATCCTGGTAATGGTGAAGATCTTGAATTGACCAGGGAGAAGAGAATCTGAAACTTCACATTTATTTACCAAACATTTACCGAACTTCAGTCTTGGGCTCGTCAAAAAGTGCTGTGAATTTGATGCCCTCAAGAAAAAGCTCTGTGTCGCTGACATCAATTACTCTCTGCAATATCCCCACACACTGAAAGTAATCTTGGAATGGAAGCCAAAACTATTCTGCTGCGCCAAAAAAGTCAATGTGTTCTTTCGAGACATCCCGGATCAAGGACGGTAAGTGAGCCTCTCCCTCGAGTGTGCTGCTGTTTTTGTCTATGACTGTTGACTTCTAAAAAAGTGGAAAATCTAAGTTATGTTTTTGATATTTAATTTGCTATGTTTATTTGGATCAATGTGGCAAGAGAACTGAGAAGTGTTTGTCATGAAGTGGTGGCCATAAACACCATAAACTGTGGCAGGAGTTGGCCGGCACAATAAGAAAATGACAGTGATCTGAAACATGGAAGAACTGAAAGACTCTATACATTAGATTAAGATGTTTTTGCTTTACAATAAAATAAAGCCATGTATAAATTATGTTAATCCTTAAAAGAGAGTGTGTGTTCCAATATATAGGACGCAAATATGCAGCAATAAATAATTCTTAAAAGGATATTACAGTAGTCAGAGACCTCACCTTTTTTTTTATTTTTAAAGGTCCTATATTACGTGAAATTGGCTCTTGTGAACTTTAAGCCATGTTAGAACATTGTTACCTCCTCAAAAAACATATCTGGAGTTGTGTTTTGTTTCATTCACACATGTTTGAGTAACACTTTATTATTATTAGTCTGTTTACATCTCCAAAGCTTAAAATGCTCTGTTCCACCTTGTGACGCCATGAAGTGGTAGTGATTTTCAGGTTAACATGTACCTTTTACCTTTACTTCAGTAGAGATTGAAAATTCCAGGGCTGAAATCATTCAGTTGATTCTAGTGAAGGTGTGTGGAGTTTAAAAACATAGTGGAGCACTTCCTGTATCACCACATAATGACATCACAAGGTGGAACAGAGTGTTTTTGTTTTGAGAGAGAGAAATAAAACACAACTCCAGGTCTGTTTGTGATGAGGAAATAACATAATATTTCTATTTCTTTACTTGCAGTGTGTGTGTGTGTGTGGTGTGTGTGTGTGTGTGTGTGTGTGTGTGTGTGTGTGTGTGTGTGTGTGTGTGTGTGCTGGCGTGTGGGTTGTGCTGGCGTGTGGCTGTGCTGGTGTGTGGCTGTGCGGTTGTGCTGGTGTGCGGTTGTGCTGGTGTGAGGTTGTGCGGTTGTGCTGGTGTGCGGTTGTGCTGTGTGTGTGCGGTTGTGCTGGTGTGCGGTTGTGCTGGTGTGCGGTTGTGCTGGTGTGCGGTTGTGCTGGTCCAGTGTGCGGTTGTGCTGTGTGTGTGGCTGTGTGGTGTGTGCTGGTGTGCGGTTGTGCTGGTGGTGTGTGGTTGTGTGGTGTGTGTGGCTGTGTCGCTGTGCTGTGTGTGTGGTTGTGCTGATGTATGGTTGTGCTGGTGTGTGGCTGTGTCGTTGTGCTGGTGTGTGGCTGTGTCGTTGTGCTGGGTGTGTGGTTGTGCTGGTGTGTGTGGCTGTGTGGTTGTGCTGGTGTGTGGCTGTGTGGTTGTGCTGGTGTAGGTTGTGCTGGTGTGTGGCTGTGCTGGTGTGTGGCTGTGCTGGTGTGTGGCTGGCTGGCTGTGCACGGTGTGTGGTTGTGCTGGTGTGTGGTTGTGCTGGTGGTTATGGTGTATGCTGTGTGTGTGGTTGTGCTGGTGTGTGGTTGTGCTGGTGTGTGGTTGTGCTGGTGTGTGGTTGTGCTGGTGTGTGGCTGTGCTGGTGTGTGGTTGTGCTGGTGTGTGGTTGTGATGGTGTGCGGCTGTGCTGGTGACTGACTGTGTATGAAGTAAGTACTTGCGTGTTTGTGTGTAATGTACTTTTGTGTTTGCATGTAATCCCCACTCTCTCTGACGACATTCCTCTTTCCCTTTTCATGTTTCATGTTTCATGAATTATGTAAAGTTTTGATGGTGAAAATTCCTCCACATGTTACGATGAAGACTTGAGCACAAACTTTCATGACTTAGAACTAGAGGTGATTTACTCAGAATATATTGATTACAAACCCCAAAATAACATGAATGAAATTGATCCAAATAGTAACATTCTTCAAAGTTTAAGCGATAATTGTTTATATTTCACGGATTTCGCATTTAATGAAAATTTTATACTAGACCAAAAAATATCTCTGGTTCATTTTAATAGCAGGAGTTTATGCTGCAGTTCTGAGTGCAAAAAAGATGATCTGAATCAATTCAAATCACCCTGTAGCGTAACTGCATTCTCCGACACATGAATAAATGAGGATAAAGGTACTGAGTTTAATTTGAAGGGTTGTGAAATGTTTTCTTCTAATAGATCGCAGAAGAGAGGAGGAGGTGTGGCTTTATATATTGATGGAAACATATTATAGAAAGTATGTCTCTGGCAGTGGATGACAAAGGTAACTGAAAGCAGAGAGAATGGGTGTAAAAGTGATGTAATAATAAGACTACAAAAGGTGTGATAATACTGTATGTGGAGACTATAATACTGATTTATTACATGCAAAAAAAACCACAAATTTACAGAGGAATTTATCAATAAAATGTATGCAGTGCTACCTTGATAGATAATATATTCAGTAATATTTTGGGCAGTAACCATAATTGGTCTATTATTAAATAACACCAATGATCATTTGTTTGGTGTATGACGTTTATATTTAAAGAGTCTGATGTAAACAGCCCACAACTCCTTCCTAGACATATTTCTTTCCCTTACGATAAGAAGAGCCTTATTAAAAAGTGCAGGATAAAAGATGGCACAAAAACTCCATGGATAACAAACGGGCTGTTA
Organism: Periophthalmus modestus; assembly: GCA_019594935.1. Taxonomy (NCBI): domain Eukaryota; kingdom Metazoa; phylum Chordata; class Actinopteri; order Gobiiformes; family Gobiidae; genus Periophthalmus; species Periophthalmus modestus. Next base: position 31,488,507 of record JAIEZT010001390.1, read on the forward strand.
AACTCATGCATCAAGAAAAAGCAGTTTCTTCAGTAGAGAACTAAAGAGGCTGAATTAAGGTATAAAACACACAAAAACAAATTAACCAGTATAAAGAGAGAAAGTGGGAAAGAGTATTACTGGTACACTAAACTGCAAAATGTAAAAATTCCTGGAACCGTACTGAATACTGTCTTTCTCCATGGTCCTAGTGGCCCATGTAAGTATTTAGTTGAGAATAACATAACTAAAATAACTACTAAGGGACAAAAAGAAAATTGCAGATGGTTTTAATGATTTTTTTGGTCAATGTTGGACCGAAAAAAAAAAAAATCTTACAGTGAGTTTTACTGTTGTAATTTTATTTAAATAATAATGATGTTCGCATTGGTGGCATTGGTGGCATGTTTGCATTGGTGGCATTGGTGGCATTGGTGGCGTTGGTGCTGTTGTTTGCGTTTTTGGCGTTGTTGGCGTTGGTGGAGTGGGGTTGGTGGGGTTGGTGCCGTTGTTGGCGTTGGTGCTGTTGTTTGCGTTTTTGGCGATGGTGGTGATGGTGGCAACGATGGAGTTGCTGGTGTTGGTGCTGTTGTTGCCGTTGGTGTTGGTGGCGTTGGTGGCATCAGCGGCCAAGTTTACATATTCAAGTTAAAGATTAATCAAGCCATCAGTGAAAGAACTCTTTGACTGCACGAGGAGGTGGCCTGATAGTGAGTTTCTTGGAAATTTAATGGAAGTAAATCCTAATTCTATGTTTCTCACCCCTACCGATGAGAAGGAATCTTTGGATATGAAAAAAAAAAAAAACAGAAGAAAATGGAACAAGAAAACATCACAGGACACACTGACATAGACATGAGAACTAAATAAGAATAAAAATAGCCAAAGTTATCCCATTATTCAGATCAGGAGATAAACACTGTTTCACCAGTTACCGGCTGGTCTCCTTCCTGCCTCAGTTTTCCATAATACTAGAAAAATTATTTGACACCAGATTTCATGGCTTTATTGAAGAGCATAAGTTGTTCTCTGATGGTCAATACGAATTTAGACAAAATAAATCGACATCACTTGCCTCAGTTGATTTAATGAAGGAAATTTGAAATGGCATTGAAAAAAAACATTTGTAATTGGGATTTTTATTGCTCTTCAAAAGGCTTTCGACATCATTGATCATCATATTTTAATAAATAAATTGGAAAACTATGGCATTAGAGGACTCACAAAAAAATGGTTACAGAGCTATTTGAGGGAAAGACACATCCGGGTTTAGGGACATAACATGTGGGGTACCTCAAGGTTCCATATTGGGGCCTACATTATTCATAATGTACATGAATGAAATATGTAAAATATCTAAGCTAATGAAATGTTCACTTTTTGTCAATGATACTAATGTTATATATTAAGGGGGTGATTTGAAACAGCTTTTGTCTCAAGTAACTATGGAAATGAATAAGTTAAACAATTGGTTTGAGAAAAATTAAATGATAATTGAATAAAATAATATATATATATATATTACTATTGTTATTTGGAAATCGCAAAAGTCACATACAATTCAAATATCCATTGCTAACACATGTTTTGAAAGAGTTGAAAAAATGTCCCTGGAAACCTCATATAACTTACTTGGGGACAAAAGTTGCTAAATATGTGGGAGTGATGAAAAGATTAAGTCATTTACTGAACCAGAATGCCCTACTTTTACTGTATCATTCGTTTGTTATAGCTTATTTAAATGATTGTGCTGAAGTGTGGTGAAACGGCTGTAAGACTAATCTACTGACCCTAATTACACTGCAAGAAAGAGTCATTAGGATCGCTCACAAGGTCCACGATATGCATCCAGCTAACCCACTGTTTTTAAAATCACCAGATTTAAAACTTTATGATGTCGTAAACTTTGAAACGTCTCAAATAATGTTCAAAGCATCTATTATCTCATGCTCAGATGCTCATCATAACTATAGATTTAGAGGTAGTAAAAAATTATATCTACCTAAATTTAGAACTCAAAAATCAATGTGCTTCTCAGTGAGTAAGTCTGTGGAAGAATTAAACGTTTGTAGGAGCCTGGATCAGTTTTAAAATGTATTTAAAAGAGAAATAATGTGCAAATACCTGGAGGAGAAAGTGATGCCCTCAGCACAGAGCGGGATGTGATGAAGGGGAAGGAGGTACAGGGTCAGAGAGTGTTGGGTCAGTGTCCAGTGTGAATGTTTTATTTAGTTGTGTCTGTCATATACAGTTGTTCCTCACTATAACGCAGTTCATCTTTTGTGGTCTCGCTGTTTCGGGGATTTTCTAAATGCAATTTTGCATGCATTTTTACACTGTGTGAACTTGCATTGTGTTCTGCGTCCTGATTGGCTAAGGGACTGTAGACCATTCTGTTCTGCATCCTGATGGCTAAGGGACTGCAGACCATTGTGTTCTGCGTCCTGATTGGCTGAGGGACTGTAGACCATTGTCCATCAGTCTCCTCCGTGTCTCCTGTACAGTACAGAATGTGTCAGACAAATTTACATAAATGTTGGATCGCAGTGTGACTCTGAAGTGCTGTATGTTTGCAAGTTTTCTCCCAGACAAAACCCACAATGTCGATGAAACGTTCTGCACCGACAAAGGCTCCTACGAAGGTTTGAACTTTGAGAGAGTTTAAACAAGTGAGAAATGTGAGAAAATGTTAATGCCTGTGTGAGAAAAGTGTATAAAGTGTGTGGTGAGGGGTTTTACAGACAAAGAAACATATAGAATAATTGTAAAAAATAAAGCTGATACTTTGCAGATGTCACCTATTGCGGGTTGGTTTTAGAAACGTTACGCATAAACGGGGACTGGACTTTTCAAAGGATGCATGTGTGTACAGTGTGTCTAATGTTATTGTGTGAATTACATGTGCAGGTTTGAGTTTGGTGTGTTGGACGTAATATAGTAATTAACTACCGATGGTGATTATTATGGTTTTTGCAGCTGCTGTTTTTGTGATTGTGTTTTTTGTTTGTTGTTTTTGACTTGACTTTGACTTGTTTTTGCCTGATATTCAAGCAAAGAAACAAAGAAACACCCAGTTCATATGCATTTAACAAAAGAAAAAATGTCATAATTATGGGGCTATGATGTTTTTGATGCTGGAAAAAAGAGGGTCATTTTGAAATCTGTGGTATTCTGTCATTCCTGTAGAGCTGAATTCAGGTAGACACTTGTTTTCACTAATACCAGTGTCGTGTGATTTATGACCAGAGCAGTGACTAAGGCCACGCTCGCTTTAATATGTCCACGATATTGTCCACATTCTACTACACTTGCTGTTATTATATAGGAGCTTTAGAGTTCAGGGACTAAAAATTGCTTTGCCACAGACTTTCAATTATCCCCAGAACCCAAAACAAGTTCACTTATTTTTGTTCTTCCTGCTGTTGCCTGAAAAGGCTGTACTACTTTACCATCCCATTTTAAGTGATTAGCTTACGACAGTTTTTAACCAAATCAGTTATGCTTGAACTCCTGGAAATCCTGAAATCTAAACTTTTTGGGTAATGGATAAAAGCCTGTGTACATACAGGGTGAAATATCTCTCACATTTCCATTGTTTCAATGGTAAGCAAAGAGCAGCATGCACCCATTTATAAACCTAACTCATTTTTCTCTAATCCTTGTTAATTCCACAGTCAATTGTTTGCTTTTGTACTCCCCAAAGTGTTTCCATTATATTGACTTGGCATTAATTCCTTCACAAATTGATTCACGTGGGTCCATTAAGTCAGACTCTCCTCTTGAGATAAGACTTTTTATTGACTGGGTTTATTAAAAATGATTGGCTCAAGTGCTTTGTCGTGCCTTCAGTTTAAACTAGCTCCATCTGCACCTGATTACTGAAACGCATCACTTGGAGGCTAAGTTCATTTTTAGATTCTTTTTTCAGACTGAGGTTTAGTTTGTTTTCATACCTGACAGACTGCTCACTAGCTGTTCTTCCTCAGCAGTCTTCCTGAGAGTCATGTGATGTTGCTGTGACATGTCCAGTCAGCTGATTTAAACAGGTTTTGGAGCTGTCTTCCTACCAGTGGAGACAGGACAGCAGTGCCATCTACAGTCCAACTTCTTCAGGACCGTATCACAGGTGTGTGAGAGTAAAAAGGCCCCCTTGTCTCGGTTTAAAGTTTCTGTATTTCATTTAAAATAAAGAAACGTTTCTGACCAAAGTTTAGTTTGTTTTCAGACCTGACAGTTTCATCTGCAGTCAGGACAGAACAGGACAGTCTCCCAGGTGTGTGAGATTAAAAATGTCCCCTCGTCCTGGTTTGAACTTTCTGTATTTCATTTTAATAGATTCTTTTTTCAGACCAAGGTTTAGTTTGTTTTCAGACCTGACAGTTTCGACTCCTCACTAGCTGCTCTTCCTCAGAGTGATCATGTGATGTTGCTGTGATGTGTCCGGTCAGCTGATTTAAACAGGTTTTGCGCAGTCTTCCTACCAGTGCAGGCACGACGACAGCGCCATCTGCAGTCAGGAACAGGACAGTATCCCAGGGGTGTGAGAGTAATAAAGCCCCTTCGTCCCGGTTTAAGTCCCGTGGGCACGATTCTGTATTTCATTTTAATAGATTATTTTTTCAGACCGAGGTTTAGTTTGTTTTCATGCCTGACAGTTTCGACTAGCGCTCTTCCTCAGAGTGGCCACGTGATGTGAATTATAGGAAGACCAGATGAGCCTCATTGGACTAAGTAAGACATTGTTTGTGGCTAATCGGGCTGATGGCATTGAGAATGACCATGGTGCCTCTTAGTAAAGCGCATTCTATTACATTATCCTTGACGGTAAACAGCGTATTGTTTCACCGAAGTGCCCCGTCAGCAGAAACGCCTTCTACTGCATGGCAAACGGTGACAGCTCCATGCTACCAGCTTCTACCAGCCTAAATATATGAGAGCTTCCTCACTGCGGCACCAGTCAATAACAGGATTAAGCGGGGGAAAGTATGTCACATGTTATCTCGTGTAGCTCATGCTGGGTCCATTTTAAGTCTTCTATGCGTGAATGCTGGTTGTCTGGGGATATTGGTTAAATGGAGAATTTTGAAATCTTTTTTGAGCGTGTAAAGGGGATGTACACGCTTTATTTCTGTAGACAAAAGCATCAATTTTTTACAGCTGCCTGTAATGTGGATGATAAAACATTAGAGATATTACTTTGATTTTGGAAAATGGGTATGTTAAAGTTAAGATATGAGGGCGCTCCTTTTTCCCCAACTTTATTTATACAGCGCATTTAAAAACAACTCCAGCTGCCCAAAGTGCTTCACATAAAAATCAACAACTCTTGATTATTTCTATTATTGACTTCTGATCTTCACTGCCCAAACGCTGTGGCCTATATCTATTTATGACATCTTGGTTTTCCCTGACATCTCCTGGGTGAGAGTTATTGCTGAAGGAGGCAGGAGTCAAATCATATGTAAATTTATACATCCCAGAGCTGTCAGCAGAACACAGAACTGACAGAGGTCAATAAATTATCTGTAAACAGAGACAGCTGGTGCCAGTGAGATAGTGCCACTGTCAGAACTATTATGTTTCTGATACACAGTTTGACATATTTAGGATGACATATTGATGACTTTTAGGAGCTTTTAGCGTGCTACTATTGTTTGCCATCATCATTATATTAAACTGCATTGTATTTGACTGATTCATGTAGGTTTTATTAATTGTCCTGTGTTTGACGCTTGAGTGCTATACATTTTTGTGTGCACCTATCTTATTTCTCTGCCCACAGCTCTTCAGTTTGACTCCACTTCATTTAGTTTAGTTTTCTATTCAGTTCAATTCAAATTTATTTAGTCAACAAAAACAAACATACAGATAACATGATACATACAAATGAACAATAAAACACCAAGATATCCTGTCAAGCTCGTATTAAATGCCAGGGAGAAGAGGTGGGTTTTCAGACTAGTCTTAAACTGTTAAAGACTGAGAGGATCTGACAAGGAGAGGGCGCTGTTTCATAGTCTGGGCGCTGCCACAGAAAAGGCTCTGTCACCTCTGGTCTTGAGTCTGGCTTTGGGCCCAGTAGGAGCTGACCTCTGACCTCTGGGCTCTGGGTGGAGTATAAAGCTGTAGTATTTCCCTCAAACAAAGTGGACCATAGAGTGCAGACATTTAAACATAATCAATAAAGTTTTAAACTGACCTGATAAGAAACAGGGAGCCAATGAAGGTTGCACAGCACAGGCCAAATCTGTCTCGTCTTACTTTTTGTCAGCAGATGAGCTGCAGTGTTCTGGACATTCTGTAAGCGCTGCAGGGGAGCTCTGCTTTTTCAAAATCCGCCTGGGGACAGTACGGCTTTAGTTTAGCAAGGAGCCTCAAACAAAAGAAGCTGGACTTTATGACAGAGCTAATATGCTTGTCCAGTTTGAACACAGAATCCACGGTCAGCCCAAAATCCCTCACTGCAGGGCGACAATAAGAGGACAGAGGACCATCACACTGTCAGGCCCAAGCAGCGGGTTAGTTTGGCCAAACAGAATCTCAGTTTTATTTTGATTTAAGTTGTGGAAGTTTGTGCTCAGCCAAGTCTGCACATCCCTGAGACAGTCCCGCAGAGCTTTGACAGTGACTGGCATTGCTGGTCACACGCAGATATACTTAAATGTTTTCTAAAAATAAAAACACCATTAATGGATTATGGACCTGTTTCTATAATTTATGTGTTTTAGATCAATATTGCCTTTTACATTGAACTAAATTCTATGTAATATATATGACATTTTATCACACAACCTTTACTATATTTACTACACTGCCTGGCCAAAAAAGAAGTCGCCACCTGGATTTAACTAAGCAAATAGGTACGAGCCTCGTCCAGTTGGTCAGGTCTAGGTTCAGCAACCGTCTGTGCTCAAAGAATGAGGTCAGCTGTCACCTGAATATACTAAATGACCAGGTTATTCTATCAATGGATTTTTTCTTCCCTGATGCACGGGCATATTCCAAGATGACAATGCCAGGATTCATTGGACTCAAATTGTGAAAGAGTGTTTCAGGAGCATGACACGTCATTTTCACACATGGATTGGCCGCCACAAAGTCCAGACCTTAACCCCATTGAGAATCTTTGGGATGTGCTGGAGAAGCTTTGTACAGCGTCAGACTCGATCATCATCAATGCGAGATCTTGGTGAAAAATTAATGCAACACTGGATGGAAATAAATCTTGTGGCATTGCAGAAGCTTAGCAAAACAATGCTACAGCGAATGTGGCGTAATCAAAGCTAAAGGCGGAACAACCAAATATTTGAGTGTGTGACCTATTTTTCTGGTGGCGACTTTTTTTTTGGCCAGGCAGTGTGCATTGTTTTATTTTAGTATCCTGGGTCCTCTCAATTTCTCAGTGGTAAATGGGTAAATGGTCACATATTTTATATATCGCTTTTACACCTTTAAGACACTCAAAGTGCTTTACATCAAGGAGCCACTCAGTCATTCATACACACATTCATACACCAGTGTACGACAGACAGAGGCGAGATGGGCTAAGTGTCTTGCCCTAGGTCACAACAACAGTATTCATCTATGGGAGCTGGAATTGCACCACCAACCTGTGGATCAGTGGATTTGACAGCTCTACCAAAAGTGTTTTTATATTGACAGCAGGATTTGAATCAATAACCTTCAGATCAGTGGACAAACACTCAAATCATCCTCTGTTAAAGTATATCCTTGTTTAACCAAGCTCTTAATATTCACAAGCATCTCTTTCAGGCCTTACAGAGCTGGACATTGTCAGTGCCATTAAAGGCTGTGTGGGTGCTGTGTCCTTGGCCAGTCAGCAGCAGCAGCAGCAGACAAACAGCCTCTTACGCCTGGAACTGCTCTTATTTAAGTGTGGGACTTCAAATCCAAATCCAGCTCCCTCTGTGTAACTGCATGCTCTGTCTGCATTAAAGAACATGGTGAGGGAGTGTGGAGGTGCTTAGGCGCTAATACAGCAGAGAAGTCCAGGGACCACAGGACAAACCAGAGCTGAGGAGAGCACAAATCCAAACCGACAGCACCCCACCGTGAAGTCTGCTCCTGCTACTTCGATTCACTTTCAACATCCAGGATACTACCACTGCCTAAGCTCTATTGATAATAATGTAGATAAGAAGGATATAAAACTTTACCTTTGGGATTAAAGGGAAAGTCCTAAAGATGCTGCTATGGCAACAATATTTATAGATTACAGTTTACATGACAATTGAATCAAATGAAGGTTGATGACTTTGATTTTGTCATGACCAGATAACATAACTGCTTCTCCATTTTTATATTTGAATAGATCATTTTTTCAGATCAAGGTTTAGTTTGTTTTCATCCCTGACAGTTTTTGACTGCTCATTAGCGCTCTTCCTCAGAGTGGTGACATGATGTTGCTATGATGTCTCTGGTCATTTAAACCAATTTAAACAGGTTTTGGCGCTGTCTTTCTACCGGTGGAGGCAGCACAACAGCTCCATCTGCAGTCCAACTTCTTCAGGACCGTATCCCTGGTGCGTGAGTAAAAATTGTGTGGAGGGGGCCTTTTTATTAGCTCAGATGAACCTCACTGGACTATAACTGCTATAATCTCACTGGATTATATCTGCTTCTCCTGTCCTGTTGTTATCCAGCACTCTCATAGACTAACTAAAGCTAAACGGTGCTCTCAGTACTCCCTTGAAAATGGCAGGCAGTCTCAATGGGACTTCCTGATCAAATAAAATAATAAATAATTTGCGTTATAAACTATAGATTGTGTCCCATTGGGAGGAAGCCCCGGGGGAACCCCCAGGACACGCTGGAAGGACTATATCTCTCGGCTGGCCTGGGAACACCTTGAGATCCTCCCAGAAGAGCTGGAAGAAGTGTGTGTGGACAGGGAAGTCTGGGCCTCCCTGCTGAAACTGCTGTCTCCATGTCCCGGCATAAAGCGGAAGAAAATGGAAGTGGCAATAGATTGGTGCAACTATAGCTTAAAGGTGCACTATGTAACTTTTCTAAATGTTCCGGAGTAGGGCATTAAAGAGCCCCATGCTTCTGCTTTGAGATGTGTTTTGAATTTACATGAAGCACAATTGGTTGCGGAGTTACGCTGATGGAAAGTCTGCAACCGCGAGTCTATTGGCGGCGATAGCATCCGACGCTATAGGGTTAAATATATCCATCTCCATGGGAACGAGAAAATCTCACCAGTCACAAGTCATATCTGTGGAGAGGCGACCCTGAATGCATGTTTTCCAAGATACATTTGAGCAGTAAAACCAACTGTACTTATGCCATACTGTAACACTTTAGGCAAAACAATAACCATCATCCCCAAGACGACGAGCAGATGGTGGAACCCCAAAAGAAAAGTTATATTGTGCATTTTTTTTATGTCATTTCAATACCTGCACTTATAAATAATCCAATTGTTTATGTACGTATGCATACATTTCATTTTACATATTGAATCTTTGACTTATGACCTATGACCCACACAGTCTGTACCAGTTTTTGTACAGTGTGTTTTTCCAATATTGTCCACACCGCTGCCACCTATTGTCAAAGCTGAATTATGAATGTGTTTCCCTTGTCTAGTTTATTCTGCAGGGGTTGGACTGTTTATTTTGCAGACAGCTCGGCGATGTTGGCAGTGAGCTTTTTCCTCATCCTCGCTCCTTATGCAACATCTGTCTGTTTTTCACTCTATTATTTGGCTGCAGGAAGAGACATGGCAAATGAAAGATGAGTAATGTATTTCACTGAGGCCTTGTGCTGGTCAGTGTGTGACTTTAGCCAAGGAAGAGTTTGCAAGAAATGAACAAATAAGTTAGAAATTGTTTGGAGTAATCAGGGCCAGGACAGGACCAATTTATGATTTTATTTTGTCTTATCAAAAAAATATATAATGGCTTTGATTTAAAATAGAAAAATCTTCAAATGACAAGCTTTTACTGACCGAGGAATGCCTGTAGACCTCTTGAATAAAAAGGGAGTGAGTGAATCTCTATCTTGATTATAAGAGGAAACAGCATAAGAAATACATTTGGCCAGAATAAACAGGGTGGAGTTTCATTGTTTCATTGTGTTTCATTTGAATAAACCAACACACCTCAGTAAAATGCTTGGAAAGTGCAGAAGACAGGAATTCATTTGCTCAGCACTTAGCTTTGACATGCTATGTAGATAGGCGATACTCGCTTTATAAACATACTGCTACTCCAGCTGCTTTAAGACCACTTGAAATCAATTCCAAACCAGCCACAGCACACACTTTCTTTTACAAACTCCCAAGGAGCCACTATGCATTTTCTATTTTCATTTATGTCGCTGTATGATACCTTATCACAGCCGCGGCACAACAGCCCATTCAAGACGTTTATTTCCTTTGCAGCTACAGGGAAACAATCAGCCAAAATGTGTGTCTGTGGTAATATATATACTTTCTATTCACTCGCTTTTAACATAAATGTCCTCACACATCTCCACTTTCAAACTTAAAGCTCCTCTATGTCACTTTTTCTGATAGATGTTCCCCTATCTGCTTCTCTCTCCCAGGAGATAGCTTTGCCTGGAATGTTTCATTATACTTAAAATATCTTGCATTTATTTAATCACAGGTGTTTTTATTGCCTCTGTAGATCTGATCTGTAATTAGTCTGGTCGTATCACCTCCTTGTCTCCATGGAAACAGCGTATTGCCTTACTGTATAACTTTGGAGACAAGTAGAGGGCAGATTAGTTGCGTAGTGCACCGTAAACGATAGCTCTTTAGTTTTTTGCCGCTATACAGGTAAAACATGAGAATGGGTTTAGTGAAAGAGGCAAGAGTGTTTAAGAGAGTGTCTGGTTAGTTTTACTGTAAAAGGGATCAGACCTGGTCGGGCAAGCTTTTAGAAAATGTTTCTACACTTCTTTGCAATATAGTATAAAACAGAAATACAAAAGCCCTTTGTAAACTCTGCTGTAAGATGTCCCAAATGTTTTATAGTTTACATTGTACAGAAAACGGAAGAATACGAAGGTGTCTTGAAATCTGGCCTTTTGTTCCACAGTGCAGCCGACTGTGCCCAGCAGATACACAGAGCTGCACAGAATACAGAACAATGCATGAATACTGGGACTGCTGGCATCCTAGAACGTTTAGTCACAAATCCTTCTGCTTATTTCCCCAACCTTGGATTCCAGTTCGCTTCATTTTTGTGTTTGTGAATGTCTTTGCTCTTTTCCCCACTCTCAAACTCACATTGTCTTATTGTAACATTCTGACTCACACACAATCGTATCAAGTGCAGCCACTGTGACATCTCTCTATACGCATAAACAACACAGCGCTCTGATCATTTTCATTTCAAACAGAGAATAAATGAAGTACATTGGCTGCTCTGCTTGTCCTGGTTTTGTTTAGCCCTCTTAAACGAGCCGCACAAAGGGAGCCCATGCTGCTCTATATTAAATCTACACAGCCCAGTGGCTTGTCTCCACCCACCTCTTTCTGCTTTGGTGACAATCAAATCTAATGTCAACAAAAAGAAACACGCTCAACATGCCATCTTGGTCTGAGTGGACTTGTTTCTGCACTGAAAACATTTTTGGATCCAACCAGCCGTAGCTACACTTTCATGTTAACCCACCGAAGAGATAAAAACTACTTTTGTCTCTGATCCCCTGAAGACACAAGCCTGTTGTATGAATAATTTCTTCAACCCTGTGTGTGCCCCTAACCAAGAATTTAAAATGAATAGGATTGGTTATATGTCCAGAGATTAAGCATCTAACAATCAAATCAAACAAGCAGTTATAGTATAGTGAAAATAAATTAGTAATTTTATAAGCTTTTAACCATGTTAGTGTCTAATTCACATCAGCTCCAGTTCCATGCCATAGCAATTAAAATAAATTAGCATGTTTACACCACCACATCTCGTTATATGCATTATAATGGCTTTCTGTCATTAGCTTGCTTTGATTGATTCGTGCATGTTTGAGTAATCCTGTATTGTCCTCGCCTGGGATCTAGAATACACACTTCTTCAATACTTAAAGAAGATGTGAGTCACTGAATCTGAATCTCCCTGTTTTCAAATGAGCGTGACTGACAGGTGGATCAGCCAATCAGGGACAGGCATGGTCCACCATATTGGAAAAGGGAAAACAGTATCACAGACGGCTGAAAAACATGTCGGATTTCTGCAGATTCAATGAACCAAGCACTAAAATGTGAGGTGAGATAGACTTGATTTGATTTCTTAGATCATAAGTGACCGATCAGCTCCTTCGTTTCACATGTGTCACTGAAAAAAAACAGGTCTGATTTGACGATCACTTTTGACAAGGCTTGAGACGCAACGGAGGACATGGGGACCAGACTGATCTGAGTCTGTATAAAAATACTGGATAGTTCTGAATTAGACCTGCTGCTATGAACAAACCATTTTAGATCAATATTGTAATTTACAATCTAAATCAAATATCGAGATCTCGCTCCAAGAAAATCATGCTATTAACTGCCATATCACCCACCTCCATCTGCAGCTGTTTTAGATAATTGAAGAATGAGTAGTTCTGAGGTTTTGCATGCGAGTCATCTTTTGCTAGGGATGTGTTTCATTTACATGCCAGTCACTAAGAGGAGAGCCGCAGGGTGAACATTCCCCAGGCCCCTCCGTATCCTCTCTGAAAACATGACTGATGTGTGTCTATGAGCCGCTGATGAGGTGGGCTCCGCTGTAGTGTGATAGTCTGTTGAGATGCACGGAGCAGACAGCCGGAGCAGACAGCCAGGCAGCGCTGTGATAAACAACTCAGGCTTAAAACTGAAAACGCAGGGGATTTGATTGGTGGTTACAAGAACTCACATTGAGGAATGGAGCAGTTCAAGTGAGGCTAAAATAGTAGCTGCTTGATTTAAGATTGAGTAGAAAGCGCTTTTCTTTGAATAAGGTGGTACGGTAGGTAGTGTTTGAACTCTGAATTTAGAATTGCTCAAACAGACATGAATGACAGAAAATACATCTCAAGAAATGTTTTGATGAGAACACGAAAGTATAACATCACATAGTAAAAGACTTTAACAGAGTTTAAAAACAACTCTTGTGTTTTGGGCAATTGTCATAACCTGAAAAGCTATCTGTCATCTCTCCCTCTGCGTCTGCTCTTCTCTGATGAAAATCTGACCTTTAATTCTTTAAAACTTTGCCAGACTTGAGTGAAAAGCAAGAAGAGACATTCAGAAAAGTATTGTTTGTGTTTTTTGAAGGAAAATCTTCTTGATCCTGTTTGATCTGTTGTGATTAGTTATAGGACATCATCATTTCACTGAGCGCCACCTCCAGTTCACACTCTGTACAACAAACTGCAGTGTAAAAGCCCTAAAACTAGTGAAAAACATGTACTTTTTGAAGATGATGCAGTACTTCATCATGATATAAACAAATAAACATCCAGTTTGAGAAATGACAGGGGAGCTTGTGATGGCACGTGAAGTGAAATGTTCCCATTAAGCAGGTAAGGAAAGAAAGTCGGAAAGATTCCACTAAAATCAAATACAAGTAAACATATATATGTTTGATAAGTTAAACTGTCTTAAATCAGACCTATTCTGCAAAATTGACTTTTCAGAGCTTTTAACCATGTTATAGTTGTTTTCTGTTTTCAGTTGCCATCTTAAAGTTGTTTTTGGAGTGATTCGTGCATGTTTGAGCAATCTTTAGTCGTTTATTTTCAAGACGTCAATCAGTCCCTGTTTTCACCACCACCACAGAGTCCATGGCTCTGTACTTACTTCATTTTTCAGTTTAATTTTCTTAATCGGCGATACACTTAGGATTTGGCAACATCGTGTAGTCATTTTGATACAAATGAAAACAAATCACTATTTGCCAGCGTGATCTGCACTTTTCCATCAGAGGAGCCCACAGCTCCACAGCTCCACAGTTACAGTTTCTGTTTGTAGGGCAGGTCTAATGAGCTACACTAAGTGTGCACTGTGCCTGAGTCATACTCAACCCGGCCCCTAAAGGGCGCTCTCACACCTATTAGCATCCTGGCTAGCCCTCTTGTTTTCTTTGTCTTGATTTGGGCCTGAGGATGGAGTTATAAATAGGAGATAGATGATGTCTAAGGTCCCTATCTCTGTTCAAAAAATGTTTTTTAACTCAAACCACTAGAAGCTATTTTATTCCATTATTATTATTGCCATTCTATTACCAGGCACTTTACACCCACATTTTGTGATAATTTTTCTCTATATTTACTCAAAACTGTTGTTTATTGCCAGTGGTGGAAGGTAACAAAGTACAAGTAGTAAAGTACTCTACTTAAGTAGAATTTTTAGGTATTATTTAAGTACTTTTACAGTGGATACTTTTTACTTTTACTTCACTACATTTGAGAGCAGTATCTGTACTTTCTACTATGCAACATTTTTGAACTGGACTAAAAGTAAAAAGTACTTTTTATGATTTGAGAGTTTATTTATACCAGTAAAAGAAAAATTTAAATCTGTCAACTGGACAAAAAGTCGTAAGAGTGAAGACGTTTACACCGAGCTCTCATTGGGCACCGTTCTCATTTCTAACGCAGAAGTGGACAGACTTGATTCTTTTATTAAGTTTTTTTTAGATGAATATTGAGATTTAAAATGTGCAAATTATAACATAGTGATCCACAGGTGCCATAGATTATAACTATAGAGCAGACACAAGCACAATAGGTCTTTAAAAACATGAGAACTAGTTCATTTGACACAGTTTGCAGTGGTCCCATGTTATTCCTCTCGTACTTTATGGATTCTGTGCATCGTAACTCTTCCTTGTTTTTCAAACTTTGAGACCAGAGTAGAGTTTTGTCGTGACGGTAAAAATAAGACATATGCTTCCTAATGAGATGCAGACAGCACGCGGTAGACTTATTTTGACCTCCAAAGCTGCTTATACAGTACATCTGTGGCGTTGGCAAAAATGCAAAAGGTTTTCATACAGTTATTATTCTATGGAGTAAGAGAAATTCACTGACACTCTGCAGCAGTGGTTCAGTGCTGTGTGCCGGGCTCTAGGTATATTTGATTAGCAGACAGTGTTTGATAGGAAACCCTCCGTTTTCTGGCACTGCGGACAGTTGTGAGGTATTAACGAGGGCCTATGTGAATAATTCATGCTCGTATCATCTCACTTCTAATTTGGACAGCCTCTGGACACTCTGCCAAGCCAACGTTAGCTTTCAATAGGCCTTTGGATCTTTTCCCTGGCTGCACCTCATTCATTTTTTATTTCAAAATATTACAAAGAGGTGTTTTTGCAAGTATCGCCATGTTTTCTGTGAAGGGAGGATGCAGACTAGAGCAATAATGCCCAACTTCAAACATTATACAGACAGAAATATCTTTTTTCCTGGTTATAAAATGAAAGGGTTTGTAAATAACCTCATGAAATTCTTATTTTGGTATGAATCATATTTATATCGCATATTTCCATATTTGTTTCTATTTCTGGCTGTTTTTCTCTGATCTTATTCTGGATTTTTGGGGCTTATAGTAAATCATGAGGCGTCAGATGAACGAGGAGTCTGTCAGCCCAGATGAGGAGGAGAAATGGGAGCGTGGAGACTTGTACTGTCGCAGTTATGGACGCCGCAGGTGTCATGGTGATGAATGTTTTCAGTGGCCCAGAAGGAAAGCCCGGGTCCTCCATGGTGTGAATCATCAGAAAGACAAGGATATATATATGACAATTATGATTGCTGTTCTTTAGAGATACAAGATACAAAATTGAATCTCACTTTTACCCCTGACTGCACTGACCAGGACTCTCATTCAAGTGGCATTTCTAGTTAAGATAAAATTCAAAATGTTCAGTGTTCAACAATGCAGTGTCACTCAGGAGGGCTTCAAACCACTAAGACTATTCGATTTATGGTCATTTTATATAGACTACCAGTCAAAAGTTTGGACACAGTATCTCATTTGGTGTTTTTTCTTCTTTATTTTTACTACTTTCTACATTTTAGATGTATACGGAAGACATTAAATATATGATGCAACCTATATGGAATTATATAGCAAAGAAAAAAGTTAAATGGCGAATATTTTTTGACAAAGCGAAGGGTGGCTACATTGAGGATTTGAATAGAAAATATTTAAAAATATTATGTATTTTTTACTTTTTTTTAAACTACATAATTCCATATATCTTTACTTTATTTCATTTATATATTTGATGTCTTCTGTATGTATATACAATGTAGAAAGTAGTAAACATAAAGAAAGAAAAACACTATTGTAGTTACTGTATTAAAATGTATTATTTATTGTTGATCGCCACCACATCAATGGATAAGAGGGACAATATGTTCCAAAATTTTGAAGGTTTTCCATTTTTTACAGCAAAAATATAGTAGTAAATAGTAAATATTGGTATGTCTTTTTAGGTCTTAGTTTTTTGGGTTTTTGTTGAAAGCTAAGTTTTTTTTTTCATTAAAGTTAATCCATAGCTAGCTCTTTCTCAGCCAGTCTAAAGCTGCTGTCCTCCATTATTCGATTCCTTTGTTCCTCCAAGATAACAAATAAAGAGTGAAAGTCTGAAAGGAAAAAACACAGGCTATAATTCCTCTCATCCTTTGAGCTGTTGAAAATGTTGAAATGTTGAAAAATATGTGTTTTCATTTGGGTCGCTGTGATTCTCTTGAAATTCAAAAATGTCATTTTCAAGGTCACAATCATGAAAAACATGTTCTCCAGTGACGCACATGATGAGAGAAAATTCATGTCAAAATGTTAATGAGGGTAATTATGCGTATGACAGAATATGCAGTACCTCTGTTGTCATGGTAACGGTTCCCAAAATGGGGATGGAGATGCGATGGGCCGGAGATGATTTCATTAAACAATTTTAACATGACATTATATTGAATTCTTTTTTTTTTTTTTTTACACTGAAATCAGTACATCCTGGTGGAAGTAGGTCAAATAACACAGTCAGACACTAAAGTAAGTACAGTTAAATAGATTACAGTTTCAGTGCTGCCATTTGGAATTAGTCAGGTTCCCGGAGCAGTTTCAAGGTTATTTTTGGGGCTTTGACCTGAAAAGTTTGGGAAAATCAGAAAGTATTTGGATGGTGCTGTATCTTTGTCTTATCCTGCAGATATGGGACTGCGCTGGAAGTATCAAGAGGTCAAAAAAGCAAAAAAAAAAACAATACCCAGATACTAATCAATTGCTTCTTTGCAGTGACATCGTGCTGGGGGTGTTCTGCATGAATGTTCTGGAGTTTTATGTGGCGACACAAAGCACACATAAGCAAATACTGACAAAATAGTTTGAAGGAGTCTGAAAACTGAAAAAATAATCAGTTAACATGTGTTTTCCGGAGCCTGTGATCAACACGAGCATTCATGGTCCTGTTTAGATGTTTGATTTTCAACAAAAACGTGAGAGTGACGAACTAAAAAAACTGTTGGCTAATGCTGTAATATTATTCGAGAGGGACTTGTTCAACAGCACAAATCAGCTCATCTGTTGTAGTTCTTTCTATCATAGTCAGTTCTTTATGGTCAGATTGTGGTAAATTAAAGCTCAGATAAATGTCTAACAAAGTCTCAGACAGAGCAGTGCCTATTGTTAGCATCATACCCCCGGGGAATGTTGATGATATCAGCTACAAAGTCTCAGTAAAACTAGTTTTTCTGTGTTTTTTTGCCAATTAATGTCACGCTGGGCAGTCTGTGCAGGTCACGCATGGACATTGGGACAGTTGGCGCCATATTGGTTCTATCAGACTTTTTCTATGTGGCTTTTCACTGACTTTAACATGAAGAGAGGGTCATTAATCTAACACTGGAAAGCTGAAATTTTCCTAAAAACTGGTTTAATGCTGATATTTGGGCAGTTAAAGCATGTTTTCGTTGGAGTTCATGTTTGTTTACATTAGCAACTAGGACCAATATGGCGGCAGGTTCAAAAAACGATTGACATTGAGCAGCGGTCTCCCATCCCAGTACTAACCAGCCCCAAACCTGCTCAGCTTCAGGAGTGTGACTTCGCCCATAGCGTTCTCAGGGAAAGAAAGCACCGTTTGGTCCGTTATTAATGGACATATCTTGATTTATGGACAATATAGCACAATAAAAACACCAGGATCATGTAGAGCAAGTTACTCCCAACATTTGGACATAAGACCAAAAATGATGAGTTTCACAGCAGCTATTGCATTTCTTTCAATGCAAAGTGAATTGGAGCAGAGTCGATGGAGCCAGAAGTGCACCCGTGCTCACTTCCTGTTTGGAACATGGTGGCTAGCAGGTTAGCTATGTCCATTTATACACTGCCTGGCCAAAAAAAAAAGTCGCCACCTGGATTTAACGAAGCAAATAGGTATGAGTCTCCTATTGGATAATTACTCTAGGTTCAGCAACAGTCTGTGCTCAAAGAATGAGGTCAGCTGACTACCTGAATATACTGAATGACCAGGTTATTCCATCAATGGATTTTTTCTTCCCTGATGGTAAAGGGCATATTCCAAGATGACAATGCCAGGATTCATCAGGCTCAGATTGTGAAAGAGTGTTTCAGGAGCATGAGACACACATTTTCACACATGGAGCCACCACAGAGTCCAGACCTTAACCCCACTGAGCATCTTTGGGATGTGCTGGAGAAGCTTTGTGCAGCGTCAGACTCGACCAGCATCAATGCAAGATCTGGGTGAAAAATGAATGCAACGTTAGATGGAAATAAATCTTGTGACACTGCAGAAGCGAAATCGAAACAATGCCACAGAGAACGTGCCGTAATCAAAGCTAAAGGCGGAACAACGAAATATTAGAGCGTGACCTTTGTTTTTGGTGGCGACTTTTTTTTTGGTCAGGTGAAGCAGACAAGAGATATTGCTGTTCTTGATTAGAGATTCATTCTGTGTGTTTCTTATGCCACCGACGCATACAGAGGAGTGTATTCTGGTTCCTCATTATCACATGTCCTCTCTCATGTCTGCACTACTCCAACATGACAGTTTGAAGCTCAACATTCTCCAGCCTGTTACGCTGCGTCTGATCAGAGCACCGTGGTCTAGACACTTATTGATTCTGCACTTGTCTGTTACACTGTGGAATTAATGAGCATTTCAGCTAAGTGGGCCGGGGCATTAGCCGAAATCAGCTCTAATTGGTATTTTGCATCAGCGCATCACATTTCAATTTGTTAAAAAGCTACTTTAAAATCGAAAACATCCAGATTGTAGCACTGGGTGAATTTGGGGAATTGCTAATGGAAAAGAAGTATTTCTAAACTAAAAGTACACTGTGTAACTTTTCTGATGGATGTTCTGCCACCAGCTTGTCTCCATGAAATGCTCCACTGTTTGGCTTTAAACTAATCTTCCTAGTTGATTCAATAACAGATCTGACCTGTATCTGGACTGTTTTTTGGAAATACATTTAATGCCATACTGTGGAACATTACAGGCAAAGGATTATTATCGTATGGAGACAGTCAGGTCACTAACCTCCACATAAAACATCCATCCATCCATTTTCTTCCATTTATCCGGGGCTGGGTCGCGGGGGCAGCAGTCTAAGCAGGGACTCCCAGACTTCCCTCACCCCAGACATGTCCTCCAGCTCCTCCAATGGGCCCTAAGACCATAAAAGATACACAATATAACTTTTATCTCACAGGGGGGAAAAAAACTTCTATCTTAATCCTGTCCTAATAAATATCTCTAAATGTTAACAACAAAAAAGTTAAATGTTTTCTAATTAGTTTGTGGAATTAGTTGACGTTTCAGTCCAATCTTGCTTTGAGACAGACACTAAAGAATGTCATGTTCTCAGGGGAGTCGACAGGGAGGGATAAAGGGGTCTATTGGCCCCAGAGTCTTAGGGGCACAGAAATATTAATTTATATTAAAGGGGGGCACATGTGAGGTTTCTTTCCCTGGGCCCCCAAATTTCTGTCAATGGGCTTAAATATATGAAAGCATGATTTTTTTGTTTTATTAATTTACTCTTAAACCTTTTGTTGAATGCAGTGTCTTAAACATTGAGTTAAAGTTGTTTCTCAGTAAGAATGCAACACATGCTTATTTTAAGATGTCTACACTGGAACCTGCTACTTCAGTTATATAATATGGGTTTTCATCTTTCTGTTGATAAGAGGTTGTATAATACATATTTTTAGTGACTATTCAATTTATTTATTTATTTGTTTATTTAACCATTGTGAATTTTGGATACATATTTAATTTCATATATTTTGCCTTATTCCACAGACATTAAACACACATTTTAGCTCATTTAGTTTAGCATATACTGATAATTTTCTATTTTTTTTCCTTTTTTTAATCTCCATTTATGACCTTGTACAGACGTATATAAACAGGACCAGCCTTCTAGAGATAGTACCTTTCTTGGGGTATAAGTACGGCATAAGATGGTTCTTTTGTATTGTAACACACACACATGTGCTTGTTGTCTGTCATCTTCATTCATCTCATGAGAAAAAACGTCTTTCTTTCTTGAACTCTTCACCTGATCTGCAATTGTTTCTTTCACAATAACAATGTACTTGACCTCAAATGTCAAACATGTTTATAAATGTTCACATCTTTTGAGAGACATGGCTCAGGAGGTGTTGTATAGCCCACTGGCCCACAGGTTGGTAGTGCAATTCCAGCTCCCACATGTATGCTGTCGTTGTGTCCTTGGGCAAGACACTTAACCCACCTCGTCCCTAGTGTCTGCGTACACGGCTGTGTTAATGGCTGCGTGATTTCTTGATTTAAAGTCCTTTGAGTGCCTTGAAGGTGGAAAAGCACGATATAAAACTCAGACCATTTACCATAGAAAAGTAAAGTTTTTTGCGAGACTAGAGAAATCAGGTTGTGTCACACTTTTACTCAGCAGCACTTTACACCTGCCTAAAACACCATGATGTTTCCCAGAAATAACATTTTGGTTCACACCTCCAACACTTGCTCCTGAAAGTGCCACAGTCTGTGATGATATATTACAGGTAAATCTAAAAACGATCGAACACTTATTCATATTTAATGTTGTGTTTTGTTTTAGAAGCCATGCAGTGTTATAAATCTGTTTTTCACAATAGCAGCCTTAAAGAAGACCTATAGCGCTTGTATCTGCAATGTTGCTATAATCTATGACACCCAGGGATCATTATGTTTTAATTTGGACATTTTAAATCGCAGACTTAGTAAAAGAAACTTCGGCGTTAGTCATCACAACAAGGAGTCGGCACCTCTGATGGATAGCTGCAGATAGCTACGTGGATTTTGATTCATTTGTACCAAAATGTCTACGCAGTGCAGCTGAATCCTATGCATATCACTGATTAAGAAGATAAAATTGAAGAATGAAGTGAGTAGAGAGTGGTGGGCGTATGTAGGTGATGGTGAAAACGGGTTAATATGGCTCAAACATGCACAAATCACTCCAAATACAACTTCGGCTGAGTAAATAGTCAGGCGAAAACAACTCTAACATGGATAAAAGCTCCAAAAAGTTGATTTTGCATAAGAGGTCTGCTTTAAAACCTCCATGTCACGACTCCTCTCTGCTTCTGTATTCCTCTGGAGGGAACCATCTACATTCCCCTTAAGTATCTCATAAACAAATTACCGTCCCACCCCCTTAAAAGCCAGTCAAATGAAGACTTTTGGCCCAGCGTTTCACATATGCAGTTATAAAGCTGTCAGCGTGGACTATTTGCATTAGTGTTAGAGGAATCGCCAGCCCTTTATTTAAATCCGTGATCACCAATTACATCTAAAAGCGTGTGTGTTTTTCTATCTCCCTGAATATGTTGATGAAGTATGGGGAAGAGGCTTTTAGGAAGTTGTCACAGTGCGATTCATCAGCGACACAATGGCAGCCTGCACAACAAGGCTTATTCCAATTCACAGATGTAGCTCCTAACTCTGTCTGTTCTCATTAACATTCCCAAAAGGAGCTCGAGGAGTACGGCAGACATTTTGGAATAATGATCTCTCGGTGAATCAGATGACATGACTGGGCTAACAGATTGTTGTTTTTTTGTAATCAGAACAAACTGTAATTTAAGTTATCTGTATAAGGCGAGACAAGGCAGGATTATTTGTACTTGTATTCATAGACAAAGTAATTCAACATGCTTCACAGAATAAGAAAGACATTAAAATCACAACATTAATAATCATCATAATATTAACATTAAAAGAGAAGAGGCAGAACAAAACTTTTCAGTCATATTCACACCTAAATAGAACCATTTGGAGCCTGGATTTAAACATTGTCAAAGTCGAGGCCTGTCTCACATCTTCAGGATTGTCCCAGGTTTTAGCTGCACAAAACTGAAACGCTGATTCTCCATGTTTAGCCCTGATTCTGGGACCAGCAGGAGGCCGTTTCCTGAAGTCCTCAGAGTGTGAGATGGTTCATGTGCCTCTAACATGTCAGAGATGTTCTTTGGTGCTGGTTCATGGAGAGACTTGTTCACAGGCAGAGCTGCTTTAAAGTCTATTCTCTGAGCCACAGGAGCCAGAGACCTGAGCACAGGACACGTGTGAAGTACTTCCTGGTTCTAGTCAGGACCCGAGCAGCAGTGTTCTTGACGTACTGTTCTGTCCTAAGGCTCGTTTGGAGAGGCCAGTGTGCAGGACGGTACAGTCGTCTAACCTACTGGAGACAAATGCAGGATGAGTCTGGTTTAGACCATATACCTTTGATATAAGGGGACATCAGTCGCCTTAATATTGATTTGCATAAAGGTTTGTCATCATTTAAACGGTCTGTACTTGATTTTTCCCATGTCTTTACGCAAAATTAGCCTTGACCCAGTACAAATATATTGTAAAATCAGCTCTTGAGGTCTGAATAAGCCAGCTGCATGTGATTATAAAGCATCTGATAATCAGGAAGTGTTAGCATGCTAGTTGTTGTCAGCTTTACAATGATGGTGATCGCTGTGAATAATTAGGATACTCGAAACGCATGAGGTAAATGACTGGAAAATAACTTTGGATCACTGCAAACCATTTAAAATGAACTTGTTTTTCACATTTTAAAACATCAAAAATCCCACACCCTAAAGCGCCTTTACACAGACAATATAATGAAATACAGTTTCTTTGCTAAAGTGCAGCTCACTCAAGTAATTATTCACCATTAGTTCTTCAGTATCTTTAATTGACAATTTTTCTTCCTTTTTTTTTTTTTTTTTTTTTTTTTGCAACTGTTGCCGTAGCTGTGGGGAGTTGCACTCTCCAGAGATTTAATAAGGCATGTAGAGTCAGCGGGAAGGAGATGAGAATTGTAATGGCTGTGATTAGTATTTGCGGCTGCAGTTTGGACGTAACAATCAGCAGACAAACAGTGCACTTATGTTGGTGTGTTTAGCCCAGGTCTGAGTGTTTCCATCTGCTCTGTATTCAAACCAGTGAATACCAACGCCCACTGAGTAATTGTCTCGGATAATAAAGGAGAGGCCAAGTTTGTTTAACTTTAACCTTCATTTGCATGTGTTATAATAAGATGTATGAAATTTTACTTGGGCAAGTGTAAATGTCAAGTGTAAATCAGGTTAAAATGTCTGAAGGCAACATCTGGTTTTCAATTTGAAGCAGGACCAAATCGTATCTGAAGGTAAAGTACAAGAATCACAAATCATTTCATACTACCAACATAAACCTTCTGTCACTTTTAATCTTACTCACAGCTGGAAGAATAATCGAAACTTAAGAGTAGTATTACATGTCAAAAGGCTGTTACTCAAGTAGGAGTAAAAGGTGTTGTGGTGTTTGGAAACTACTCATTACTACTACAATTTTATTAAGTTACAGTACTCACTTAAATCTACTTCCACAAAAACCAGTACTATCTAAACTATGAGCCATGTCCCAATTTGACGGTTGCACAGTTTGAAGTACCGTTCAAAGTACCCAGCCGGCAAAGAGTACTCCGCAGTGTAGCCTCCATGGACTGCAAAGGCTGTGCTGAAATGGGACAGGCCTACACTGGGGAGCTAGGTACTTCAACCGCTGCTGACTAATGAGCTAAAGGTGTAAAATGGACACTGAAATGATTACAGTTTTATTTGATTTCTTTATTATTTCATAGAAGAGTCAAGGTGTCGTTGTCGCAGGCGTTTATTTCTGTTTGACTGAATGAAGTGAGGAATTAATCTTTCCCTTTAAATGTCAAATATAACATTCGAGGTGATTTGTCGCCAGCAATACATAACTTTAAGAAAATATACTTTGTTTCTCCCATAGAGGAAGTCACACGCAGTGCATTATGGGATATAGCAGTGCACGAAGTCTGCTGGGATGCTTCGTTCATGGCCGATCTCCATGGAAACGCAGGGCACATTTGTGGGCCACATTCATCGGTTGCACACATTTATCGGTTGCACACTTCATTAGGTGCAGGTGAAGGGCGTAACATGTAACTTCTGGCGCAACAAGGCCTGTCCCATTTCAGTGCACCGAACGATGTGTGCAAAGATGTATGTGGGATGTATGTATCTGAATTGCTCTTGTAACTCTGTAACTGGGTAACTTTTTCTAAACAGAAGGCTGATGAAATTCACTATTTGCCAGATGTCCTGATCCCTGCCTGCTCCTGCCTCCTGTGTCTGGTCTGCCCCTCCCTCACCTGCCTGTCTCTGGAGCTGGGCGGAGTTCCTGGCTCCTCCCACACACACCTGCTTCCCATCAGCGCAATCAACGCCACCTGCGGGAGGATAAGAGGAGCCAGGACTCTCCTCTCGGTGCCACATCGTCTGTTTGGGTTCACTGCTTGGTCGTCTTCGTGCTGTGTCTGTGTGCGTGTCTTCCTGTTCACCACCAGCTCCAGACTCTTGTCTCCGATCCTGTTTCCCGGCACCGACCCCTGCTCCCGATCCTGTTTCTTCTTCCTGTTATTGTCTCTTGTCCTTGTCCTCACGTCACGCTCCTGACCCTGGCTCTTACCTGCACCCTGCTCTCGACCCCGGCTCCGCTCCTGTTCCGTCCCCTCGTCACGTCTTGGATCCCGGCTTGGATCCCTTGGCTCCTGCATCTCCTGCTCCCAGCTCCTGCGTCTCCTGCTCCTGCGTCTCCTGCTCCCGTTCCTGCTCTCCGCCCTCAGCCCCGGTTCCTGCTCACTCCTTGTCCCCGCCTGATCCACTGTCCTTGTTGAACATTTATTGCACTTTGTAACTAAACACTGTTAAACTGCCCCGAGTCTCGCACCTTTTGGTCCGTCTCACCTACACACTACAACACCAGATGAGTATCTTTCTGGTGGTGTACTTGAGTATACATTTTATGCATCTACACCTTACTTAAGTACATTTTTAAGTAGATACTCTTTACTTTTATTCATTTGACAGCAGTATTTGTACTTTCTACCCCACTATATTTTTAAATAGGACTGAAAAGTGATTAGTATTTTTCAGTATTGTCTGAGACCTGCTGAAAAGACTGAAGGGTTAATTTTTAGCACGTTCATAGTTTGGGCAAACAAAAATATACAAATAAAATCAGCTAGAAAAATTATTTATTCAGTTGTTCCTGTTGTGCAAAGTTCAGCACAAATCTGTATCAAAATCACTACATTTGAAGCTTTATAAGACCTCAAAATATGCACCAAATACTTTTACTTTTTTATTCTTTAAGGGGATTTTTAAACGGGTACTTTAATACTTTTGTTTCATGTGATACTTTTACTTGAGTGGAGTTTTTTGCTCCTGTACTTTTACTTAAGTCTTTAGCTATTGGAAAAGTAGTGAGGTATTTAAAAACTCCACCATTGTTGCTCGGTGTTGCCTCAGCTCCAGACAGATGGTGGTGAATGGATTATGAGCAAAGTCTGTAATATAAATGTCTTTAGTTATAACATTATGTGCAGAGTCCAGGGGTCCTGAATCAGTAATGGACCATGATTTGGCCTGATCCCAAAGCAGAGGGAGCGTTCATTTCACGCCTTTCTACAGTCATTAGATGTGAGAGCTCTGATCTGACGCCGCACACTTCAAAGGCACAGGTAACAGGTAACAGGTACAACGAGAGCAGATGCCAAAGTTAGACACTGGACAAACACAAGTCTATTGAAAGCATTCGGTTTTTCTTACTATGCATCAAAAATATGCACCGATAAATATGCAACATACCTTTCAAATGTGCATTTTTATTGACTTTGACATTAGCCTGTTGATAGTAAAACAGGCTGGTCCCGTCAGATAGATACTGTATAAGACGGTGTCCACCAGTAATCTGACTGAAAAAGTGACTTGGACGAGCAGCGAAACGTCTTCACTCTTACAACGATTTGTCCAGTTGACAAATTGAAATGTCGTCTTTTGCTCTGGATAAGACCTGAACGACTGACGGATTACACGGACAAAACAGATTTAGGTCTGAGGATGGCGCTATATCCATAAGACCTACATTAAAAACAGGGAAAACAATAGTAATAGCCAGTGTGCGAATAGGTGTGAGGGCTCTGAACAATTAGGCTAAATATGACTCACGCTTGGATGAGCAACAAAAACTCTAAAACTTTTGTCCAGTTTACATCCAGTGGAGCAAAAAAGTATTTAGTCAGCCACCAATTGTGCAAGTTCTCCCACTTAAAAAGATGAGAGAGGCCTGTAATTTTCATCATAGTTACACTTCAATTATGAGAGACAGAATGAAGTGAAAGAATCCAGGAAATTACATTGTAGGATTTTTTATTAATTTGCAAATTATGGTGGAAAATAAGTATTTGGTTCATCTCAGTACTTTGTTATATTCCCTTTGTTGGCAATGACACAGGTCAATTGTTTTCTGTAAGTCTCCACAAGGTTTTCACACCCTGTTGCTGGTAGTTTGGCCCATTCTTCCTGCAGATCCAGATGATTTCCTGGATTCTTTCCCCCCATTCTGTCCTCATAGTTGAAGTGTACCTATGATGAAAATTACAGCCCTCTCTCATCTTTTTAAGTGGGAGAACTTGCACAGTCGGTGGCTGACTAAATACTTTTTTGCCCCACTGTAATGGATCACACCTGAACGACTGAGATTCCACAGACATTAACCTGTTGAGGATAGAAATGTTGTTTCTCTTGAATTCCTATAATATTTAATTAAAATGACAGCGTTAAAACGATCTCTTTATGAAGACAAATCTCTATGGAAACAAGCAGATGGTGCAAGTTACAGATCTGTGGAGACGGGAGAAGCAGCTCCACTTACTACAAATAATACGCTTTTCAAAAATGTCTGAGCTAATTATAGGGCAAAGTGAACCTGACAAAATTCCACTTATCCAAGTTGGACAAAATACATAATTAAATGGAAAGACATTATCTAACGCTAATGCCGTCACTCCTCATGTGTCTCTGCACCTCATCAAAAGAGTTTAACTGAACAATGAAATGATAGAAGAGAAAGTGAGCAGCGACACTTGAGACAGAACAAAGGCCAAGTCAGAGCGCAGTAATTATGAATGAATAAAACTGATGGCTCTCACGATCACATCCCAGACATAAAATGGCCGCCCACATTTCACACGGTGCTGGTGAAGGTGAGAGCTGCCTGACGGTGGCAGAATGGGGACGTTTGTCTGGCTTAGAGATAACCTTTGGCGATAAAGTGTTATCACCTGACCTGTGCAACCTGCAGCAAAGGCAGAGCTGGTCAGAACACAGGGGCTGTCACACATTTCATCTCCAGGTTATTCTCACTCTCTTGCAGTTACAATGTGAATTTGGCGCCCCCTGTCTGTTCCTAAAGATATCAGCTGTAGCATAGTTGTGAGAGCATTGCAAGATCAATTCCCGGCTCCAAAAATTGCCAAAGGTCCTCCCTGCTCTTTATCTTAAAAAAATACAAATAAATAAAAAATAACTGGGACTATTGTAGAAGCAAAATGTATAAATTTCAATTTTGAATATTTAAAAAAAAAAATCAATGTAAAGTGTTTTGTATCTGTCTTTTTGTATCACATTATAACTAACTGCAGTCTCATTAAAGTGATGCTTCTGCACAATTATTCCCAATGCTTAAATTTGATACTGTGACGTCACTATAAGAGGAGAATTGTGGTGAGCAGCACATAACCTTGTAGAACCTGTAACCTGGACCGGTCAGACCATCCTGTTCCCCCCAAATCACTTCTACTTTGAAAAACCAAGAGACACGACGTATCCAGAGCTGGAGAGCGACCAGAATGTGACAAAAATGAAGATAAAACTTGTACAAATTGTGCTCTACAAATGAACTTGTCTTGAAATCTATTTCTAGTGGAAAAGGGTTTGCGTTGTGATGTACATCTTCGTAGTAATACTTTGCAGTGACGTCACGCTTGAGGGGTTCTACATGTATCTCTGTGTTGAAATGTTCAGCAGTTCAGCAGCAAACATGGTCAAAAAACAGTTAATATGGTCTGAAAACTCAATAAAAAATGTAAAGTGGGTTTAAACAACACATTTTCTGGAGCCTGTGATCAGTACGAGCGTCTGTGGTCACATTTTGGTGCTTGATTTTCAACACAACATGAACGTGACTAACTGAAAAACTTCACTTCAGATTTCATGAGTACTTTTTCTGATTCTGTTTTGCATTGGTTCTTTTCGCTCTTTATGCTCTTAGTCATTTTAATTACAAGTTCTTAAAATACATCTCAAGCCGCACAGAGTGGATTCTATCTGTATGTTAAACAACAGATATAATAAGGCTCACATTGTGCTGAAAGGTTAAAATAAGTTGTGTGCTTTTCATGTCTCCCAGGGAACAGATGAAATGACATTTTGCAGCTGATTAGATTCATTGTCAACATTTAATTATGCAAAATAGCCATATGTGAAAACGACATGCGGGAAAACGAGTTCTCTGTTTTTCAGTGTAGCAGCTGTAGGACTGTTTATGAGGATTCCCAATCAAATACTACCACGACACCAGTGTTTATAAACCAACCAAAACAGTGTGAACGATTCATTATTGACTTACTGCGACTGGATACCTCGGATATTTGTACTATTAAATTATTTTTGTTTTCAGTAATAGATAATGGCATTAAAACTACACATATCTGACTGTGTGTCTGTTATGCCCCTGGTCAGCTCGTTTAAACAGGTTTTGGTGCTGTTTTCCTACCGGTGGAGGCAGGACGACAGCGCCATCTGCAGTCCGACTTCTTCAGGACAGTATCTCAGGTGTGTGAGAGTAAAAAGGCCCCCTTGTCCCGGTTCAAAGTCCCGTGGGCACGTTTCCATATTTCCACTGGCTCCTTAATGCAGCAACGACATTTTTTGTCCCCTGTCCCTATGATATCAGCTGATTTAAGCAGGTTTTGGCTCTGTCTTCCTACCGGTCCGACTTCTTCAGGACAGTATCCCAAGTGTGTGAGAGGGAAAAGGCTGTCCACACCTCCTCAACCCGGCGATGATGTTTGTTGTCCTCTGTCCCGATGATGTTTGCTCTGTCCCAGTCCATAACGTGGCTCAGTCCTGAAGAAGTCGCACTGCAGATGTCGCTGTCGCCCTGCCTGTACTGGCAAAAATAATCTATCAAAAATAAATGATCAGGAGACCAGGTGAACCTCATTGGACTGTTACGCCCCTTATTGCTGATATGCCCTTTATGCTGTTGTCCTTTAAGTTTATTACACATGTGCTGCACTGAATGTCATTATTATGTTTTTGTTGACACTGGGGTTATTTATGGGGTTATTGAATGGGATCACCTTTGATATTGCACTTTACATCAAAATTATGCACCGTTTGATGCTCCAAATGCAATTTTGTTGTTGTTTCTGTGACAATGACTGAATAAAATCCTGCTCTTGACATAAACATCATTGGTAGAGAGGTCAGATCCACTGACCCACAGGTTGGTGATGCAATTCCAGCTCCCACAGATGAATGCTGTTGCTCTGTCCTTGGGCAAGACACTTAACCTACCTCATTCCTAGTGCCTGTGTACCCTGGTGCATGTATGTGTGTGTGTGTGTGATTGGGTGAGTGGTTTCTTGATTTAAACTACTCTGAGTGCCTTTAAAATGAAAAAGCGCTGTATAAAAATGTGATCATTTACCAAAATCTTGAATCTTGAAGCTACATTTTCATGAAACTGCCACATCTGGGAAGAACAGCTGATAAAACACAGTGAGACTCCAGATGTGGACCAGTCTTGCATGGCCAAAAATGACAAGACTTTTTTTTTTTACCACATACAAGCTCTTTAATTTCACTTTATTCCAAAGCAGGCAGCCAGCATGCATAACCAGAGCAGCTGAGGTGTAACCCACATTGAGTCACGCTGACAGACACTCAGAGACGCCACAAACTTCCTTCAAGGCTCTCGTCTGCTGCAAAAAGACCTGCCTCTAGCTCTAAAAACAACAAGACAAACTGTAAATGTGCCACTGGAGCAGAGTCCTCCGAGGGATACTGCAGGCTCACAATCACGATACGCCTCATTGAATTTCATTTTTCATTTTAATTCAAATTTGTAGGGGTGTTTTGGCTGATGTAACTGCAACGTCATTTGCGGTTTGAATTATAGAAGGGTGACGAATTTCAGTTTATTTTTGTGCAGCCCAATAACAAACAGTCGTCTTATGAGGATTATAGACAAGTTCAGATTCGATTCAAACTGTTCAAATCTATGAAACACAAAAGGGATAGATGTTTCAAGGTCAACAGTGCCACAGGTATATGTTATCAGATCATCTTTTTTTTAGGGTGAATAGATTTTCAAAATTCAAAACTGGGACACACCCGGGGTTGGAAATGTGAAAAAAGTCTGTTGACATTGTTCAATGAAACTTTGCACATCTATTTGCAACTTTAATACACATTTAAATGACTCTAGAATGGGGCAAAAGTCTCTGGTTTTAAATTAAAATGTCGAAGTTATACTCAACAAATTTGAGCGTAATAAACTGAACCGCTGGGTTTATACGGTGAATTTGACCCACTATGGGAAAATACTCCTGATTTTTTAAAAGTACCCACCATTTTACATTGAGGGTTTTGCATTTTAAAGCATCGGTGGCTCTTATTTGCCTCAGATTAATGTCAGAAGAGTTGTCTGTTCTAAAACACCTTTTCTTTAAAAACCCAAGGAAAAACTAGTTAGAAACAAATAGAGTTATGACATTTTTTTTCAACATGTCAGTGACTTTTGGGCAAATACTGCCCCTGTCTTTGACCCAGTAAAATATGTGTGTGTGTGTGAATTGTGTGTGACTGTGTGTGTGTGTGTGTGTGTCGTGTGTGTGTGCTGTGTGTCGGAAGAGTGTGTGTGTGCTCTGAAAAAATAAAAAGAATACATAGAGAAACTTGATGGAGGGTAAAAGGGGCTGGAGGTGAGAGTGCTAAGGTAAGAGTGCATGTGCTTATGTGTTTTGTTTTTTTTAGATAGTATTTGAACAGTGTGAGTCTATTTAATATCTGTTTTACTTAATTTGTGGTCAGTTTATCTGCATACTTTGAATCTGTATTTTCAGTATTTCCCAAAAACCTGCTCAAGCACTACAGGTGTAAATCAGCATTCATCGAAAAAAATCTACTTAAACGTATTTAAGTGTCCATATAAAAATGTGAAAGTATTTCTCACAAGTGTTGTTAAATGTAATGATATTGATTAAAAATTAGAAATATTTTGGTCACAGTAACAATACGAATTTCTTCATTTTTCTCATGAATTTTGTGTATTTATTTTGTTGTCTCAAACCCGAAGCTTGAACTCAAAAACTTTAGTCAAGATGTTTCCACGAACATGATAAAAATAACCGCTCAATTCATGTGAAAAGTACTATTTTACTTTTCAGTCCAGTTCAAAAACATAGTGCAGTAGAAAGTACAAATAGTGCTCTCAAATGTAGTGAAGTAAAAGTAAATAGTATCCACTGTAAAATGTACTTAAGTCAAATTTTTAGGTATCTGTGCTTTACTCAAGTACAGTATTTTATTACTTTTACTTTGTTACTTTCCACCACTGCAGAAGACACAGGGCTCAAAACTGGGACTGTCCCGGGTAAATAGGGACATCTGGTCACCACACCTCACATAAAAACTCACATAAAAGATCCACTTCCATAGAGACACAAATATAAAAGATATTTAGTGCTTTGTGTCATTTGCGGTTAAAGCTTTTCCTTTTTCAGTTCAAAACAATGAAACTATGAGCAGGGAAGCAAATCTTTATGTTGTGCCATATTGATACCAGCGGCGATGGCGCTCGTTTCCTGCAGTGAATTCCCTCAGTGGTGTTTGTAACAGGGTCAATTGACTTTGTGTCCGACTTATTATTGTCCCGATATTACAGCCACTTTCCGAATCTTGTCTCTGAAACTGTGACTTACAGCTGGACAATATCAAAACTATAAACACTGAAGAAGCGACAGTAGCTTTAGCTCAGTTGGTACAGTGTTTGTCCTCTGATCTGAGTGCTGATGGTTCAAATCCCGCTCTTGACATAGCAGAATGGTCAGATCCACTGATTCACTGCTCCCACAGATGAATTTTGTTGTCCTTGGGCAAGACGCTTAACCCACCTTGGCCCCATTGTCGACATGAATGTGAGTGGTTCATGTGAAGTGCTTTTAGTGCCTTGGTATATAAAAATGTGACAGTTTACCAAGATTTTGATGTTCAGTATTTGCCGTTTTTACATTTGAATTAAACCTGGTAGTGTTTTTGGGCCTCCGTCTAGAAGTATTTTACCCAGAATGTTAATTACCCATATTCCTCCTGCTCCTTTGCCCTGCGGCTTGTTGTCATTCATATCATGGTCTCATTGTAACCCAGACGACTCATTCACTTTCTGCTCTCTCTGTGTTACATACAGACTGGCTCCTCTGGGCCCTGCTCTTCTTGGCTGACATTCGGTGGCTGCTGTGTGACCCTTTGGCACAGTCCACAGACCTGATGGTGAACACAGCTGTGGATTTGGTATGTTTTTTTATTTATTTATACAGGGACAGTGTACTATAAACCAATGTCTGTGTGAATGGGTGAGTGGTTCCTTGTAAAGCGCTCTGAGTGCCTTGAAGGTAAAAAAGTGCTATATAAAAATGCAACCATTTACGAATGTCTTGCCCAAGGATGCAACAACAGCATTCATCTGAGGAAGCTGGAATCACACCGTCAACCTGCGGATCATTGGATCTGACCACTCAACCGATGGTGTTTATGTCGAGAGCTGGATTCAAACCGCAAACCTTCGAATCAGTGGACAAACACTGTACCAACTGAGTCACAGTCGCCCCATTGGCTAAAGGAAAAGCTGCATTAGACCAGGTTATAGCAGAAAATGCAAATTTCCGCTTGTAGCCTCTGACGTAACGATTTTCAGAATGTAAAAGTAGACGAATACATGACCACTTCGCCATACTGTACATTATCACATATAAGATACTAATATTTAATGTATAATATGAGTGTCCTCGCTTTTGGAGCAGGTGTAATAAAACGTCCTCCACTTAAACAAAAGAATATTCACTCTCTTCATTTCAGGCACTTCTCACTCATCGCACATAGACACAGGTTTGATTTTCTAAAAGTCATACAGTTTTTTAGACCAGGTGTGCAAATATTTTTAGCCTAGTGCATGTGATGACTTGAACTTATTTTTATTTAGCAAGTCATATTTGCTGTATGTTGTGTCCTTTTGTGTGTCCTGTGGTCCCCAAGGTGACACCAGGACGTCAGCTCCAGTCGTTGTAGGGATCATCGCTCTGACGCTGGAGGCAAAGTGAGGAGCAATTTACGCACTAACCTTCATAAACCAGAACACACACCAGAAAAGGACAACACTGGACACATAAACCAAGGACGCTGCCCATAGGTTTCACAGTGATTAACACTGTTGTCATAGCAATTAGCAAATGTTTTGAAAGTTGACATATCATCGAAATGGTGCCTGCAGAAAGACTGAAAGCTGAAAAGAACAGGAACCTTATTGTATCCTAAGTTTGACCTTGGGTTTTATAAATAATGAAGATCGTTAAAGCCAATTGCTTCAGATGGTACATTCTCAGCAGCAGTCACAAAAATTATGAGCAAAGATATTAAAGACAGTAAAGGATTTGGTGTAGAGCCAGATCTCGACCTCAGTTTGATTGGATTTTGACTATTTACTTTTGAATGTAAAATTAACTGAGCTACAGCATAAACAGAACAAACAGTGCTCAAAGATCCACCGAGAGACAAGAAGTCCCACTTTGTCATAATGTGATAAATGAGCGTTCTGTTGTAGAGTTATAGTCAACAGCATTTATGATTATTCTTAATTTAATTGTACATCTAATTGCAAACGGCTGGCTGTGCTCTTATGGGATGTGTTTGGAGATGTGCGCACAGCTCGTACACACATCTGGGACTCACGCTGGCCTCGGTCCCGGCCTGGAAACTCTCTCCTCGGCAAATGAGGCTTTTGATAATCAGGTAATTAGAGAAACAAATCAGCATCTCCAGAACACACAGACACAAGCAGGACCTGAAGGACAGGGGCTGAGCACTGTACAAGGATTCGTTTAGTCTTGACAACTTGGGTGAATGTTGATTCAAGGGCTACTGTCCCAGATTGTCCAGTTTGTCCTCATTTTAAAATGCACCTGCAGACTTCAAATAAAGCCTTTTGATAATGGGCAGGGAATAAAAATGAGGTGTTGTGAAGCATGTGGTGACCCTATTCTCTGTACTGCAGGTTTTAAAAGTTTTAAGGTTTGACAAATCTTGGCCCCAGCAGCTGCCACTCCTTCGGTCTCAGGAGAGCAGATGGTTTGTCACTTTTTTGGTCATCAATAACTGTTTCAAGTGTATTTCATTTGTTCCGGGGACTCGATCTTAACAGGCATTCTTACCAAACAACCCTTCTCATAGTTGGTTTTGAGTTTAAATGAAAACAAATAGAAGAGGTTTGTTTGTGTGCAGCTGGAACAACAAGATCCAGTGTGGTTTGATCATTAAAATCGAGGGCTTAGATGCAGGTAGTGGGTTCAGGGGTGAAGGTACATTCATTGTGGGTTCTATAATTGGACCTGCTGGGAGAAGTGTGCACACTGTGGACGTGTCATGTTTTGCATTATAAATGGCCTTATGTTGAAGTGAAAGTGTTTGAGCTTTTTAAAAGGGAGGACTTTTCACCACATGCTCATTACACACCATTCTGCACGCCTCCTCTGCATCACCGCAGCCTTTGGCTCCTAATAATTAGCTGTCATGTTCTGTAGTCTGGTTTGCACTAACTATAGATGGCAACACACAATTATTTTTAATTAAAACAAGTCGGACAAATCAGTTTTGATTAGAGGATTTCAAAATTGTTCTCCAAAATGTCAGTTGCTCATGTAGGCTGGTAAAGATTATTGATTATATATTATGTACTTTTGCCTGACCACAAAGTGCTGAACTGACAAAGTGCTATTTTACTGACCTCAGTAATGTCACCCCACTGTCCTCAACGCCAGCTGCTGCACTGAATCCAGGTCAAGACAGCTCACTGTTTTCTGGGCCAGCTACAAAGAAAGCATTTTTCGTCATCTAACACCTCTAGTTGACAAAGCAGTAAAAGTGAAAGCTGTGAAATGTGTTTCTGTGGCTTAAAACTGCCTCAAAACACCAAAACTAGACACTCATTTGAGCATCTGATGATTCTACTCTTTATCAGAACAAATATAAGACCTCATGCTGACATAAAGAAAGCACTATTCTTTTGTGTATGAAAATATACTATTACTAAGAAAGGGCTAAAATAGAGTTTAAAATTTGAGCATCAGTAGATTCAAATGACAACCCTTTTGACTTATTTCACCTTTACTCATGTTTTATCTTCTATTTCTTTGCTTTATATTGTCTGCAGACGTCATGTTCTTCTAGAGTGGAAACCAGAAGTTTACACTATATAAAAAGACGCATGTGCATTTTTTTTTCTCAATGTCTGACCTGAAATCAGACTAAGCTTTTCCCGTTTTAGGTCAGTTAGGATTACCAAAATTATTGTTATTTGCTAAATGCCAGAATAATGAGAGAAGGATTTTTTTTAGACAATTTTTCATTATTTTCCTCAAAGTCAGAAGTTTACATACAGTAAGATAACTAAGCATTTAAACAATTTGGTAAAACCCAGATGAGGATGTCATGTATTTGGAACCTTCTGATTGGTTCATCTACAACATTCGAGTTCATTTGAGACACACCTGTGGATGTATCTGAAGGCACACCTGAACCACACTGCGTCTTTGTGTAACATCATGGGAAAGTCCAAAGAAATCAGCCAATAAATCAGGATTGTGGTCTTGCACAAGTCCGGTTCACCTTGGGTGCAGTTTCCAGATGCCTGAAGGTGCCACGTTCACCTGTTCAAACAATTATACACAAGTATATGCAACATGAGAATGTCTAGCCATCATACCGCTCAGGAAGAAGATGGGTTCTGTGTCCCAGATATAAACGTGTTTTGGTCTGAAATGTGCAGATCAACCCAAGAACAAAAGCAAAATACCTTGTGAAGATGCTGCTAAAGCTGTAAGAGTGTGTCATTATCCACAGTGGAACGAGTACTGTACTGACATGGGCTGAAAGGCCACTCTGCCTGGAAGAAGCCATTACTCCCAAAGAAACATAAAAAGCCAAATTACAGATTGCAAATGCACACAGGGACAAAGACCTTGATTTCTGGAGACATGTCCTGTGGTCTGACGAAACAAAAATCGAGCTATTTGGCATAATGACCATCGTTACGTTTGGAGGAAAAGGGGAGAAGCTTGCAAACCTGAGAACTCCAGCCTAACTGTGAAATACGGGGGTGGCATCATCATGTTGTGGAGTTGTTTCGCTGCAGGAGGGACTGGTGCATTTCACAAAATAAATGTCATTATGAGGAAAGAACATTATGTAGAAATACTGAAGCAACAGTAAAGCTTGGGAACAAATGGACAATGGCCCAAAGCATACTGCCAAACTGGTTACAAAGTGGCTTAAGGATAACAAAGTCAATGTTTTGGAGTCCTGATCTCAATCCTATTGAAAATGTATGAGCAGACCTGAAAAGACATGTGGGAGCAAGGCAGCCAACAAACTTGGCTCAGTTACACCAGTTCTGTCAGGAGGAATGGGCCAAAATTCCTGCCAAATATTGTGAGAAGCTTGTGGAAGAAGGAGATTCACACGTTTGATCCAAGTCACACAGTTTAAAGGCAGTGGTACAAAATACTAATGAAATGTATGTAAACTTCTGACTTTGAAGAAAGTAATGAAGAAAAAAAAAAAAACATCCTCCCCTCATTATTCTGGCATTTAGAAAATAGAAACAATGTTGGTAATCCTAATTGACCTAAAACAGGAAAAGTTTAGTCTGATTTCATGTCAGACAGAAAAAAAGCATATGTTGTTTTATTCATTGTATGCACCTGTATGTGGTAGATTGAGAAAGCTTAATTTTAAAGTTTATTAAACTTAATTCTAAAGTTTAGTCATTTATGTTTCCTTGGTGGTTGTGTTTGTCTATGTAGCTATAATTTATGACACAACTGTGGATTATTATATTATAATTTGGGCATTTTAAACCACAATATTTATCTAAAACATCTTAATGTAAAATAAACACGTCAGCTGACTTCCACATTAGAAAACTGCGGTGCACAATGGGAGCTGACGTTGAACACAGAGTCGGTACCTGCAGATCACTTTTTAATTTGTACCAAAATGATTACGCAACCCTACAGAATCCTGCGCGCATCACTAATTAAGAAAATAAAATTCGAGAACCAAGTATGCCTAATTAAAAAATACTTCCATGCATGCAGTTCAATGATTATCGAGCTCTGAGCAATCACAATTATTGATTAAAAGTGTTAATTCAAAGCTAGATAATTTGAACTGAAGAAAAAGTAACACCATTCTGTACTGAATATTAATCTTTATTCATTCCACCTTTCCCCTGCACAGCCTATTCACTCTATTATAGACCACCACAGAAGAGCCCACTGTCTTCATATATTATCTCTGATTCAAAAACAGTGCTACAAAAATCACATTAAAAAAAGAATGACATTGATAGACTCACATTACAAACAGTGACAAACAACACGAGTGAAGTCGCCCGGTCTCAGAATTGTTACGCACAGGATTTCTGATAGCGATACTGGATTAAGTTCAAGATGATTTACTGTATGGGCGCACACTGTGTGACCTGGGTGCCCCAAAATGCTGTGAAGGATAAGATACAAGTAAGCCTGAAACCGCCTAAGTATCCGAAGCAGGCCGTATGAGTGAGGACTATTTGAAGAGATGCTTTTATTGGAGTGGTCACGCACACATAGAAGCGAGCTAGAGGTGAATCTTTTTGTTGTGCCCCAGCCAAATTGCCCGGAATGTCACCCCGACTTCTGCATTTCAAAGTAGTAAACCATTTCTCACAGCATTGATGCAGTATGTAATGCATAGCAAGTGCTTTTAGCCTCTTTGACAAGTTTCTGTCAAGTGGCAAGAATAAACTATATAGAAACGTTGCCAATTCCAGTGTGTTGCCAGAGAGTTTGAAGGAAATGATTACCTGTTAAAATTGGAGAGGTGTCAAGATTTCTTTATAAAGGGCTTTCAAAGTATGATTCAACCTGGGGAAACTTTTTGCCAGCTGATGCAGAAATATGTGGAAACTATAGTACATCTAAAAAAAGGTCCGTTTGAGTTAGCAAAGTTTCAACTGCCTAACAGTACAATGTGTGGTCCCTGAAAGTGTAGAAAGAAAGTAGCCTGGGCAGCCATCACAACTCTTGGCTGTTTAAAGAAAATACTTGCTTCAAACAGATTTCAGTTTGCTTTATGGTAAACAAACAAACCTGTAATTAGGTATGCAATATATAGTGTGTTATATATTGCAAAAAAGTAGTTACCTTAATCCCTAGTTTTACCACAGTATAAAGACCTCCTTTGATAGCCCTCGTATCCTTTGATAAATTTGTGGGCATATACAACCCTTTTTGCTAATGGTATAGGCTGAGGATCCATACATTGAGAAAAAGATGTTCTGGATGGCCAGGCTACAGAAAAATGCTCAAAATAATGAGCTAAAGGAAACAGACACTCCACACGGACACTCATGGATAAATGTGCCAAATGTGAGGTATAGTCACTGTCTAGGCTCACATTGCATACAGTCTGAAACAGAAAAAAACAGCAACTCAGCAGCGAAGGATCAGTGTGGGAATGACAGAAGAGGGGCTGAGAGAATCTGGTCCAACTCCCTCTGGACTCCTGCATATTTTTCTCATCAGTGACAAAGGGGAAGCTCACAGGGAGAAGAGAAGGAGAGAAAGTCCTCTATCCATAGAATGGGCACAACAGTCATCCGTTACGCACAATATGATAAATGGTCACATTTTATCTTCTAGCAGCCGCTGCTGAACTCTTGGACTTCGCCACAGCTGTGTGTTGGTCTCATCACGAGTTCGGAGCAAATGAGACCACACATTCTCTGAGCTGCTTTCAGAAAGAAGGACGTGAATGAAATCAATGGCCTATAGCCAAAAAAAGCTTGAAATTGCACAAGTCCAGGCCTTGTGGATATTTACATTCAATATTTAAGTCTGAGATTGACCAAACTGTAGAAAAAGTGAATTCTTACATAGTAGAGCTAAATTAACGTGTGTTTCAGAAACACCAGCTTCTAGAAGGCTCTAAGTTACAAGTCTTGCCTCTGCTCCCCACAGGGCCACAGTATCACAGCTACAGCCTGCCCCCTGCTGTCCGTTCACGCTCGGTACAGACATTTTTGCTTTGTGATCTTTG
Source organism: Periophthalmus modestus (assembly GCA_019594935.1). Taxonomy (NCBI): domain Eukaryota; kingdom Metazoa; phylum Chordata; class Actinopteri; order Gobiiformes; family Gobiidae; genus Periophthalmus; species Periophthalmus modestus. Next base: position 31,528,252 of record JAIEZT010001390.1, read on the forward strand.
TGGTTGTGAATGTGCACTCAGGACAGTCCAGAGGAGCAAGAGTCTGAGGCCAGCTCAGGTCTGGCTGCTGTTCCGGACCAGGGAGCCCTGACGCTTGTTGTTGGGACAGCTGTTTTAGCGCAGCTTGAGTTTGAAGGCCGAGATCTCCATGGGGTCCAGGCTAATGGTGGAGTCGTTAGCTAGAGCAGTCCCCGAGTGCATGAGAGTGAGAGACACAGGCTGCAGCAGCTGCACATCCAGATTCTTGAAGAGCCCAGAGATGTTAAGCTGCAAAAGAGAACATTAAGTGTGCCGCAAAATTTAAATAAAAAAAAAAAAAAATTCTAACCGAGGTCTCTGCTCAAAGTGACAAAAATTAACAGGTATATATAAACACTTTACAGTTAAAAAATCAACACATTAACATTTCAACATTAAGAGTTGACAGTTTTCACGAATGGTAAATGCTCAAATATTCTAATCCACCCGTTAAATGTGCACTATGTAACTTTTCTGTTGGGGGCTCCGTCACCTCATTGTCAGCTTGGAGATTTTATTTATTCTGCTAGAATGTTCCACAGTATGGCATTAAATGTATTTTTCTACATGAAGACAAGCAGGTAGTGCCATCAGGCCAAGTCACAGGTCTGTGGAGGTGAGCCCATACACATACACTAATACAAGATATAAGTTTATTGGCACACTGTGGAACATTCAAGTAATCTCTTCATGGAAACAAGCAGGTGGGTGACCCTCCACCATAAGTTACACAGTTCACCTTTAATGTGTGTGGCTGGGTCCAATCTCGCAGAAAGAGACAACTTCTAACAACAGGCCAAAGCGCACCACCAGTTCTACTCTGGTTCATCGTTTCATTATTTGAGCTCCTTTCACTTTCAGTTTTCAGTAGTGTAGTAGTGTGTGTAGTGGCCGCACCTGTCCTTGTGTAGTGGTACAGTTGAAGGCCATGTTCTGAGCCTCCAGTGTACAGTCCAGGCCCATCCGGTGAATGATGAAGGCTGTGTGCGGTGAGGGGGTCAGAGCGTCCTGCTGCTCACAAACACACAAATCAGTCACATGGTCCAACAAAACAACAGCATCATAATAAATGGTTTCTTCATACTAGGGTCTGGATGCTGCGCAGGTTCACCAAGTGCATGTCGCAGGGGAACGCAGCCTTGAGAGGGGCAAACGTTTGTAAAGGAGGGATGCCTCTGCGTTTGGGCAAGACAGGTAGTGCCAACACATCATGATTTAAGAAGGCGTTGGTCATGTGACTCAGTATAGAGGGGAAGCTTGTGACCCCAGTGTCCATCATCTGTAAAAGACAATTAGTTGAAGTGATGAGACAGAAACCGAAGAACAAACTCATTTTATTCTACCCTTTCTATTATAACTACACTAAAGCTAGGATAATCTACAAGACGGAAGTCCAATATAGGATTAAAACGGCCTGGGTTGTTGGAATTATCTCAAACTGACTGGTGGTAGGAACTGTATAACATTTGGAGGGAGGATAAAAGCACCATTTTAGTTTTCATTGTACAAATATTTTTCATGTCTACTTTTTCAGGAGCGTCATTTGAGCACACACTATTCCCAGACAGTTACAGCTACAAAAGCAAGAGGGAGGGCCAAACAGGACCGAGTAGCAGTAGTTTCTATCACACACACTATGATTCATTCTAATGACCATCACAGCTGTTGCTACAACAACATTACCTCTTGAACTTCGTCACTCAAAATTTGAGAGAAACTATGAAACAATGAGGAGAATTTGCGGAAAAAGCCATCATGCTGAAAAAGTAATGATATGGAAAGAAAGGAAATGAAAAAGACAATTAGACAGAAAGACAGATACACAGATGGAGATATAAATGATAAGAGAAAAGTGAGCCACACAAACTGAACAAAACACTTGGCTGATGTTTAAACAGATTGAATGGATGGCATATATGTAATGTTGTAAATAGACAGCCTATATTTAATGCTGTGAGCTTATCTCCTGGCACTGACCTTGTTGCCCTGGCCTCTGTGCTCAAGTAGCAGCCGGAAGCGGTTCACTGTCTTCTTGTTGTCCTTCAGGCCCTGCCCCAGCCCACGGTTATCGTCTTGCATCAGTCGCCGGTCCAAAATCACCTCGAGCTGACCTGAGGCACAGGGACGAGCAACCACAACTTTACTGTAAACGTCAAAATGAGCTAATTAAACTACCCAAAAATGGAAGGATCAATAGAGGGCCATCTAAACTTTGGTCGATCTTGATAAGGCAAACATGTTTTCAGTGACAGGTCTAATTCCAATCGTGTGCGAGTAAGAGTGTGTGGTGCAGAAGAGGAGTCACCGCTCACTTGTGTAGGTGTAAGCTCTGAGTCAGGCCCACAGTCTCTTTATGTCTCCTCACGTGTCCTCCCATTTCACAAGTTTTGGTTTAAATCTGCAGAATTTGACCAAAAGTCCAGTGCCTCTGCCTCTGTGTGTGCATCTGCCCCCGCTCTCCTTTTCTCTTATCTGAGCCACAGCTCCTCATCTTTTCTCCTCTCTTTCGCTCTTCTTGTGCCGCTTATCATTATAATCCAAGTTATGAAAAGTAAACTACCATTTTCTCACCATTTATGAGTATTTCTGCTGATAGCGGTAACACGCACATGCTCTTAATGCTCTGTGGAATTGTTAGGATCACTACAGTTTTTATTTTGTGTTGGTAGAACTGACACCCAGCTCTCATCTCAAGTTAATCTGTCCATGCTGTCCATGAAAATCTAGACATAATTTTCCAATTATTTTTTTCTCCCATGTCACACAGCCCTAAACTAGTCTTAGCAACAATGTGTAACAATCATCTATCCAGACAGTTCTTAGATATTTAACATCTATTAAAGACATGTGAGTGGCTATGTTAATCGCTTATAATATATATACAAATGTAATATACGTACCATTTTCTAAACTGGTGACTCCCAAAGACTGAGCTGTGTGCAGAGTAAGGCGGTACTGGCTGTCCTGGATGTAGGCTTGGCTAGGCATGGGGTAGAAGTTGGCTTGAATAGGAAGCTTTAAGTAGCGACGACGAGGCTGAATCTACAAAAAAAAAGAAAAAAAACAAAAAATATTGAAAACTCATATAGATTCTGTTATATAGGACCCCTGATATGATGCACTGACCTGGAATCCATTAAGATCAGTGAAGAACATGTCTCCACTCTGGACGTCTGTAACCAAGCGCATAGCCAGCTCCTTATTGGTCTGATCTCTGATGTCCACTGTCGTCATCATGTCTACAGATAATCCTTCAACACCTAAAAAATTGCGTTTGTATATATTAGTCATTGTAATGGACCATCTGCTGTAACAATTAAGGCCTGTGTTTTGTAAATAGTACATTTCCTACCAGGCACGTTGTTGATCCGTATGGTCTGCTGGAAGTGCTGATAATGGGTCACCACCTCAGAGAAAAGAGGCCCCTCCACCACACGAACCACAGGGGTCTCCTTCTGACTGTACGGCTGAAAGGAGAGCAAAATCAATACAGGCTGATAACAGAAAAAAACAAGCTGAGACGGACATGGAAGAAATCACAAAAGAAAAACGTCGCAAAATTCAACTTTAAAGTACAAAAGGTTGTCAAAGGTACACTGTAACTTTTCTGTAAGTCCCCTGCTTGTCGAAAACACTGCTTTGCCTGACTACACAACACAAATAAAATTTATACTTCGCTGGAGAACAATGCTGTGTTTAGAAAGAGATGTGTCTCCGTGCTAATTTTGAAACATAATAAATATTAAAACACCACCACAAACTGAAGTATTCTACAAGTAAAAATAATTGGGTAGTTGAATATGTTGTTTATTTTATATTTTACGCTTTTAACAAAAATGTGCATATTTTAAATTTAAAGCTAGCTAGCATGCTGCTGTGCACAAAGTCAATTACAGGTGTTTAACTGCTCAAAAATACCTTGGAAAAACATACAGGTTTGATCTGTGGAGACATGACCTCGCTCATACAAATTGGCTTGAATGAGTCACCTCCTCATATTCTTCAAGATAGATACATTTTATGCCATAATGTGGAACATTTTATACAAAGCAATCTAGGAAATCTGTACAGAAACAAGCACATGGAGCACCTTTAACTGAGTAGGGTAAAAAAATTTTCGGTCTTCTATCAACTCATTGCATTTCGAGTGATAATATAAAGAGAATAATTCAAACTACCTTTGCTTTTCCATCTGGTAAAAACAGATATGCTCCGCTCTTGTCCTTCGAGGGCCGGGTGCCGTAGACAACAAACTGCATCTGAACTTTCACTTCTTGCAGATCCTCTCTTCGCCTAATACTCTGAACAAGGAAAAGGCAAAGAAGAAAAAAAAAATCAATGAAATAGAAATTAAATAAAAGAGTGCAATGCAATACAAGACCCTGCAATGTTCTCTTTTATATCAAGCTTATGGGTATTTCTCCTCAAAAGATTAGAAAATCCTAAAATCAGCCTGTTACGGTTCAGTCAGATTAGATAAGATACAAACCTCTAAGAGTCCTGTGCTTCCTGAGAATCCCAGGATGAGCGACTGGCTGCTGATGTAGAAGGTTTGTGCGTCGGCCTGTAGGGAGCGCACGGGGAGGGGGTCAGCTGCGCGGGCGGTCACCCCTCGACCCGGCAGCCTGAGCAGGGTGTCTGAGCGCAGGGTCATGGGAGAGTCAGCAGAGTCGTACAAGTGAAACACGGCAAGACCCAGAGGAGGAAGGCGTGCCATGAATGTCGCCTGAAAAGAGGAATACTGAATTTAATACTATTGAATTAGTAAAAATGTAATTAAAGACACAGACGTGGGTCATACTCAGTTACATTTACTCAGTTATATTTACTTGAGTGAAGAAACTACTTCCTGAAGATGTGAGACAGGCCTCTGCTTTGATGTCTGTTTTTTGTATATGGCTGACTTTTCTTCTGCACTCTTTTCTTTTAATGTTAATTTTATGATGATTTTATGATGTTTTGATTTGTTGTATTGTGATTTTAATGTCTTTATTTTGTAAAGCACTTTTAATACCTTTGCGTACGAACTGTGTTATTCTTGCTATGCCTTACCTAGCAGCATACTTTTACTCCTAGTAATATTTTATTCAAGTAACAGTACTCTTAGTTGAGTAAAGGTTTCTCTTTTCACTGTGATTAAGTCTACAAGTGACAAAAGCTTTGTGCTGGCAAGATGAAATGATTTTGTGTTTCTTGCACCGCTCCTTCAGATATAATGCAGTTTCTCTTTTTGCATCTATCCTTTGAAAATAGCCGATTTTGTGCATTATTTAATGTTTTGTCCTTTTTATTGGTGGGTTTCAGATGGAGTCACAACATTCTAACGGCCAATCACATTTAAGACAAATGAGGGGCCTCTAAAATTTTATTTTGTTAGAATACAGACTTGTTGCAATACAGTGAGTTCTTGGGTTTAGTCAATAATAGAAATGATCAGGTTCAACATTTGTAGGTCAACCTTTTAAATATTTCATAGTGAAGTACAACGTAATCAGTAGGGAAATCTGTCTCTTGCCCCTCATCTGGGAGCTTGTCAACATCACTTTCTTAAATCTGAAAATCACCAATTAACTTAAAGAGAAGAGAAACTCGGGATGTAACAACTAGTTTATAATTTTAAGTTACTCGCCTGAATATAATTTTTCTCAAATACTTTTTTCTTCTTACTTGAGTAATTATATCATGGTAACATTACTTTTACAGAAGTCTAATTTTGGCTACTCCACCCAATTTGCACAAGTAATGTTAATGTTAATTTTATGATGATTATTTGTGATTATGTTTTGATTTGTTGTATTGCGATTTTAATGCCTTTCTTATTCTGTCAAGCACTTTGAATTACTTTGTGTACGTATTGTGTTATACAAATAAACTTAGCTTGCCTAATGTGTACTCTGAAAGGATAAAAGAAAGTATCTTAAAATAATTCAAGATCTCATAAGCACAAAGTGATGTAAATGTTCAGTGTGTTTCATTGCTTCTTTCCCATTGGCCTGCCGACATTATAACTCAGTGTGGGAGGACAAACTGTCGAACTGCAATGCAGCTTGAGCTGATAAGAAAAACAAACAGAGGCATTGTGCCTCCGAGCCTCACCTCAAATACCTCTGCGCTCATTTGACTTGCAGAGCTCCACTGGGCGCTGAGCTGCACAGGAACAGTCTGCCCGTCTTCTGTGAGCACTCGCACCCTGACAGTGTTCACTAGCACAGTCACAGCACACAGACGCTCCTGCTCCACTGGGTTGAACAGAACCACGTACCTGATAACAAGACAAAAGCTGTGGGATAGACCAGACAATGGGGAAGGGGATAAATCAAGCCCTGGGGTACAAATAATACCTGGGTCCTGCTGGGTCCAGTTCGATTAGCGTGCGCTGAGGCAGAGAGTCTTGGGTAGCTCGTCTGTCGTCCTGCACAAGATAAAACAAAACAAAGAAAAGTGTCAATGTTGCAAAGATATTCTTTCATTGTTCATATGCGTTTCTTCTGTGGGTCTCTGCGTTCTGTGCTTCTTTTTACCGTCTCTAGGAAGGGCTCGGTCTGGTAGAAGCGATAAAAGTCTTTGTTCTTCATCACCAGGAAATGAGCAGCATTGATGATCACTCTTTTCAGGCCGATGAGCGCGCGCAGTAATCTGCAGCGGAAAACCAAGAATCAATTGTTCACTGCAGCAGTCACACTGGGCTTATTTTGTACTGAGTATTGAATAGAAAAGTATTGAATGAAGAAACAGAAAAGAGGCACAGTTCTTTGACTTGACGTTTGAATTGACGTGAAGGTCAGTTCATTTATGTCATTCTTTTATTATAAGCACTTACTTTGTCCCATAGTCAATGACAACATTTTCCTTCGCAGTCCCTGTGATGGCGTCGTGGTGCTGGAAGAGGCCAACTGAGCGTCTTGCATCAACCAACAGGGCATAGTCTGACACGGGGTAACGTCCCTCCATACCAGCATGTCGAGCATTAGCCACTGCAAGGCTGTAGAGAATCTCTGCTCCCCTAAAAGAAAAGAAATGACAATTATGAAGATGATTCATTCAATTTACTGGACTGTAGTTGTCGACATATCGCGAGTAGCATCATTGGTGATGATTTGCTGAATAGAATTGAATAGAAATGTAGTAAATTATAGTTCCACATTGATCTGAAACTAATTCAGGGTGCTACCAGTTATTCTCAAATATCTTTGTCTGCATTTTTACTGTTCATATAAAGTGGTATCAAATAAAGTGCAGACTGATGATAAAACAATTATTCTTCTAATGGCTTACAGAATTTGACCTACCTGAGGTGCGACTCTATCACACGGTCAAGGCTTTTGTAAAAGGGTCTAGAAGTGAAATAGCCAGTCCAATAGTGGTCTTCCCGGTCGGCATAGGCAAAGAAATCTCCACTGACAATAGGGAAGTCTGTAGGTCTGGTTCCCTCGGGCACCTCATAAGCTTTGTACAGAGCACTGAAGTACTCTGAGAGAGTTCCAAACTGAGCCTAAAGAAGTCAAAAGAAAAAAGGAATAACTCAAGCTTCATTTTAACAGACAAGGCCTCAAGCAACAGCGTCCTGCACACTAGCTGTTGAGGTGCATTAATTAAAAGGGCGCTAAGCAACTTTTCTGGCACCTGCTTGCCTTCATTAAGAGTTTATTGCTTTGTCTGAAAAATTCCACAGTATGGCTTTACACTTTCTATCTCATTAAAAAAACAAGCAGCTGACACCACCAGGCTAAGTTACAGGTCAGAAATGTGGAATGAATTTGAAGAATAAAAACAGCAGTAGTGGAATGAACGCAAGATATTCAGGTATAATAAAAGCAATACAATCTCCATAGTGACAAGCAAAAGCCATCACCTCAAGAAAAGTTGCACAATTAATGAAACTACCTGTACGTGCATCTCGGGGTGTGAGTTCATGTAGTCAAAGAGTTTCTGGTAGTTGATGTACTGCTGGTCCCACTCTAAGGCCTTGTCATAGCGGAAATCATCCCCCAGAGGAACAAGAAGCACCTTACTGCGATAGAGCTTAGACTTTTTCCTGTACTGATCCAAGAGCAGCTGTGCCCTGTTTAAGAAAGAGGGCAAAAGTAAAAAAATTAGACTGTCATGTCAGACTTTTTTATGTACCCATTTGGAAAAAGTGGTGAATGTGGAAGAAAATGTTCCTTTATTTTTATTCTATATTGTCTTCTTAAATCGTAGTGTTTTGGTGGCTTGAAAATAGGGTTAATAAAGCAATGACATTTCCCCTTTATTTATCAGAACTCCATGTCTATTAACTTTGGCATGAAGTCAACTTGAGTTTATTTATAATAGGCCAGAGCAGAGTGGGTTACTAACATCAACTGTGTGAGGAATTCTTGGTTACACTTATAATAATAACTACAACTATAAATAACAACAACTATTCATCTTAATAAAGCACGAGGAAAGACTTAACATAAGTGTTATAAGTGTAAATCATTCTTAAAGAGGACCTATTGTGCTTGTGTCTGCTATATAGTTAAAATCTATGACATCTGTGGATTGTTATAATTTGCACATATTAAATCACAATATTCATCTAAAAGGACTTGATAAAAGAAACAAGACTGCTGACTTCTGTGTTACAAAAAAAACACAGTGACCAATGGGAAGTCGTCCGCCTCTTCTATGGATTCTATGGATAACTGCCGATCACACTAGTCAGTAGCAATTTTTATTTTATTTTTTTTAAATTGTAAACCAAACCAAAATGACAAATAAAACTGACAAGCAAAGTAAGCACAGAGCAGTGGGCGTGTACCAGTGGCAGTAAAAACGGAGATTGATCAATATGGTGTCTTGAAAATAAACGATTAAAGATTGCTCAAACATGCACGAATCGCTCCAAAAATAACTTTGAGAGCGTAAATAAGAAGGCAAAACAACTATAACATGGTTAAAATCGCTGAAAAGTCGATTTTACATAAAAGGTCTGCTTTAATAAACTATTGTTCATTATGGATTTTTTCATGCTTTATTAATGAGGTTAATTAGGTATAGTTATTACAAAGGGTTGCTGAAACTGCCAACTAACATAACATTTTATTGCAACCTAATCATCTTTGCACTGCACAATGAACCCAAGATCATTAAATGTATGGATCTTTTTTTGTCTGAATCTAGGACAGTTGAAGCTACTCACCTTTCTGCTACATTGGCTTCCACTATAGATTTGGGAGGCACTTTCCAGGGGCAGTTAATGCGGCCACCTGGTAATCTTTTGAAGTCAAACTGGCAGCAGATCTTTGGGTCTGGGCCACACGTGTGAGGCACATCGTAGCTGTAGAACGGCATCATGTGGCAGAACATGTCTGTGCTGGCTCCAGTGTCTGTGGCAGATGGGAGGAAACAAGTCAATACCTTTCCCCCAAATCATTACAGTTCCTCCTAGGCCTGTCACAATAGCACAGTTTGATGGCTGTCGTCAGTGATGTGCAGCCAGGTGAGGCAGTGTCATCACAGAGAAAAAATAAATGGTTATATTTATCCAATTATTTGTACGCTAAAGTTATTTTCTATTGAACTTTGCTTTTTTTTTTTTTTTTTTTTTTTTTTTTTTTTTACTTAAAATCGCAACATTTTTACGTTTACCGTAGAAATCCTGAGAAGAGACGCGCGGAGACGCATCAGCCGTTCGTGCCTCACATGGACTGAATGTGCCGTAGCTCAGCAGTGACGCTGCTGCTTTAAGCGGCTGTGAAAAGGCGCCGGGTGAGGCACGCAGTTACCCTGCCTCATGTCAGGGGGCACTCATGAGCCCAGGGATTCTTGTAACTCCCGCAGAATAGGGGCCGCAAACTACAATTTAGAGTTAGCAAGTTAACTTTAGCAATTCAGTTTTTTCTTCTTGTCTGGCCCTACTTTTTAAATTGAGGAAGATTACATATTAAAGCTCAAACAGTTTTCTAAACTGGACTTTTGGTCGAAGCAGGAGGTTATAATTAAAGGACCAAGACCAACGCTAAAAGAGCTAAAGGGTTTGCTCCAGACGACAGGACGAAAGACTCGCTCTTTTCAAACAGATGTACAAAATGGTAAGAAATTTAATTACTTCAATCCATTGAAAATTGGGGAAACAGAATAAGGATAAAAAAAACAATATAAACTTAATATAAACAGCTTTTTATTTCATACTATTTCATAAGGACTTCGGAACTTTTATTTTGAAATTCTTTTTTATTCTGGCCCCAAGTCACTGGGAGAAAAATTGGCCCGGGGTCAGATGCATTTGCCGACACCTGGTTTATATGTTTGTAAATCTGATTGTGACGACATCAGTGCCTCAACAGCCATGAACCTCACCGCACGTCACTGGTTGTCGTGTTGCTACAGAAAATATATTAATCATTGATACTGGAACATTTACCATCAGATCACATGACTGCATAAGGCCAAGGACTAGCCGCACCAAAACAGACGGGAAAGAGGCTTTTAGCTGTTTTGCTTCACAAAAATGGTATACACTCCAAGGAAAAGCAAAACTGGATACATTGGTGACACAATCACAACTTAATAATCAGGCAACAAACTTTTATACACACACCTGCACCAAGTATACAAGCTCATATAAAACCTTAATGTTTTATGTGGACTTGTATACATGTTTGTTTTTCTGCTTGTATTATATTTTAAACAGAGCGCCCATGAAATAGAGAGCCCAAGTGCTCTCATTGGGTTACCCTGTATAAATAAAAGAAAGAAAGAACAAATATTGAAACTACTCTGCTACTGACTCAATTCTACATTCCAGTAAACCCCTTTCTAAAAGTATAATATAGTCTAAAAAATAAAAAATAAATAAATAAAAAACAGAGCGGCAATAAATAAAAAGCCAAATTAAACACCTTGATCGTTATGTAGTAGTGATAACGTTACTGGGTTAGTTACTAGGTTCACTCTCTATATACAGCAAAAGAAAAAGAAAATCTGTCAACCAGATAAATCGTTGGAGGGAAGATGTTTCGCTTCTTCAGTTCTGGTCAGATACGGCATGGAAGCAGCTTGGATGAGCAGCGAAACGCCTTCACTCCCACAACGATTAGTCCAGTTGACAGATTTCATTTTTTCTTTTGCTATGGATCAGACCTGGACGAGTGAAGGATTACATAGATAATTTCACTCTATAGTTCAACTGTATTGTACTGCGTTTTTTTTTGTTCCCACAAGTAGTAAGCAAAAATATCAGCAAAAATCATTCATGGGACATTTTATATAGTCGTGTGAATCAAACAAGATAATGTCCAATATTTTACCCGAATGTGCAAATAAAGCTACTTCTCCATGATCTTTTCTGACTCATTGTTCATATGAGTCAGAAACATGTTTCATAAAGTAAAATACTATTACAGTTCTTTAAATATGGAACCTATTTATAATATTAAATTATAAATGTTACAGATATGAATAATTATAAATTGTGATTAATGTTAATAAGTATAGTGATATAATCATTAATCACAATTATTTTGGCCATGACAATCGTGACACCAAATTTCAATATCGTCCCATGCCTAGTGCAAAGAAAACATACACATGGTCAATTTTGAGCCATTTTTTCTATCAGCAATTAGTTGATAAATACATTACTGTGACAAGCCAAGTGCCTCCCAGTAAAATGGTTAAAACATATACAATACCTACATATGCACAGCAGCTTTATGTGATACAAACCACATAAAGTAAAATTTTTGTTGCCATTGGTAACCTTTCTTGAATGTTTAATGAAAAGGAAAAATAACACTATTCTCCATTCCCACTGTGTCTCCATTTTGGCAGAACATAAAGGGCAACGCTTGTAATCAGGACGTTTTATTCATTATAAAGCTAAAAAAAATGTTAGAGTACAGATATAAATCCATCTGGAGTTTGGAAATGACTGCCAATGTTTAAAAGTTTAACTGCCAACATTGACATCAAAATCAGATTATAGAAACAGACCCGTTAATGAATCGATAGTAACTCATGTTATCAAGAATTGAGCTAACTATAATGTGTGGTCTGTCCTTCAAAATGGCTACTCAGTTAGACGCTATGACAAGTAGCATGACTCACTCTGAAATTAGCTGATCACAGATGAATAGTTTTACAAAAGCCTCAACTGGAGAGCTGAGCTGGCCGTACTTCACTTACCCCACGCCTGCCTCCACATGAACTCCAAGTTGCGTGTGGAGGCAAAGTGCTTTTTGATGGAGTAGTGGATCCTCTGAATAAGCATGCTGGTCAAGTTGGACTTTTTTAACAGGTATGGCATTGTTGCACTGTGCCCAAAAGGGTCCACCGCCCACCCACTACGTGGCTTAATGCCTGGAGTAAGCAGAGGGGAGTAGATTAAACAAAATTAAAAGTTGAAGAATTTTTTTATATAGGGTTTTAATGACATATGTATGTGTGTAGTGTGTTGGTGTACCTAGATTTCTTTCTAGCCACTGGTGTCCTTCAATAAGCTGGTCAATCATTGCAAAATAGTGAGCGCTGGCTTCATCTGTCATCACCCAGCCTCCTGTCACAATCTCTAGCTGTCCCCCAAGGATCAATCTGTTGAAAAGCGGATTAAGAAAGAAACGTGAAGATAATCCAGCTTTAAAGAAAGGCTGACTAACACTAGACAACAAGCTAATTTTAGAAAATGTGCAGGTGTTTGTTAGTGATCTACTTGCTGAATTAAGTTTTAATGTCATTTGCAGCATTACACAACACTACAAGTGTAAAACATTAAGAGCGTTATCAACCCATGCAAGTTGCAATACTGATAACACTTTCCAACTAGTACAACAAAAAACTAAATATGAAAGTACAACCAAAACCAAAGAAATAGTGAATGCAAATGTAGAATTTCATTTCAAACATTCTCGTGCATATTCTAATGATGACAATGACTGGCAGTCGTTGCTGGAAAAAGATTACAGCTTTTCTTACAAATCATAAAATAGAAAATTATGCGTGTCAAGAGATATTTTTTCTACCACTGATTATTATTTTTATGTTGTCAATATCAGTAGTACAGTGCTTATGCGACACATGTAATGAATACACATAGGGCACTGGTTGACAAATAGAAATGTGAGAGCAGACTGGATTAGGACCAGTATGTGGCCTGAGGTGCAGTTCTGGGGTTGACTCACTTGCGCATGGCTTCCTGCTTTTGTGTGTCTGCCGTTTCCCACCATTTTGAGAAAAAAGAAATTTCAGACCAGATAAACTTCCTTCGGGGATCCTCTGCCAGCTTCACAACCATGTTGTTTAATATGTGCTGGGTTTGGTCTGTGAAGTACTTGTCAAATGTTTTGACCCACCCTAAGGAAATGGACAGAAAAACAATAGGTTACATATTTTACTTTGTCCAAATCATGTTTTAAGCAACACGGCTCATAAAAAGTGCAGAGACAGTAGTAACCTGGTAAAAAGGGTGCAAAAATAACACAATATTTTATTTATGATCCCTGCAGAAAACCATTAGGTGAAGTAGGTTAAGACTGGGTGAGACTGGGGTCATGCCGCTGTGAAAATACTATTTGTATATTGTGATGAGGTAAAAGATGCTTAGATTCCTTTGATATATGTAGTTAAAAAGTGTATGCATGAACTGTGCCAATGAGGGAAGTAAAGAAACTATACAGCAACAAATGAGCCTGACACTACTAAAGCTGCCAATGAGCCATTTTCACTCTTGGAAAAATATCTAATTGCAATTTGTCTGACAAGCATTTTGATTAGATTTGAGATTAACATTTTAAGTAAGATTCTGTTGAGTGTTCACTTTTTTTAAAATGCAGAATTATCTGTTGAGACTTGAGTTGAATTATTAGCACGAAACTAACACTAGAATCCTATGCATTTTATAACTACAGGGTTAGCAGTTTTATACACAAGACAGGACATTTAGTTGCTTGCAGAAGAAATCATATCCCTCAGATAATTTGCAATGTTTGCAATTTGCCTACTGTGCCCATTGCTGTATTTTGCAATACATCGCAGCACTGTATTTATTCTGGTGTTGGCACAGGTTTCGTTTATAAAAACAGTGTAACAATATAAAATTAACACTGCATGAATTAGTGTAAGCATATTTATCACCCTCAGTGTCACAAGAAATCAGTTAGTGCTAGATTTTGTGAGCCTTATTCATTGCAAAAGAAAAATTCAAATCAAAAGTTATAGGAGTGAAGACGTTTTGCTGCTCATCCAAGACACTTCTTCAGTTTTAGGGACCGCTAACCTTTACCCTAACCACCCCCCGTCTTCTCTCCTACAACTTTTTGTCCAGCTGACAGATTTCAATTTCTCTTTTACTCTGAATTATACCTGGACTACGGAGGGATTAAACTGCCTTAGTCATAAATGCATCATCAACGTCATTTTAACTCACCCGGGTCGTTATGGGAGTGAGGGATAACAAACACTTGCAGTGGTTCATTGTCCCATTCATCAGGTTCATAAGTTATGTCAAAGCCTTGTTTCCAAACACCACCATCAGGGTTGTCAAACTTTAACAGTGAGTACACATCCAGCATCTAAAACAAGTAGAGACTTTCACTTAGACAATAACAAAAACATACTAGTAGGCTTTAAAAAAAAAAAAGAAGAACACAACACCTGCACATCCGGATGGCCCCGACGGAGCCCAGCAAACTGGCAGTCCTGGGGCTTGATCGCTAGAAATGTGGGTCGACCATCAAAGGGGAGAATCCAAGAACCATTGGCGCTCCTGAAAGGCAAGTGGCCACTAGGAGACACTGCACCTGTGTCTGTTAGCTCCATCACAGAGTCTTTTATGTGACTTATAATTTGATGGTTTTCCTCAAGCAGCTGTTCCAACTGCTCTATCCTGTTCTGCAGCACTGAGATTTGACTCTACAACAAGATCACAGACAGAATTACCTCCTGAGAACCACTTGAGGCACTTTGTAATTATCATACAAACAAAAGGATATGCAAGCTAGCACAAAACTGTAGAGATGCACTATAACTTTAGGTAAAAAATGAAAGCCATATGGGAGGTTAACATTAGATATTCAATATGCCAGTAGCAATTACTCTTACCCTTGGAAAGTTTCCACCACTCTGTCTCCTTGCAGGGTCATGCTGGACTCGATCCAACATCAGATATAGTGAGAATACAGCCACACAGAAAATGGCCCCTCCACACACCGTAACCTGCTTCCTTAGCTTCATTATGCAGTCCTCTCAGAGTTTTTTTTTTTAATTCAGTGTCCCTTTTTATGAACAAACAGATGTCCTTGGAAATGAAAAAATGCAGTCCAATCTGGTCACAATGTTGAAACGGAAACCACACGCGCCACAGTTCTACAGCAAGGCAGTCTCCGGGTCGTGTTCATCATCACGACATCGCAGTGACAGAGCTGCAGCGTTGATAACAGTCAACCTAAATCAGCAAGGGCTGGCAAGCACTTACTCAGCTTTGGCAAGACCACAGCCACTGGTGGACACCCTCAAAGTAGCCCTTGTGCTCAACCATGCAAACTGAAAAAGAGGAAAAATCCAGGAAACGAAAAAAACACAAGCACCACACTGAGGGGGATTTAAACAGCAAGCCTAGTGTCCCGCCATCGGGAGGTGGGTCCCTGTAGGGTCTTCTTTACACTCTCATAGTAGTGTCTTGAATTCATTACTCATGCAATACCTCAAAGGTACCACAGTGAGATAAAAAGAAGTAAACTTGGTCCAAAACAGCGTCATGAACTAAAACATTTTAGTGGTCCAATAACATCATGGGCAGCCCATCTGTCTTTGGTCACATGCTGGAGTCTTTCAGCTGTGAAAAGAGAAGGGAGTTAGTGGAAAACAGCTATGTTGCAAACTTAAACAACAGCCTCAAGGAATCAAGTTTGTGTTTTGTGTTCATGTTTCATTAGTATTGACACCTATGGTTGGATATCTTAAAACAGTTGTTAGAGGCTTTTAATCCGAGGTAATATGTGTTGCTCACAAATCCCATCGTATTGTAATCCGCTCATCAGAAGCACTTCAAATGCTTTAGCTTCTCCACAAGACGACTGACAGCTACTTGCACACACAGACAACAATCTAAAGACAAAACATGTACACGTCTATGTCTATTTAATCAATACCTCGTTTTTGAGGCCCAACATTAAACATGCCGTAGGTTTGTATGTTTTTGTTGATTAATACTAATATAAAGCCCACTGCTAGCTCCAGTGACAGTGAAACCTTCAATGTAAACACGCTTATTACCACAGTGTATTAGTGATTAAGATGTTAAACGTGAACACAACACGGTTAACCTTTGATAGTGTTAGCCTTTAACATAGTTTAATTATTGCATCAGGTAAGATAAAGAAGCTAAATGAGCTAACTAGCTACCAATTTGTGAAATTCCACGAATCAGTGCTTAAATCCAAAGGTGGAAGCAGAAGATAACACGTCGCAAACGGATAAACATGTGACTGAAGAGACCAGGGCAAGATTTGTCTATTCAAAACAACGTTAAAGACCTAGAGCAAAAAGGCAGTCAGACCTGTTTTACGAGGGTAATGTTTAATATCATATACGCGATAACTGTGACACTTCCTGGCTAAGCGTTTAAATACCTTGTAGTCTTGCTAAATGACTAAACCCTTGTCAATATTTACGGATTAAAACATGCGGAAATCGCTCACCTAAACCAGCCACAAAATAAAGCCTCGCAGCTGCTCAGGGTACGTGTGCGTTTAGCAGTGGACAGGCAGATTAAACTGTCAGTGAGCTAGCACCGGGCTAACAGCAGCGCGAGCCTCAGCGGGAAGGGAGGGGGGCGCAAAGGCTCACGGGAAGAGGGAGGAAATCTGCGCATCGGTTTATGATTGGCCCGAACGTAACGGAAATTATTTTATCAGCACTTTCGTTTCAAGAAAACAGTAAACATGTTGTCCATTAATCACTCATAAGTTTTTTGTGCAGTCTTATTTCGAGTATGCCGACATCAAAATATGTTATATTCATGCTTAGTTACACGCTTTCTCATTTACAATTTTATTTCACTTTGTGTTGAATCATAGAATTAAGTAAACGTCCCATCCATGAAGTAATACAGGCCTTATTAAACTTATTGGAAAGACTGCTTAAAATGTATAAAAGACCACACTGACCCTATTTTTTGACTAATATTTTAACATATCATTTTTGGGTTGCATGATAAGAATTTGGACAAATGCACAATGCTCAAAATGTAACACATTTAGTTTGAAAAAATAATTTATTTATTTATTCATTCATTTATCTTTATTAATACAGAGGAACCCAACCCAACTCATATTCTAGGCATACACACTTTTTATTAACAATTTTATTTCACTTTGTATTTAACCATAGAATTGTGCAATCATCTATAGACTTCATTTTTATTCTCCTGACTGTATGTTGCAATACTGGAATTTCCCCATTGTGGGTCAATATGTATTTTATTTAGATCACATTAGAAAGCCAACATTCATGCTTAATTCCAATTTTTTCCTCTCACTTTTTAATAAAGTGTTTAAATTCACTTTTAGCCTGAGTTTTTAGTTTTAAAGAATATTATAATAGTGGTTACTGTATGTTTATAGTGGCAACACACTTAAGACTATAACTAAATTCTTCCTCTAAATATTTAGTCTATGTGACAATTAGGATATGGTTATATTTTATTTTGTGTTTTGAGCTCTGGCCAATAGGAATCAGCAGCGCAATTCAAGACAAGGTTAAAAAGATAGTTACAGATGAAATAATTCTGCAAGACACATTTACAGACAATACGAGCGTTTATGGTCCAGTTTAAGTGTTTGGTGTGACTAAAAAACTTGATGTCCAACACTAGATTGTGACTGTAATTTAGGTGTGAGAGGCAAATCATCTCACCTGAGACAGCTCTCTCTGGTCTGATTGTTAAAATAAAGCTCAGATTACTTCAGAGCTTCCAAAAGAATTGTGTTTTCAGTTGACTTTACACCCCCAGGGAATGCTGATGACGTCCTCTGCAAAGTATCAATATTACATGTAAAAATTAAGCCTTCAGGATTATGCATTTGAATTGTGTTTTAGCTACATATGTTGACTATCAATAACATTTAAATCAGAATGACTCCAGGATGTTACAGTGTACATAAATGAATGAGTAGCCCAGTTGGATTATTTTTCATTGGCACTCACTGCACCGGCTTTTGCATAACACAATAAGATTTTAGTAGGGCTTGGTCTTCCTTTTATTGGAAGATTATCGACCTACATTAGCTTTGAGATATGTTTTCAAGCTGCAACCAAACATCGCCTATCAAAGTAACTGGGAGGTCGACCAGGTGTTCATAGAGCTGTTTCCAGGGAGACTGGGATAACTTAAGGTGTAATTGAGTAGTCCCATGGGTGTGGTGCAGGAGAATAGATAAAACCTATGAAGAGAAAGAGGCAGTCATTATAAATGCAATTCAGAAATGTGTGGTCTTTTAAAACTCCCTCTGTGCTTTCTTTTTCAGGGCAACATGAAAAAAACGTGATGTAGCTCTGGTAAAATGTGCTAAAATTTATCCAAATAAAGTTGTAAACGTGGGAGAAGCAGGCTGTGTCCTCTCTTCCTTATATGGGCATGCAGCGTGCAGTAAGGGGCGGGATTAACGCGCATACGTTACTGCGCTGCCTCCGAACCCGGAAGTGCAACAAAAAATGTAATGTGTTTTTAGTTTAGCTTAAGTTTATCGTGTTTTCGCGTTGTAACATACCCTTTATATTTATTGCCACATAACAAGAAATATCTATAACTAAAAAGAAAATGAGCGAAGAGGAAAAGGTAAGATATATGTTTATATTTCTCCCCTAGATTAGTATGTGATCTCTTTTCTCATGACAGGACCCTGTAGCCTTGAAGGAGAAAGGCAACGCACATTTCAAGTCAGGAAACTTAGATGCAGCGCTATCTTGTTACACCAAAGCCTTAAAACTGAGTGAAAACGAAGCAGACTGTGCTGTTTTGTATCGCAACCGCTGTGCCTGCTATCTTAAGCTAGAGGACTACAGCAAGGCAGAGTTGGATGCTACTAAGGGTGAGTTCTATTGCTAAGAGCTATAACAATGTAATAAACAGTTTGCAACATGATCCCTGCAACATTTAAGAAAATTACGCATATTTGTATTATTATTTTGTCTTTTCCAGCTCTTGATACTGATCCAGCTGATGTAAAAGCAAGGTTTAGGAGAGCTCAGGCTTATCAGAAGCTTGGTCGACTGGATCAAGCCTTTGTAGACACACAGAGATGCGCTCAGCTGGAGCCCAAAAACAAAGCCTTCCAGGATCTACTCCGGCAATTAGGGGCACAAATTCAGCAAAAGGTAATACTAAACCACGATTAGTTTATTAAAGGTGCTCTATGTAACTTTTCTAGTGGGGGCCCTGCTGTCTGTATGGAGATGTTCTTGACATTGACATGATCTAAGTATTTTATTGTACTTTAAACTTGAATTGAATTGATTGTTATTGCTCAGTTTGTAATGTTCCACTGTTTGGCATTTAACCTATCTAGCTTGCACTTATTACATTTTTATTGCTTAAAAATAAATGGAAAAACATGCATTCTTAGTATGAATGCATGCTGTCACCTCTCCACTGATCTGACCTGTAACTTGGTCTGGTGGTGTCACTTGCTTGTCTCCATAAAGTCAACACAATAACATCTCCATGGACACAAGTAGGTAGCCCCTTCGCGATTAAAGTTGCATAGTTCACCTTTATATTTGGACATCAATTCAGCCCCAATCCATTGTTCTCTACCAGTCTGCACAGCTAAACTCCACAGATGCCCGAGTGCAGCAAATGTTCACTCTTCTGATAGATGACTCTGCAAAAGAATCTGATCGGCACAAGGTACTATTTGTGCAAAAGCCTCACAGATATTTTAACATTTACACAATCACGACTAAATATTTTCTTTTCCTCTCTAAACTCCAGGCGGCTCAGAATCTCGTGGTGCTGTCCAGAGAAGATGCAGGAGCTGAGCAGATCTTTCGCAATGATGGGGTGAAATTAATTGAAAAACTTCTGAAGTCAAAACAAGAAGATATGGTTCTTTCTGCTCTGAGGACACTCGTTGGACTATGCACTGGCCACCAATCTAGGGTAAGTACCTTGTGGTGTTTTGAATATCTACAAATTGTTGTTTATGACTTTGTTGTTGTAACTCTATTTAGGTGTTGCAGAGTCCAGCGATGCTTTTGCCTTTTTGTGTCATTTTAAAGTCTTTTCACAGTTGTCTGATACTTAAACCTTAACTAATACATTAAAAACACATCATAGCACATTTCGGTTTGACTGCCAAAATATCTTCTGATTATCATTATCAGGATGCGCAAAAGTCAAAATGAACTCCATTTAGATGTGTTTTAATGTTTACAGACAATGGCGATAGTGAATGAGTTGGGAATGCACCAACTCTGTGAAGTAATGGGATCCGGAGCCGCCACAGTTTCTCTTGCTGCCTGCCATCTGCTGCAGGTCATGTTTGAAGCTCTGACTGAAGGCATGAAAAGAGACATCAGAGGGAAAGAAGAAGCCATACTTCCTGGTGGGTACAACCAAGTACAGATTTCACACTGTTTTGAACTGATTGAACTCTTTACCATATATTATATCTTGTATCTTTGCTACAGAACCTTCTAAAGAGCTTCGTTCAATGCTACGTCATCTCTTGGATATGATGCCAGCAGCAAATGTGTCTGGGCCTGGCAGAGACAACGCTATCAATCTTTTGGTGAAGCAGGTTCCACGCAAGTCATTCAAAAATCCAGACAACTCGCTCACATTATGGGTGATAGATCAAGGTATGTCGAAAACTCATTAGATATTGATTTTTTTTTTTCAAAATTTTTACACTTAAAGAGTAATTTAAAAACGTTCTGGTACATATATGTTTTTACAGGACTGAAAAAGATTTTGGAAGTGGCTGGGACTGTTGCAGAGATTGCAAAAGGGCCACCTCTGACAGAGAACTCCCACATGAGCTGTTCTGTCCTGCTTTCCAAATTGTATGATGATCTGAAGGGTGACAAAGAAAGGGAAAACTTTAACAAACTATGTGAAGAATATGTCCAGTGAGTAAAATATAAACATAATTGTTTCTAAAAACCACAGCACTCATTCCTATTAACAGCTGAAATTGCTCTTTCTAATAGGCAACACTTTAATCTGTCTGTGCTGGAAGCTAAGCTCCGTGCCATCCAGACAGTCTCAGTCCTGCTTCAAGGGCCAAGTGAGGTCGGCAACAGAACTCTGGAGCTGTCAGGAATGATGGATGCTGTGATAGCTCTGTGTGCATCCGAAGATGTGATTCACCAGCAGGTGGCAGTAGAAGCTCTCATCCATGCCGCCGGCAAAGCCAAAAGAGCTTCATTTATCACCGCCAATGGAGTGGCACTGCTAAAGGACCTCTACAAGAAGAGTGAGAATGACAGGATACGTGTACGAGCTCTGGTGGTGAGTGGTCCAGAAACTTTCAGACTTTCAAGTAAAAAGCATAAAATCTTTTAATCTCCGTCAAACTTTCAATTGTCCTCATAAAGGGTTTGTGCAAGCTTGGATCAGCTGGAGGGACAGATTTCAGCATGAAGCAGTTTGCGGAGGGATCCACACTCAAGCTAGCAAAGCAGTGCAGAAAGTAAATATGATCAAAAGGCTGTGCTTCCACTCCAGTTTGGTGTTTATTGAAAATGCATTAAAACAAGTCAATATTCTCTGCAGGTGGCTGTGTAATGAATCCTTACCTCCAACATCCCGGCGCTGGTCTGTCGAAGGCCTTGCTTATCTCACTTTTGATGCAGATGTGAAGGAAGATTTGGTTGAAGACAAGAATGCCCTCCAGGCCATGTTTGAACTAGCAAAGGTAAGAATTTCAGATGAAGCCGGTAATCAGCCTGACTGGTGCTGTGCATGAAATTATCAACTCAAGGCTGATTTATTCAACTGCTACTGCTCATATTAAGGCACTAGTCTGAAACTGTGTAGCTTTCTTAAGTTTTTAATAATTTTACCCAATGGAGTTTTCAATTGCCTTAAAGGTACAGTATGTAACTTTTTGGAGGTGGCATGGCACATCACTTGCATGATTCCATGGAAACAGAAAGTTAAAATCACACGTTTGAACATTTTCCATGGAGATAGATAAGTTGTATGTCATAATGTGAAATAGTAAAGTAAAATACATAACATTTCCATGGAGATAAGCATGAATAGGCCTTCTCCAGACTAAATAAGAGTCAGGTTTGTGGAGATGCAAGCCTGCTCACAGTAAGGATGCATGTTTTTCTACCTTTTTTGAGTGTCATGAATACAACCAAAATGAAAAAAACATGCTTTTATTTCAGTAAATTTTTTGGCTAAAAAGTTGCATACTGTGGCTTTAAGATGTATTGTGTGCATGTCTGTAGCTTTGTTTTACTCTTAATTTGATTCTACTGCACGTGGCAACATTAAGGGTGCATTCACACTTTGGTTCTGGTTTGAGCTGAATTCTGATGTGAACTTGGCTTGGTCCTGTTCTCGTACTGATTTAGTTCTGGTCTTAATCAGGTATAAGTTCTTTTTAATGAGGTGTTTGTGCAAGTGTGAATGCACCCTATGTCTGTGTTCAGCCCAACTTCACACAGACAAATTACAATCCAATCCAAACTGAATTATTACTTGCAGCTGCATGTAAACTAGCATGTAAATATTTTTTGTTATCTCTACAGTCTGAAGATAAGACGGTCCTGTTTGCGGTTGGTTCTACTTTGGTAAACTGCACCAACAGCTATGATGTAGAGAAACCAGACCCTCAAATGGTGGAGCTGGCCAAGTACGCGAAGCAGCACGTACCTGAAGAACATCCTAAAGTAAAAAGAAAACTATAATGATATGTAGCATCACAAAATATTAACCAAAAGCAACTGTAATCTCACATTGTGCTGTTTATTTATACACAAGGATGCTCCTTCCTATGTGGAGAAGAGGCTGGTGAAGCTGCTTGACGCTGGGGTAATATCTGCATTGGTGTGTATGGTCAAAAATGAGAGTCCAGCTCTTACTGAGGCTTGTAGAGAATCCATTGCGAGGTATACACTGTTATTACTTATGTTTTCATGGTAAATTTCTTTCAATCAGCTAATTAATTAACACTTCTCATCACAGGGTGTTTTTAGCTTTGGTAGAACGTCAGGAGGACAGAGGCACTGTTGTTGCACAGGGTGGAGGAAAGGTAGACACTTAACTTTCACTTACGTTCCTACACTATGTCTACACTATAAATTATTCTTGCACTTTTGTTATTTTACAGGCTTTAATCCCTCTTGCCACTGACAACACAGACATGGGCAAAATAAAAGCAGCTCAAGCCTTGGCAAAAATAACTATTACATCAAATCCAGAAATTGCCTTCCCGGGAGAAAGGGTAGGAACAACAAATATGTAACGGATTTACAAAAAATATGTGGTTATTAGTGGGATCCACTTCAGCTTGCTCAGGTGCTCAGATTTATATATACTTAAATTGTTTCTTAAATATTTGATCTGTGTTTGCAGGTTTATGAAGTGGTGCGTCCGCTTGTCAGCCTTTTGAGCCTGGAATGCACCATGCTTCAAAACTTTGAGGCACTAATGGGGCTAACCAATCTGGCTGGCATCAGTGAAAGACTCAGGTTGGCCACAAGGGGGAGATCTTAGTCCACTTCTTTACTAAGTTTATGTAGCAAGTGTCAAGTGTCATTTAGCCTGTACTTTTGTGCATCATAAAATAACTTTTCGATACATTGTGTAATTAAATAACTTTTGTGTTGCTGTTGATATAATAAATAATAAAAATGTGGTCTTTTATAGGCAAAAGATTATCAAAGAAAAGGCGGTACCAAAAATTGAAGGCTACATGTTTGAGGAGCATGACCTTGTCAGAGCATCTGCCACTGAATGTATGTGTAATCTTGTACTGAGTGAAGAGGTAAGAAATCTAATGTTAACCTAAGGGAAGTTCTCTATATTGTGTGTTTGTAGTAACTGTATATGTGTTTTGTTTTAGGTACAGAAGCTATACCTGGCAACAGGAAATGATCGTCTTAAGCTGCTGGTGCTCTACAGTGGAGAGGAGGATGAGAGACTTCGTAGAGCAGCTTCAGGAACATTGGCCATGTTGACCGCTGAGCAGCCAGAGCTGTGTGCACGCATCCCTGAAACTGTTAGTACTGCATCTCATAGTAGTAAAGTTATTTATATAGGCAATTTCAGTAGAACATCTGAATCGGGGGTGCATTACCTTGGCCAAAGTAAGTCTAGTGTTACTTATTTAATTTTTTTCTATCCTGGTAACCTGATTTAGGACTGAATAATAAAGGATAAGCCTGTTTTATTAACACTTTGTATGTGTCAGAATTAGTATTCCATGACCATTTATTGCTGTAACAATACAAAAAAAAATAGGTGTTGACTCATTGTTATTTTAGTTCTCAGATGTGCACTGAAAATAATGAAATTAAATATTCTCTCTTTCTCTTTCTTTTCCTTTCCAGACAACCCACTGGCTGGAGATCATCCAGGCACTGCTCCTTTGTGAAATTGTAGATCTGCGACATCGAGGTGTGGTGGTTGTTCAGAACATGATGCTAGCAGACAAGAGTTTGGCTGAAAAATTGATGGAAAGTGAAGCTTTAGAAATTCTGACAGTCTTAGCCAAGGGAGAAGAAGGTGTAAACAGCCAAGTCTCAAAGATTGCCCAAAACTGTCTGAACAAAGCTATTGAGTACGGTATAATCAAGAACAGAGAGAAAGAATAGGCATATTTGAGCACTGTATAAATGATGACCAAATATATTAAGTATTATCTTTGACCAATAAGCATTTCACCAGTCTACCAACATTACGTTATGTGGCAGTGATATCTATTATTCAAACTAAAATCCATTGTAGACATTTTATGACTTCAACAAATGCATACCGACTGATGGTTTGTCACTGTTTCTTATGCACTACAGTTGTACCTCTTAAGCATATATTATTTTTCATGTTTTAAATACCACCATGTTTTACACTGTCATCATTCCTTTATATATATTTTTCACATGAAGTATTTTAATAAAATACAAAATGAGTGAATTGCATTAGGCTATTCATTTTTGACTTTTATTACATGTGTTCAGTGATTCATTTTCCACCAAGAAGACAAATTCTTAAGAATGATAAAAGAAATTAAATGAATGAGACAAAAAATAAAATGATAAAAAAATGACAAAATTTAAGAATCTAAAATAAATACTAATAACATACCAAGGTGCCAGTTACATATATATATAAAAAATAACTTGTCATCCTGAATATTGTCCAATCTGGCAACCTCCTGTAGGAGTTTGGATCACGTGACAGAACAGCGCGTGGAGAGAAGGTGCACTTCTGGTGAATGTGGACAGTTTGTACCTCACTTAACCTCACAGCAAATAGTTATTTTTTATTTATTTTTGTACTTTTTCCATGCATTGGTTTGGCTTCGGCTTTAATGGATTTGGACAGCTCATTGTGCATGTGCAGACTGCCACGGAGGACAAAACTGATGCTGCAAACGAGATAAAAGTCATCTGCCCCACGTTAGTAAATAAAAGTGTAAAGAAATGCATTTGTGGACATAAAGCATCAGCAGAATTAAAGCAAATCCGAGCGAGCTGGAGTCGACGACTGTCTCTACTGGAGGGTAAAACTGCCATGATTATTATTTTTTATTTATTTAGTAGGACAATGTATAATTACATTAGGCACAATGGCAGAGATGCTCATACCAGATTCTAGTTTTACAGCTAATTTACATCTGTAGTCCTCAGAGGGAGGGGTCAACATTAATATTTACATATACACAATACCATTTAACATGCAGTTATAATTGACCTTTTGCATTAGTGTTTCATTGTTGTTTTGCAGATGGGAGTGGTGTCTTCCTGGATGGGTTCAAAGTACTCAACAGCAGCTTCAATAAGTGCTGTGGTTTTGTAGAGCAGAGCCGTGGATGCAAAGATGCTGCAAACAGTGAATCCCAGTTCACACTTGCTTTTCAGGACAGAATTGAGGTGTGGGACTATGAGAGGAACGAGAATGGTCCTGTGTGGAGCATGGCTATACAGCCTTCTTTAGAAACATCTGGTAAGTGGTTAATTACAGGTTATTCACAGGTATACCCGATGCCAAACGGTGTATTTTTGCATATCTCGAGCTGGTGCAGACAGTTTTACTATTATTATGACTATTATTGAAATTAACAACTATATCACGATAATGATTAAAGTTGCTTTGGATATGAATAATTATAACTTTAACTGAGAATATTATGGATAAGCAGGGCCGCTGACTGAAATTTGGGGGTTTCGGGGCAATACGCCTCACATGGCCCTCCTGTAATACAAATTAATCGAGAGTCCAATTCTGGGCCCCTAAGACCCTGGGGCTCTGGACAACAGACCCCTTTGTCCCCCCAGTCTACTCTCCTGTGGATAAGTCGTTTTTTTCCGCACATTCAGGTGATATAATGGCGATTATCTTTGTTGGTGATTATCACGATTATATAAAATGTCCCACAAATGATTATTGTCAACTCTTTTTTTATCACAATAAACGATATTATTGTTTAGTCCTATCCCTAGTAGTAAGCCTATTTGGTCTGCTTGATAAGACTACACATCCAGGCTTCATATTCAAGGTTCTATATTATGCACAATTGACTATTGTGAGCTTTAAGCCATGTTAGAAG
This sequence comes from Periophthalmus modestus, assembly GCA_019594935.1. Taxonomy (NCBI): domain Eukaryota; kingdom Metazoa; phylum Chordata; class Actinopteri; order Gobiiformes; family Gobiidae; genus Periophthalmus; species Periophthalmus modestus. Next base: position 31,555,017 of record JAIEZT010001390.1, read on the forward strand.
GATGTTACCTCATCAAAAAGTTGTGTTTTGTTTCATTCACATATGTCTGAGTGACCCTTTATTATTAGTCTGTCTACATCTCCAAAGATCAAAATGTTCTGTCCCACCTTGTGATGTCATGCAGCTATCTTTTAGACTTTATTTAGTACAGATTGGCATTTCCCCATCTGAAACGATCCAAATGATTCTAGTGAAGGTGTGTGGAGTTCCTGTATTACCACATGCCAGGCAGGGTTTGTGTGTTAAACATGTGTGAATGAAACAAAACACAACTCCAGGTCTGTTTGTGATGAGGAAACTACATTATAACGCAGATCAGAAAATAGTGCAGTGTGGGCCCTTCAAAATAAGAAGTGGAGGGTAGTGACAAAAGTGGTGAGCAAACTTGGGACTGAACATAACTCAAATAATCACTTTTGATACCATGGTTTGTGCAGTAAAACATAACAAAATCAATGTGCAGGTCCAGAGATGCATTTCCATGAAGTTATTCCAAGTGAGCAGGCAAACAAACAAGATTACATGATCTAAGGCTGACTGTCCTGCTGACTGGTAAAAACCAAAGGCTCACTGAGGTGCACTCTGGTCTACCTGTACTACCCATCTATATCCCCTAGACGCCCCACAGACTAAACCAAAAACAGAACAGGTTGCTAAGGTAAACAACAGCAAATTAGACTAAACAATAAGCAAAAAAAGATGAAATATTAACAGCAAAATATTAAATACGTAAATTCGCCCAAACCAAATTCGTAAATAACAAAAATAATGAACAAAACAGGCAAATAGCTCCAACGTAGAGCACTTTACTGGGTCATACAGATACATATTATCACAAATCAGGTTTTTGAGGATTATGTTAAAGTCAAAATGAACTTGAACCCTAACAAAAATGCAGTAAGCAAAGCAGGAACCTCCAATTGTTTCATTTACACATCCGGACTTTTAACTATTTGTGCTTATGCTAACTTGTTCAATTACATTTTCAGACTCCCTTACACAACTCCCTTTAGTCCCAGAAGGCTACATCGCCCTAAAGTCACCCTTCTATCGCCCCTTATCCCCACATCTTCAAGCCAAGAGCCTCGCCTTGGGACCAGAGCATGTGATTCTTCTGAGTGCCACTGGGGCGGTATACACATGGGGACAGGGCAGGTAAATTCCCTCTTTCAATGTATTGGATATCCGAGTAGCAGAGTGATATATGATAGTGTGTGTGTGACAGTCATGGTCAGCTGGGCCATGGCAGCCTTACTTCTGAGGAGGAGCCCAGAGCAGTGGAGGCTCTCTGGGGAGTCCCTATGAAAGCTGTATCTGCTGGAGGTTGGCACTGTTGTTGTATTAGTGGTAAGTTGCAGACATGGATTGAGGTGTAATATTTTATGTGAACCATTCATTGATCTGTCTATGCTTATGCCTACTTTCTATTTAGCTACTGCCGATCTTTATGTGTGGGGCTGGAATGAGATCGGCCAACTTGGACTTCCTTCGCGGGGTGTGAGAAAAGTGCAGCAGCAGAACACCCATGACAGAGGTAGACAGTTATGCACAAAGCAAATACTATATTATGGATGAAGTACTCAATTTTGTTACTTAAGTTAAAGTATAGATAGAGGTCAAAAAGTTACTCAAGTAAAAGTAATCACCTGTTTAAAAATCAACTTGAAGAGTAAGAAAAGAGTTTAAATGTATTGATATTGATTCAAAATTATACATATTTTCAAGGTATTAATTTTTCTTATGAATTTTGTGTATTTATTTCTGTTTTGCTCAAAAGCTTGAACTCGAAAACTTTAGTCAGGATGTTTCCACAAACATGGTAAAAATAACGCCTCAAATCATATCAAGAGTACTTTTTACTTTTCAGTCCTGTTTAAAAATGTAGTGCAGTAGTAAGTAAAAAGTATCCACTGTAAAATGTACCTAATCAGAAGTTTTAGGTATCTCTACTTTACTTAAGTGCAGTACTTTACTACTGGTACTTCGTTACCTTCCACCACTGTACTATATCTGCCCTGAATTCATATATACTAATATTTACAACATTTTAACATAAAATTGCCAATTCACAAACCATTATGTGTAAAAGTTGCATTATATTTCACTGTGGACGGATGTATTATGTAATTTCCTTTTTGTTTTTACGGTACATTCGATTATGATTTACTTATGATACATTAAACAGAGTAAGTATTTTAAAAATTCCATTCATTCTAGGTGAATTTTATCATGATTATAATAAAGGCTGTAGTGATATTCAGACCTTATAGCATCTTATTTTTGCAGCATATATCATAGCCCACTGCTCTTGACATAAATATCATTGTTAGAGCCGTCAGATCCACTGGAGTTGCAGCTTCATCGCTCCCACAGATGAATGCTGTCGCTGTGTCCTTGGGCAAGACATGAAACCCACCTCGCCCCTAGTGTCTACGTACGTTGGTGTATGAAGGTGGAGAAGTGCTACATAAAAATGCGACCTTTTACCAGTTTTACCATATTTGTTGAGATCATTTTGAGTAGAAGTTCTGTATCCTAACAAAAGAAAATTATTTCTTTTTCATTCAGTGACACACAAGATGCATTTCATTAACCATAACAATGCACCCTGATAATACTTTGTACTGTACAGCTTTACAATCCCAAGATGTTAACATAAAGCCAGGGGATGAATCAACACAGACAGAGGACGACGAAGAGGTTTTCATATCTATCCAGTCATTCCCGGCTCTGCTCGACCTAAACCCCCAATGTGAAATAAAGGCCGTGAGTTGTGGCTCGAGACACACAGCTGCAGTAACAGGTGAGTCCTTTTTGTGTAATACCAGGAAAATTATTAATAAGCATACTAACTTTTGGTCTCATTCTAGCTGAAGGAAACCTTTATACTTGGGGCTGGGGTAAGTTGCTAATAATGCAAAGAAAATTTAACTATCTACAAAAAGTAATGTTTATTCATGTATTTTTTCCACAGGAGAGTATGGACAACTAGGACATCAGAACATATTAAGTTCAGATGAGCCTCAGTGTGTTGAGTTTTTTAAAGAGCGGCAGCTGCACGTTACCGACATAGTCTGTGGAGCGTGGAACACCTTTGTAGCTGTGGTTAAACAGGAAGAAATACAGAAGTCCCCTTTATGATAATAAACAAGGACTTTGAACAGCATACAAGGAAGTAGTCTGTAACTGTAACTTGTGTGTTTGCAGGTGTCTTTTGAAATAACTTAATACATAAATTTAAAAGATGTGTTTAATTTTTCAATAGAAATATCATACAATACAAAAGTTAAAATGTATAATGCAGCATTAAGGGTAAAAAAGATCCACAGGTTTATATATAATTTAAGACAGGTATATGAAATTACTAATATATCATTGCCTTTATAGCCATTCAGTAGATGTTTTCACAGAACAATCTTGAAAGAACTGTGGGGAAAAAGCATTTTGTAAATTAACTAGGTTTGTACTAAATGTCTGCATTCCAAATCTCATGTTTGCTTTACCTGACAAAATCTGGCGATCTTGAAATGACATGCTGGAATTCTGAGAGGTTCACTGTTCCATCTTTGTCGATGTCTGACTCTTCAAGAATCTGAAATGTACAAGACAAATTATGATTCATGACATAAGAGGACATATACTGTACTGGATATGTGTGTCATGAAAATTACATTGCTGATAAGCTGTCTCATTTCTTCCGGTGTTAGTCTTGTGTCATCGGTTTCTCCTGTCAGGCAGTTTACCAGCTTCTGTAGGTCATCTGAGTCTAGGGTTCCATCATCATCAAAGTCTGAAAACAAACAGTTGTGGATAAAAATGTTTCCCACATGTTTACACTTATACTACTACCACTTATACTTTGGCAGCCTAAGCATTTTGTATTTTAATAATATTATTGAATACAACTTTTGAAGTACAAGTATGTCACGTGTTGCCTCTATTGATCACAAAAGCACTGATTACAGATAAATATAATTACTTTTTTGCATGTTTATGATTCAATAAAACAAGCATAAAGTAACATTTGGATTACCATTTTTAGTCCAGCTTGTTTTTAGACTACATAAGTAAAAAATACACTATTGTCTCCACTTAATGGGGAAATACTGGTTGATGAGTTTCCTGTGTTATCAAGGGCTTGTGTAGATCATAGTTCAATAAGCCACTCACCAAATATACGGAAGGCATAGTGGGATTTGATTTCCATTGTGGCTGAATCACTGAAGGCACTCAGAAGATCCAAAAAATCTTCAAATGTAAGGCTTCCATCTTTGTTTTCAGAGGTGGAGAAGACATGGCAGATTCGTCTCCTGAAAGGGTTGGACTGGGACAAGAACAAGGTCACATATTGGCACCCATGTGATAATACAAACTTACAAATTGTCTGTAACATTACCTTGAGTTCTGGGAGAGTCAGGATCCTATCCACAGGTATCCTGACATTTGGATTGTCTTTCTCTTCTTTGGTAAGGAGCTCTGAGAATCGTTTATGAGCGCTACAGGAAACAGATGAAGAGGGTTACACAGAATTCATTTAGACAAATACAAAACTGAGGTGTGTATGAAACTTACAGTAGGATTTCTTGCTTTGTCAGAAATGTCAGCTCCTGAAGAATAAAACAACAGGTTAAACGACAATAATATTTGATAGTTTGCATTCTGTATACAAACTGAAAGTAAAAGAGCAAGTTTCCAAGTTTCTCTAATTGGTATAAACTTTAAATAGCTTATAGTTGGTGAATAGTTGATGTTATTACACACTAGCTTGACTCGCAGAACTTGTGTAACTACGCAAGCGACTTCATAACGGCTTAAAGGACAAAATCAGCGTGTTTCAGACACTTACTTGGTATTCTGACAAAGTATCCTTCCCGAGCTGGCTTGCCGTTGTGCCCATGGTTAAATAATGACTTTTAGAAGGTAGTTTAGTTGTTGTTTGTCGTCCTCAACTTCAGTGGAGGATAAACTCAGCGGGGCGCGTCACTTCCGGTGTCTGATATCTGGACCCGTGGCCACGCCCCTTTCTGTAAATGGTCACGTGGTTTATTGGTGTTTTGTCTTAATGACATCAGAGTTTAGAGTATTTAACTAGATAATTAAATGATGAATAAAGGCTCATACTTTTGACAAAATGCAGTGTTTAACAGCTGTTTACTTAATAATTTAAGTAATAAAGACATTACAATACATTAGGAGTACTGATAAAATGATTGTGCTTTGTGTAGGTTATGTTGAGTGAGAAAAGAACACACTGGAATTAAATCAAGTTTAATAAACAAGCAAATCAAATGTGTTTACAAAATGACATTACTGGTTAATCCCATACTATATGATCACAATGCCTATAAAACTTTGCAAATGTAACATAAGCTTATGCTTAAACATTAAAGTCCTTATTATCATCACCATCATTATCACACTGTTTCTTCTGAATGAACTACGCTCCTGCATTTGTCTCCCAATCTGTAGGATCTGCAAAAGAGAAAAACAAAACATAATCATACATTTAAATGGAAGGTTGATGTCAGGTAACATTTATGAGGCTATGCATAATGCATTTCTACTAGAGCTTAGCTACCTGTTAATTTGACTCCTTCCTTGGTCTCCGCTGGTACTCCGATCCCATACTCGTTTTCTGCAGTGATTCTGAAGAAGTAGATTCCCCCCTCTTCCAGGTCTGAAACTCGGTACGACAACCTGTGGCATTTGTCAGTGAGTCTGGTCCATCCCATTCTGCTGATGTCCCTTATGTCCACCAAATAATTCTTAACCGGTGCCCCTCCTTCATTCTCTGGTATGTCCCATGTGACAGTAGCAGAATTCTTGGTCACATCCTTCACTGTTATCCGAGTTGGCGGTCCGGGTGAATCCAAAACTCTCACACTCAAAGTCAATGAGGCACTGCCAGCAAGATTTTGGAGTTTGACTATGTACTTGCCTGAATCATCTCGTGTGGTTCTGTCTACTGTTAGCGAGGTAACTGTACTTGTGGTGTTAATCAATCCGCGCACTCTTAGGTCCACATCTGCCTTTTCCCAGGTTACAGTGGGGGTAGGTTTACCAGAATATGGCACAGTCAAAGTGAAGGATGCACCATCTTTAACCAGTAGAGTTTTGCGCATGTCAGGGCCTACATCAAACTTGGGTTCTTCCTCTCTATCCATTGCTACTTGAGGGTCTGATTCTTGGCTCGGCTCACTAACGCCAATCTTGTTTATGGACCTTACGACAAAAACATACTCTGCACCACTAGTGAGACCAGTTACAGTCAGTTGTGTTTTATCAGTGTTGTAAATTCCAGTGGACCATTCTTCTTCTGATGTTTTCCTGAATTCAACTCTATAGCCAGTGACTGCTGCACCACCATCAAAGAGAGGTTTATTCCATGAGAGAGAAATACAGGACTTTGTGGAATCAACAATAATGGGCTTTGCAGGTGGGGAGGGTAGAAACATAGGGTCTTCTGCCATAGTTAAAGCGCATGGGGCACTGGGTTCACTTAATCCAGCAGCATTTTCTGCAAAAACTCTAAATTCATACTCACAGCCTTCATGTAGGCAAGTAGCTTTGACTCGAAGATCATAAACAGGTTTCTTATTCACACGCACCCATCGCACGCCTTGTTTCTCCCTTTTTTCAATTATATAACCGCTAATACGACTTCCGCCATCTGTCTCGGGTCTCTTCCAGCACACAGTCATAGAATCGGCACTTGCGCTTGTGACTTCAACATCAGTAGGAGCAGAGGGAACTGTGTAAGGATCAAGGGCTTTTACTGGGTCACTCTCCAATGTCTCACCATCTCCGTATTTATTCACAGCTTTAACTCTAAACAAGTACTCATTTCCTTTAACTAGCTTTGTTATTTTGCAGGTAGTCGCCATCATGTCATCGTAAACAAGGGTCCAAGATACACGGCTAGTTTCGCACTTCTCAACGATGTAGTGCGTTATTTCAGCTCCGCCATCTTCCATAGGTGGTTCCCATGACAACGTGCATTTCTCGGCTGAAATACCAGAAATTTTCAAAGGTCCCGTAGGTGGGCCTGGTCGATCTAGAATTTTGCATGTGATCATCCTTGATGTGGCACTACCAGCATTTTGTAAGTTAAGGGTATACTGTCCAGAGTCTTTCCGTACGCATTCTCTGATAACTAAAGATGTATGTGTCTTTGATATATGTATCTCAACCCTTCCTTTAGAGCCAATAATTCTGCCATTTTTTGACCAAGATACTGTGGGGTTGGGGCGACCAGAGATATCAGCATCTATTTTTAAGAGGTCCCCAGATTTGACGACCACCACCTGTCTAAATTTATCATCCATGACAATTTTAGGTGGCTCTACATCATGTTGTATGGTAATAGGCCCAGTGTTTTCGGAGGGAGCGCTAAGAAGATCTGCAGCGTTTCTTGCAGTAACCCTAAAATCATACTGTTCTCCTTCCGTAAGTCCAGCTACATCCAGGAAAGTGTCCAGGAGGTTGGTAAAATTGCACTTCAGCCAACAACCGTCAGGCAACTCTTTATGCTCTACGATGTATCCAGTAATTTTGGCTCCTCCGTCATACTCTGGTTTGTCCCAAGAGAGGGAGACTGAGTCATTAGTTATATTAGTGACAGTGAGGTTTTGTGGGGGTTCACATTGGTCTCGGGCTGCAACAGGATCAGATGGTTTGCTGCATGGGCCTATGCCAGCCATATTCTCAGCAGACACTCGGAACTCATAAACAAGGCCTACATCAACACTTGTCACTTTAAACTGGTTTTCATTTACAAGGTTTCTGTTTAACTTTGTCCACAGAATGCTGCTTTGATCTTTGCATTCGATATGATAACCCATAATGGGATCTCCGCCATCTGTTTCTGGCTTTCTCCAAGCAATCAAAATGGCAGACTTTGAGGCACTAACAACATGAAGGTCAACTGGGGGACCAGGTGGATTGAAAGGATACTGTGCAACTACGGAGTCAGACTCCACATATGAACTTTTGCCGTAGCGATTCTCTGCTGCAACACGGAACTGATATTCTATACCTTGAGTAAGCCGCGATATCTTGATAGAAGTTCTTGCTACTGTGGCAGACACACTTTGCCAAAAGGTGCTTCCAGTATCTCTTTTTTCAACAACATAATTGCTGATTTGGCATCCACCAGTGTAAGTTGGGGGCTGCCACGATAAAGTAGCGAAGTCAACACTCATTTCCTCTATCTTAACATCACATGGGGGTCCAGGTCTTTCAAAAACATTGACAGAGATTTCAGCAGAAGTAGTGCCAACTGGATTGCTTACAAAAACTTCATAAGATCCAACATCTAGTTTTGTTGCATCTTTGATAGTTATTTGAGAGGACCCATCAGTTGTCTGCACATTTACTCTGCTGGTCTCCCTCAACTCAACACCCTCTTTTCTCCACTCGACTGTTGGTTGTGGAGTACCCTTGAATGGTACATCAATCTTCAAGTCATTTCCTGCTTTGACACTGTATGAGTTACACAGTAGATTGATGACTGGCTTTGCACTGTTGTCCTTTACAGTGACTGGAGCTGACAGTAACTTTGGTTCACTTCTTCCCTTCTCATTTACAGCACTCACTCTGAAATAATACTCCTTTCCTTTAATCAGTCCCTCAACTGTTGCTTCAAGAGCCCTGCTTTCTGAGCATGTTGTCCATGAATCCTCATCCTCTGTTTGCATTTCAACAATATAAGATAATATTTTGCTTCCGCCATCATGGTCAGGTTTATCCCAAGTTAATTTTGCACTAGTGGCAGTAACATCCACAAGATTGATTTTTCCAGGAGATGGTGGAACCTCGGCAACTTTGACAGGTTCAGTGGTTTCTACAGGTAGCCCAGTGCCAAACTCATTGACAGCAAGAACACGGAAGTAATAGAAACATCCTTCATTGAGGTTTTCAATCTTGTAGGAGTTCCTTACACAGTCACTACATACGCTTGCAAAAGCCTTTCTAGCCTCCTCTCGCTTCTCCACTATGTAATGGGTAATCTTCGACCCACCATCAATAAGCGGTGGTTCCCATGAGATTGACACAGAATCTCTCTTCACATCCTTCACTTGCAGTTGCGTCGGTGCACTGGGGGAGTCAAGTATTCTGACATTGATGAAAGCTGATTTGGAGCCCGCACAGTTTTCAACTATCAACACATACTTTCCAGTGTCATTTCTGTTGACGTTCTCAATCATTAGGTCAGTGTAAGTGGGGGTTACCTCAATTTGGGCACGCTCACTGAGAGCACCGCCTTCCTTGGACCACCTCATTTCAGGCTCTGGGTTTCCTCTGATGTTGACACAAAGACGGAGAGTAGAGCAGGATCGTACATTGACAATCTTTCTTAGAGCTGGGTCTAATTCAATTTCAGGTGGCTCAACTTTTTCAGTAGCCACAACTGATTCTTGGAGTTCTGCAAATTCCCCTGCACCAGCTGCATTAACAGCACACACTCTGAAATTGTACTCCCCATTCTCTCTCAGTCTCCTAACAGTGAAGTTTGTATCTTCAATACTTGAGCCTGATGTGCATGTACTCCACTCCTCTTCTCCAGCTTCTTTCATTTCAACTACAAACCCAGTAATGGCTGACCCACCATCGTAAATAGGTTTTGACCAGGTTAGAGACACTGTGCTCTTAGAATGGCCAGGGCTTTTGAGATTTGTTGGAGGTCCAGGAGGGTAGGTAGCATCGCATACTTTGATATAGTCACTCGGCTCACTCGGAGTACCCACACCTGCAGCGTTCTCTGCACAAACTCTGAACTGGTAATGGTGCCCCTCTGTGAGTCCCGTGCATCGAAAACGCAAGTCATTAAGTCTTCTTTTGTTGCATTTTGTCCATCTAACGCCATCTTTGTCCCGTTTTTCAAGTATATAGCCATCAATTTCTGATCCTCCATCACTCGTAGGTCTTTCCCAAGTTAGCACGACAGAGTCCCCGGTCACGGCACTGGCAGTAGGGGTGGAAGGAGCGCTTGGTGCAGTGTAAGGATTTTGTGCAATAAAAGGCTCTGTTTCAAGGAAGTCACCAATGCCATATTTATTCACAGCTGCAATTCTGAATATGTACTCTTTACCAGGAACCAGTTTTGTCACTTTGTAAGTTACACCTTCAACTTGAGAGTCAACTCCTGTCCATGTCACACGGCTTGTTTCTCTTTTCTCAATTACATAGTGCGTTACAGTGGCTCCTCCATCGTTTACTGGGGGATTCCAATGCAGATTGCACTTCTCTGCACTAACAACTTTGACCTTTATAAAGCCATCTGGAGGACCTGGTTTGTCCAGTACTTTCACATTGACATGAATGGATGTTGTACCTCCAATGTTGCTGAGATTCAACATAAAGTGCCCACCATCCGAGCGTATACAATCCCGAACTGTCAGACTTGTGTGCGTAAGCGTTGTTTTGACTTCCATTCTGGTTGTTCCCTTATCAATTTCCTTGCCTTCCTTCAGCCATGCAACTTCAGGTAGAGGTTTTCCAAAGTAATCAGCTTCAATAGTGAATGTCTCTCCGGCAGGGTAAATAGTGGTAGTTTTTAATTTAGGGTCTATGATAGCTGTGGGTGCTTCGATTACATCCTGAGCCATTATGGTGATGCTTTCAGATGGTGCGCTCCAAACACCAGCTGCATTTTTAGCAGTTACTCTGAACTCATAGCTCTGACCTCCTGTTAATTCTGTGATTGTAAATTCAGTTTCCATAACATTGGTAAAGTTTGCCTTCATCCATCTGCCATCAGGGAGCTCCTTCTTCTCAACAACATAGCCGGTAATCGTGCTACCACCATCATAATTAGGTTTTGCCCACTTCAGAGTGATATGCTCTCTAGTTATGACAACAGCTTCGGGTTTACCTGGTGGGTCACATCTGTCTCTTGCAACAAAACTCTCAGATGTTTTGCTTGGTGGGCTAAGTCCGGCAATGTTCTCTGCATACACCCTGAATTCATACTCAATGCCTTCCTCAAGTCCTGTAGTTTTGAAGCGGGTGTCAGTCAGGATAAGCTTGTTAAGTTTAGTCCATAAAATACTGTTTTTTTCTTTACGTTCAATGTGATAACCAGTGATCGGACTTCCTCCATCTTTGGTTGGTGGTTCCCATTCGACTACCATGTTGTATTTAGTGACAGCTGAGGCATAAGGTGTGCCTGGGGCAGAGGGTACACTGAAAGGAAATTGTGCCAATACAATAGGAGATGTAATTGAAGTACTTTTTCCATATCTATTTTCGGCAAACACTCTGAATTGGTATTCGCTGCCCGTCTTCAGCTTTGTGGCTTTAATTGTGGTTCTAACTGTGGTTGCAGACACAGTTTGCCAATCCATACTCGTAGTTTCACGTTTTTCCACAACATAATTGTCAAGCTGGCATCCTCCCGTGTACTCCGGTGCCCCCCATGACATCACAACGTAGTCCGAGCTAACTTCATCAATCTTAACTGGTCCGATTGGAGGGTCAGGCTTTTCCAGGACTACTACACTGATTTCTCCAACATGTTTCCCAGCGCTGTTACTGACTTCAATGGAATACTGTCCTGAGTGTTCTCTGGCAGCGTGTCGGATTTGAAGAAGTGTCATTGTAGGTTTGTTTACGATCATAAGTCTGGATGTTTCTTTGACGGCCTGGTCACCCTTTCTCCATTCAATCTTTGGGGCAGGTTGTCCCGCTACAGGGATCTCTATTTTAATGTCTTCTCCGTTCTTGACTGTAAATGTGTTGAATAAAATCTGGAGAGATGGTTTGATGGCATTTTCCTGAGTTGTACTAGTGCCAGATTGACCTGGTAAAACATAGAAGATTTGAAGAAACAGCATTAGGCTATTTAAGAACATTAAATAAGTTATGTAAGACAGCTACTGAATTGTAATGAGGATTATTATTTTAAATATGTGTGTTTGTTTTAGCTACAATGGATTATGTGTGTCTGCTGACTTTGTTGACAGCTTTCATTGTTATAACCTGAGATAAATTATAGTTTCTGACCTTCACCATAAGAGTTGTTTTAATTTGATGAAGCTTTATCATCATGACAACACCTAGCAAGAGCTTAGACAATGCAGATATTGACTCAGCAATCTATAAAAGTTGAACGTGCCAGCCCTGTTATTGTCATGCATTGTAATAACTAACGATCACTGTGCAAATCAATTCATCTGGTGATTATTTTCTTCAACCAGTTGATTCATTGTGGCCATGAATATGAGATTTTTACTAAATTATACCAAGGTAAAGCTAATGTGATGCAGGACATCTTCACAGTATACACGCCATTTTGATGCAATAAGGCCAACTGCTTTGTCTGAGTCATAAAACCTCTCAACATGGCATGTTTCAGAGTCTCTGTCTACTTGTAAAGCCATTCCTGTTTAAAGGTAATCTGCGCCAGATACTTGTTTTATATATGTCTCACACACAAAGTCAGTATATACCCCATGTTTATTATAGAAATAATTACGACCCTATGAGTAGGCCATTTTCCCTAGGCCTAAATTAAAATAGAACAATGAGCGAGGCATACCTTGGGCTGAGGATCTGGTGGGTGAGTCCTTTGTACTGGGCTCTGGTGTCATGGTTTTATTTTGAGAGGCACCAGCAGCTCTCGTTCCTGTCTTTGAGAAAAATAGAAATCAAAAGATCAAAATGATGAAAAACTTGTTCTATCATTGACCATTAATGTACTATTATGTGACACATTTATGAGAAATAAAGGTAAACCTGTGGCTGGCAAATCCAAACCTCAAACATTAAACACAGCTGTGCCATTTCTAATCCTACAGGCACTCTCATGACAAAACATAACTTTGAAAGGAATTGTTAAGTTAATACATGTAGGAGACAGTTATTCTTACCTGGTTGTCTTTTCCTTCCATTATTTCTCACTTTATCAACTTTCCTCGTGTGTAAAAGTAACTGCGTATAGTAGTTTGTGTCTATCCCACACTGTGGCTCAGATTTGTGCCAATCTCCCCCTGTTGTCCCACCAAAGGCAACAGAGACAGAAATAACACTGACACATGATTGGACAGCTCCAGATACCAGGACAGCTGCTTATGTGTTATATAGTACAGAGCCTGAGTGATTCAAACAGCAAAGATGTGTAAACAGTGTAGAATAAGCCTCTAGTAGACAATATATACTATAAACCTCCTGTTGAAGCAGGCTGTGGTAAACTGTGTTTTATTGCATCACTTTTTATTGCAATTAATTGCGAATTGGTGGTTTTGGGGGTTTTTTCTCGTCCTTTTACTATGTAAAAATGTTGTTGCGATTTGTTAAAAACAAACAACAACTATTTATTAATTAATCACGTGATTTTACGTCTGCTTTTACGTTGAGTTTTATTGTGAAAAACTCACCCGGAAACACAACAGTGTCTGACCTGCGGGTGGAGGGAGCACGTGTGGGCTCGATATTTACCTTTTAAACACGTTAGACCAACTTGTTTCTCTCACGTTTCTATGAAACTGGATTTCTCCAAATACTGTGTTGTTTATAGGCAGACGCTCAGTTTGTTAAAGGTGAGTTTGTTTGTGCTTAGTCACAAGTCTAAATGTGGCACTGGGACAGGCATCTACAGTGACACTGCTTAGACACACATTTATAAATAACACTTCTAATATATATCCCATAAAATTATTTTAGCTTTTACTACTTTAATTCAGTTTACACTTAATCAGCTCAGAAGGTAAGAGTGTTGGATCTAGTTTAGTTTAAGATGCAGTCTGCTCTGGTGTCAACGAGCTGTAGCTGATCTTATTAATGAAGTAAACAAAGCCTCTGTAACTACACTTTGAATAATATTGTTCTAGTTTCCATTAGGTTTGTCAAACGTATTCAAATTGAGAAACTGACCAAGTCTAAAACTAGCATCAGAACTAGATACAGATTGGAGCAGCTCTTGATACTAAAAATGTCACATCAACAGGACGGAAATAAACATTTCCTGAATAGCTTTAGAATGATCTTGAGCTGTATCAGAATAAGTATGAGACACATAGACTAGTATACACCCATGGATCACTACAGAACCTACCTGGATGACTGAGGTATTACATAGATGTAAGGCCACATGGGAATATAAAAGAGGGAACTATTATTTCATTTTGAAAGTGACATTCTACTGTCTACTTCTGGTATCAGAATCTGTATCAAGTCTAGCCAGGTCTTCCTGGTAAATTTGAGAACCGTGACAACACTTTCTATGCCTTTGCAGTTTATGTTGTTGTCAAAATAAAACAAATTTTCCTTGTTCACCAGCAGGTCGAGCCATGGCACTCCAGTTCATCTACAGTCATGATGATTTCCTCACCCATGTCCAACGAAGCAGTGACACAACTACAAAGACACCAGCACCGTTTGACACTGTTATTCAAAATGGATGGACAGAGAGAATGGACAAGGGCCTGTTCCGCTATAAACTGAACGATTTGCAAACCTGCGTTCTGCCTGGCAACTATGGCTATGTGGCTCAGCTCAATATACAGAGAGGTATAGAGCGACGTAAACCTCAAGAGATTCTGAGCATTCAACAAGAATTCAATGACAAGCAGTTTAACTTCAACAAAATCAATCCAGAGGAAATTATATGTGAGATGACAAAGTGTGTAAACTCAAGGGATGTTCTCAATGCTCCTACTAGCAAAATGATAGTGCTAGTTAATGTTAGCCCTCTAGAGTTTGGCCACTGTCTATTTGTTCCTGATCCATTACAATGCGATCCCCAAGTCCTCACAAAGTTTGCCATTGCAGTTGGTATAGAAAGTGTTTTCCTGAGTTCTGATCCGGGATTTCGTGTTGGTTTTAATAGTCTTGGAGCATTTGCTTCTGTCAACCACCTCCACCTACACGGGTATTACCTTGACCATGAATTAGCCCTAGAATCCATTGCTGTAGAGCCGCTAGTCCCAGAGAAAGACTTCCATCGCCTTATTAACTACCATGCTGGTTTTGTCTTTTACACTGAAGCAAAGTCTGTAGACATAGTGGCAGAGAACGTATGCAGAGTAACAGACTTTCTTGTAAAGCAAAATATCGCCCATAATTTGTTTCTCACTAGAGGATGTCCACCGCATGACCACAAACCCAGGGAAATGGAGAACAGTTTAAGGAAAGGTGTTCGCATTTTTGTGTGGCCTAGAAAATCCTGCTTTGGTGCAAAGGAGGAGTCAGCTCTCAATGTTGCTCTGTGTGAACTGGCGGGACATTTGCCTTTCAAAAACAAGACAGACTTTGAGAAGGCAACAGAAGAAGGAGTTACAGAAATTATCAACAGATATCTTCTTCCTAAAGATGAGTTTCTCAGTTTGGAGCAGCAGCTTATACAGCATTTGGGCAAGTCATAAAGTAAAGTAGTATTGCGAAATGTACATTAAAGGCCCATATTACGCTATTTTCTTATCTATGTTATAATGTTTCCTCATCAAAAACATATTCTGAGTATTTTGTTTCATTCACAGATGTATAACATATAAATGCTGCATATACAGGCTGTGTTCTTCTCTCAAACAGAAAACACGCTGTTCCACCTTGTGATGTCATGTGGTAACACAGGAAGTGCTCCCCTGTGTTTTTAAACTCCAGACACCTTCACTAGAATCATTTGGATGATTTCAGCTCTGGAATTGCCCATCTCTACTGAACTAAAGGTAAAAGGAGCTGTTAACTTCAATGACTGCGGTTCATGACATCACAAGGTGGAACAGAGTATTTTGAGGTTTGGAGATATAAACAGACTAATAATGCATATGTGATTGAAACAAAACACAACTCAAGGTAGGTTTTTGAGGAGGTAACAGCATTATAACAAGAATTCACTTTACATAATATGGGAAAACGGTACATAAAGATACTTGTAGAAGTGCAAATGCAAGAAACAGCAAATCAAATGAAAAAAACTACAGAATGGTTACAATTTTTACAAGTGCCCCTCACATTTGAATGCATTTATTGCTCCTTTAAGCAGCATATTCATGAATTGATTAAGTCCCAAGTGTATATACTTCTTATATACTTATATCTCAAACAATTTTCCAGAGATTTCTCATGTTGTATTTTCTTAGTAAACAAAGAGGTGATGTGTTTAAGCCTGGTAATTACTGTAAACAGTTCTTCACAAGCATCAGTAATTCAAAAGGCACATGATTGGATACACGAGCTCAAAACGATCTTGAAAACACAGGTAAACGTAATTGAAAAATAACTAATGGGTATCATAATGCAAGATGTGTATAGACATACAGGCACATAAAATGGAAGTGAATATAAAATACACAACTGGCAGGTATAATATATATGTTAATTATCTAGAAATAAAACGTCTACAAAATTGTTCAAAATATTAGTAAAGTTCTTCATCTTCTCTTATACGACAGTAGCTCAGATGGTGGATGTTTTTTCCACGGATCTGAAGGTTGGCATTTCAAATCCTGCTCTTGACATAAACATTGGTTAAGTGGGCAGATCCACTGATCCACAGATGAATGCTGCCCTTGTGTCCTTGGGCAAGACAGTTAACCCACATCGCCCCCAGTATCTGTGTACACTGGTGTACAAGTGTATATGTGACCGGGTGAGGGATTCCTTGAAGTAAATATATATCTGTGTGACCATTTACTATTTACATCAGAACAAAACTGGGCTCAATCAGGACCAAACCAGGACAAGAGTGAGCGCACCCTCCGTCCAGCACACGGTTGAATGGCACATTATATGGTCAGCTGACGTCACCAGGGCAGCAATAACCTGGGCAAGGCAGGTGAGTATCTGTCTTTTTAATGACTCCGTTGGGAGTCATTGTTCCAGTACAAAATGCTTTTATGTCCACCTGCTGCACTCACAAACAAACCGCTACGCTATTCACTTTACAAATCTTTGATGTAGCTCAGTAACACTCTTTATAATTTTCTGAGAAGTTGGAACAATATGAAAAATAAAATATAATCACACTATTTGCTCGTGTTATTTGAACCGTAACTTACCTGGTTAGAATGGGTTTAGTTAATAGTTATAGACTATAATCACATGCACTAATTGGGACTGGATTAGAAGATGTGTACATGAATGTGTGTTGGGTGATGTGACTGTCCTGTAACGTTCCATATGAATGTTTCCATACTGAGGAATATTCCAGGTAAAGCAATAACCAGCAGGTGGTGGACCCTACAGCAGAAAGGTTACAGAGTGCACCTTAACATGAGTTGGCTGTGAGGTTACTGACTTCAGGACATGCAGGAAGGTTGAATGTGAAGTGAAGAAAGTCACTTTACCTGTACACTATTTACTGTTTAGTGGCGCCAGGTGTGACCCATCATCTGTTGTCAGAACAACTGAATAGTTCACTTTGCCCAGAACTCGAAATCTGAACTAAAAGTAGCATATTTTTACACAAAATGATTATTTAAACAAAAGTGTTTTATCACAGTACTTTTTTATGCATTTTATTTATATGTTTATTTTTGTGATTGCAATGTATATACATTTTAGTGGTTTAGCCAGTCTTTTACTTACACCATTTGAGTGCTCAGCGTGCATCTTTTAAAACACACAATTACTACTAATAATAATATCTCCCCTTACTGTCTGAAAAGTGTATATAAAATACATTTTGAAGAAACCTACCCTCAGAAGTATTTTGAATGGTATGAGTTACTTTCCACTTCTGGATTCTGGTTCATTCAGGATTTCTTATTCTCAGTTTGAAATGTCATTGTCTAGTTTGTGTTTTGTAGACGTGAAGCCCATCCCCCTCCCACCCCTCATAAAGACACATGGGAGAGTACATACAGGTAAACACTACACACATCACCTGTCCTCCTTCAGGCACAGCATGTGGAGCTCAGTGAATGACGTAAAAAAAAAAATAGGATTCTCATTGTTCATTCTCATGTGATACAATGTACATTGTCTGTCAATCAAACTAATCATAACTAGTGTCAAAGGATCTGTTCTTCTATTTACACTAAGATAATAAGGATAATACTTTGATGCAATGTTTGTTTTTAGGGTGGTTGTAATTGTGTGGGTTTTTATATTTATTTTTTTTTATATATTATTGACATAGAATGATTATAAATAATTTTTAAAAATCATATTAGATTGTACAGTTCAACAGTTACCCTTGGAGTCCTTGAGACAGGGTATGCATTGAGTCACTGTCTCTGGGGGTGTGTCTCTGGGAGGGTCATCAGCAGCCCTCCCTTTAAGATCATCCTCAAAGGTGAGCAGAATTAATACGGCTGTTTAAGACTGTTGAAGTTGTTTCTTCCTATACTTTAGAAACTTTAACATAATCTAAAAAATGGGTGGCGTTCAGAGTTTTAGGGAAATGTGTGATGGCCCCAAAAATACAAATGTGCG
Organism: Periophthalmus modestus; assembly: GCA_019594935.1. NCBI lineage: Eukaryota > Metazoa > Chordata > Actinopteri > Gobiiformes > Gobiidae > Periophthalmus > Periophthalmus modestus. The sequence goes on from JAIEZT010001390.1 coordinate 31,573,392, forward strand.
ACTTAGTCTTCCCGCTGTTTGCTTTGTTTGGCAAATAGCGATGATTATCCTTTTTGGTGTTTTTATCCGGTACGATGAGGAGGCGGACGCACACTGGATAGAAACCAAGCACCACGAGAATATTTCAAGTGACATAGAGAATGACTTCTACTTCCGATATCCAAGTAAGTTTGACCTTTTTATGCATTATGATGTAAAGAAGGAGGGATAATTTATGTTTTTTTTGTTTTGTTTTTTTAATTATTATTATTTATTGTATTTAATATTTTAGATATTTTGTCCTGAAAGCATTTTTTTTCTCCTTTTTTCAATTCTTATTTATTTTTATTTACTCCTACAGGACAGTTTTAAGGTTTGCATGTGGACACATCTTGCATATGACACAGATATATTTCATGTGTTATTTGGGTAATGGACATGCATGCAAACAAAATAGTTAATTTCAGATTGGGACTGTTGCCATACTGACCAGCAATCCAAACTAAGTTATTTTATAAAAGCAACTATTTTAATTTTACAAATGATTTTTTTTCCATATAAGATGTAGGCACAGATGCAGATACTGGTGATGTGAATGAACATATTTGTCCATAATGTTTTCTTTATGTTTCCTCACTCCTTTCATGTTATTACATTGTCATGACCTTTATTTATAAGGAACCAATTACAAAACAAGTTGTTATAATTTGCTGACAAAGCTCTGAAGATGCAAGTGTTTTTCCTTTGAGATACTTCAGGCATCATTTCCACTCTATAACCAAAACAAGTACTACTTTTAATTGCACTTCTCTTCATCTCTTCAGTTCGGATTAAAAAAACCTGTTAATTGTCCTTCAGTATGTGGCATGGGTGTGGTTACTCTGTGCTATACAGCAGAAGTACATCTTGTGGTGTCAATGACCATATTATCAAGACGCCATCTCAGTTATGGTGTTGGATGTCCAGTGATAAATGTTTTTCCTGACATGGTTTGTTGTCTGCAGAGCGGTGTGTATGAGCTCGTGCTTAAGTTACGAGGTCTTTTATCCTCTCAGAACAATAGGTGCAAACATTCCTATCCATTGTACTAACATTTGGTGGGACAAGCCAACATTTATTGTGCAAGGTGTTATGTAAGTGCAAGAGGGACAGGTGTCAAAGAGGACCAAATTATAAACTTTTTATTGTTTTTAATTTTGTCAGTTTCAAAAACTTGAAAAATTTAGATAGTTGTCATAGCAATTAACGATTTACAACAAAAAATCCTAATATTTGAATAATAAAAGTCCTCAGAGTGTATACGGTATATAATAGTCAGTTGAAACCCATGAAAATCCCATCTACAGATAACAGCACATAATTTTTTTAACAACAACCAAAAAGTGAACACATAAATTAAATACAAATTGAAAAAAAGTCATAAATATTCAAAATAATCACGTTTTTTTTGTTGAAAATGGCATGTGTCTCTAAATTTTAAATTTGATATCAGCTTGTGTCATCTAAACCTATCAATGACACCGGGCAGTAAGCAAATACATGAGGGTAGCAAATAGTAAAGACCTTGAGATCCAGTCTGCCCTCATTCTCCTCTCCCTTTTGGCAAATGGCCTGAAAAAATGACGTATAAAGTTTCCTCATTATAGTGCTTTATTAACCAAATGCATTCCCATATTTGTTCCTCCAGGTTTCCAGGATGTGCACGTGATGATCTTCGTTGGATTTGGGTTCTTGATGACGTTCTTAAAGCGCTACAGTTTTGGTGCCGTGGGGTTTAACTTCCTAATCGCAGCTTTCGGACTCCAGTGGGCACTTCTGATGCAGGGCTGGTTCCACTCCTTGGACTACACAGATGGAAAGATCAAAATTGGAGTGGAAAAGTGGGTGTTTCATTTTCTTTTGTGTGTGAATTTGAATAGCAGATGTATTCTTTACAATAATAAATCACTTTTCATTCATGTCCTACCAAGACTCAAGAAGTTGACCGCTGGCTTGTATTGTTTAGGTACATGGGAAAAAGTACATGAGAGATTGTTTCCACCTGCATATTTTCCAAGTCAAAAATAAACGGAGGTAGAGAAACCAGTCTGACATCTACAGTTCTGTTATTGAGTGTAACAAATGTTTGGAGACAGTTTGTAGATTAAACAGAAAGTCGGATCTCAATGAAATGTAACCATTGAGCCCTGCTGAGTCATTGGATTAACAGGAAAATTAGACATTGATACTGGAGGTTTGTCTGTATTAATGCCAATGTCTTTCTCTGCAGTTTGATCAACGCAGACTTTTGTGTGGCTGGGTGTTTGATCGCCTATGGAGCGGTGCTGGGTAAAGTCAGTCCTGTCCAGCTCCTGGTGCTCACTCTGTTTGGCATCACTCTTTTTGCTATTGAAGAGTTCATCATCCTCAGTCTTATTCATGTAAGTCCCTCTATAACTGTAGCTCTGCCATAGATTGTGTATATAAATGGACATAGCTAACCTGCTAGCCACCACGTTCCAAATAGAAAGTGAGCATACGCTTGCTTCTGGCTCTATCGGCTCGTTCCAGTTAACTTTCTATTAAAAATCTGTCACTTCTCTCTCTGTAACTGCTGCTGTCAGACTTGTCATTTTGGGCTGAAAATGTTCATATTGACCCGCTCTACATGACTCTGATGTTTTTGTTTCACTATTTTGTCCATAAATCAAGATATGAACATTAATATCTCTCCCAAATGTCGCTTCTGCTAGCATTAGCAACAGGTTTGATTGACAGCGTTGCTAAGCGCCTGCTCCTTGCTAAATCAGTGGTGCAGGCAGGAAGCTCTGCACATATTTGTTCTTTTACAATATTTCCAAAAGGTCAAAGAGAAAAAAAAAAAAAAGGTCTATTTTTCTCTACACCATTGACATTCAAATAGGACAGGGCAATATTGCAATACAAACTAAAAAATGATCTCATTCCTTTGACGATATTCTCGGTTTAATGCAGTTCTATGCTCAAATACAGACTTTTTTTCAAGCATTTCTGTTGGTCCGCCTCTGTCATCCTGAGTGACAGGTGGATTTAACCAATCGGAGTGAAGTATAAGCCCCAAGAAGCAGCAGATGACTTTAGTTACATCATAAAATTGTGATCTACGCTTTAAAATATGTTATATGAACTTTTTGGCAAATCACCCACTCATACGTCCAAAACATTATAAATCCATATAAATTACCATTTTAATAATCTATATGGAAATTACTATAGTGTTCTTCCTTCATTTAGGCCAGAGATGCTGGAGGCTCCATGGTCATCCACTGTTTTGGAGGTTATTATGGACTGGCCATCTCGTGGATGCTCTACCGACCCAACCTGGACCAGAGTGGCCGTCTGCAGGGCTCTGTCTACCACTCCGATGTGTTTGCCATGATTGGTATGTTTTATCCACACACATAATTGATAGTTAAATGAAATAATTAATTGCACTTTAAAAATTTCTTTCAGGTACGCTTTTCTTGTGGATGTTCTGGCCTAGCTTTAACTCCGCCATCGCTGACCACGGAGACGGTCAACACAGAGCAGCTATTAACACATATTTAGCATTAGCCGCTACTGTGCTCACAACCATGGCTATCTCCAGTGTCACGCAAAAGCATGGCAAATTAGACATGGTAGTAATAAAGAAACTAAACCACTTACAAAAAAAATCCCAACAACACATAATTTCTATCCCAGGTTAAATGCGATTTCGTGTTTTTCAGGTCCACATCCAGAACTCTACTCTAGCTGGAGGCGTGGCTGTGGGGACAGCTGCTGAGTTCATGCTGATGCCCTACGGTTCCCTCATAGTCGGATTCTGCTGTGGGATCATCTCTACATTGGGTTACGTCTACGTCACTGTAAGCCCTCCGCATATCTCTCTGTTACACTCTTTTCTATTCCTATCATCTTCTGTAACTCCTAAATATGTTTTATTTAGCCTTTTATGGAGAAACATCTTAAAATCCAAGACACATGTGGAATCCATAACCTTCATGCCGTGCCTGGGTTCATTGGGGGAATCGTGGGAGCCATCACAGCTGCTGCGGCATCCGAGAGCGTCTACGGTCATCAAGCGTGAGAGAGATCTTAAATACACACTATGTAACTTTTCTGGTGGAGTGCTGGCCACCTCCTTGTCTCTGTGGAGGTGTAGAATGCGTGAATTGTGCATGTAGAGCGGTCCTTCATTTATCGCGCAATAGGCAAAATCTGCAAGGTAGTCAGCTTTATTTTTTACAATTATTATATATGTTTCAAGGCTGTAAAACCCCTCACCACACACTTTATACACTTTTCTCAGACAGGCATTAACATTTTCACACATTTCTCTCTTGTTTAATTAGTTAATAGTGACTGGACAATGGTAAACAGTCCCTTAGCCAATCAGGACACAGAACACAATGGTCTACAGTCCTTCAGCCAATCAGGACACAGAACACAATGGTCTACAGTCCTTCAGCCAATCAGGACACAGAACACAATGGTCTACAGTCCTTCAGCCAATCAGGACACAGAACACAATGGTCTACAGTCCTTCAGCCAAACAGGACACAGAACACAATGGTCTACAGTCCTTCAGCCAATCAGGACGCAGAACACAATGGTCTACAGTCCCTCAGCCAATCAGGACACAGAACACAATGGTCTACAGTGCCTTAGCCAATCAGGATGCAGAACACAATGCACGCTCATACTAAAAAGAAATGCAAAACAGCGAGGCTCGAAAGGTGAACCGCGACAACTGTATTTATTCTTACTTGAAGGGGGGGGGGTCGACTCTCCACAGATCTGAACTGTAACTTGGACTGGTGGCATTGCCTGCTTGTCTCCATGGAAACAGATTGGTTCGATGCCATACTATGGATCATTCATGACAAAGTAATAACATCTCCATAGAGAAAAGCAGTCGGTTTACCCTCCACCAGAAAAAATACATATCTGAAAAGTTATTTAAAAGTATGTAAGTCATAGTAGTACAGCTCAAAACCAGAAGATTATCATTATTTTAATCCAAAGATATAAACAATAGAAAGCAGATACGTTATTTCTAATGTAGCTTCTCTTATCTATCACAGACTGATTAACACCTTTGACTTTGAGGGTGATTTCGAACACATGGTGCCCACTCAGCAGGGAGGGCATCAGGCTGCAGGCATCTGTGTGGCTCTGTGCTTTGGCATCGGAGGAGGAATCATTGTTGGTGAGCACCATTAGGCACTTACCCAAAACTTGAAAGATTGAGAGAGTAACTGGTTCACTGCTTCGTGCTCAGTAATGAGATTGGTCTAATTTCAGGGAGTATCTTACGTTTACCCATCTGGGGAGATCCTGCTGATGACAACTGCTTTGACGACGAGCCGTACTGGGAGGTAGGAGGAGTCTGTGCAGATATCTTTACTCCAGTCTGTATTAAAGGTCCTATATTACGCAAAATGAATTCCTGTGAGCCTTGTTAGAATGTTGTTACCTCCTCAGAAACACACCTGGAGTTGTGTTTTGTTTCATTCACACATGTTTAAGTAACCCTTCATTATTACTCTGTCTGCATCTCCAAAGCGCAAAATGCTCTGTTCCACCTTGTGATGTCATGACGTGGTAGTTTTCAGCTTAACAGCTCCTTTTACCTTTAGTTCAGTAGAGATTAGAAATTCCAGGGCTTTTATCCAAATGATTTTAGCAAAGATGTGTGGAGTTTAAAAACACAGTTGAGCACTTCCTGTATTACTACATGACATCACAAGGTGGAACAGAGTGTTTGTGCAGGGTTTGTGTGTTAAACATGTGTGACTGGAACAAAACACAGCTCCAGGTCTGTTTGTGATGAGGAAACAACATTAGAACATAGCGTAATATGGGCCCTTTAAGTGTACGTCAAGCTTATCTTATTCCACAATATCATTTTTATTTCTGTCTATTTTTGTGTTTAAAGGTACCAGAAGATGAAGAAAGCATTCCCCCAATTTTGCAGTACAATAACCACATGAGGAACAAGGATGTGTAAGTATGTTTTTTGACAATAAGGGGTGAAATTTCAAAACTAAACAACTAAAAACTAAACCAATCTTGCTTTTGTATAAGTTGGATGTTGTGGGTAGGGAGTCTTATAATCAGAAAGTGAAAACGTCGAGCCGGTTTAGGACTGTACTTGGAATAGTGTTTTCCATAACATCTCCTCATGGTGGCAGCAGATCCTAACACGTTCATCCTCCTGTTATTTATTGTTCCGTGAGCTCATTATCACTTGTCCCAGCGTCTGTTACATAAGGCACGTCCTGTTTGTTTTTTAGATGTTTTGGTTAAACACTGACCTTGTGCATGTGTTGAACATTTATTGAACTAAAACTAAGACAAAGACAACGTTATTGATGTGGAAAATGTGAATTGGATCACAGTGACATATAAAGCCGTAGATACAGGTCACAATACGTCAGTGCGAGTCTGTAATAATTCATATGCATTTGTTGTACACTATCGCTTTTCTTATTTTGGTCGTTATGGTGATTCTTTTATTATTTGTATTTACAGAGTGGAGTCAAATTTTAGCATGGAGCAGAACTGAAGCAATCCCTACTTAAATGTTGAAGAAGTGAATTTCAGTATTTACATAAAATTCTGGATCTTTTTTGATTGAAAAAATATGTTTTGTGAAGCTGTGTTTTAATTGTAAGATTTCTGCTCAGACTGTTAAAGCAATTTTGCCTCTACAAATGTTTATTATATGAAAAGATGCATAATTATCAGCTGAGTTGGGTAGCACTTTGTATCATTATTATTATTATCATATTATTATTATATTATTATTATTATCATTATTATTATTATTATCATTGATTTAATATGACCCTATTTTTAGTTGTTTTTAATGAAATGCTAGAATAATTTAATGCAACGCTTATTATAATATTAAAAAAAATAGCTGTTTTTAACACATTGTGATTAAATAGTATATGTATATAGGGGAGATGCAAGGCTTGCGCTAATAATTTCCTGTTGTTATCAAAGTTTTTTATTATTATTTTTCATTCTATTAAGGAATTTGTAGTGGCGAGCTAAATGTGCAAATGTATTTATGAATATTAATTGTTGCCAACCAAAATAAAAAGCCAAAAATATACGATAGATAGCCTGACTGTGTGTTTATGTGCCGGGATGTATATTTCGGTCTTAGTGCTGGTGTTGCGTTCTGGGATGAGGTCAGGTCAGGGGTAAAAGTCACACCCCTATTTCTCCCATAACACCATGTGGTCAGTGTCAACAAACAAGTCGCCAGCTCACGCCAAAACTGCAAGATCACTGTTGAGTAATAGCGGTGGAGTCGTGTATCTGAGCGTATCTGTGTAGAAATGTGACTGGATTTGAACTCATGGGGGCATCAGACGGGGCCAGGTTACTATAACTTTTACTAAAACAGCTTTTGCCAAACTATATGACAACAGGATTATCAAAGTACTGTATTTTCTGGAGTATAAGTCGCACTTTTTTCATAGACGGGGGAATATACTGTATTGGACATGGGGACATTTTTATTATATTTAACTGTTATTGTTAATGACAAACTGTTAGTTGTATATTGTAATTGTTAAACGTGTTTTTTAATGTGTTCACCTGCCCAGGGACCTGCAGATGGAAAGTAGCAGGAGCTAAATCTGGTACAAATCATCTTTTCTTTGCAAGATTAATGAAGTTGTACATGGTCCCTGTCAAATAAAGAATAAATAAATGAAGAAAGAAAGAAAGAAAGATAGTTTGCCCGTGGATGCGACTTATACTCAGATGTGATTTATAAGTGAATTTTTTTTTTTGTTTTTTTCTTCATTATTATGCATTTTTTTGGCTGGTGTGACTTATACTCTGGTGTAATTTATACTCTGGAAAATATGGCAAGTGTTTGGTCAACTTGTTTACAGTAAGAATATATGCAATTTAGTTGATAGTTTGACTAATTCCACTAAATAATTGGCCAGTATAGAGATGGGTAATTTTATTTAAACTTGCATTATATATTGTTTAAAAAAATTAGATAGCAGCAATGATTTTTAGATAACTACTCATAGCTAGTTGTTGTTTTTTTATGGTTTGATACATCTAATCATATTCAATTTATGCATTATATATTTTTTGTGTAAATTTTAACCTCCTAGGACCTGGCGTCTACATATGTGAACAATGCATTTTGGACTATCTATGTCACAGTGCAATTTTTTTCTCTACAAGGTCCTGGTGTCCACATATGAGGTCATTAAAGTATAACACATTATAGTTTAGATTCACGTTGTTCCAAGAGGCACAATTATTGTTTCTCATTTTGTTTTTACATCAGGAAAAATGTTGCTCTGTTGAGGCACTTAATAAGTATTTTTTGGAAATTATTATTCAAATGTGTCTTTATTTTGTTTTATCCAAATCATTAAAAAGTAGAATGAATGTCCTCATATGTGCACATCATTTTTCTCATAATGTAAAAAGTCTATTCAGTATTTTCACACTCATCAGGTCCAATCAGCCCAAATAACAAAGAGAAAAAATTAATAAAGCCATGCAAGAGCTCGGGTCTTAGGAGGTTAAAACGTTTCGCTTTACAGTTATCAATCATTCTGAATCTGAAAGTACTTTAAAGCCGGAGTCTGCTCGCTTCCCACACGTTGGTTTCTTGGAGGAACGCCGCTCCTCTCTGCTCCTTCTCCTGCTCTGGAACAAAAGCTGGCTTAGCGCTGTTTTCTTTTGTCATCAGTAACGTGTTTGAGTAAAGGAGGTAATGGTGCCACAAGTGCTCCAATTAAAGGAGACGTTGCCCTGCTGGGAGGGGAGCCAGCGCATAGGCCCCCGAAGCCCCCCAAAACCCCCCAAAACCCCCTAAAACCCCCCCAAACCCCCCAAACCCCCCAAACCCCTTCTCATGGGCCTTCCCGCTCTCCACTTCACTCATGTTTATGCATCAGACACTTCAAGAGCCAACGTTTGGCCCTTTTAAACCGAATCAAACACATTTTAAACTGTTCCTCACAAAATATGCATCTATACGGTCCGAGGTGGTGTGTGTTACGATCAGTTTTCAGTTTGAAATTTTAAAAGGAAATAATATTTGCAGAGCATTTTACACACTTGTTTTAATAGGGGAATTTTCGCAGGTCTATTGTAATGTTAAAATGCTCTATTTGCAGTTATTAGATTCTCTTTGTGTTTTATTTCAGAGCTTTATCTTCTCAAAATGTCTCAGAAAAGATCCACATTTTTGTTTTTTTTTGGTTTTTTTTAATAATTTCCTATTTTATTTGGTACTGATGTAATCTACAAATGCATATTTTTAAGATTTTTCTCACAGTAAATACATTATATCTGCACATGTTTTTGTATTTTTTATTTTATTTTGTTCATGAATAAATCATTTTTAACAGCACTTTGAATTATGTTCTATAATTGTGTGTATAGTGAGTGTGTTGTGTGTATAGTGAGTGTGTTGTGTGTATAGTGAGTGTGTTGTGTGTATAGTGAGTGTGTTGTGTGTATAGTGAATGTGTTGTGTGTATAGTGAGTGTGTTGTGTGTGTATAGTGAGTGTGTTGTGTGTATAGTGAGTGTGTTGTGTGTATAGTGAATGTGTTGTGTGTATAGTGAGTGTGTTGTGTGTATAGTGAGTGTGTTGTGTGTATAGTGAGTGTGTTTTGTGTATAGTGAGTGTGTCGTGTGTATAGTGAATGTGTTGTGTGTATAGTGAGTGTGTTGTGTGTATAGTGAGTGTGTCGTGTGTATAGTGAGTGTGTTGTATGTATAGTGAGTGTGTTGTGTGTATAGTGAGTGTGTTGTGTGTATAATGAGTGTGTTGTGTGTATAGTGAGTGTGTTTTGTGTATAGTGAGTGTGTCGTGTGTATAGTGAGTGTGTTGTGTGTATAGTGAGTGTGTTGTGTGTATAGTGAGTGTGTTGTGTGTATAGTGAGTGTGTTGTGTGTATAGTGAGTGTGTTGTGTGTATAGTGAATGTGTTGTGTGTATAATGAGTGTGTTGTGTGTATAGTGAGTGTGTTTTGTGTATAGTGAGTGTGTCGTGTGTATAGTGAGTGTGTCGTGTGTATAGTGAGCGTGTTGTGTGTGTATAGAGAGTGTGTTGTGTGTATAGTGAGTGTGTCGTGTGTATAGTGACTGTGTTGTATGTATAGTGAGTGTGTTGTGTGTAGTGAGTGTGTTGTGTGTGTATAGTGAGTGTGTTGTGTGTATAGTGAGTGTGTTGTGTGTATAGTGAGTGTGTTGTGTGTATAATGAGTGTGTTGTGTGTATAGTGAGTGTGTTGTGTGTATAGTGAGTGTGTTGTCTGTATAGTGAGTGTGTTGTGTGTAGTGAGTGTGTTGTGTGTATAATGAGTGTGTTGTGTGTATAGTGAGTGTGTTGTGTGTATAGTGAGTGTGTTGTGTGTATAGTGAGTGTGTTGTGTGTATAGTGAGTGTGTTGTGTGTATAATGAGTGTGTTGTGTGTATAGTGAGTGTGTTGTGTGTATAGTGAGTGTGTGGTGTGTATAGTGAGTGTGTTGTGCGTATAGTGAATGTGTTGTGTGTGTACAGTGAGTGTGTTGTGTGTATAGTGAGTTTGTTATGTGTATAGTGAGTGTGTCGTGTGTATAGTGAGTGTGTTGTATGTATAGTGAGTGTGTTGTGTGTGTATAGTGAGTGTGTTGTGTGTGTATAGTGAGTGTGTTGTGTGTATAGTGAGTGTGTTGTGTGTGTATAGTGAGTGTGTTGTGTGTATAGTGAGTGTGTTGTGTGTATAGTGAGTGTGTTGTGTGTATAGTGAGTGTGTTGTGTGTATAGTGAGTGTGTTGTGTGTATAGTGTGTGTGTGTTGTGTGTATAGTGAGTGTGTTGTGTGTATAGTGAGTGTGTTGTGTGTATAGTGAGTGTGTTGTGTGTATAGTGTGTGTGTCGTGTGTATAGTGAGTGTGTTGTGTGTATAGTGAGTGTGTTGTGTGTGTATAGTGAGTGTGTTGTGTGTATAGTGAGTGTGTTGTGTGTGTATAGTGAGTGTGTTGTGTGTACAGTGAGTGTGTTGTGTGTGTATAGGGAGTGTGTTGTGTGTATAGTGAGTGTGTTGTGTGTATAGTGAGTGTGTTGTGTGTATAGTGAGTGTGTCGTGTGTGTATAGTGAGTGTGTTGTGTGTATAGTGAGTGTGTTGTGTGTATAGTGAGTGTGTTGTGTGTATAGTGTGTGTGTCGTGTGTGTATAGTGAGTGTGTTGTGTGTATAGTGAGTGTGTTGTGTGTGTATAGTGAGTGTGTTGTGTGTATAGTGAGTGTGTTGTGTGTATAGTGAGTGTGTTGTGTGTATAGTGAGTGTGTTGTGTGTATAGTGAGTTTGTTGTGTGTGTATAGTGAGTGTGTTGTGTGTATAGTGAATGTGTTGTGTGTGTATAGTGAATGTGTTGTGTGTGTATAGTGAGTGTGTTGTGTGTATAGTGAATGTGTTGTGTGTGTATAGTGAGTGTGTTGTGTGTATAGTGAGTGTGTTGTGTGTATAGTGAGTGTGTTGTGTGTATAGTGAGTGTGTTGTGTGTATAGTGAGTGTGTTGTGTGTATAGTGAGTGTGTTGAGTATAGTGAGTGTGTTGTGTGTATAGTGAATGTGTTGTGTGTGTATAGTGAATGTGTTGTGTGTATAGTGAGTGTGTCGTGTGTATAGTGAGTGTGTTGTGTGTATAGTGACTGTGTTGTGTGTGTATAGTGAGTGTGTTGTGTGTATAGTGAGTGTGTTGTGTGTGTATAGTGAGTGTTTTGTGTGTATAGTGAGTGTGTTGTATGTGTATAGTGAGTGTGTCGTGTGTATAGTGAGTGTGTTGTGTGTATAGTGAGTGTGTCGTGTGTATAGTGAGTGTGTTGTGTGTATAGTGAGTGTGTTGTGTGTGTATAGTGAGTGTGTTGTGTGTATAGTGAGTGTGTTGTATGTGTATAGTGAGTGTGTCGTGCATAGCAAGTGTGTTGTGTGTATAGTGAGTGTGTCGTGCATAGCAAGTGTGTTGTGTGTATAGTGAGTGTTGTGTGTATAGAGAATGTGTTGTGTGTATACCTTGTGTTTTATGTATATAGTGAGTGTGTTGTGTGTATAGTGAGTGTGTTGTGTGTATAAAAAGTGTGTTGTGTGTATAGTGAGTGTGTTATGTGTGTATAGAGAGAGCCGCATGTGTATAGAGTGTGTTTTGTCGAAATAGCGTGTGTTAGTGTGTTTGTTGGCTATAATCTTTACATATTTACATTTTAAATATTCCTTAATATGTGTTGTCTCTTTACAAGTAAAATAAAAAAATGAAAAAGAGAAAAAAAAAAGAGTTTCAAGAATTACAGAGCACAAACTTCAGGAAAATCCACGTAAGATTTTATATTCCGATGGGGACCCCAGTGAAGCACAGTGAGAAGCCAAATTGAAAAAAAAAAAAAAAAAAAATCTCAAGGAGGCAACAGGGCATGAATGAGGGGCTGAGGAGGCCTAAAACGAGGCCTCACTGCTCCTCGGCGACTTCCATTGCCGCTCAATCATGATGTGTGATTGACAGTTCCAGGAAAAGCCGAGGGTGGGAACGTGGGCGCGACAGAATAGACATGACACAATGCAGCGTTCCATACAGGGGCCCGTGGGTGCTGCTCATTGATAAAACCATAAAGAGAATGCCACAAATAGCATGTTGTCTCTGCTGGCTGGAGATGTTGTTTCTTCTTGCAGATCGGTTTGTAATCTTCGGAGTATGGAAATGTGCAAAATGGGAATTGTTCTAAATGCGACGTGGGAGGTCAAGGCTGACTTTTTGGTCCTGTTTTGGTGCTTTGTGTCTGATTGTATTCGTCCGAGGTTCATATTATGCCAGTCACTGAAAGGAGAGGATGAGTGAGCGTCGTATACACGGGATTTCATTGGTCCAAGTTCAGTCCTTTAACAGAGCAATAAAACTTTAACTGAAGCCAGGCAACTCTACAAAACAGTTCATGAACAACTGAAACCTTTCTGTTTGAACCTAATGCTCCCAGCAGATTCAGAGTCGACTAAAGGTCATTCCAAGCTGTTGTGGAAGAAGTACTCAATACCGGAGCAGAAAAATACTCAAGAAAAAGTATCATATAAAAGTACTACAGTATTTTGTGCAGATTTTGAGGTCTTCTAGGGCTTTAAATGCTTTGAATTTGATAAAAATGTGTGTTGAATTTTAATAGAAACAATTAAATCAATTTTTTTCTTTGCATTTTTTATTATTTGTGTATTTCTGTTTGGTTAAATTATGAATGTGTTGCAAATAAGACCCATCAGATTTTTCAGCAGGTCTCAACCTATAATAAAAAAATACTTTTACTTTGCAGTCCAGTTCAAAAATGTTGTGGAAAGTACAGATACTGCTCTCAAATGTAGTGAAGGAAAAGTAAAAATTATCCACTGTAAAATGTACTCAAGTAAAGTACATATACCAAAGATACTCAAGTAAAAGTTTCACATGAAAAAATCGACTTAGTAAAAGTAAAAGTATTAAAGTACCTGTTGCTTGTTTGCTCAAACTACGAACATGTTAAAAATAAACTCTTCTTTTTTTTCTATTGTTTCTATATTTGTAGTATTATTAATATATGTATGTGTGTGTGTCCATTCTTTATTGCGAGAACTATGAAAATAAACAGTAAAAAAAAGAAAATAAATAAAAAGATAAACTTTCAGCCTTTTCAGCGGGTCTCAAACTATTATAAAAAATACTTTTACTTTTCAGCGATGTTCAGATTAGAAAGTACAGATACTGCTCTCAAATGTAGTGAAGGAAAAGTAAAAAGTATCCACTATAAAATGTAGTTAAGATACCTAAAAATTCATCTAAAGTACAGTACTACTTTACTTCATTACCTTCCAACTCTGACTTTAACTACAAGCTAAATTATATTTGTGTCTTTCTGTTCTGTCTGTTTGTATTAAAGCAGAAAATATAAAAATGTTATGTTCCACAGTGTAACTTTTCTGGCGGAGGGTCTGCCGCCTGCTTACTTTGCCTCGAATGTTCCTTTAAATGTATTTAGGCCTAATTCCTTGGAGAAACTCAGAAACCAAGTTACAGATCAGATCTGAGGAGAGGCGACCCTGCTCACAGTAAGAATGTGTATTTTTTTCAAGGTATTTTTGAGCAATAAAAGTGGCCATAATGACATAAATGCTGTAGAAATGTTTTATGTCGTATTGTGGAAGATTACAGGCAAAGCGATAGAGACAAGCAGCCCACCTCTAGAAAAGTTACATAATGAGATTTTAAATAGGCATAAAATCATGTATGTGAACTCATAAAGACCCAATATATCCCAGTAGTTGTTCAGGTCTCATTATAGGACCCAAATTTACTTCAAATCTGTCGTTTTTGGTGAGAATAATTCACTGTATTATGAACCTGACTTTCATAAACATCTTTTTTTTTTCAAGGACAACAACTTAATATAATAACTTTAACTAAATATCTCCTTCCCATTCCCAGCTCTTCCCTCCACAGGTATCCCACTTGCACCTCGCGCCTCTGACCGTCCACAGAGGCCCGCTTTAAGTGTCGCATTCGGACCACAGCGGCGAGGAACAGCAGATTAGCCATGATCCTATCCGTTCCCTGCTCGCCCCTTCATACGCTCTGTTACACCGGCATTTACCAAGAGGAGGGGACGCCATTCAGGGTCGTGATATGAATCCTAGGCGTACGGACCTGAACAGAACCTACACCTCGTTCAAAGAAAAGACCCCTTTGGCACCCTCTAATTCTGGTTGCTATGGGGCTGCCGGGCTCAATGCTGCACTCCCGTTGTGAGGGGACAAAGCCTCTCAGTCAAGCCAGGGACGGTTGCTAGGGGAGGCAGAATGTATGGGGAGGGACAGGGCAAGCTGTTGTCCGAGAAGAAATGTCTCTCTTAAGGCGGGTGAGGTGCAGTGATTGACAGGTGGCTACACGCTCCAGTGCGGTTTGCCAGCCCGGGAGGTCCTATGGCCTTTCAGATAATGTGTTTATATGCATAACTGTGTGTACATGTCTATGCCGGGTTATGCTGGTTGGCAGGGAGAACAGTTGGGGGTCCAAAGCCTAGATAAAGTTTCTATCATGAGGAAGTCTGTAATGGTAAAAGTGAGACTCTAACCTATAGAGGGAGCTGCTTCTTTCTGCTGATGGCAGGTGGTCACCAGTCATGAATGTGCTGGTGGAAAGTTGCGAGACACTATGTGGCTGTTTTCTGCTACAGACAAAATACATCTTTGTGTTTTAAACTTTACTAATCTCAAAAAGTCCCATTTTATTTGAAGCTGTCTTCCAAAGGTGGACCATGTGTGAGCTTCTTTTCGTTGTAGCCTGACGTCCATAACTTCTGTAATGTCTGTAAATATAATAATTTTACACTTGTAGAAAAGGCTTTATACGCAATACCAAAATGCTAATTAAAACAATATAATTCAATTTGATTTGATTTTGTAAAGCTCAAAATAAAAAGTAAAATAAAACAAATTTAGGACTAAACCAGGACTAAACCTGGACTAAACCTGGACTAAACCTGGACTAAATCAGGACTAAACCAGGACTAAACCAGGATTAAACCAGGATTAGACCAGGACTGAACCAGGACTAAACTGGGACTAAACTGGGAATAAACCAGGACTAAACCAGCACTAAACCAGGACTAAACCAGGACTGAACCAGGACTGAACCAGGACTGAAACAGGACTAAACTAGGACTAAACCAGTCCTACCACTACAGATGTGTCCAGGACTGACGCGCTTCCATTTGCAGATAAAGTTCAACTCTGTTGGTTCAGAGCTCACTCAAAACTAAGGGACAGAGAGGGGCTCGTTCAGGACAGGGAAGAGGTCATCCAGGCAGGTAATGGGTCATAGGGTCAGGTGAGGGAAGGGGCGGATCCGGGTCCATGGAACAGGGTCAGGGCTTAGGAGGGGCATCTGGACTCTATCATCTTTATAGCATTTCCATTTAGCCTAATGTTAAACCAGAGGAGATTTTAAGAAGCTAAATGCTAAACTTCATTCAAAAGTGTTCTGAGACGTATTTATCAGTAGTGATCCAGCAGCTTGTTCTTGTATTTAGTTTTTATATGTGTGTATGTTTTTGTATCTATATGACGTTTGGCATATGTGACTGTAATGTAGAATTTTATATACACAATCTGACCAGTCAAGTTTTTCAAGTCTGATCTATAGCTCAATGTTTTTTAGACAATCGAAAGAAATGATCAACATAGAAATACTTGTTTATTTCATATTAGCCTGTGGTCTTAAACTAGCTCTGATAAAGATAAAAAACATGCAACATTTTTCAGAAAAGGTTCAATTTTGTCCATTTATGAGATTTTGTTCACTGTCAATACTTGATACTAGTTTATTATTGGTTTTATATCAGGGTATTATTTATTTTTATAATGCTAGATCAGCCATTTAAAGATGTAGGCTGTTACTAATGTGAAGTGAACTTGTTACTAAACCAAAAGTAAAATATATGGCCTGCATAAATCCTCATCTATATATATATATAAAAAAATGACACGTACAACCCCCAAATATGAATGTAAAATGTATTTTTTTTTTCACTCTGGCAACTGGTTTTTATCAGATTACTAGACTGATGGACGTCTCAGTCTTTTATTCTGAAGGTTGAGTTTACAGTTTACTTCAGGCCTTTTCACGCTCTCCACAGACATTTATCTCACAAGAAAATCTGTAAAAAAAAAAAAAAAAAAATATTATTAAACATACACATATGCATAAACTACCAGTCAAAGGTTTGGACACACCATCCTATTTTTTTGTCTTTATTTTTACTCCTTTGTACATTTTAGATACACACAGAAGACATGAAATATATGAAGTAAGATTTATGGAATTATGAAGTAAATAAAAAACATTAATTTCAACTTTTTTTTCTTTTTTTTTTTTTTTATATTAAAAATCTTCAAAGTCATCACTTTGCTTTCTCGGAAAAAAAAAAAAATTTAATAATAATAAATAATAATAACTTTTTTTCTTTACTGCATAACTCCATGTACTAAAAAAGAAAAAATACTACTAATGAGATGGTGTGTCCAAACTCTTGACTGGCAGTGTATATTGGCATATCTAATAACTTTTCATAAAGATACAACTTAAAACTTGACAAAAACCTGCATTAAATGATGAAATGTCATGAAATACTAAAAATAAATTCATCCAATGTTCATAAATAAAATCATTCCCGCTGTCACACAAATCTCAAATCATTAAAAGCACTAACCAAAAAATAATAATTCACAATTTTGTTGCATAAGTCAAAGTTCAAAGTAGTTCAAAAAGTAAGCAAATATATTCAAATTCAAATGTTTAAAATGTAAATGTGGTAGGCAGACATGTCTATTTTTTTGTCAGTCAATTACAGATTAGTTTTATCATTTGCATATTTAAATTTGCTGTTTCAGACTCTGGGAACTTCCACCCAGACTGTTCCTAGACACGACTGGGCCTCATTTATACGGCTGAGGGCCAGAGGTGCGTTTGCTGAGACCGGGGACACTGCTCTGATCTGAGGGGCACACTCACTGGGACCGTCT
This sequence comes from Periophthalmus modestus, assembly GCA_019594935.1. NCBI lineage: Eukaryota > Metazoa > Chordata > Actinopteri > Gobiiformes > Gobiidae > Periophthalmus > Periophthalmus modestus. The sequence continues at coordinate 31,590,945 of JAIEZT010001390.1, forward strand.
GGCTTCTCCTCTCCCAGACGGCCCGCCCAGCCATCCCCCTTCTTCCCCTTGACCTTGACTCTGTGTCGCGGCGACCCTCCACACAGTCTGGGGTCAAAGGTTAACACAGCAGCCACACATCAGACACGCTGTCGCACCCCTGCGCTCAATGGTAAATCAGACCAAACCAGCAGCGTGTTGGAATGTGCCGTTACATTCCTGCAGAGATGGAGGAGAGGACGGAGAGTGAATGTTTTTTATATTAAATTGAAATATTATCAGTTATTCTTGTGAGCAATATAAAAGAGCAATTCAAGTATTGACTTTAGGGTTGCACGATTTGGAAAAAATACTTAAAGGGCCCGTGTTACGCTATGTTCTGATCTATGTTATAATGTTTCCTCATCACAAACAGACCTGGAGTTGTGTTTTGTTCCATTCACATACGTTTAACACACAAACCCTGCATATTTAGGCTGAGAAAACACTCTGCTCCACCTTGTGATGTCATCATGTGGTAATACAGGAAGTGCTCCCCTATGTTTTTAAACTCCATACACCTTCATTTCTAGAATGATTTGGATGATTTCAGACTTGGAATTGCCCATTTCTACTGAACTAAAGGTAAGAGGAGCTGTTCAACTTGAAAACTACCACTTCATGACATCACAAGGTGGAACGGAGAATTTTGAGCTTTGGAGATGTAGACAGACTAATAATAAAGTGTGACTCAAAAATGTGTGAATGAAACAAAACACAACTCCAGGTCTGTTTTTGAAGAGGTAACAGCTTTATTACATGACTTAAAGTTCACTAGAGTCAATTTTGTGTTATATAGGACCTGTAACTTTTGCAGTGCGATTGCGATTACATTTGTGATTTATATTTTAATAATAAGACTCTGTTCACCTTTCACATTTTTAACACATCCAGAAGAAGTGGCACAAAGGCTGAAATATGAACTGACAAACTAATACAAGATGTTTTATGCAGAAATGATGGTGCTTTAAAAAATGCTAATTGGAATTGTTATATTGTGATTTTAATGTCTGTCTTATTCTGTAAAGCACTTTGAATTACTTTGTGTACCAGTTGTGCTGTACAAATCAACTTGCCTTGCCTAAATTTTTCTGCAGTAATTCAATTCTCTATAATGATATTGAACAGTTCACTATTTACTGTTTTGACCCACCAGTGAGCAGGAGCTGGTCTGAGAGCCAGTCTTTGAGCCGGTCTGAGACCCGGTCTGAGAGTCGGTCTTTGAGCCGGTCTTTGAGCCGGTCTTTGAGCCGGTCTTTGAGCCGGTCTTTGAGCCGGTCTTTGAGCCGGTCTGAGAGCAGCTGTGGCTCACGTGGCTGCAGAGACGACACCCCTCACACTGAGCATGCGCCACACACGCCTTTCTCCATCTTGCTCCAGGCTCCACTTTGTCATCTCCATGACATTTTAAAGGAAGCTTATATCAGTTTTGCTACAGGCTTTCTGCTCCAACTGAAAATATGCACATATACGCTGACTTCTGCTTTATTCCTAATGCATTACCACATCTTTGTTGTGTTTTCCTGAGAATATGCTATGTTTGCAAATGTGGCTGTTTTCTGCTACAGAAAAATACATCCTTGCTCAGTGTATTTTAAACTTACTGGCATGTTCTAAAGGTGGACATAAAGGGCCATGTGCATGCTTCTTCTGTAGATATAGCTTGCCTTCCATACATTAGCCTAATTGGACCACATTTACTGGTATCTATAATATTCGCAGAAGACTTCTTTGAAGATAGTGAATGACTGTGATAGTGATCTTAGCCAAAGAAAAGAAATGGTTTGAGAGGGAGTTAAAAGAGCATTTTTTTGTTAGGAAAGACAATCCATATGTGAACAGGAATGAGGGCCTTAGACATCATTTATCTCCTATTAATAACTCCTCAGACATAAATCAAAACAAGGGAAATAACAGTGATAGCCAGTATGCTAATAGATGTGAGAGCACCCATTAAAGTCTGAACTATTATGCAAAATATGACTCAGGCACAGGTCAAACTTGGTGTAGCTCAATAGGCCTAGCCAACAAACAGAGACTGTAAACACACAGGTGAGTTTGTTTCTGTGTAGTTAGCTCCTCAGTTCAGACAGATATAAGGCAGTGTTCACCAGCAATCTGACCAGAACTGAAGAAGCAGCTTTTTGTCCAGTTGACAGAATTATTTTTTTCTTTTGCTATGGATCATACCTGGACAACTGAGGGTTTACACATTTGCAGAACGCCTATAAGCACAACATGTTCAATACTGCACTTCTGTTGGTTTTGTTTCAAATGAGCATTCCTTTTAAATAGCAACATGTTGTATGCTGTAAGTTGGCCTCTTCTAACATGTGCTAATATATAAATTTGCAAAGAGAAGAGAGGAACTAACTGATTACAGGCAGAGAATCTGGGAGTTGGCTCTGGAGCAGGGCCCCTTGTTGTTTCAGAGCAGCTCCAGTGAACTCGCCTTGTGCAGGGGCCTCCAGTAAACAGGGCAGAGGACTGGGATACATTAAATCAGTGATTGGAGTTTAGACCAGGCCAAGTTCAGGTCTGAGTGAAAGGCAGCCGCACCATTCACATGCTGCAGAAAGGTCAGAGTCAGAGCAGTTCACAGGCCCCATCACTATTCTTATGCTAAAGGGTCATGCACACATCCTCTCATTCAGTGCCTCCGAGCGCATAAACAGCTCCACTTTCCCTCCAAAATGTGAAGACTCTGCTGCACGCTGGCACCAAACTGCACTGAGGAAAAGAACCCAACGTGTAATTATATACAGATGACAAACGGAGACTATAATGATTAAATATATGGTGTTAAAAATACTTTGTTTAAGCAAAAAGACTCTAGAGATTCTAGAGAAACTCACTTTTTCTTCTTTAAATTGAAATGTTGAATTTTATGGTTATATTTTCTCATGTGTTTGTACTTTGTGGATTTTGTATCTACTCTTTCTCTGTTTTTTTTTTTTTTTTTTTAATCATGGCTGTGTGCTCCATATTGAAACCCTGTGTTGTTCCTAAAGTCCAATATAAATAGACTGAAATATAAATAATTGTTACATTAATCTCGCCCGTCTGCATTCAATCTTGTAATCTCGTTTTATATCATTTATCGCACATTTCATGTTATTATTCAGCCTGATTCTTATGATGTTTTACAAGGTTCTGAAAAGCCTCTTAAAGCACTATTACGATGTAGCAGCTGTGTTAATTGGTTTGTATTGAGTTTTTATTGACTTCCTGTCCACTGACCCCTGCCCTGTCCATCCGCGGGGCCAAGGGTCACTGGGGAATACAAGGAAATGGCCACTTAATTGTGAACACTTGACCTTTGGCTCTGCTTCAGACACACTCCTGACCTGGGCTCTCTGCAGCCTGTTTATTGTCCTCTGAGGGACTGTCCAAGTCATGACCTTTGAACCCAAGCAGCCTGCACTGGGACCATACATGCAGGTCCTGAACACATCAGATTTAAAGTAAACTGTTAAAGCGCTAGAGATTGTGATGGTAAGGTAAGCTATATTAAAAAACATTAAGGATACTAAAGGAAGCTTATGAATAAAAATGTGTAGCAGCATTTGGGCTTTGGTTCCAGTAAGCAGGCTGCACACAGGCTGATTCCACTAATTGGTTTGCATTCAAGCAGAGAGGAGCACTAATCACTTAAATACAGCTGCTGTAGTGACGAAAGGTAAAGATGCAAATTTGGGTGTTTTTTCTGATGAGAATTTCAATGCAATGTCAATACCATTTTGGGGATGATGGCAAAAAGTAAAATATATATTATTTTATTTTAGACAAGATTTATCTAGGTCATTTTGGCCTAATCCACATCCATGCGCATGGTTTACATCATACTGCTTGAATTAAAAGACACACTTTTTTTTCTTCATGAAAAAAACATCCCAAAAATAATTATAGGCTTAAAAATATGAATTCTTGTCAGGCAATAACAATAAAGTTAATGTCATTTACAAAAAAATTAAAAAAAAAAATTACTAACAATTTACAAAAAAAAATTAGGGTACCTTTAGTTTATTTTTATTTTTATGTTTTTATTTATCTGGAACTTTTAGCAGATTACTAAATGCCTTAAACGGGCCTGGCAGCAAAATCGTGTAAAGGAAAAACCTAAAGTAGCCCAGATTTAAAAAAATAAAAATTTAATTAAAAATCTTAGACCTTTTACATTTACCGAGCTATAAATAAATCTGTAACTATAAAAACAACAAAACAATGCAAGAGAAATGCTCGATGAAACAAGAGGAGGCGGGTTCAGTTCGTGCGTAAAGTTGCCATTGCGCAGAGAGGCCTAACTTTTACGCACCAGGACTAATTGCATGTACAGGCCAAAACATGGCGGGATCAGCGTCGTAATTTATCTGCAGAATATCTGTCACTGGCACAAGTTTTACTCGCCTCACTTTTGACTTGTTTTCATCAGATTTTCGCCCGAGGAGAGTCTTTAATCCGCTGTTGACCCCACGCGTGTGCATCTGTTGTTTGACTGCGGACGCGCAAAAACTGGACACTAAGCTAAGTCCAGCTCCAGATGCTCTTCTGACATGAAATTATCACTTTTTCTCCCTGTTAATAATTACAACTATCCTCCGAATGTGCATAATATGTTTAGCTATTCTGCCAATATGTTTTTTTCTGCTTTTTTTTCCACTGTGAATAAAATATGATCCATTGTACTCATTAGGCCTATAGTCTTAAGCTTCCTCACCATCTGATGATTTATAGCAAAACCCTCAAAAATATTCCAAATGTCTTTATCAATTATAGATTTTATGGGGTCTGCTGGTGAGGCCTGTGGCTGCTGAACTTTATTCTGATCACACAGATTCAACACACGTCCCTCTGTCTGTCTGCTCATAATTAAATCTTAATGCGGGTCACTCAGCCTCCATCCCTCGGCCTCACATTCTCTAATCTCTACATTTTCCAGACAGTATAACTTTTGAACACACACGGTTTACATGAATTTAAAACATTTTATTTGTTGCAGTCCATTGACAAAATTAATATAATACAGCACCATTGTTCAGTCTTTTGAGTATAGTTCCATGTGAGCTTTTTCGCAGAGCATCAGCCATTTCATTAAAGACTAGATGATACATTAAGCTTTTTTTTTTGTCAAATGATACAATAAATAGTTCAATCCAAGTATAAAATGTAGGCCTACACATTTTACAGAACAAACAAGTCAAAAGGATATTTTAAAATGGCTCTCTAACCGGCTTTATCACAATTACATTATACAACAGATTTCCACATCGTTTCGTTTATGGTCATAGACTCTATATCTACATTCTTTATACAGTCTATGTTTATGGCAAAACTTGAACTTCTTCATGAGCGTATTCACTGAGTCCTTTGAGTAAGCAGTCCTGTTTTCTTTGAGTAGTATTTTCCTGAAAGAAAAGGGGGAAAAAAAATAGAAATTAGTTCAACTCAAACCTAAAGAAATGATTAAAAACCTAAAACACAACAGGTCTGAATTTTAAAGCCCGATGAAAAATAGATGATCGTTTCTGTCACGTTTGTGTTTATTTATTTAGCCCGTCTGATTTGTGTGTTTTTGGCGTTGATGTGCTTTATCTTAAACTGTTTGTGTAAATTTGTGAGGCTTTTAAAGTAGGCCTCTGTGCTCTGCGTGCTCTTCTTCTCTCCCATTTTCTGCCTGTATGCATAGAGGGATGTTACGGCTTTTATCCCCACAGGGAACCAACCCCAACTCTTTCTCTGTCAATTTTCACCCACTCCCCATTTCAGACAAGCCTTTTCTGCAACCAGGCCCACAATGAAGGATTTGTCCTCCTTCTCTTTGTCCACATCTGATATCTTTTTTTTTTTGGACTGCTCCCTCTCTGCAGACTGCATGCAGCGTATGCAAATACAGGCTCTATTATTCAGCAGCCCCCTCCCCTGAATGAATGCATCCGTAAATGAGGCCACACTCGCTCACAGTTAGAGGAGGGGGGCGGAAACATGCACATTTCACAATCAGTGGATTTGCGTGCTCACTCTGACACATGGTCACCCAACCATCATAGACACTGACTATTGGAAAATGATCAGATTCATGCTTGAAATATGTTTATATTTACATAACTCAGCAGATACTGTGTGGTGCAACACTGAGCAATAAACAAGAGACCAGTGAGCCACTGAGAATCAAGTGCCAAGTGAAATTTATACAGATCTTTCAATACATTTGTTCAAACTTATTTTGTCTTTACTAAAAATATTATGCCTTCACTCTTTTAATGTTAATTTTATGATGATTATGTATGTTTTGACTTGCTTGCATTGTGATTTTAATGTCTTTCTTATTCTGTAAAGCACTTAGATTTACTTTGTGTACAATTCATGCTAAAAAAAATAAATAAACTTGCCATGCCTATATATATGTCAACCAAAAAACAGGCTTTAAATAACAGGCCATTCATTTAAAATTTAGGTAATAATTATAAAACGCCATTTCTATTAACATGTATAAAATGATGATAAAATGATCCTACTTTGTCATGTTAAACAGCATTTTAAATTAAATTATATACGGTTTCTTTTTTACTTTTCTGGGCCAGCCAAAGCGAATCATCTGCCTCCAATTAGTGCAGCCATTTTCATAATGATTTGTCTGCAGTTGTTCGCATACATCATAACGTCTGGGACAACCCTAAATAATGGGACTCCCTGTGGCTAACCCATTTATTTTACTACAAAGCTGTATTTTTATATTTTTGGCCTTATGCTAGATTCAGCCCAACACATTCACACATTTAAAATAAGTATATGGCATAAAATTAATATATCTTTTTACTTTACATCTACATGTTTTTCCTTTTTTAAATACTAGCATCTGTACAGCATTTAGATATGTACATAAAGCGTATAATTGTCGTCGTATTTTACAAGTTTAAATAGCTGATAGCAATGACCTTTAACGAGCCGCACGATTATAAGACTTTTGTAGAACTTTTTGGCAGACGCATTCCTGTATGTGCGAGGGTCTGGACTGTGTGGGCTGACGGCTGGACAGCTCTGACAGTTCAGCCTTTTCACTGGTACATTACTGAGCGGGCCGGCCTCTCTCCCATAGCAACCTAAACAGGGGTCAAAGGCCATGCAACCCCCCAACGCCACATCACTCTTCTGGTCTGGAGCTGCAGACGCGATGGTGCACCCGTGAACTTGAACCTGACTTTGGGTCTGACTTTGATGGAGTGATAATAGTGAACTGTCTGAAGGAACAAAACAAACTTGGAGCAAAGAATATGTTTGGAAGTTTTTGCCCAATACAATAGTTTCTGAGTTTTGATATTTTGTGGGAAAGAATACTTGGATTTTTTAACAATAAGTCATGAATGTGACTGCAACAGACCGAGGCTACGTTACAGATGAATTTGCCATATGTTTTGACAAATAAAATAAATATCCATGCTCAATATATATAGGTAAGTACATGTTTTACAGAACTAAAAAGTCAATACAATATTTTAAAATTGGAGCTAACGAATGGCCTTATTCAAGACTTCAAAATTCCACAGTTCAGAATTTCAAAAACTGAAATTTAGGCAAAAAAAAAAGTGGGGAAAAAATGTTAGGTAATGAATTTTCAGACATTTATCCAAAAAACTGTAGCTACACTTAAGCAAACAACATTAACTAACTTGAGCTATCCATACTTCGAGATTGCATTATAACTTTCAGCCTTTGTGAACAGAAAACAAACAAAAAAATAAAAAAAGAGGTCTAACTAAACAACCCCCGTTCATCTCATCACCCCATAACCCCTTTCTCTCCTGGTATGATTACAAAGGATACTGTATTAACCTGAACCCCTACAAGAGCACGCCACCGCCCAAAACCTAATCTGTAAAGCCTATATGTAGAAACTTCTCTCCATCTTCCTCTAAGATACTTAACATCAGGCTTGGGGCTAGATTAGTCTCGGCCAAAGTTGCATTAGAGAGGACTGGTGAGCCGAGCTTGACCCACATTTGGACCAGATTCAAGACTGGAGTTGGGTTTTCTATAGCACAGCTGTTAAAACATGAGGAGTGTCCACATTTGTGAGGAGAATCCAAAGAGGTAACCAAGGAGCTATGCTATGCTATGTATTAACATTTTATCACAACCGGGCCCCTTATAGAATAGAAAGCAAGTATATGGCCTACACTCACTTCATTGAGTCACACAATGTAATTTCAGTCCACACGGCAGAATCAATCCATGCCATGCTAAATAATGAATAACTAGGGGACACAGGAAGGTAAGGAAATGTAATCCTCTATATTCACGCGTGCTCTTTGTCGGAAATACAGTATGTTTTGTATGTCAAACTTCAATGGACATGTGAATGAGGAGGGGAGGGGGTATAAGACGGCCCCTGACCCCACTGTCCACTGGTCTCAGACGGTCTTGATTGATCGGTGTTTGTTTCAGAGCAGATTATGGACAGGCTAAGAAGCTAACCTTTTGAGGTAAGATCACCCCAGCATCCTTCTGTAATCTGTAATTACAGAAGGAACAGTCACTCCTTTGTTTTTGCTGCAAGACATCTGCTATAAATATTGTGAAAGGAATATGTGCTTTGGAAGCTAAGCTAAAGCACTAATCCAACAGCAGAGATCAAGATGAGATGAGCAATTATGCATGATATATTTATTTATAAATTTTTTGATTATTTATGTATTTATTTGAGAATTTTCACCTGACTTAAAATTGAGACAGTACAGAACAATGTCTCCCTTCACCTTGCCTTCTCTTTAGTGTCAAAGCTGCCTGCAGCGATGTACTGTATATCACATATGAACAGTGCAAATGCAATTATGGAGACAGCTGAGCTCCTTTATATGAATAAAGAGAGTGAATAATCTTTGGACGTGTGAGCTGCACATGCCTTACAAATGTGTCCATGGCAGCGTACAGTACGGGCCTCATTAAATATCATTCTTCACACAGGTTACATTATTCAGCTTGTTAGGCACACCCATCTCTACAGCTGAGTCATTCACATGCACTTGGTACCACATCATGTAAAACAGTCACGAGGTCTGCTCATGAACATGCACAGTAGGCCTGTGACATAATACATATAAGAGTATAAAATACATATTTTATCTCAATATCATTTCCCTGCATCATTCTCCATGCACGTGAATGCATCTCTAATGCCAGTCAAAGTCCTGGACTTTGCACATCCATGCCCCTCAGACATGCCGAGGGCTGCACACACAGTCAGGTGGCACTTCAGCCTCAAACGCAGCCCCCTCGCCAAACACATATCAAACATGCATACACATTAAAACTGGGGCTCACCCGACCTCGGTGCTCCGCACCACAGTCTAATGTCTCAGGCATCTGCTCATGTCTAGTCTGGAAGGTCTTTCCCACCCTGCCCCCAACCCGGGCCCGCTACAGCACCAGCTCCCACAATGGTGGGAAAGCAGGCTTTTTAGCGAGGCTGTAGGGAGGAGGGAGGAGACTAAATAGCTATTGATGGGAGAGAGTGAGGGCGAGTGGGGCTGAATGATAATGTGAAAATGCACCGTGCTGTTCATTAACACACAAGCGCTGCAGCTGCACATGGCGGCCTGGACACACACGCTCACGTGGCTCTGTCTCTGCATCAGGGTGCTGCCAGAGCAGTAGGGGGTACGGGCCTTACACCATCACAACAAACATACTTACACATGAACAGATATAATCCGGGAGGTCTAACTTCAACTATTTCATCTGGTTAAAATGTGCCCCTGTAGTTACAGCTGTTCCTTAGTTATGTAGTTTAAACGTGTTCTTTGCGGCGGTCACAACTAAATGCTGCAGGTAAAATGTTGCCACATTGGGGCTACAGAGCATTTTTGATTCATGTTAGATCTCACTATTTTAGGTGAACATATGCATAACATTGCTAAAAGGAAACAAATAGACTAGTTAATATATAAATGAATCTCCGAACTGAATCAGGAGGAAGAGGATTTACACCTGCTCCTAGTGCAGCAGTAAAGAAGCATCATGACAAGAGAGGATGGCAGCTTTCCTTCAACTGGTGCCAGCTCATTAATTTTGTTTGCTCCCAGCCCCCTCTGCAGCACCCTCTCACATCAGCCTTTAACTGCTAATTAGCAGGAGCAGAAGATAGAAGGGACGAGGGAGAGGCCAAGTATAACTGTGAAGAAAATGGGGAAGTCTTCTCTCTTCGTTCTTCTTCTTCTGCTCCCACCCCTGCCCCCTGCTGACCGACCAACACCTCTACCTCTGGTACCCAGCACAGCCCAGGATGCAGCTCACCTTATATGCCAATCCAGCCATTTTAGATATCGCAGCTGAATCTCCCAAGATGGCTCCTGAGCGCGCCCAAACTCAAACGTTGGTAAGGTCTTTGTCTGTCTCTTGGCACACGATGTTGGCACAGCAGATGGCATTAGAGGAGGAGGGAAGGAGAAATGGCGGCTACAGCCGCTTCATGCTTTCTCCTGAACTTGGTGTGTCAAGCCTGTAAAATAAGTTGAGAAACCATTGACAGTGAATGTAAAGTTTGGGTTATTTTGTATAGTACAACAATGCAATCTTCCATTGAACACCACTCATTCTTATGCTACCTATATAGGAATAAAAATAGGATTTCGGCCTTTTCACATATCCAATATGTCCCTGTGAAACGAAGCAATTAGCCTGGTTTGACAGCGAGCTCTGCTGCAGTAAGTAGTTAGCAGAGTGAAAGAAAACTCATCTCACTTTGGTGCTCTTTAGGCTTTTGAGGCGTGCTCCAGGAGAAGAGTGGCCACTGCACAGCTCTTAAGGACCATGCTGAACAGTTCAGCTCTTGTCTACAGGATGACCATGCCCTTCTTATTGAGGCAAGACACAATGTGTAGCAAAGGGTCCAGGATTCACCCCCATTTTAAGTAAGAGCACCAAGTGTTTTTCTAACTTTGAGTCTCAAGAATTTTGCCCACTCCAGAACATTATCTGCAATCGTAAAGACAATAATGCTGTAATAGATAGGCCTGTCTAATTTAATTTGAGGAACAAAAATATTATTATTTTACTACTATTAACAGTAGAAACGATGCTTATTACATTATATTCTATTTCTTGTAAATGTAGTTAAACACAGTCTTACCTTTACATCTTTGAAATGTCTTGAGCACACGAGGCCACAGCTGAAGTCATTTCTACATTCGGTTATCTAGCTTTATGACAGTTATTAGACTCATACAGCTAGATAACCAAAGACAGAAACAGACCTCAAAATCGCTCTTCAAACTGGACATGATGCTCGGGCGCTCTACAAAAAGTTAAAGTCTGATTTAGACCCCGAACAATGTTTAAAATGAACAAACTGTAAGTGAAAAGTCGTGTAATTGTGCAGAGAGAAAAGATAATAGGCCGGATGCATTTTCTGTTTGGTTGAGGCCTGCTTCATGTCCACAGCCTGAAGTCTATTTCACACATATTATAAGAACAATAATCCAGTTTTTAAATGCAAGTAATTTTCATAATTTAAATTTCTGAATGAATAAAACACATATAAGCCACAAATAATATTTTGTATTTCTTAAATTAAATAGGCCTGTGTATAATTAGCTGCTTTTATCAATGTTAATAAGACCTAGTTTAATATGTATCATGGGAGAGACATGTGATATTGTGTATAAAATCTGTTGAAATTCTTTATCTACTACATCCATGCTTTCTGAAGTCAATATTTCCTAAATTAATAATGTGTAAACTTCAGTATTTCTTACAGGCCTTTATTGCATGTTTTGCTGAGTTACTTAGCCTAATATATATTAAAACTAACACCTTCAGTCCATACTAGAGCGGCCTGATGTCCATGATTCAAGACAGAAACCAAAGAAAAGACAAATGCTCAGTAGTATACTTGAGTTCCAATGGGATCATCTTTAGGCCTATACTTCTTCACACATTTGACTGCTTTTCACGGCATTATTCACTTATATTAACCAAAGCACTTCATGTTTTTGATTGCATTCATCTCTTATAATAAGAAGCTATACTATTCTTATAGATAAACTGCTGTGTTCCAACTAAATTTACTATCTGAAGGAGACTGGTTTGCAAAGGTTTCCTGAGGCATATTGGCTTGTATGACATTAAAAGTGCAATAAGAATACACCAGCATAGGTCTAAAAATACATACAAAAACATGATTTACTGCACACAAAAAATCTCTACAACAGACCAGAAAAGATTTATGCTATTGCTGTGTTTTGCAACCCACGCTTTTGCAGCTACAGTAGAAAAACCTGATCTTACCTTTGCAGAAGCACATGACCAAAATCAGCCTGTGTGGAGTCAAATCCCGTGTTATTTTGTGTTGCCACAGGTCGGGCCCTCTCTGTCTGAGTGCGCTGCTGTCCTGATGGATGTGATTTGGAGCAGAGTCCTCTTGCATCTGCCTGTGCACGAGCTCTGCGCCGCTTCCTCACTGCGCCCGCTCTGACGTCACCACGGGGCAGCGGACCAATCAGAGCGCGCCGTATCAGAGCGCGTGCAAGTTCACAGACATCTCCCTCCTCTTCCTCCTCTTCCTCCGCATCTTCAGCACCTCCTGAAGCCTGCAGATGGACACCAACCAGGGGACTTATCAGGATGGATTTGATCAAATAGAACAAATAATTCATAAGGTGCAAGGTTTTGTGGAACTTCTGCAGATTAACTTCTATTTGTGTTTATTTAAATCAGGTTAGTCCAGTTCTTAATAGATTATAATGATGAATTTGGTTAATTTCGTACACAAATCAGAAAAGAAATCTAGTCTTAGCCTTGTTGAAATGCACAACAACATAAAATTGTTGGTCATTATCAAAAACCTGTGGTATGAAGGTGTTTTTTTTTTTTTTTTTTAATCGTGATATCTAAATTAAATGGGTAGAAAAATTATTATTATTATCATCATTATTATTATTAGTAGTAGTAGTATTAGTATTAGTATTATTATTTATTAGTATTAGTATTATTATTATTATTATTATTATTAATAATAATAATTTATTTTATTATTGTTATTACTATTATTTTTTATTTTATTTAATTTTTTTTAAACCTCTCCCACAGAAGAATAGTTTCTTTTTGTCTTGAACTGTAGGTATAATTTTCTAAGATAGATAAAAGTTGTAACAGCCTGTGGTATTGTAGCCCTATAGTCTTAAAATGATTGGTTAAAGTATAGGCCTGTTTCATGTTACAGATGTGCACATACTATTAACTATTAACTATTAATATTATTATTATTCCGCAACAGGACTTACAGAATAGTATTACATTTTCCTCTGACAAAGGGGCAATATAAAAAAAACACAGGACAAGCTGCAACAAGACAGTTCTGCACAAAGAGCACAGGAAAAGCACTGGGTTTTAGTTTCTATATGACTGGAAGGCAAGAACTGAATGTTTTTTTTTCACAGTTCAGCCTAATTTTAGCTGTCAGTGTTGTGAAATCACTCACAGCTCAGGATTTGCCTTGAATATATCACCAGTAAAGCCAAACTTACCTAACAGTAAATGTGAAAAAATATGGTATTTGGAAGAAGCTATAAACCAAAGCATTACTTAATAATTAAAGCAAACAGCAGTGTCCAAACTTGGCGCGCTCTTTCATGCTCCAGGCTGTCAGACATGTCTTAGAGGGAGAATCTGCAGTCTGCAGTTTGACCTTACTCTGATTCATGTCCATAAACCTGGACCAGAAGTATAAAAGTCTATTTATTGGTAAACTTACATTCAAGATAAATCATAACTAACATTTTTCCCTCTTTCTTTCCCTGAAGACTGAACATGTCATATTTAAAGCCAATATTTAAAGCCACAATATTTTAGCCAAAAATAACACTAAGACTAAGTAAAAGTATGCTTTTGATTTTTTTATTATTATTATTTTTTTATATTTATGGCCTGTGTCCTTACCTGACTGCAGGCTTGCATCTCCACAAACCTGGCTCTTGGTCTGGAAGAGGGCCTCTATCTGCTTGTTTCCATGGAAATGCTGTTCCCGTCGCTACTGAATAAAACATATCTATCTCCATGGAAGATGTTTTGAAGTTCTGGTTCTAACTTTCTATCTTGATTGCATCGTGCACATGACGTGCCTCCCCAGACCCTTACGTCGCTTACGTCGCTCACGCACTGTACCTTTAAAAAACAAAATAAAAACTACTGCGACCGCGGCAGGACTCGAACCTGCAATCTTCTGATCCGAAGTCAGACGCCTTATCCATTAGGCCACGCGGCCGATACGATAATTCAAGAGGACTTACAATCTTCTTTATAGATTACTACCTTTTCTGTATATTTTACACATAGGTTAACATCGTTTGGTCTTTCCACTATGAGGATAAAAAAACAGAAAGTGTTTTTTGTTGTTTTTTTCCTTGTAAAATAGATGTGAATGCTGTGGTCATCCGGGTCACTAGGGGGCGCACATTTATTGCGTCACAACCCGGAAGCACGGAGTTTCTGGTAAACAAACACAACGTGCCGATTTTAATTTGACATCTTCTAATTAAAACCCGACAGGTCCCTAGTAAAGTTTATTTTGTTTCGCAATACGAGCAGATTATTTGGAGTTATTGTCCGGCAGCGCATTGTTATTGCTCGTAATGTAGAAATAGCGTTTATTTCTGTCTGTTTGGGGAGTTCTGATGAGGGGATGCTGCATGTTCTTCGCGGATCACATCTGAAAAGTCCCCTGTATCTACCATGGCTTCGTCTCCGCTCACTTTATTCCACACAGTGTCCATCTGTTCAAGGGGAAGACACCACCCAGACCCGCATGAACCCCCTTAACATCCAAATGCTCTCCAAAAACCTCCATGCACAGATCTTCCGAGGTGTGGAGCCAGAATACAAGCAGGAAGATGTGGATCGCAGCATTCAGCACTTACAAAAGCACAATTTATGGGGCAAGGATACTTCACCGTTGCCTGATGTGGAGCTCAAACTTCCCTCCATGTATGGTGACAATATTGATGAGCACTTTCGTTTACTTGCCCAAAAGCAAAGTCTTCCTTACCTTGAGGGGGCTATTAAACTGCAGCAGGCTGAGCTTCCTCCTATGCCGAAGGAGTGGACCTGGGCAGTTGGCTGGACATGTTATAAAACAAACGGGGAAAGCATGAAAGTGGATTATCCAGAGGAATCTGCATTGGTATTTGATGTGGAGGTTTGCACAACAGAGGGTCAGTGTCCTACTCTGGCTGTTGCTGTGTCACCCACCAACTGGTCAGGAAATATTAAATGACTTTCAAATCATGTTTCCTGTGCAAATGCATTAATTTCTAATGTGTATTGTTTTTCAAGGTATTCCTGGTGCAGTAAACGTCTGATTGAAGAACGCTACTCCTGGTCAAATCAGCTGACGTTAGCGGACCTTATTCCTCTGGAAACTCCCTTAAACTCAGCACGACCTCCGGGAAGACAGTGGAAGGAGAGACTTGTGGTGGGGCACAATGTCAGCTTTGACCGCACTTACATTAAGGAGCAGTACTTACTAAAGGTATGAGTTTAGATAAGCATTTTCAGTTGCATATCTCTATAGTTATTAAACAAGAAGACAAACGGGTGTTATAAAAGTAAACCTGGAAAACACAACTTTTGTCTCCATGTAGATTATAGCAGTAGCTAAATCTGGTCAGATTATGTTTTCTTTTGTAAGAGAAATGAGTTTGACATTTAAGCTAAACTAAACTAAAGCTGCTTTCCACCTTCTATGTCTTTCCAAGATTAGTATCACACGATTAACACAATTCATTTTCAAAGGGCTCTAAGGTGCGATTCATGGACACGATGAGCCTCCACATGGCAATTTCTGGACTGACTGGATTCCAGAGAACTCTTTGGATGGCCAATAAACTGGGCAAACGAAGGGGCCTTCAGGAAGTTAAGGAACACATCAAGAAAACTGGGCAGAAAAGAGATGGTCCAGTGGTAATTTGTTTGCATCTAGGTGTGGATTTAAATATGAATGTCTCCTTTTTGCACTAATGTTTCTTTTCTCAGATCGGCTCGTGGGATTGGGTGAATATTAGTAGCATCAATAATCTGGCAGATGTGCATGCTCTTTATGTGGGTGGCCCTCCGCTACAGAAAGAGGCAAGAGACATTTTTGTGAAGGGAAGCATGAGTGACGTGAGAAGCAACTTTCAGGTTCGTCAGATACAAATGCCATTCACTTCTACAGCCCCTGTGCCTGTGATCATGCTTCTACTGCCTCCTGCAGGAATTGATGCAGTATTGCGCTCTTGATGTAAAGGCCACTCAACAAGTCTTCACTGAGCAGTTACCACTATTTATGGAAAGGTAGTTTTCACATTATTACTTTTGTCAAATGTTTAAAGGTGCACCATGTAACTTTTCTGGAAGAGAGTCTGAGACCAGCTTGTCTTCATGGAAATTGCTTTGCTTGAAGGGTTCCACAATATGGCATTAAACACATCTACCTCCATGGAAACAAGCAGGTGTCTTCATTAGCCCCAGTTATAGGTCTGATCTGCTGAGCGGCAAGCAATCCTTCGCTCAGAGTTACAATACATGTTTTAGGACACATGTTATTAAATAGTATTAAAAGTACAAGATAGGTAGTACCATGGAACATTCTAGACAAAGCAATAACATCTCCATGGAAACAAGCAGGTGGCAGACCCTCTACCAGAAAAGTTACATAGAGCACATTTAAGTATTTGTAAGCTATTGTAGACATTTGAAATAAATGTGTGTTATTTTTGTAGATGTCCACATCCAGTGACCTTAGCTGGGATGTTGGAGATGGGCGTCAGCTATCTACCTGTCAATCAAAATTGGGGGCGGTACCTGGAGGACTCTGAGGACACGTATGAAGAGCTCCAGCGAGAGATGAAGAAGTCCTTGATGACATTAGCTGATGACGCCTGCCAGCTCCTGCAAGATGAAAGGTCCGAATTCCACCAGAGATACTGACACTGTACAATTGCGTTCAGTAATAAAATAAATCCTCACGTTGCAGATATAAGGAAGATCCATGGCTTTGGGATCTTGAATGGGATGTGCAGGAATTCAAACAGAAGAAAGCAACGACTAAAAAGAAACAAGCCAAAAATGCTACTCCCGCTTCTCCTCTTACAAACTGGGATGATGGTGAGCCAGTGTTTAACAAATTAAACTTAACTATTTTTGTCAATTTATTATGTTTTTTTCTTATATTAGATGAAGGTCCACCGCCTGAAGAGGACGAGGACTGCATGACCCCGAGTAGACAAGCTTTAGAGACATTAAAGACCACAGTAGATCGCCTTCCCAAGAGGAGACAACATCTACCAGGGCATCCAGGGTATTTATTTTGCTGTTTTAGCAAAACATTTGAAGTTAGATTTGAAATCTGTACTCATTTTATGCAGTAGCAGAAACTAAAGTACAAAAATACTAAAGTAAAAATGTTAGGTATCTGTACTTTAATCTGGTAAAATTTACAGTGGATACTCTCTACCTCACTCCATTTCAGAGCAGGTATCTGTACTTGCTACTCAATTATATTTTTGAACTGAACTAAAAAGTAGAGACATTTTTACTAGTTTGAGACCTGCTGAAATGACTGAGAAGAATATTTTTCGAACATTCATGGTGACTTCCTGCTTAAAGATTTAAGATTAAGTCCTGGCTTTGAGCAAACTGAATTATTTAGATAATAAATTGCCAGGAAAACCATCAGTAGTGGAAGAAGCATTACATTTATTACTTAAGTATAAGCATAGATACCAGAGCAAAAAAATACTCAAACAAAAGTATCACATGAAAAAAATCTATTTAAGTAAAAATATCTAAAGTACTCATTTAAAATATACTTGACGAGTAAAAAGTAAAAGTATTTTGTGCATATTTTGAGGTCTTAATAAAGCTTAAAATGTAGTGATTTGGATACAGATTTCTGTAAAATTTTGTTCAACAGAAACGATTGAATCAGTAGTTGTTGTTTTTTTTTCTAGCTGTTTTTATTTGCACAAATTATGAACGTGTTTAAAATAAACCCAAGGTCTCAAACAATAAAATATACTTTTACTTTTCAATTCTGTTCAAAAATGTAGTGGAGTAGAAAGTACAGATACTGCTCTCAAATGCAGTGAAGTAAAAGTAAAAAGTATACATTGTAAAATTTACAGATTCCTAAAATTAGTTACTTACTTAAGTCCAGTACTTTATTACTTTTACTTTATGTTCCACCACTGAAAACCATAACACATTTATCAAGATCACCACATTTGAGTCTAAACTGTTTTCAAAGTCTGTGTGAAATGTACTTTTATAATGGGCTACTTCACTACTTTTACTTAGATTTTTCTGTGATACTTGTGTTGCCACTGTATCTGTCCTTTTGAGTACTTTTTCCACTATTTGTATGTTTTTATCTTGTCAGGTGGTATCGGAAGCTGTGTGAAAAGATGTCTGTGAGTGATTGGTCACCTGGGGCCAGTCTTATTAGTCTTCAGATGAGAGTGACTCCAAAGCTCATGGGTCTGACTTGGGACGGCTTCCCTCTGCATCATACTGAGAAACACGGCTGGGGCTACCTGGTGCCTGGAAGAAAGGATAACCTGAAACCTTCTGAAGACAACACAGGCGCCATATGCCCACATCGGTATTTAAACTACCTCCAAAAATATGAAACTTACTTTCCTTTGTTTTTGTATTTACCAAACTGTGTTTTACAGAGCAATTGAAAGAGTGTACAATGAGTATCTTGAACGGAACAAAAAAGAAAAGCCAGTATTGTCCGACAGCCTCCCTGAAGATCTCATATTCACAGATACATCAGTCTGGACAAAGGTAAAATACAGAAAACAAAACAGTAGTTCAGTGTTTTCTCAGTTAATTGTTAGATCTTTATTGAAAGTAACTATTTTTTAGGTGGAGGAAATTAGCTCTCTTGAACGAATGACAGAGGAAAATGGAATGAAGAATGTCCAAGAAAGAATGAAAGGCAAATTAAATGGAAAGGTATTTTTTGCATTTGTTGAATGGGTGGGTTGTGTATATTGTTATTACATGTTAGTTAATTTATTATCACACGTATTGTGTATGTTTCAGCCAGCTGATGTCTTGGAAGAGAGTCATTGCCACTATCACACTGGAAATGGCCCTTACAACGATGTAGACATCCCTGGATGTTGGTTTTTTAAATTACCTCACAAGGTTAAAACATTTAGCTTATTTTGTTACAGGTTTAGCTATTCAGTGAATTATCTAAAACCTGTTATTTTTCAGGATGGTAATCATAACAATGTCGGAAGCCCTTTTTCAAAAGACTTCTTGCCTAAGATGGAAGATGGGACTCTGAGGGCCGAAAGTGGTGGGGCCAATGCTACTCGTGCTTTGGAGATCAATAAAATGATGTCCTTTTGGAGGAATGCACATAAACGTATAAGGTACTCACAGATTTACATGTTCAGATAAGGTACTCACAGATTTAGAGCTTTAGCTAAAGGTGGCATCAGTACTGACATGAGCTGTTCTAGTTCTCAGATGGTTGTGAGGTTGAGGAAAGGAGAGCTGCCTCGCACTGTCAGCAGGTTTGTAGCATTAACTATTTTATCATGTGTTTAAGAGGAACATACAAATATGAACACTGTTTGTGTTTTTTCAGGCACAAAGACTTTGATGATGAAGGCCTGTATGGAGCCATTTTACCCCAAGTCATCACAGCAGGAACAGTGACACGCAGAGCTGTGGAGCCAACATGGCTGACTGCTAGTAATGCTAGAGTAAGAGAAACTATGCAGGTCAATGTGAGAGGGGGTACAGTGTAATGTTATGTGCCCTGTCTGCAGAGGGACCGTGTGGGCAGTGAGCTCAAAGCCATGGTGCAGGTTCCTCCTGGCTACCACTTGGTCGGAGCTGATGTGGACTCTCAAGAGCTATGGATCGCTGCTGTGCTCGGAGAAGCTCACTCTGCTGGAATGCACGGTCAGAAAATATTTCAAACAAAATACTATTTGTATGATTACATAATATATAAATATATTTAATAGTTTCTGCTGCTGACTGTAGGTTCTACTGCATTTGGCTGGATGACCCTTCAGGGCAAAAAGAGCCAGAGCACTGACCTACACAGTCGCACCGCTGAAACTGTGGGCATCAGCCGAGAGCACGCCAAAGTCTTTAATTACGGGCGCATCTATGGAGCAGGACAACCCTTTGCAGAGAGGCTGTTAATGCAATTCAATCACCGACTTGGACAGACAGAAGCTGCCAGCAAGGCCAGGCAGATGTATGCTCTCACGAAAGGACTACGCAGGTACAGGCCAAGTCAAGCTTCTAGTGGTCAGATACAGTATACGGTTATCAGGAGTGTTGCTGCTTTAATGATTACATTAAAACCATGTACACAGGTATCATTTATCAGAAGAGGGAGAATGGTTGATAAAAGAACTGGATATGGATGTGGAGAGAGAGGAAGATGGAAGTGTGTCTTTGCAGGAGCTGCGCAAGATCTCAAGACTGGCCTCACAATTGTAAGCAGAAAATTGTCTGCAGCAATTATCAACAGACCTCACTAAGAGTTTGTCATATTTAGGTCCAGGCGTAAAAAATGGGACATAGTTGGCCATCGTGTTTGGTTTGGAGGAACGGAGTCAGACATGTTCAATAAACTGGAAAGTATAGCACACTCCTCTCTACCAGCCACTCCAGTCCTGGGCTGCAGAATCAGCAGAGCGCTGGAGCCGAGGGCAGTTAAAGATGAGGTGGACGACACTGATCTTTCTGAAGCATCAACATTTTACTGCTGCACTGCACTGGAAATCATTCATCTTTTAAACATTTATTTTTCAACAGTTTATCACCAGCAGAGTGAACTGGGTGGTACAGAGTTCTGCAGTGGACTATCTTCACCTCATGCTCGTAGCAATGAAGTGGCTGTTTGAGGAACATGACATTGACGGTCGGTTTTGCATCAGTATTCATGATGAAGTGCGTTACCTTGTCAACAGTGAAGATCGTTACCGTGCAGCGCTGGCTCTTCAAATCACTAACCTGCTCACAAGGTCTGGTTTAATTTAATTTATAGCACCCTGTCTTATCTCTAGGGTCTTACTACGTTGCATTTGACATTTAGAAGCATCTTTGCTCATGCACTGGGAATGCAGGACCTCCCGCAGTCAGTGGCCTTCTTTAGTGCAGTGGACATTGACCAGTGTTTGAGAAAAGAGGTCACTATGGACTGTGTGACCCCGTCTAATCCCACAGGCCTAGAACGAAGATACAACCTCGCTCCAGGTGAGTCAGCCTAAGCTTTATCTTTAAACGGATTAAGCTGAATTAGTAACATTTACATATTTATTTAAAGAAACAAAGCAAACATTTAACTGTGACAAATTGTGTTGAACAGGTGAAGCTGTGGACATCTATGACGTAATTGAAATAACAAAAGGCTCCTTGGCAAAAGGCAAATGATTTTAAATCAACAGACTTAAGTGAAACAGGTGAAATATGAGGCCAGTGAGGCGCTGAAGCATGAATCCACTAGAGGGCGTGGTCACTTATTTCCTCCTCCTCTTCTCTTTTGGGCTCTTGTGGCTCCTCCTCATCTTCTTGCGATGCTGTGGTCTAACAAAAGCACCAAGGAGGTTCAGAAAAGTTATTACAAACCGGTTACATGCTTTAAGTGCTTGAGTTTAAAGGGCCTATATTATGCAAAGATTTACTCTTGTGAGCTTTAAGCCATGTTAAAATGTATTTGCCACCTCAAAAACATACCTGGAGTTGTGTTTTGTTTCATTCACACATGTTTGAGTAACTCTTTATTATTTGTCTGTCTACATCTCCAAAGCTCAAAATGCTCTGCTCCACCTTGTGACGTCATGTAGTGGTAGTTTTCAAGTTAACACCTTTTTTTACCTTTTGTTCAGTAGAAATTGGAAATTCCAGTGCTGAAATTATCCAAATGATTCTAGTGACGGTGTATGGAGTTTAAAACACAGTGGAGCACTTATTTTACCACATGACATCATAAAGTGGAGTGTTTTCAGTTTGAGAGAAAAACTCAACCTAAATATGAAGGGTTTGTGTATTAAACATGTGAATGAAACAAAACACAACTTGGGGTATATTTTTGATGAGGACACATTATAACATAGATCAGAAAATAGTGTAATATGGGCCCTTTGAATATGTGTGGAGGACCTGGTGTTTACCTGCTGACTGCTATCCTGATCCTGAAGAGCCGCTTCCAAAGTCGCGGCGTTGATGCGGAAATCTCTGGACGTGCTTAATTTCATGTACTGCATCAAGTTCACCTGGATTCAGAAAAGTTCAAACAGAAGTAAGATCGCACAATGTTCGGTTAACATTTACTTTAATTGGCTTGTCCAGGCTGATTCTACCTTTGACTTTTTAGACAGAGTGATGAGGTACTTCTCATACTGTTCAATGCTAAATATCAGATCTGGAATGGTCTTTGTCTCACGCAGAAGCTTGGCCTGCAATGACAAAAGGAATTCAGTTTTTGCAGTGTTAATTAGGTCAGAAGTATCAGTATTTTTATATTTTTTTTTTTGTATTTTGATAGTGGCTTACGGAAGCAGCCATATTGGTTTCACTCTTTTTCTTTTTCTTCTTGTCATCTGCACCACCACCATGGATTTCACCACTCTGAAACGGCAGTACAGTTTTTTAACATAAAGGTGAATCAGATTTTTGTGTATATATTTAATAAAACAACCAAAAATGAGTGAACCTGTGCGTATGTAATGAAACTATAACACTGTGGAGTCAGGTGGGAGCCCGACAGCTTCACCTGTGGGAAGGCCAAAAATGTAACATATTGTACATAGACACTAAACATTGTGATTACAGATACTTACCAACTTTTCAAATCGTGAAGGCAGTGTCCCATGATTTGAACAGACCTGGATGTACTAAAATAACACAAAAACAAAGTAAGCCACACTCACTGTCGCTTTAAAAGAGTCAGAGTAAACATAAACTCACATATTTGACCAGAGTGGTGAGGATCGTGTATGTTCGGCTCATTGTTCTCAACAGCGTAATGGTGGCGGTACCAGGCGGGAGAGAAGTCTGGACAAGCTCATTCAGGGCAGTCAACAGCGTCCCAAGTTGTAAAGTCACTGTTTTTTCAATTGGATCTTGGTTTCCTGTATTCTGAGTCGTTTCACCTACAAACAATCATCCAAGTAATGATTATAGCCACGTAATTTTACTTTTATAGTTGATTGACACAAGCAGTCTCAATAGGCATGTCACGGTAATTACTGTATCGACTTATCGTTCAATATATCATAGCTGGATCAATAAATTTTGGGGCTCGATTGCTGGGTTTCAGATGACGTCACAACATTCTATAGGGCCAGTAATATTTAATACAGAAATACAGATGGGGCAGGTAAAATGAATATTGTTAAAATGATTTATTTTGTAACATAGTGAGGTCTGGGGTCTTATTACTAAAAGAAATGATCAGATTCAACATTTATGAGTTTACCTTTTCGATATTTTTTTTTTTTTAATATAGAATGTGATGCTGTAAAGCACCACTTTTTCCTATTAATAACATTGTACTTCACCAAATATCCAAAAGGCAAATGCACCAATGTTGACCCGATCATTTCTATTAGTGATTAGACCCAAAAACTCACTGTATTATAACAAAAATCTGCATTTTAACAATATTAATTTTATCTGTCTCCACTTGTATTACATATTATTGGTCTATAGAATGTTGTAATTTCATCTGAAACCCAGTGATTTATCAGGTATATACTGTAGTTTCTTTGCAATAATGGGGAGATTTTTGGTATTTTGTTGTAATGCGATAAGATTTGAGTTGCAGAGGATTAAAAAAGTAATTTCTATAGAATGTTGTGATGTCATCTCAAACCCCCTCGTTTATCGCAGTATATCTCTAGCAATATATCATGCTTCAAATTTTGTTATTGTGACAGACATTGGTCTTACCATTCCCTGTTTTTTCAGTGGTGGTTTGGCTTTTCTTTTTGGCAATAAGCCAGTCCACTTCATCTAGCACTTGGTCAACTTGGGACAACACGAGCATCTATGAATTAAAATGAATAATGATTATAGTTCTCAAATACATACACTTAGGCGTGTTAGAAAACTTACTGCCACCGTTGAAGCTGTCTTTATGTTGACAATGGCAAAGTGCGACTGTTTTTCGACCTCCACATCCTGATTTAAGGTTTAAAAAAAAGTGTAAAACTTAATAAAAAAACAACTTTATTTTTTAAAATTAGTGTATAACAAACCTGATCAATGTCTCCGAGTAGGCTGTGGATATCTTGACAGAGTTCCAGCAGGAGGCTAACAGGGCTTTTGTAGAGAACATGAAGGCTGAAGAGAAGGGAGAGCAGTCCTTTGGCGAAAGGAGAATCCTCTAAAGTAAAAAAAGATATAGTTAAATTTTATTTCTACTAAAGTATTGTTGTGTTCTGACATAAGGAGGCACGCCAAATTTCTTCTGGTTATTTATGTTCTGAACCACAAAAGCTACTCTAGGCTGTCTTAACTCACTAGAGCCAGTCTCCAAAACCACTAACTACGAACAGAACCTTCTCATCCACTTTTCGGCATAATAAACAAGTGTCCATACAAAAGCAGTTATGTTAACAACAACACAAACAGTACAAGAACAAAAGGTAGTTACACAAAATATCAGATCATTAAACTACAGCATCAGAATTATCACCTACCAAAACTTGTCTCCTTGCAGATCTTCACAGTCCACGTGATCATCTGAACAAACTGTAACATGAATACAACTGGTCAGATGATGTGATAAATGCATTTATATAGAAAAAGTTTCATATTTGTTTAACCTCCTGGGAAGATGGCTTGAGCTGTCGGGAAAGCACACTCAAAATGCTGATTATTAACTGAGCCTCTTTGCTGTTGAATTCATCCTGCTCTCCACTCAGCTGAGCAAACAGCACCCTCTGGTGGTAAGATGTTATTTATAAAGTTATTCACAATAAAATTCATGCAATGGGATTGTTTGATCAAACTGTGAATGAGATGCACCTGAAACTGTCGGATGTAAAAGAAGTTTATCTGAGTGACGCTGCCTTCATCCAAGTCCTCCTCAGACTCTAAGAAAAGAGAAAAAAAAAACAACTGTGATGTTGTTTTCAGTAGAATATAAACTGATTTCAGAGCCAGACTCACCCATGGTAGAGAGGAGTTGAGTCAGTCGCTCTGGGAAACGCTGCTGACATGTGGTGAAGATCCTGAGAAGACCCTCCAGACACAACTGAGACAGTGTGGTTCGCTTCTCCTTTTTTCCTGCATCCTCCACCACACTTGGGATGTTAGTGTAACGCCACATCAGAACACTATCAGGAAACGGACAAATAAAATAAAAATATATAAATAAAACATAATATATTTACAAAGATATGATTTGACGGGTTTAAAAATGCACATGTTTTTCTGTTTTCTTTGGTTAAAATCATATTTATATTACCACCATAGTGAACGAAAAGAGAGTGTTAAGTTTTGAAAAAATGCCTCAGTACCATAGACTGTATATATAAATGGACATAGCTAACTTGCTAGCTACTGTGTTACTGCACATTCAGCTCCTTCGACTCCAATTCACTTTACAATGGAAAACTGTCGCCCCCTCTCCATAACTGCTGCTGCCAGACTTGTCATTTTGGTCTTAAAATATTCATATTAACCCCCTCTACATGATCCTAGTATTTTTATTTGGTAGACGTCACACTCACTTAGTCCACTTCTTTACACAGTCTGTGCCCAAAAGCAGAGATATTCCTGAGTGTTTTCATCAACGATCTCACCTGGTCATGTCACACAGGAATCTGAAGGTTTTATCTGCGTTCATTCCATCTGGACCGTCCGTGTGCCCAGTTTCCTCAAGTTGCTGTATTTTCTGTATGGCCACACTCAGTGAATATCCGAACAAATTCTCCACTCGCTCGTAGAACTGCGAGCGCTTCCTCTCTGCTCTGAGTGCTGTCTCTGCATGTAAAATATTATTCAGAAACAACAATTTTAATGTGGTTGTGTAGATATGCATTTTACAATTAATATTCAATTACGCTCACCTGAAAAGTGCGGGAAGAATAGTTGAAATATAAGCCATCGAAAGCAGACTTCGGGGTGTCTTGTTGGAAGGCACTCGGCCTTTTCCAGCTTTCTCCTTCAGAATCTCAGCGATCTTGTGATAACGATTAAATAGCTCTATAATTCCTTCAAAGGATTCTTTACTGCAAGATTAGGGGGAATATAATTAAGACATACTATGATCACAATGTCCACACAACTTGAACTGTTGCACAATGAATACAGGGAAATAATAGGTTGGACAAACTTGTAATTGGCCTTGTGGAAGTTGTACTCAATGAGGATCTCATACACTCCCATCACCAAAATGGCAAAGATGTTATTCTTCAGTCCGACACTGGATCCCATGGAAAACTCGGCAGATTTGTCCTGCAAGGTACAGTCCAATGAAAGAAATATACAAAATGACAACAGGGACTCTCATTTACAGAAGACATATTGTGCTTGTGTCTACTATGTAGTTATAATCTATGACACTCGTGGATCATTATGTTATAATTTACACATTTTAAATCATAATGTTCATTTAAACAACTTAATAAAAGAGTTAGAAAACTTCAGTGTCCAATGGGAGCTGACGTTGCCTTAAACATCATCACAACAGCACCTCCTGTGGATAGCTGCACATCACAACAGCAAGCAGCAGACTTTTTAAAATTTGTACCAAAATAACTATGCAGTGCTGCTGAATCTTGTGCGTATCACTGTTTAAGAAAATAAAATTGAAGAATGAAGTTATTACAGAGCAGTGGGCGTATGCAGAACGTGGTGAAGGCAGGGATTGATTGGCAATATGGCGTCTTGAACATAACCTATTAAAAATTGATCACACATGCACGAATCACTCCGAAAACAACTCTGGGTGAGTTAATGGTGAAGGGAAACAATAACAAGAGCAATAGCATGATTTTGATTGATTTTGCAGGTCTGCTTTGACAAAACACTGAAATGCAATACCAGTTCAAAGTCCTCCAGCTCACTCTTGATCATGCGTCTCATCATACTCTCCAGGATAGTTAGCAGTTCAGACTGGTACCCTTCCTCCTCCTCATCTTCCTCATCGCTGTCATCACCGGTGGCTGTTCTGTGCATGTTCTGGAGCCACAACAGACAGTGGACGGTGCAGCTCAGCAGATGGGCCTAAAATGAAATAATAAAACAACCACAAACCTACGGTAACTGAATTTATCTTATTGTAAATCAAAAATACTAAAGAAAAGTTGTCATTTACCAGAGGCTCCTGGAGGTAAACTTGATCTCCATGGGCCGTGATGCAGGGCTCCAGTTTAACAGGAGGCAGAAGGTCCTGTTCAGGCTCGTAGTACCGTTTAAGCTGAGAATTACAGTTTTGTTTTTTTTAATCAGTGTTGAATTATGCAGTGGTGGAAGGTAACAAAGTACAAGTAGTAAAGTTTTTACTGTACTGTATGACCTGAAAGCAGTAAACTTTTTAAATGATTTTTAAATGATTTGAGGGGTTATTTTTACCATGTTCGTGGTAATATCCTCACTAAAGTTTTCAAGTTCAAGCTTCAGCTTTGAGCAAAACAAACATAAATAAAACAAAATTCATAAGGAAAATTAAGAAACTGATTCCTATTGCAACTGTTGACCAAAATATGTATAATTTTTTAAACAATATCCCTACATTTAACACTTTAAGAAATTAACAATACTTGTGTGAAATACTTTTACTTTTTACTCTTAAAGTACATTTTTAAACAGGTACTTTAATACTTTTACTTAAGAAGATTTTTTCATGTGATACTTTTACTTTTACTTGAGTAACTTTTTACCTCTGTACTTAAGTAACAAAATTTAGTACTTCATCCACCACTGGAATTATGTAGTACAGTTATAAAAAGACAAAAACACTGTACTTGTGATAAAAGCGTCTGCATGATGGAGCTCGCCAGCTGGGAGTTACGCCGAAGAACATCATAAAATCCCTAAAATGGAAAAGTGACTGTTATAAAACCAATATAAAATCAGTGAAGACTTGAATGTTAAGTATTCTTCCATCTTTTCTTATATAAATACATAAACATTACCTCATAAAGCATAAGTCGCACATCTGCCTGTTGACCAAGACAGCGACGCAGGCTGCTGAGGATCTCCAAGCAGAAAGCTTCATTGGCTGCAGAGTTGTAGCGGGAATGAACATCCACTTGGACCTGTTTAGAAAAGGAGTACTTTACTACTTGTACTTTGTTACCTTCCATCACCGACTTTCAGAGACACAATAACTTTACCTGACTGGATGAGATGCTCTGGCTGCACTGACTTGAGGCCAAACTGCCCAACACTTTAAAGTTCTTCAGTAACAGTAGGAAACCTGTAACTGCCGACTTCCTGCCGTCAAGTTGACTGTAAGAAAAAATTAGATAAGAATTAAGTACACTACCAATCAAAAGTTTGGACACACCCTCTCATTCAATGTTATTTTTTTTCCTTTATTTTACTACTTTCTACATTTTATATACACACGAAAGACATCAAATATATCAAGCAAGATATGTGGAATTATATGGCAAAGAAAAAAGTTAAATAGCTCTACTAATTATTTTTCAACAAAGCAAAGGCTTCGAGGATTTGAATATAAACTATGAAAAGTTTAATAAAATAGTATTTATAAAGCACATTTAAAATATAACTTAAAATAAAATACAACACATACGTAGTTATTTAACTTTTTTTCTTTACTACATAATTCCATACATCTTACTTCATATATTTGATGTCTTCTGTATGTATATCAATTGTAGAAAGTAGTAAAACAAAACAAAACAAACACTGAATGAGAGGGTGTGTCCAAACTTTTAACTGGTAGTTTATCTAAAGTTATTAAAGTTAGAAAGTTGTACTGCTATTTTATAAGGAAAACCACCGATAAACTATGTCTGCGTTACCTCAAATTTATTAGAAAAAAGTAATATATACAAATACTTACCTAGAGAACATGGATTTGCGAAGAACCAGAATCAGCGCATCTTTCAGGGACATACTGACTTTGAGCAATGGCTAGAAAGGAAAAAAGGCAAATAAACAATACAATTTTTGGGCACTGTGCATGTTTTTTTCATTCATCTGTTCATCTACGTTTATACAGGGAGAGCCCAATGAGAGCAGAATGTGTTTTTCATGAGCGCCCTGGTAAAATACAGAACAATACAAACAAAAAACAAAACAAATAACTATATAGGGCCATTTAAAACATTAAAAACAGGAACAGCTGTGATTATAAATGTTTATCACTGGTGTTTGTGGCATCAATATATCCAGTTTTGCATGTCCTTGAAATGTATTCCATTTTTAGGAAGGAAGATAACTAACATTAACATAATATTTCAGTTCTAGTTTGGCCAGATTTAAGACGTAGACAATCATGAGATCTTGTATTAAAAGTTCCGTATCAAAGTTCAACAAACACGTGAGATATTCAGACAGTCTATCAAGAAGTCCCTTATAAATACATTTTCGTAGAGTGAACAGTGACGGGATTTAAGTTCATCACCTGTTATGAAACGAAGGGCTGAGTAAAAGAGTGAATCTAAAGGTTTCAAAGTAGAGGCTTAAGTCTGCAAGTTTATTATATCTCCATAATCCAGCTCAGAAAGAACGACAATTTCTTTTCTGTAATTCAACGAGATACAAGATTTGTTTCTGTAATAAAATGATGATTTCGATTTGAAACTGTTACATAATTCCAAGATATGTATTTTAAAGGATAGGTTTTCATCAAGCCAAAACCCAAGATATTTATTTATTTATTTCTCATACGGTTTGAACGACTGACCTGCACGGCTTTGAGTAGACCCTGCACTGTCGCCAAAGGTAAAAACGAAATCTGGTCAAATGTCTCTATCACTTTGGACGATGATTCCAGAGGATCATGGGAGCGGACACCACGATGTCTGTAAAAAGGTCTGGGGAAACAAAACTGAATTATATCTCAACTGTTTATGAACTGTTTGAACCAAAGACGGTGTAAAGAAGTAGACTAAGTGAGTGTGACGTCACCCATAGCGCTTGGCTTCAGTCAAATAAATTTATAGTCTATTAAGTCTATCGTTTCAACAAAGAACAGCTTACAAGTCTTATACTTTACCTAAATAATGAGTTACAGGTGAAGCCGTCTTTGTGACCAGTCGATTGAGAACCTGCTCAAGTATTTCACCTCTCAGTGGCTCGTGCATCTGTTCATTACACAAAATAATAAAACTACATGGGGCAAACAACCAGAAACAACATTTTAACTATATTTCTGGAAATTAACCAACTTTGTAATACCTTGAATCCCAGAATGAGTACCTGCCCACCCAGTTTGCAGGCTTGCTGGTTGGGAGTCCTGGCTAAGGAAGAAGAACTCTCCGCAGCTTTTCCAAATGGGCCAGGTTTCGGGCCAAAGTTGTCCATTAGAAAGAAACCCAGTTGAACCAATCCCTGGGTCACGTGGTCCCAACCAAACACACTGCACAAGGAGATAATGAATATACACTACCAGCCAAAAAGTCGGGACACACCCTCTCATTCAGTGTTTTTTTCTTTCATTTTACTACTTTCTACATTTTAGATACAAACAGAAGACATCAAATACATGAAGTAAGATATATGGAATTATGTAGTAAAGAAAAAAAGTTAAATAACTAAATTTTTCTTGACAAAGCAAAGAGAGGATTTGAAGGATTGAAGGATTAGACATTTTACTTCATATATTTGATGTCTTCCATTTGTACACAAAATGTAGAAAGTGAGAGTGTGTGTCCAAACTTTTGACTGGTAGTGTACATTTATTTGTTTTGAAATAAAAGTGGGTGATATGCCCACAAAATTATAGCACAATATTTTTGGAGTGAGGTTTTAATTCAATAATTCAATTTTGTAACAATTCAAGGCTGTTGAAGGCCACTGGTTTAGCAGGGAGCGGGTGCTTAGCAATGCTGTTGATCAAACATGTTGCTAACACTACCGAGTTATTAATGTTCATATCTTGATTTACGGACAAAATAGTCAAATAAAACCACCAGGATCATGTAGCACAGACTGATATGAACATTTTAGGACCAAAATAATGAGTCTGACAGCGGCAGTTATAGAGAGGGGCCACAGTTTTTCAGTAGAAATCGAATTGAATCACACCCATGCTCACTTTGCATTTGGAATGTGGCAGCTACAGGTTAGCTATACTATATATACAGTCAATGGATTATACTGACCTGTTTTTGACAGTGTCCAGGATCATCTGAGACACACTGCGATGTTGAGGCAAAAGATCCTGTAGAATCTTTGAGCCCTGCTGCATCTGCTCATCTTTGAAACTTTTGATAACTGCACTTTTTAAAAGGTCAAACACCTAAACAGCAAGATTAACATAATAGACTGAAGCTTGGTTTTAAAAGTATATAGTCACCTGATAATATCTTATTTACCTGTTCCTCGTAGCGCTGAATACGAGCTACCGAAAGTAACAGAGCCACACTGAAAGGACACATGTCTGCATAGGATGTCTGTGGGAGAAAATGTGTTATTCAAATGAAATACACCTTAATTAAATTGAATATACACCATGGCTTACTTTAAAGGTTTTCAGGAATTCTCTCCCCAATTCATGGTCAAGCCGAATCGCAAAAACAATATGGAGGATAACGGTGCCTTCCACATGTCTTAATTGGTCCTGAGGAACAGACTCAAACTCTAGGTCAAGGCTCCTGAAAAGCAAACATGTCATTACTTCAAACTATTAGTGATCGTGAATTGATTTAAAATAGCAATTTCATGCAAAGTTTTGGTGTAACTCACTGGCCACATTTTTGTTCTTCTTCTAGGCATTGGTCTTGTTCTTTGAAATAACTCACTACTCCATCCAAGATCTGTTTCTTACACCCCTTGTGAAGACAGAAAGTGGCATCACAACAAAACAACAAAATTAATGCATATCTCTTTGTATGTTTTTCAAAAAGCCACACAAACCTTTGCAGATAACAGAAGCAGCTGGTAAACGAGGGGAGGGACCTCTTGAAAATCCAGCTTGCTGAACATTCTCAACACTTTCTCCACCACAAACTGCAGTTCCTCTGGTGATAAAGGCACATCTCTAGAATGAGCCAGAAATGAGCAGAGATTGACTTTTACATTGACTTAAAACAGATAAGCTTTAGTGCAGAACTGTATGTAGTAGTTTTTTACCTGAACATGGTTGTCAGGTGAATAACACACTGCGGGTCCCATCTGTAGACAAATGCAGTATTATAATTGGCACATATAATTAAAGCCGTATGAGTGCTAACACATAACATATTAAGAGCAGTTCAAAAAGATCTTTATGTACAGTCAGTGTTGGGAAGTAACTGAATACATGTACCAGAATAGGTACTCGAGAGATTTAATTTTGAGTACCTGTATTCTGGTACAGTTACTCCATTTGATGGTATTCAAAGGCCTGTCATGATAACAAATTTTGAAGTGCAATATATCATTGAAGTAAATATAGATGAAAATAACATTTAAATTAAAATCAGAAAGCAAAATTATGTCCTCAAAAATATTCTGAATGCACAATACTGTTATGAAATATATTAAGTATATAAAATATTGTCATGCCCTGTCATGTATTGAACGATTAGTCGATATAGTGATTACTGTGACATGCCAAGGTATTTAGAATACAGTTACTTTTCTAAAATCAGTGGAATACATGGTGGTACTTGATCAAAGTGCACATAATCAATGAGAAAACAAAAAAACATTGCTTTTAAGTTTTGTAGATAGTCATAAGAAAATGCAGAACAAACGGTGAAACAAAGTGTTCAAAATACAGTACTCAGAATATGTTACAAATTACAGTTTAATGTAAGTATTCAGTATTCTGTAGCTAAATACATTGTCAAAGTACTTTTTCCCTCGCTGTGTACACTCTATGGTCAATACCAATGTATGATAGTAGTCTGATGGTTGTGGCCACTAACCATTTTGGCTTATAGAGTAATAAAGTTTACAAAATAATGATGGGTTGCATTTATGTTGTAGAATTTGATATTATAATTTCAGATGGAGAGCAGGGGTCTATTTACAGTTGAAACCAGAAATCACATACGCTTTTTTCTCTCTCACCTCCTTCTCTCATAATTCTGGCATTTTGCAAATAGAAATAATTTTGGTAATCCTAATTGACCTAAAACAAGAAAAGTTTGGTTTGATTTCATATCAGACAGTGAAAAAAAAAAAAAGTGTATGGGTCTTTTTATATAGTATATGTACATTTCTGGTTTCAACTGTAATTCTGTGGGAAATGGAGCAATGAAATGCACTTTTTTTGAATAAATATCCAAAACTATGTCTGTATAATCCTTTAGTTGTCCAGGTATGACTTATATCAAAAGAAATATTAAAATCTGTCAACTGAACAAAGGTTTTAGATTTAGAGTGAAGACGTTTTACAAAATGTTTCCCAAACTTATAATCAATAAGTACTAGTGCATACCTGCTCGAACAAAGGCTGTTGATCAGTTGCTTTTTGTATTCTTCACCACTTAGCTCACCTAAATTCACAGAGTAAGAAAACACAACATCCCGTTACCATATTGTGTGTCATCATCTTGACCAGAGTTTAAAAAGACTTCTTACCTTTGCCATATGCTACAACTTCACAAGCTGAAAGGGCTGTTAGCACAGTAGGGAAAAGCTCCAATGACTTTCCACTTCCCATTTTTCCCACTTTAATTGCTTCAACAAAGACATTAGCTAGCTGGACAAGCGAAGGACCAGGCAGCAAATGTGTCTAGAATAGAAAAAAGTCAGCTGATAGTGTGGTGCAAAACATGTAGATTATACTATTTCTTCACTGTACACTATGAAAAAAATATGTTGGCCATTGTTATCTGTCAGAAAAGAACAACACTGTATAAAATGTATATATAAGGGACGAGTTCTGCCAAAATATTACTTGCTCGTTGAACATTGATGCAGGAACATTTAATACAAGATCACATTATGGTATAAGGACTGGCCGCACCAGAACTGAGATGGAAAACGGGCTTTTAACCGTTTTGCTTCCCAGAAAAGGAATATATTTTAAGGCCATGCAAACCTGGATCCTTTAGTGCCACAAATACACTTTAATAATCTGAGGACAAACATTTATAATCACACCTGCTCCTGTTTTTACTATTTTTAAAATGGATTTATATACGCATTTGTTTTGTTTGTTGTTTTTTTTCTGTATTTAACAGGGTGGTCATGAAAAGGAGAGTCTGAGTATTCTCACTGGGCTATCCCTATATAAATAAAGATAAATAAATACAATTTCACAATAATTATTACCTCTAACATAAGGAGTCCTATTATATCCGCTGCCACCTCGGTCTGCAGGTCTCCTGACTCACACAGAGTTATGCAGTGTTGGTACAGCAGGAGTCTCCTCTTGGACCCTTCATTGGAGGTGGGAGGAGAGCCTTCAAAACAGAGCAGATTTTAGTGGAATATAATGTCAAATTGATGAAACTTAAAACAGTAATAACAGTGGTGGTTTACATAATAATTGACATGCAAAACCCACATAAAGTTTCATCAAAAAGTCTCATAAATCTCACCTTTAAATATGCTTTTAATCATAGTCCCAACCATCTTCCCCTTGAGAGCACTGTTTGTAATGACTGTTACTAACTAAAAGAGATTGTAATAAAAAAGAATTACACAACTAGAGCAAAATCAAACGTTTTGGTTTTGGAAAATTCGTGCTAAAATCTTTACCTGCTCATCCATAAGAGAGGAAAGGTACTTCTGGAGTTCAGGAATACTGTCTTTATCTGACAGAGACACTATTTTATCCACATCAGCCTTCATGTTCAGCTTTTAAATGTGTCAAATAGAGCGTAAAAATCACTACAATCATAAAATAAGTCACTACAACCATAAAATAAGTCAAGTCTGACCGTTTTTGTAAAGGCTAAAACTATCTGCGAGGCTAAAGTCAAAACCAAAACATCCCGCTGCTGTGAATTACCCGCCAGATCGTCAGGGGGCGTAGCACTTCCTGTTTCCGGGTTGCCAGGTTTGTTCAGATCCCACAGATTTGAATTTGTTTCGCTGAATTTGTTGAGGCTGATATACTGTACGGAAAACAAATGGACCAAACTGTTGAGTAGAGGCTAAAAAACACAACAGAATAAACAATACTTTATTATTACATTATAATGAGCAGGCAGCGCTCCCTCTGCTGGTCAGTGGGCTGTATTACCGTTGCACGTTCTTGGTTCGGTTGTTGTTACTTGTTCTCTCATATCCTTGGATCTGTTAAAATAGGTTGTACATCAAATATTAACAAATTGCAAATTGTAAACTAAAAGGTAAACTGAGTACTATATGGGGGCTTTATATTAAAAAAAAATGTTTCCAATTTCCAGTTAGGTGTATATGTATGCATATATGTCTATGTATATGTTATGTATGTAGTAGATGTATATGTGTGTGTGTATATGCATATATTGTATGAGTTTGTATCTATGTATTATGTGTGTTTTTTTGTGTTTGAGCTCAGGATTGGAGTTTCTTTCATTTAATGAAATTTTACTTTTTTGTATTTATAAAAATAATTTTTAAAAAATGATCACAAAAAACAACATTTACAAATTGCCAGAGTGAGTTTAATATTTCCTCAGGTTTGTCCTCCTGGCGTTGCTTTAGTAGGTTCCTGAGAGCTGCGCGCTGCGCAGACGCGTCTTTGGACGTGACTGTGTTTTCTGCTCATGCTCCGTGCGCACAGGGACAGGAGGAGTGGATCTGGCTGCAGCTGATACATTCTCATGATGTAATGCTGCCTGTTTGGTGACTCCGGATGGCTGTTTGCGCGCGGCTCTGCGGAGTGGGCCAGTCCCGAAGGTGCCGCAGGCGTCAGCGGCAGAACCAGCAGGACCAGTGCAGCGATTCCGACATGGACGAGGAGGAAGAGGAGCGAATCGTAGCTCTGAGGCAGAGCGACGTGTGCGGAGGCCCGGAGAGCGCACGCACCGTTACTGCAGGGCCCCGTGACGCGCCTGGACCCCTGCGCCCGCGAGCTCTGTCCGAACTACCGCCCGAGCTGCTGGTGGAGATATTCTCTACGCTCCCCGGGACTGTGTTACCGAATGTCGCGCTCGTCTGCAAGAAATTCAGACAGATCCTGAACACCGAAACCATTTGGAGAAGACGGTGCGTGGCAGGTAAATACGCGCGGATCCGAGGGACTGTGGCGCTTCCTGTGTCGGATTCGGTCCATGGATTTATTGGGTTCTGTCTCTGGGGTAACTGAGGAGGGAGTGTCTCCTTAAAAGCCCTTTATTGATTTTTACTGGGAGGAAAAGTGCATTGTAAACTGAAGGCACCATTATGGATTCATGACAAAAATAGACAAAGCTCTTATCCCTGTCTGTGGCTGTGAATGTAGGGCTAAACTTGCCCTTGTGTAGGCCCTGGGTAATATTTGATAACAGCTCCTCCCTTCCCCCCCGTAGCCCCTCCCACCACGTCTGTAGGAGACTAGAACATGACCAAGAACTAGTGTTTTAGGGCAACAGTGGACTATAGTGTGGTTATTACACTGTAGGGACAATAGTAATAGAAATAGTAGACAAAAAGAATCAAACATGGCTACACTTACACTTAAACTTCATTGATCCAAAGGAAATCCACATTAGGCTACCTCACAAAGTGCATTCTTCTGTTTCATATATTTTTATAGACGTGTGAACAAATATTCTACTATCATTTAGACAAGAAATGCATGCACACATTTATATTTTTATATAACAAATACTTAAAAAAATAAATAAATCACACAAATCTTGAGCGAATACATGAATAAGAAGAGCAGCACAGAATAAATAATAAAAAATATTGTAAATAATAAATAAAATATTAATTATAATCATAATAATGAAAAGAAAAAAATATAAAATAAATAATAAAGGGATGGAGGTTGGCTTAGACAGTTTCAAAAAAAGTCAATAAATGGTTGCCACTTTCTATAAAATTAGTTTGCAATACCCTTCTTGAATATCTGATCTCAACTTTCAAAAAAGGACATAACCTCATTAATCTGTTGAGTGCTGGATGGGGAATTTGTTGTTGTTTCCAATTTAAGAGGAAATAGCATCTTGCAACAGGAGAGAGTCAAAACCTGTAGCTGTAAAGTTGAATACCGAGGGAAGTCTCCTGGAAAACTCAATTACATTCTTAATTACAAATGTGAATCGAATGGTAATAAAAGTCTTAATAATAGTCATAGCAAATAAACTGTCAAAAGGGCACAGATTTCTTCCAGTTGCAAAATACATCGTTGTTATTGTAAATATAAAACCACTGTCCTTCTCTTTTGTTTTATTACAGAGTTCGGAATGAAGGAGGATCTGCGCAAAATGGAAGTGGGGGCAGTGTCCAGCAGAGACCTTTATGTTAAACGTAAGTTGCACGAAGACACTTCCACAACTTCTCCAACAACGCAGAAATGCTTTTGTCTGGGTTCTGTTACATCAGTCTTTACAAACACTAATGAAAACCTGAGCTTTACACTGAAAGCTTCCATGTCCAAGGTCACACACAGTCAGCAGAGCCCGCTGGTTTGTGGGTTACACACGTGCTCATGTTGTACTTGTCCAGGTGTCATTCCGAGGGTGAAGTCTGGGCGCTTTATGAAGCTCCTCCCGGATTACGAGCACATGGACTATAAAGATGTGTACACACACTGTATGTACTGCAGTGCCTTGGAGGGATGCAGCATGAGGGTGCTGTGTGAGAGGCTTGTTGCATTAAAGTGTCCGAAAATAGGCCTGTCACGATAATTACTATATCAACTTATTGTTCAGTGTATGAAAGCTGGAACAATACAGTACATTTCGTGGGTTTCTTTATAAGTGGGCAGATTTGGTGTATTTTTGCGCAAATGTTTCTTCAAGATCTTTTGAGCTGCAGAGGGTTGATTAGCAAAAGACGAAGTTTAAATCTGTCAACTGGACAAACCGTTGTAGGAGTGGAGACGTTTCGCTGCTCATCCAAGTCGCTTCTTCAGTTCTGGTCAGATTACTGCTGGACACTGGCTTATATCTGTGTGAAGGGAGGAGCTAACACTAAAACGTCTTCACTCCTACAACGATTTGTCCAGTTGACAGATTTAAACTTCGTCTTTTGCTGTGGATCAGACCTGGACTGAGGGATTACACAGACACAGGGGTGAATAAGTGACTTCTAATCTTGTTAATATTCTGCTATTTATTTGTTGCAGCTTTAAAAATGGTTTACTGGGATTATCTTGCATTATTGTTGTGTCTGTGGCATAAAGTAGTTTCAGTATTGTCGTTTATCAGAGTCTGTAGCGACATAGTGTGCTTCAAATTGTGTTATCGTGACAGGCCTAACAGAAAGTTTACACATACTGATTTGTGAGTTGTGTTTACTGCTGTGTAAATCTAGTATGAGATTTTCACATATTGAATTGTAACAAGCTTCTTTTTGTTTAAAGCTGCACTATGTAACCTTTCTGGTGGGCGGTTTGCCATCTGCTTGTCTCCACTGAGATGTTATTGCTTTACTTGGAATGTTCCACTGTATGGCATTAAAGTTATCTATATTGCATTAATTCAGTTACAGATGTTTTTTTTTTATTGCTAATGAAGTACCTCAAAAACATTCTTATTGTGAGTGGGAGTTTGTGAGTTTCTCCACAGATCTGACTTGTAATTTGGCCTGATGGCATCACCTGTCAAATAAACGTAATGTCACACTGTGGAACATTCCAGGCAAAGCAAACCCATCTCCATGGAGACAATCAGGTGCTGGACGCTCATCCATTAAAGGTTCTGTATTACCCAAAACTGACTCCTGTGAGCTTTAAGTCATGTTATAATGTTGTTACCTCTTCAAAAAGTTGTGTTTTGTTTCATTGAATAACATTTTATTATTAGACTGTAACATCTCCACAGCTCAAAATGCTCTGTTCCACCTTGTGATGTCATGAAGTGGTATTTTTCAAGTTAACAGCTCCATTTACCTTTAGTTCAGCAGAGATTGGCAATTCCAGGTCTGAAAGTATCCAAATGATTCTCGTGAAGGTGGGTGGGGTTTAGAAACACAGTGGAGCACTTCCTGTATTACCACATGATGACATCACAAGGTGGAACAGAGTGTTTTCAGTTTGAGAGAAGAACTCAGTCTAAATATACAGGTGTGTTAAACATGTGTGAATGAAACAAAACACAACTCCAGGTCTGTTTGTGACAAGGAAACAACATTATAACATAGATCAGAAAATAGTATAATATGGGCCCTTTAAAGTTACATAGTGCATCTTTAAATTAACAGTGTGCAGTGAAGATGATGCAGTATTTTGGGAGCAGAAAGTTATTCTCGTGTTGTTGCTCTCGTTTCAGTGCTTCATCCGTACAGGCATATTTTGGGCATATGGCAGCCTGACATTGGGCCTTACGGAGGACTCCTCAATGTTGTAGTAAGTGAACATACGATATGTTATGTCTGAAACAACCACAGATGTAAGAAGTGGACGAAGCGAGTGTGACGTCACCCTTAGCGTTCAGTTCCAGTAAAATGAAGCTCATCGAGGCTAGAGCAGTTACAGAGCGAATTTGGTGCCAAGTTTTACATTAGGAATTCCAACCACGAGTATCACAGCAAAAGACGAAGTTCAAATCTGTCAAGTGGACAAATCGTTGTCTCCTCTGCTCATCCAAGCCGCTTCTTCAGTTCTGATCAGATTGCTGGTGACCACTACCACCAGTTGACAGATTTGAACTTCGTCTTTTGCTATGGATCAGACCTGGACGACTGAGGGTTTACACGAGTATCATAGCAACCAAAGAGCCAATCAGGAGCGTCCACACTGCTGGTTTAGCACAGAGCGGGCCCTTAGCAACGCTGTCAATCAAACATGTTACTAATCCTAGCGGGAGTAACCTCGGGGAAAGAAGGCTACTGATTATTATTGTTCATATCTTGATTTATGGACAAAACAGTGAAATAAAAACCCCATGTTAATACGAACATTTTAAGGATGTCGAGGCTCACTGCAGCAGTTTTCTGATGTAAAATGATTCAAAGCCAGAGTCGATGGAGGTCGAAGTGCGCACATGATCACTTCCTATTTGAAACACGACAGCTAGTGCGTTAGCTATGTCTGTTTATATATACTGTCTATAGAAATAACCTGTTACCTCGATTACAGAGGTTCACGTGTGTTGTGTTCCTCCAGGTGGATGGGCTCTTTATCATTGGCTGGATGTACTTACCACCTCATGACCCGCGAGTAGAGGATCCAATGAGAAGACGGCCCCTCTTCCGGATTCACCTGTGGGAAAGTAAAAAGGCTACAGTGGAGTGCATGTACGGGCACAAAGGACCCCATAAAGGAGATATTCAGGTAAATCCCACAGATTCTCAAACAAGGTTAATGATGCACAGAAGTAGGTCATCCTCAAATATATGTCACTATTATTAGACTGTCAAGAAGGACGAGTTCTCTACAAAATGTAATCAGACTGATCACCACCGCATGCCTGGAGGCCGACAAGAGGTAGGTCATGGAAAGAATGGGATTATTTGACATATTCATATTAATAACCTCCTTTTACAATAGACTCTTTGTGTCTGCTCGGTCGTAGGAGTTCAGGACGTGGCTGGAGGAAGAATGGGGCCGAACACTGGAAGAAATTTTTCATGAGCACATGCAGGAGCTCATCCTAATGAAGTTTATTTATACTAGTCAATACGAGTATGTTTTCAACTTTCAATAATTACAGCAGTAGTTTGAAAGCTCCAATACGACAGTGTGTTTTTCCTGTATAATGTCTGTAATCCCTCAGGTCCTGGGTAATGTTTTATTCTCTTTTTTCTTCTTTAGTAACTGTCTTACATATCGGCGGATATATCTACCACCTCCGCTGCCTTCAGCCCTGCTACAGCCAGGCCTTTTTAAGGGCACCTATGGCAGCCACGGCCTGGAGATTGTTATGCTGAGCTTCCATGGGACGTCGGCAAGAGCCACTAAGCTCACAGTGAGTTTCTATTCTCATTTAGTTTGATCTGTGTTCCTGTTTATTTGTGGAGTACGCATTGAATCACTGCTGGGACTTTACTTAGGGCTCATATTATGCTATTTTCTGATCTATGTTATGAAGTTTATTCCTCAAACCATACCCAGAGTTGTTTTGTTTCATTCACATATTTAACACACATGGGCTGAGTTCTTCTCTCAGAAAGAAATAAAAACACTCCACCTTTTGATGTCATGCAGTAATACAGGAATGAAACAAAACACAACCCCAAGTATGTTTTTGAGTAGGTAACAATAACATAATATGGCTTTAAAGCTCACAAGAGTCCATTTTGCATAATATAGGTCCAAAACTTTAACCAAAACTGTCTGTATTTGTGTATTTTAAATGCTCAGTATCATTTCTCACAGCAGTACAGTGCAAAACATGTATTCTGTCATTTGATGTTGGAAGGAAGCCAAAAATACAGACATTAATTTAAAGGGGATGTATTATGCAAAATGGACTTTTAATAGCTTTCAATCATGTTTTAATTGTTTTCCCTTTTCATTCAGTCACTTGTGTATTTAGAGTTATTCATGTTTCAGTAATGTTTATTCTCCTGCACTTTATTCTTGATTGGTTATACATGTAGGAAAGCGGGGAAAATCTGCGAGTCCAGCAACACGTCACTTTGTTCTGATGATGTTTACAATGACGCACCATAAAGAGGCAGAAATCAGCAAACTTAATGCTTGTATTAAGTTTGAGGTCAATATTGCAGTTTAAAATGTCCATTTTAAATAGTGATACACAGCTGTTGGCCTGTCACAATGAAACACTATCGACTTATCACATTTGGAGGTCAATATTTATCAAAGTGATGTTTTCTTGGTACTAATCAAGAACTTTTTGTTATTTTTCCTGTTCTATGATTAAATTTGAGCGGTTGAGGGTTGAATAAATCACTTCTATGACTCATTATAGATGCAAACTAACTACAAGTGTTTCATTCTGCTGTTTAATTATGTGTTTTTAACCATATCATACATTCAGAGCAGTTTTTTGGAGATAATTCTACTTCAGGGTTATTTTGTCAGTGGCACAACTTAGTTTCAATATTATTATTTATCACCTATATTTTCTTTAGCAATATATCGTTCTTCAACATTTTTATCGTGACAGGTCTACACATGTGACAGATAGATTATAACTATACAGACAAAAGTATTATTTGTCTAACCCTAAAGATACCACAGACCACAGCTTTTTGTACCAGCCACATCAACCAAACTCAAGCCAATATCTATCATAAACATGCCTTTTGTCTTTGTCTTTGTTCCACAGGGAGACCCCAATGTTCCTGCCGGACAGCTCACTTTAGACGTTGACCTGAGCCGACCTGTCGTTCTTCCGGACTTGGAGAGCCAGCGCAGTATCGAGGAGCTGTCTCGTTTGGTCCTGGGGGTGCATGCCGAGGTGCAGAGAGAGATGGAACAGCAGGCAAAGGCAGCCTCTCCTGCATCGAGCACCAGCGCAGAAGAAGGTGCGTGTGGTGGAGAAGAGAGAAGTCCAGACCAAAGTGCTTCCTCAGAAAACTGCCAGCCAGAGTCCAGCGGCAGCAGTAATCCACCTGAACTCCAGCCCTTTGTTCTGCCTTTGGGGGTGATGGCTCGCAATGAAGTTTACCCCCGCACCTGCAGGAAGTGGTGAGTAAGATTTGACCAAAAATAACTATTCATGGAGCTCAACAGGCCCGCTTACCTCTTGTGTTCTGGAAGTAGGCAAGACAAAGCAATTTGTATAGCACAATTTGTACACAAGGTATTTCAAAGTGCTTCACAGAAGAAGAAAGTCATTCAAATTACAATACAAACAAATTAGAGCATAAATAATGATAAGATGAGCATTAAAAGAGAAAAAAAGAGTCAGTCATATCCACAGCTAAACAGAACAGGTTTGAGCCTGGAATTAAACATTGTTAAAGTAGAGTCCTGTCTCACATCTTCAGGAAGAATGTTCCAGGTTTTAGCTGCAGAAAACTGAAACACTGATTCCCCATGTTTAGTCCTGCTTTAGTCCTGGTTTAGACCTGGTTTAGTCCTGGTTTAGTCCTGGTTTAGTCCTGCTTCAGTCCTGGTTTAGTCCTGGTTTGTTTAGTCCTGGTTTAGTCCTGGTCTAGTCCTGGTTTAGTCCTGCTTCAGTCCTACTTTAGTCCTGGTTTAGTTCTGGTTTAGTCCTGGTTTAGTTCTGGTTTAGTCCTGGTTTAGTCCTGCTTCAGTCCTGCTTTAGTCCTGGTTTAGTTCTGGTTTAGTCCTGGTTTAGTCCTGGTTTAGTCCTGATCTAGTCCTGGTTTAGTCCTGGTTTAGTCCTGCTTCAGTCCTCTTTCAGTCCTGCTTTAGTCCTGGTTTAGTCCTGGTTTAGTCCTGGTTTAGTCCTGGTTTAGTCCTGCTTTAGTCCTGCTTTAGTCCTGGTTTAGTCCTGGTTTAGTCCTGCTTTAGTCCTGGTTCAGTCCTGGTTTTTAGTCCTGCTTTAATCCTGTTTTAGTCCTCGTTTAATCCTGCTTCAGTCCTGGTTTAGTCCTGGTTTGTTTAGTCCTGGTTTAGTCCTGATCTAGTCCTGGTTTAGTCCTGGTTTAGTCCTGGTTTAGTCCTGCTTCAGTCCTGCTTTAGTCCTGGTTTAGTCCTGGTCTAGTCCTGGTTTAGTCCTCAGAGTCAGAGATGGTTCATGTGGCTCTAACACGTGGGAGATGTACTTTGGTGCTGGTTCATGGAGAGACTTGTTCACAAGCAGACCTGCTTTAAAGTCTCTTCTCTGAGCCACAGGAGCCAGAGCAGAGACCTGAGCACAGGACACATGTGCTCATAAGTAAGATTCCCAGTAATTTTTCCCATAGAAAGACATACAGATTTTGAGTTTGAACGCTTGCTCTGGGCTAATATGCTGTTGTAACTATACTCAGACATTTATTTATTATGTATTTCTGAAGACTTATAGACCTTAGAAGGACATCTAACACAAATTGAATAAAAAATACAAGGACATTATTCAAGGACATTAGTTTCCACACACCTGGTTAACCACTGTTTAGCATTCATTCCACTGAATATTTCAATGAAAATTAAAGCGACGTTTACTTCCAGAACCCAAAGAGG
The DNA here is from genome assembly GCA_019594935.1 of Periophthalmus modestus. NCBI lineage: Eukaryota > Metazoa > Chordata > Actinopteri > Gobiiformes > Gobiidae > Periophthalmus > Periophthalmus modestus. The sequence goes on from JAIEZT010001390.1 coordinate 31,635,241, forward strand.
CTTCAAGGTGGGTAGGACTATGAAGTTTTGTGAACTTTCATAGCTGGACTTTAAAGGAATGAGGTGCTTGTAGTTATCTGGTGCAATACCTCAACTTGCTCATTTTTATGCTTTCTGTGGAGCCTATTTTCACTAGTGCATTATTTTTAACTAATAACCATGCTATCTTAGAAACTATTTACTGAGTCTTTCTTTCTTTCAGTTTTTATGGTACTGGCCTGATCGCTGGACATGGATTCACGAGTCCGGAGCGCACCCCAGGGCTCTTTGTGCTATTTGACCAGGACCGATTTGGTTTCATCTGGCTAGAGCTGAAGTCTTTCAGTTTGTACAGCCGCCTCACGGACAACCTGCCCCATGCTCAGGCCCCTAACATGGAGCGCTTTGAGGCCATGCTGCGCAATATGCAGTCCTGGACATCCTGATGCATCCAGCTTTAAGTCTACAGTGACATATGGAGCCGTGACTACCCACCACTTGGTTCTGGAAGTAAATTTTACATACATTTTTCCCATAGACGTTCTGAAAAAAAAGTATATTACATTTTTGGAAGCGAATTAGCTATGTGGTAACTCATGATCACAAGACTTACCATTTTATTTAAAATCTGTTTTTGAAACTTTGTAACCTGCTGAGTTACTGGGGAACATTTGGCAGAACTGTCTGTGTAATCTCTCAGTTGTTCAGGTATGATCCATAGTAAGAGAAATATTCAAATCTGTCAACTGTCCAAGCTAATGTGTAACCAGTAATCTGACCAGAACTGAAGAAGCGGCTTGGATGAGCAGCGAAACGTCTTCACTCCTACAACTTTTTGTCCAGTTGACAGATTTGAATTTTTCTTTTATTATTTGACAGAATTGTAAGTGTTAAAGTTTTTTTTTTTGAAAACAATCGTGTTATTGACACACAGTTGGTTTGCCTCCTTTGGGCCTTTTAAACTATTAATATCTGAATTTTTCGGGAAGTCTATGGGAAAAAGCAACACCGGAACAGCATGGGACTCCGAAGTGGGCGGGACCGTCGAGCTCCATTCGCCCTATGAATGCACGTGTCGCCTCCTTTGTCCTTCGCTTGACAATGTTACGACCGCATTTGCTGTTGACCTTAACACCACTGGTTATATCTTTGTTAGCATCAATATACCCTTTACTGTCAAATTAAGCTAGTTATGTCACCTCACGTTTTGCGCCAATCTTCCTCAAATAGCTCTTTTGAATGGTCTGTCTCATCCCCATTTCTCACCTCGAATGACCTTACAAATAACACCAGGCAGCATGATCAGGTCACTATAAATACGTCTATTTATTCCCCGCCCGAAGAAAGTGAATGAGCATTCTTAACTCTTCTTATTGATAGAAGTGTATGTGCCTCTGACTATTACAATCATGTCTGTACTTGATAGTGCTTGAAGGCCTCTAATGTATTCTACAATTATAGTATTTCACTTGTTATTTTGCATGTTGCCTATTATTCATATTATGGTATTATATCTGACCCAGTATCATTAATTACACATTTCGGTTAACAGACAGTATCTTATTTTATCTTCGCCTCAAGTCATTAAAACACAAAATATCTATGTAAATACAATATAAAGTAGAAGTATACTTTTCTACTAATGTACAACGGCCTAGTGATCATGTAAAGTGGACTTTATGATAACTTTTTCTTGGCTGCAGATTGCTTTCTTAGAGTGATATGATATTGATCTTTGGACCCTTCTGTAGTGAGATATACTTGACAATGACAACACTTCTACCACGCCCAACACATTACACGGGTCAAAAGTGTACCGGTGTTTAGTAATAGCCTAGAGATAAGCTGTATTTATTTAATGTATCAAAATATACAATTTATGTGCTTTTGACGAGGTGTCTTATCTTAACAAAGTATTGCATTAGGTGTTTGTTTCAAATTGGCTGACACGATGTTTGTATGGCTGCGCATCTTCATTAAGTTATTGTTCAGTTTTGCCAAAAAAACACAACTGTGCAAGCTTAAAGGGCCCATATTACACGATTTTCTGATCTATGTTAAAAATGTTGTTTCCTCACCAAAACAGACCTGAAGTGTTTTGTTTGATTCACATGTTTAACACACAAACCCTGCAGATTTAGTCTGAGCTCTTGTCTCAAACAGAAAACACTCTGTTCCACTCTGTGATGTCATCATGTGGCAATACTGGAAGTGCTCCGCTGTGTTTTTAAACTCCATACACCTTCACTAGAATCATTTGGACAATTTCAGCTCTGGAATTGCCTATCTCTGCTGTACTAAATGTAAAAGGAGCTGTTAACTTGAAAACTACCACTTCATGACATCACAAGGTGGAACAGAGCGTTTTCAGCTTTGGAGATGTAGACAGACTAATAATAAAGTGTCACTCAAAGTTGTGTGAGTGAAACAAAACACAACTCCAGGTATGTTTTTGAGGATGTAACAGTATTCTAACATGGCTTAAAGCTCAAAAGAGTAAGTTTTGCATAATATAGGACCTTTAACCTAATTTAGCAACTGATACTGAAGTGCAGCTCCGAGTCACACACGATGTAACCTTTCTGGTAGAGGCATTGGTCACTGGCCTGTCTCCACGTATATATGTTACTGCTTTGCATTCCAGGAAATCAGTATCATCTATATGAAGATAAGGAGCTGGTGGAGCCTCGACCTGAAACGCTACATCGTGTCCCTTTGAGTAAAAGTCTGTCTGTCTCATTATGGCCTGATGGTAACGCCCAGTAGCTTTTTATCTACTCCAAGTGCACTTTTCTGGGCTGTAATCCATTCAGAACCACTGGCCTGCACTTTGAAAATGACAACAGCTTTACTAATTTGTGCAAAATTTTGTCAGCTATTTTATTAATTTATTGAAATTTTAATGTGTTTGTTGTATTCCTTGTGTGAACTCGTGCGACCCATATGTACACAGCTTTCAGAATGATTTGCCTTTGATTGTCTAGTTTACATGTTCTGCTTTTAATGCCACTAGCCTAGTCTAAATCTGATCCATTGAATTGCTCACTTCAAACTTCAGGGAGTTTTGAGCTTAAGCGCTATTCTCGGTAAATAAATTTTAAAATCAACAAAATCTAGTTTGTTTTCTTGTTTTCTTTTATTGTATTTTATAGCTCATCTTTACTAAAGTTACAGTGCAGTTCTCAACTTTTGCTCCAATTGTGGCAACATCTTGGTATTTTGGTGGTGTTTAGCTGTACAACTGCGCCCCCTCCAGGCCAGAATAAGAAATAACATGTGTAAAGAAGTCAATGTGAAAAAAAAAAAAATTCACAGATCTGGCTGCTCTTAATGAAAATGAAATACCTTGAGAAGCATGTGAGAGATTTGACAAAGCAGACTACTGTTCTAAAGAAAGTAATACTGCAAACCTTGACACAAATGTTTAAAAAAAAAAAAAAAAAAACAGCAGATAGAAAAAATATGAACTTTATAATCTTACTTATTTATATCTAAGTCACAGTATTGAGTGTTTGGTAGTGCACAAAGTTTAGTTTATCCTTCCATAATAGTTTGGCCAACTCTTGAGTTCAGTGATTTATGTGTTAAAAAAATGAAGAAAAAAATAAAATTAATTGCTTTCTGCATGTGTCCAGTTGCTCTATAACTCCATGTGCTCCTTCTTCTTTAGCTCCTCCAACATCTTTGGAAGAGTCTGCGTGAAGAACACAAATCTCTCCTTCCTCAGCTGCTGGCGGACCATCTGCTCCGTGTCAATAAACAGGTAGTTCTCCTCTTGTCCATACTGTGGCCAGTGCACCAGGCCATCCCCGTTTGGAGACCTACAAAACAAACAGTGTGAGCATGTCTGTATAAGATGTGTGTGTAATCCCTCAGTCGTCCAGGTACGATCCATAGAATCCATAGAATTGAGAGGGGAGATACAGAGGCAATTTTTGTTAGGTAAAACAGGAATGGGGACCTTAGACATAATTTATCCCCTATTTATAATTCCATCCTCAGACCATTAGGGTTGAACGATTATGCAAAATATGACTCAGGCACAGTTCACACTTAGGGTAGCTCATTAGATCCTAGCCCACAAACAGAGACTGCAAACAAACAGGTGTGTTAGTTTCAGTGTAGTTATCACCTCCGTTCAGATAGATATAAGGCAGTATCCACCAGCAATGACCAGAACTGAAGAAGCAGCTTGGATAAGCAGCAAAATGTCTTCACTTTTGTCCAGTTGACAGAATAGATTTTTTGTTTTTCCAAGCCTTGTCATGGCCCCTGTCTTGGCTGCCTCCTTGTGGCTGTGTATTTAATTGTTTTGGTCTGTGCATGTGGAGCTAGGGGCTCTGGCCATGTGTGTGTCAAGGGCCTGACGCACAGTATCTGTATAAGCACCTCCTACAGTCACTAACTCGTGCTGGTCACTCCCATCCTGCACCTGCCCTGCACCTGCCTGCACCTGCCCTGCACCTGCACGCCCGCACCATTTAGTCTGTCCTCTAATTTAACTCACACCCTACAACATGCTCTCAGACTGTCACACGCATCTACAGTCTGAAATTTCCACACCTCATTAAACTGTCTTAAAGTATTCATTTTCTAAATAAATACTTATTTCATTGGCAACTATTGTTTTGGCCATTTTTGGGTCAGCTTAGAGCGAGGTTATAACAGCCTGTATAACTAGGCACTTGCATTAGTCGTATGATAATAATAATAGGGGTACGTTTTGGCGATGACACTCACCCAGTGCGAGCAAAGTTTGCCCAGTATTTCATGACACTTCGGGTGATGTCTTCCTCCTCTTTTGAGCATTCTTCTACAGTAAGGAAGGGAATTGTTTTAGTCACAAATATAGTACCAAGAATTGAACAATTAACCAGGCCAAAAGAAAGTTTAAATCAGAGTTTGCTGTATAAAGTATTTGGGGTTAATATAATTGTTTCTCTTACCCGTTATTCTGACATGAGTAGTTGTAAAGCACAATCCAAACACAGTAAAGAGATCATCTGAGTGGTCTGCTCCGACAAACTCTGGCCTCATTTTCTTCAGCATCCGAGGGACAAAGTTGTATTCATAAACATACACAGGAGCTCCAGCCTCTAGATATAAAAGAAGAATCAACAGTCAACATATCTATCTCAGTGGTAGTCAGCTTATCATTCTATTTAGATTAATGTTGAACAAGTGAGTTAGCTGGTATTTACATACAAAAAGGCAGATTAAAGCACTCTGAACTGAGAGCTACACATTACCAATCTGGGATGGCTCTACTCAAAGCAATCAGAAAATTACGTTATGGCAATTATTTGAATTTGATTGGTCAAAGCATCACAACAGCAGAACAAGTCAAAAGATCTTCCCTGTCCACATATGCACAAAGCGTTTTTTCTCACTGTTTGCACAGTTTTTGTTTGTGTGCTTGTCAAAAACACACATTTCACATATTTTTTTTTAGCAAATATCAAACCTGTATGAGCGTTTATGGTTTTCAGTGCAGGAATGATGAAAAGAAAATCCCCAAGAGTATCAGTAAAGACCTTCCGGAGTATTTTGGGATCCTCGCTTTTTCCACTGAATTCATCTATGATCAAATCCAGTGCTACATCTTTAGGCTTTAAACAAAAACATGCACTGTTAGAGCAATGTCAAATTGGAAATCGTGCCAAATATTGTTCCCAGGATGTAATCTCACTTCATCGGAGTAGAAGAGGGACAGCGCGCCTTTCACTTCATCCCGAGTCATTCCCTCTGTCCAGTTCGGAGGCGCCATAAACTGTGAGAGGAATAGAGAATTCAGATAGTTGTATGGTACATCCTTAAAATCCAACATTTGAACTTTCTTACAGTGGGGAGTAACCAGCCGCCTTCGTCGCTTGTTATACCGGTCATAAAAGGAATTTTTAGTAGCTCATGGTTACGCAACAATTCATTTACAGGTTTGGTCAAGAAAAGTCCATCCAGAGTTATTGTAACTCTCAGTTCCTGCACCTACATCAGGGGTAAAAAAAAAAAAACATGTGACAGGGACCAAAAAAGTGACAGAGACAAAAACAACTTACCTCTGTGAGTTCCACTAGTTTTTGTAGATCAACATTTTTCATGCAGTTAGCAATAATTTCAGGACTTTCAAGGCTGCAGCCAGACATGTTTGCTGCCATCTAGAAAAAGTTCAAAAGTATTAAGAATTGTATATACTGTGTTGTATTACGAGACACTGATATTAAAGGTCCCATATCACGCTATTTTTTGATCTATGATATAAAGTTGTTTCCTCAACGCAAACACACCTGGAGTTGTGTTTTGTTTCATTCACACACATTTCACACAAACCCTGCATATTTAAGCTGAGTTCTGAGTTCTCCAAAACAGAAAACACTCTATGTCATGTCATGTGGTAATACAGGAAATCCTGCACTGTGTTTTTCAACTCCACACAACTAGAATCATTTGGATAATTTCAGCCCTGGAATTACCAACCTCTACTGAACTAAGGGTAAAAGGACCTGTTAACTTGAAAACTGCCATTTCCTCACATCACAAGGTGGAACAGAGCATTTTGAGCTTTGGAAATGACTAATGAAAAAATATTCAAACATGTGTGAATGAAACAAATTACAAGTCCAGGTATGTTTTTGAGGAAGCAATAGTATTATAACAAGGTGTAAAGATCACAAGAGTCATCCATCCATTCAGTTTCTTCTGCTGTCCCCGACTGCCACACAATTTTGCAGAGATGTCTCAGCCAAGACAGCCCCACAACATTCAGAGATTTAAGGTATCCAGGATGGATCTCATCCACCCCTGGAGTCTTGCCACCGAGGAGCTTGCCAACCACCTCAGTGACTTCAGCCAGGGTGATGGATGAGTCCGCCTCCAAGTCCTCAGTGTCTGCTTCCTCCTTGGAAGACGTGACAGTGCGATTGAGGAAATGCTATTCCTTCCACTGTCCGACTACATTCCCAGTCGAGGACAGCAGCTCTGCGCCCAGACTGTAAACAGTGTTGGTGAAGCACTGCTACCCCTCCTGAAGTGTCGGTGTGTTTGCCAGAACTTCTTTGAGGCTGACCGATAGTCCTCCATGGCCTCCATGAACTCCTCCCAACCCCAGGTTTTTGCCTATGTGACTACACAGGCTGCAGCACACTTGGTCCACCAGTACTCGTCAGCTGCTTCAGGAGTCCCGCAATCGATAGGACTCCTTCTTCAGTCTGACGCCATCCCTTACTTTCGGTGTCCACCGCTGCAACAAGCACCGCAGACCCTACGACCACAGCTACGAGCAGCCGCATCAATAGAAGAGGAGAACATGACCTATTCAGAATCCATGTCCCCAACCCAGGAGAAGCTCTCCCAGAGGTAAGTGTTGAAGACTCTGCTGACAGAGAGCTCTGCCAGACATTCCCAACCAACCCTCACAGTACGCTTGGGTCTGCCAGGTCTGTCCGGCTTCCTCCTTTGCCAGCGGATCCAACTCATCACCAGGTGGTGATCGGTTGACAGCTCTGCCCCCCTCTTCACCGAAGTGTCAAAGACACATGGCCGGAGATCAAATGACACAACCACAAAATCATTCATCGAACTCCAGCCTATTTTGCCCTAGTGCCACGTTTACTGATGGATATGATGTTCGTTATGGACAAACTCCAAGTCCAATAACAAAACATGGCTCAGGTTCAGATCAGGTGCTGCCTCTCGCTGCCTCACCCTGCAGGCAATGCTAGAGACATGGAAGTCCAGCCCCTCTCAAGAAGTTGGGTTCCAGAGACCAAGCTGCGCACTGAGGGGGGCTGACTACATCAAGCCGATAAGGCTTAACCTCCAACACAAGCTCAGGCTCATCCTCTCCCAGCAAGGGGACAAATGTCCCCTGAGCCAGTTTCAATGTCCGGAGATCAAGGCCTCCCGCCTCCGACTGCCAACCCAGATCCCTCTGGAGTGGCCCTTTGTGGATGCTCCTGCAGGGGGTGAGTCCACAGGAGGACAGCCCCATGTTGCTCCTTCGGGTTGTGCCCGGCCGGGCCCCGTGGAGAAAGGCCCGGTCACCAGACACCTGGGTAAAGCTAATCCAGGCGTTGTTCACAAGAGTCAATTTTGTGTAATATAGGACCTTTAATTAAAGAATATACCAACCGTTGCAGTGATAAGGGGGTCCATTTGCAAAACATCAAAGAGTGCAGCTGTGCCACTCTGTGCCATTCCACCATGGAACAGTCCATTTGACAAAGGTGAAAGGAACTGTTCAATTAAATATAGACTGTAAGACAAATGTAGACAAAACTCAAAGTACCAGCTGATGTGAATATCCTACCAGAAAAGAGACACTCATTCCTCCAGCAGACTCCCCATAGATAGTGACTTGATCTGGGTTCCCACCAAAATTGTGGATATGCTGCTGCACCCACTTCAGAGCCTCTACCTGATCCAAAAGACCAAAGTTTCCAGCCATGTCTTTCTCTCCAGTGCTGAAATTAATAAGAGGGTTCATCATAGAAGTTGAGATGTGAACGGTCCTTTATTACGCAAAACTCACTTGTGATTTTAAGCCATGTTACAATGTTTTTTAGCACAAAAAAATACTCGGAGTTGTGTTTTGTTTCATTCACACATGTTTGACTACCATAAATTTCAGATTCTCTTTGTATTGTCTTTCTGTGTAAATATCTCATGCTACAACATGAAAACCTGCGGCTTATATACAAGTGCATCTTATATATGTACAAAATTGATTTGCTTTTAAAATGTAGGTGGTGCGGCTTATATTCAGGTGAGCTCAATAGTCCAAAATTTACAGTAATTTTAGTTTTAAACATGTGAATGAAACACAATGTTTTTGATGAGGAAACAGCATTATAACATAGTTCACAAAATAGCATCATATAGTCTGATATGATGTCATATTCTCATTAGCATGGATCATCTGTTCACTCCAAAAGGGAAACAAAAACTGAAAACAAAAGTCCCTGATGTTTTACCTGAGAAATCCCAGAAGTCCTAAGCGATACTGTATCAACACCACCACCACATCTTCATACGCAGCCATTGCAGAACCATCATATGAAGAGGCTGCACCTATAGTAAAGCCTCCACCATGGATCCAAACCATAACCTGTGAACGGCAATAACAGTAATAATTCACTTCACTTGTATTATGATCACATTATATTTATAGCTCTCTGGTGTCTTATCTAAGCTGCTGGCTCTTACTGGGAGCTTGGTTTCAGGAGCTCTGTTTGCAGGAGTGTAAACGTTGAGGTAAAGGCAGTCCTCTGAAATTTCTGGGACTTCTATTATTAGTCCTACGTTAGAGTAAAGTTTTTCCAAGAATGTTTTACTTTGAACACACCTAAAAAAGAGAAAATGAGTTTTGTGTGTGAATTGGGCTACTGGTACACGCACTACTTGCTCATAACTGGTGTCTTACATGGGAGGTTGTTCAGTTGCATCCTTCACTCCACCCCATTTTTCGACAGGCTGAGGTGGAGCCAGTCTGAGAGCTGGGCCCAGAGGCGGCTTAGCAAACGGGACTCCTAAAAAGGCATGTGTTCCAGTCCCTTTGCCTTTCACTGTCACATATGTGCCTTTCAAGCTTCCCAGAGAAGTATGAACAACAGGACCTGTAAAGAAATAACAAGAACATTTATGGACGATAGACATATAATAAAGTCCTTTTATCAAACACTTTTTTGTGATATTAGAGGCAACATAAAGAATAAAAGACATTAGACAGTTTGACTTGAGGGAATAGCGCATGCATACATAAAGACAATAAGAATGATGTCTGTTCTTCTCCTCTGGGAGTGTAAATGTGTAAGGTCCCAATTCTTTCCTTTCATTTTCTTCAATTTTTCTTTTTCTCTATCAAATGCTTAAATGCATACTCGTACCGATTGATATAAGTCTTATTTGTGAACATTTTCTCAAGTGAAGGTCTGGGATATCTAACATCAAACCTAAGGAAACTTGTGGAATAATATAAGCCAGACAGGTTCTGGCAGGTTCTTTCCTTTGGCCAAAAAAAAGAATCTGGTCACTCATACCTGTCCTAACTCCCAAGCTTGAGGCTGTTGCAGTGACCAGGAAGTCAGGTCTGTGCAGAACCAACCAAGGTGCCCTAACTGACCTCTCTCTCTCTCTCTCTCTCTCTCTCTCTCTCTCTCCTTTCTCTCATTCCCCCCTCTCTCACCTCTCTCTCCTCTCTCTTTCTCTCTCACCCTCACCCTCTCTCTCTCCTCACTTTCTCTCTCTCATTCTCTCTCCCCCCTCTCTCTCCTCCCTCTCACTGCTCTCTCTCTCTTTCTCCCACTCTCTCTCTCTCTCTCTCTCTCCTCTCTCTCCCTCTCTCTCCTTTTCTCTCTATCATTCTCTCTCCCTCTGTCTCTATCCCCCCTCTCCCCCTCTCTCTCTCTCTCACTTTCTCTCTCTCTCCCCTGAACCTCTCTCTCTTTCTCTCTCTCTCTCTCTCTCGCTCTCTCTCTCTCATTCTCTCTCTTTTTCTCCCCCCTCAACCTCTCTCTCTTCTCTCTCTCCCTCTCTCTCTTTCTCTCTCTCTGCCCCCCCCCCCTCCCCCCGCTACTCCCTTCCCCCTTTTCCTCTCCCTCCCTGCCTCCCCCTCCCTCCCATTCCCCCTCTCTCTCGTTCACTCCTGTTCAGCCTAAACCATATCAGCTCATTTTGAAGGTTTGCATTTTCAGATTTGTAAATTATGACATTTAAACTGCTCAATAATCAGCAAAACAAAACTAAAGTGCTGGACACACAGTGACCCACATTCCTCCCCCACCAGTGCAATGCAAGAGCTGTTGTGCAACTCTCCCGTAGTGCAAACGAATGAAAGGAAAAACTAGTCGAACATTCTTAGATTCCTACAGAAGACAGCTGAATCCACTCACCAGGCTGAGCTGCGCTGTCACCTTGTGCATGTAAAGAAAGCCCCAAAATGAAAGTTACTGTGAAAAACCTGCAGAGCGTCATGGTGCCACAGTGAGAGAGTGAACCAGAAAGGCTCCGACTGAACATCTCCTCTTTTTAAGCGCCTTTTTTTTACAATGGTAAAGGTGGGAGGGGTTCAGTCCATCTGCTTTTAAACAGACCTTTACCTTTGCCCTGGAAGCCTTTGTCTACACTTGGTCTACTGCTTCTGTGTGAATGGTTATGGAGATAGAGACATCATTTGAGATTTTAAAACCAATGCAACTGTTTAAAGGTCCTATATTACACAAAACTGATTCTTACTCTGAGATTTAAGCCATGTTAGAATGTTTTTACCTCCTCAAAAACACACCCGGAGTTCTGTTTTGTTTAATTCGCACATGTTTGAGTCAACCTGCATTATTAGTTTGTTTATATGTCCAGATGTCAAAATGCTCTGTTCCACCTTGTGATGTCATGAAGTGGTAGTTTTAAAGTTAACAGCTCTTTTTACCTTTAGTTCAGTAGAGACTAGTAATTCCAGGGCTGAAATTATCCAAATACCTGCATTTCCACATGACATCACAAGGTGGAACAGAGTGTTTCCTCAGTCTAAATTTGCAGGATGTAGGTTAAACATGTGTAAATGAAAAAAAAATGTTTGTTTTTTTTGTTTTTTGTTTTTTTTTTGTATCAGGAAACAACATTATAACACAGAGTAATATGGGAACTTTGAGGCTTTTAAAATATAACCCTATAGCTTGGAATGTTCCACAGTATGACATTAAACATTGACATTTTTTCAAGATATTTTCGGCTCAGTGATGCAATGGTCCTTAGACAAAGCAATGAAAGGCTGAAGAGGCTCATGCTTCTGCTGATGGCACAGCAGCAGAAGCATGAGGATGACTGACAGAGTGCACTTAAATGAATGGCTGTGAAGCGATGGATTGAGAGGCAAAAGCAGAGGGCTGTAGTTGGCTGATGAACATAGGCAGGTGACGTTCAGTAAGTAAAAATAAATATGACATAGGCCCACAGTCTCTGTTGACATTTCACTTCAGCTTCATAATATCAAATGTCCTTAAGTGAATGACTTGCAAATTAAAGGTCCTATATTACCCAAAATGGACTCTTGTGAGATTTAAGCCATGTTATAATGTTGCTACCTCCTCCACAACATACCTGAAGTTTGTAAGAATGTTCTTTTCTGGTGTAAGCATCAAAGAGGACCAAAAGTCTGAAACATAAAGACAAAAGGGTTTTAATGAGTTTCACACAGGTAAAGTGAACAAAGAAGCACTCTCGAGAAAGGATAGGAAGAGAGTTCTGACATGTGCTGACTATGAAGAAGGTCCTCTTCTGGTCTGCATAGCGTCCTCTTAAGCCCCTACGCTCTTCTGCATAATGTCTTCATGAGTTCCCACACATTCCAAAATCTGCACTCCACTGGGCACGTGTTATTTACTCTAGCATTAGTAAATCAAGATACCAGTTTGATGTAGCACTGCACCGCTAGAAAATACCTTACAAGTTGTGTTTTGCTTCATTCACACATGTTTGAGTAACAAAGTGTTTTCTGTTAGAGAGAAGAACTCAGCCTAAATCTGCAGGTTTGTGTGTTAAACATGTGTAAATAAAACAAAACACAACTCCAGGTCTGTTTTTGATGAGGAAACATTATAACATAGATCAGAAAACAGTGTAATATCGGCCCTTTACATCAATAGTTTTCTGAGTTGCTTTATAACTCCATGTGCTCCTTCTTCTTGATCTCCTCCAACATCTTTGGAAGAGTCTGAGTCATGAACACAAACTGCTCCTTCTTCAGACGCTATCCGAACACCTGCTTCGCGCCAATGTCCATAATGTGGCCAGTGCACCTCACCATCCCCTGTTTGGAGACGTACAAAACCAAACTGTGAGCATGCCTAGATAACTGGTTAGTGCTGAGAAACTCCAAGGTGAGGGCCAGGTTTAAGTTTTGCCAGTTTAAAGTTGGAAGCTCAAACTGTCATTTGGGGGTCATTGTCTGAAAAGCTGAATCCCTGTTCTAGTCTGATTTGGTATTGCGCAAAATGATATCGATCTCCAGAGCACTTTATGTCTGCCCAGAATCACGTGACATGAACAGGCAGATTTTCATTGCTTCTGATGCAAAACAAATAAAGCTGGTGATGATACTTAACCAGTGCTGGCAAAGTCTGCTCAGTATTTCATGGCTTTTTCAGTTATGTCTTTCTCCTCTTTTGAGCATTCACCTGTAGTAAGATCAAATACTACTTATCCTTGACACAGATATACACTCAAAAGCTTCTATATCACTATTTAACATACCATAATTACTATACATTTATTTTTATGTGGGTAATTGTCAGGCAGAATCCAAACACAGTGAAAATATCATCTTAAAGATCTGTTGCAACAAAATCTGGCCTTGTTTTTTTTCAGCATTCAAGGGACAAAGTTGTATTCACAAACATCCACAGGAGCTCCACCCTCTGAGAAAGAAAAGCTGGTTGAACATGATCCAGTCATTCATTCATTTCTTTCACTTATCAAGGGTGGAGTCGTGGGGGCAGCAGTCCAAGCAGGGACTCCCAGACTCCCTCCACCCCAGATACTCCTCCAGTGGGACCCCAAGGCGTTCCCAGACACAGTCCCCCATAGGGCTTCCCTGTGGTCTCCTTTCGGTGGGACATGCCTGGAACACCTCTCCAGGGAGGCGTCCATAAGGTAACCGGAACAGATGCCCAAGCCACCTCAGCTGGCTCCTCTCCATGTGGAGGAGCAGCGGCTCTACTCCGAGCTCCTCCTGTGTGACTGAGCTCCCATCGTATCTCTAAGTGAGCGCCCAGCCACCCTGCGGAGGAAACCCATTTTGACCACTTGTATCAGCGATCTTGTTCTTTTGGTCCAAAGCTCTTGACCATAGTTGAGGGCAGGAACATAAACATAGTTGAGAAAAATCTAATATAATACTTTTATGTTATTGCCATGAATTCATACAGCTATGCATTTAGTGCCATTGACTTATTTGAATTAAAATCTACGTTTCTTTACTCCAGGACACGCTGGAGGGACTATGTCTCTCGTCTGGCCTGGGAACGCCTTGGGGTCTCACTGGAGGAGCAGGAGGACATGTCTGGGGTGAGGGAATCTGGGAGTCCCTGCTTAGACTGCTGCCCCCGCGACCCGGCCCCGGATAAGCGGAAGAAAATGGATGGATGGATTTCTTTATCCATAATAGAATTTGCTTCTCAGATTGCAGATGCTTTGACCTGATTTATGATTTATGATTTGTATTATCTGTATCACAAGACCTACCCACATGAAATAACACGGTTAAACATTAATATGGCAAGTTTGTAAACCTAATCTCTGTAAATGATTAACAAAGACTCATCTTAGAGTTGAATGGTACCCTCCATCTGAAATTACATCATATTTTAAAATGTCATAAAGTGTGCGTGGGTGGTGATGACAAACCTGTATGTGCGTTTATAGTTTTCTGTGCAGGACTGGAGTTTAAAAACACAATGAAGCACTTCCTGTATTACCGCATGACATCACCCGTTTTCAGTTTGAGAGAAGATGTCAGCCCAAAGATGCAGGATTTGTGCGTGCAAGAATTATTTAAATTAAAACAACAATATCTAGCCTTATTATGTAAGAAACCTGCTAATCCAGTATTTCAGACCATTGGACCATGTTCTGAATAGCATCCTACACTTGTATTTGTTCAGTCCTCTCTTAAATGTTGTTGCCGCTGTGTGTGCTTCATTTGTTGAAAGTGTGGACTTCAGACAGACTTAGAATATAGTTAAATCATACATTACAAATGTTATTTACCATTTCAATTCTTATCAAACTCACATTTAGATCGTTTTCCAAGACGATTCAGCTCTACAGTATCTTACAGCTTGATACTGAGACAGAGGCAAAGCTAATATTGTAATAAAAGGCTGGATTCCACTTCAACACAGCTGGTTATAATGCTTTCAGTGGTGTCTGATGATCTTATATTCTCCAGGCCTAGTTATCTGGTCCAGACCTGCATAAGGAGTCCAGGGATTTCTACGCACACTTTTGTCCATCTCACTTTTGGAAGAATAAACCCCAACAGGGCTTCGTTAATATCATATTCTCATGTGTGTGTAGCCATGGTGGAAGAAGTACCTGTTTAAACATTTACTTAAAGAGTAAAAAGTAAAAAGATTTTGAGATGTACTAAATAAAGCTTAAAATGTATTGATTTTGTAGTAGGCTAGACAGGATGCTAATAGGTGTGAAATCACTCATTAGAGGCTTGAGTGACTATTGTCAGTTTCTGTTCTGTTGCATGAAGCACAGGCGCAGAGGCACGGGAATCGTTCTGTAGATCTTTAATGTCGGTTACAGCAATACAGTCGGGTTAAAGGCGGTCTCCAGCAAAATTCAAAGATGAGTCAAGTGAGTAGTGATGTTTGAAGCAGAGTCTTGTGCAGAATCTAACATGATGAGATTGTACCTGGGTTTTTATACTACTAGCAGAGTGGGGGTTAAATATTCTATAGATAAAACATTTAAAGGAAAGTCTAACAAGGTGAGTGTTTTATAACCCTCCCAGAGTGGGCAGAGTGGGTCTTAAGACGAGAGGGGAGGGGATAACCAAACAGATAACCAGAATGACCAGAATGACCAGAACAGAGCTGTTATCTTCCCTCAGTGTGATATAAGGCCACCAGAAACCATAAACAATAGGTGTTTTGTTCCTCCCTTCAAACAAATATAAGTCAGTGTCCGCAGTAACCTGACCAGAACTGAGGAAGTGGAAGTGTCACCCCTCCAATCTTTTGTCCAGCTGACAGATTTTATATTTTTCTTTTGCTATAGAAACAATTGAATTTGTGATTTTTATTTGTTGTTCTTTTTCAGCTGTTTTTACTTGTAGTATAGTTTCGTTTGCTCAACTTATGAATGTGTTAAAGATAAACCCTCAGCCTTTTCAACAATACAAAAGACTTTTTTCAGTCTTATTCAAAAACATAGTGGAGTAGAAAGTAAAGATACCTGTTTTCAATAGTAGTGAAGTAAAAGTACAAAGCATTCACTGTACAATTTACTTACAAATAGTAAAAAGAACACATTTTCAGTATCTGTATGTTACTACTTGTACAGCATTACATTTCACCACTTTAGTTTTCAGCCTGTTGAAATTAAAATGGTAAAAGTGAGACTGTCCTACATTTGAAAAGGGACAAAGTGTAGTGAGTAGTGCTTCATTAAAGATAAAAATGGCTCTGCTAACCCCATAAAGCAGACTATTAACATTGCATTATCATAGATTACGGTTAGAAATGTGCTGATATCAGTTTATGTATGGGTGTGGTCTAGACATAGGGTTTTGTGGGGTAGGGTCACGCAGCAGAAAACATTCCCACTTAGAATTGAGGTAAAGACAGTCCTCTGAAAATGTCTGGGACTTTTATTCCAAGTTTGGAATAAAGTTCTTCAACTTCTTATCTACATTAAATACACCTGGATAAAAAAGGAAGGACTTTTTTGTTCTTTTTGTGTAAAGTGGGCTACAGGAGCTTATGCACTTCTTGCACACAACTTCTGATTCCAGGTAATACGACATCTTCAACTCAATAAATAATGCAACCCAACAACCAAGTCCAGTTGTCGATTTTATTAGGGGGTTGTGGCTCGATTAACGGGGGACTGGGAAGCATGGAGTAGATAAGGATTATGGAGGAGTGATTGTTCTAAAAGGGACATTAACAAAGGTGTGGTGACTGGCAGTGATAAAAATGAGAATCAAGGCACAATTGAGCCAAATATATCACTATCATAACATGAGATTTAACTCACTGTTATTTATTACCTATTCCACTTTGATTATTAGGGGCTTAATGATAGCAACCAGCTCAGCAGCTCAGCACAAAGAGGAGGAACAGGTGTGTTAGGGCAGTAATTACAGGCTTGAGGTGGAGTAAGGGAGCTCAAAGGAGGGTCCGAGGCAGGACAATGGGGAAAAGAGTAGGACTTTGATCAGTTGCATCCTTCACTCCTAATCCTATTTTTCTACAGGCTAAGGTGGAGCCAGTTTGAGATCAGGCTGCAGAGGTTAAACCCATGATTCATTATCAGGGGTTTGTAATTTCATATGTAATACAATGCCATGTTGAGGGGCTTGTATCTTTCGTCTTCAGCAACAATGAATAAATGAATATAGGCGTGTTTTAAGCGATATAGATAAAGGAGAATGCAATAATATGACTGCAAAACTGGATATACTGGTGCCACAAATGTACTTTAATAATCTGGTGATAAACATTTATAATCGCACCTGCTCCTGTGTTTCATGTTTTAGACGGACCTATGCAGTTTTGTTATCTTGTTCTGCAGTTTAACGGGGCACTCATGAAAAAGAAAGTCTGATATTCTGATTGGGCTCTCCCTGTATAAGTAAAGAAAATTAAATCAAATAAAAATAATGAACATCCTAATTAATAATAGCACATTCTATTCAACATGAGAAGTGTTAAGGCAGAGGTGCCCAAACTTTTTTTTAATCGAGGGCCACATCTCTGAACTTATTCGAAGTGGAGGCCCACAGGCCGGTGATCAGTGCAGTGTGGTGCTTTATACACAGCTTTGACAGAGCCGCTGTGTATTAATAAGACTGGAAACACATTAATTTTAGGTCTATGTCATGATCCCTGTCAGTCCTGCCCCTTTTTGCTCTTTCTCCCCTTCCTTCTGTGTCTGAGCCTGGAGCTGGATGGAGATTTTTGGCTCCTCCCCTTCACATCTGGAGCTAATCTACAATCAGCCGCACCTGAGCTGGATAAGAAGAGCCAGGACTTGACACTCTGCGCCGTATCGTCAGCGTATCTCTATGGTATTCCTTGCTTGGCTCTGTTCATGTTTTTCCGCTTTTTGACTTTGCTAAACTGGATACTTTTGCTCTTCACCAGATCCCGCTCCCTCGACCCGCTCAGCTCTCCCGCCTCCGACCCTGTTCTTCTCTACTGTCCGTCCCGTCTCAGACTCTGCTACTCCCTTGGACCACGGCAAACACCCCGCTCCCGACTCACCGTTTGATCTACCATCATTTTTGCACTTGGCACTTCTGTAAATAAACACTGTTCCCGAGTTTTGTCTTTTTGGTCCCTCTTGACGTCTTGCCTGACGTTATGACAGTCTGTATCACAATGCAATGTGAAGTTTGAGGTTATAGTGATAGAAATAGTTTAATTTGCTGTTAAAAGTACTGCTTATGCTCAATTGGGCCGGTTCAGCAGGAGGCCTGAGGGCCGCATTTGGCCCCCGGGCCATAGTTTGGACATCCCTGTGTTAAGGCATGAAAGTCGCCTGTTGGGTTCTGCTTTTCATCAGTGACCTGAGGGGACGACTCTGGATCGCCCTGTGGTTAGGGAGAACGAGAGTCCACATGCGCCAGCCAACTTTTCATAACCCGCCTAACCCAGTGTGTAACTATTAAAAAGTCTGTGGTGATGAGAAAACTCAAATAGTTTAGTTATGTATATATATATATATATATATATGTGTATATTATCCTATATATTAATACATAGACCAGTACTATTCCCTTACTCATCATGCAGGCTTACAACGTGTGAAATCGTAAAAGTGGTGGAAGAAGTGCTCAATTTTGTTAAGTAAAAGTACAAACACTGGAGCAAAAAAAAAAAAAAAAAAATTAAGTAAAAGTATCACATGAAAAAAACAACAACTTAAAGGTAAAAAGTACCCGTTTAAAAATGTACTAAAAGGGTAAAAAGTTAAACTATCTCTTCCCAGCAAATTTTGCATGAAGGTGCATTTTTTTGGGGCTGCCTCCTCTTCTGGATGCACCATCCATGAGCTGAAGCACTTGGCTAGAAGCACAGTAGTGTTTGACCTTAATCATTGTGAGGAAGGATGGGTTTCCTCTCTATATTAATTTGCTGTATCGCTAAGGTGGAACCCACAGCAGGTGATCGGTCAGAATCACTGTGAAGCTTCACTTGATTGGATAATGTTTATGAAGAACTGTACAGGCTGACTGAGTGTGAATGTGTGTGGTTCTGAAACAACAAGAAAGATAAACAATAATGAATAAATGTAAATGTACAAATCACACACTATATTATTACAAGAAATTATTCTCAATAATATACAATGATTGAAAACGGGAACGAACTGGTAATACTGACATTAAATCAAATTAAATAAAAGTATATACTGTATCTGGCAATGTCAGCTTTTACCCAAAGGCAGAAAAGAAATGGCATTCATATAAAATAACGCTATCTAGTGGTTGCAAAAAATAACTGCACAAATGGCTCCCTCTGTTGGCCACCAACAGTAACAACAAAGGATAAGAATAGAGTAAAGATGCACAATACAAGAAAAAGGAATAGTGAACCCATTTGGCAAAGCAGGGTACGAACTTAACACTGTAAAATTAGGCCAGAGCGAACACTTAACACAGCAAAGACACATAAAATACAAGGTATGACGCACAATTGATTTTCACTCATCACACAAGACTTCCTTGCATAAGACGCACACACTGCACAGAATCAGCGGATAAACAGATATAAGGCAGGTTAATAATAGTCTGTGCTACTAAAACACTGCTGCTTATGGCGAACTCTCCCACAGACTGACAACTTCTGAGCGATAGAAAGTCCAGGCATCCTCTGGTTGGATGAGAGTCCAGGTCAGGGGTGTCAAACTCAAATGGACCGGGGGCCAAATGAAAAAATTTGCTACGAGCCGAGGGCCGGACTGATCGAATGTTCATTGAAAAAATTTTAAATGACTTCACATAGTCTAGTGAACCTAATTGAACCTACTGAAAACCTAACAAATATATGACTATATGATCGGATAAATGAAGCAATATTTTCTTATGGCTCAGTCAGTATTTTATTTTATTTTTTTTCAACAGGCACAAAAGACAAACTTCCTTTATATAAAAATCCCCATAACATGCACATTAAATGAATGAAACGGGATTATTCAAGGCACCATCAGTATATTTTCTCAGGGAAATGGCAAAAGTAGGATCAATTTACTTCAAAGAAATAAATAATATCAGCAATTTTCTATCAGTCACTCAACTGAAATATTTTTAAAACATAATTGGATTGAAATACAATAAAATAAAGTGCAAAACTCTATGGATGAGAGAAAAACAACACTTTCTGTGCCTCCCACAGAGTCAGTTTGGTTTTAAACTTCACTGTC
The DNA here is from genome assembly GCA_019594935.1 of Periophthalmus modestus. Taxonomy (NCBI): domain Eukaryota; kingdom Metazoa; phylum Chordata; class Actinopteri; order Gobiiformes; family Gobiidae; genus Periophthalmus; species Periophthalmus modestus. The sequence goes on from JAIEZT010001390.1 coordinate 31,655,371, forward strand.
CTGCACATCTCAGAGACACGACCCTCTGCAGCTGCAGGTTCATCACATTCAGACTCGTGATGTCACAGAAAACACATTTCACACACAGACGTTTCGTCTCAGAGTTGTGTTGCGTCTTTCCCTTTGCTTTCCAAGAACAGACACATCTCCTCACGCAGCTCAAACATCTTTGCAGCACGTTTCCCTGGTTTATTCATCGCACCTCAGTGTGACAGGGCAAATCACCAGCTCCGTTTAACTCGCTCAGAAATGTTTTGAACTGGCGATAATTTAAACCTATGGGTCTGATAAAGTTAACTGCAGCGTGATGGTCTCAGGACATGTCCCATTTTCAAGGCTTTACCACAGAGCTGTCGTGTCCCATTTCGCCAGATGCACCGCTCATGCACAGTTTCAAAGTGCTCGGCCAACGAAGGGTGCTTCTCCGCCTTCGTGCCGAAATGGGACTGGGAGATAGTCTGCAGTCACATAGTGGCACCTGTGCATCGGCAATAACAGTCCCCGGTAACCCGGACCAATTATAGGGTCGCACCGTTATTTGTCGGTCATTGGCCGTGTCCCAGTTCGCCTCATGCACAGTTTTAAAGTGCACTTCGAAGTGCTGTTCAAAGTGCTCGGCCAACGAAGGGTGCTCCTCTGCCTTCGTGCTGAAATGGGACGGGGAGATAGTCTGCAGTCACATAGTGGCACCTGTGCATCGGCAATAACAGTCCCCGGTAACCCGGACCAATTATAGGATCGCACCGTCAGACAAGCTTTAACATTTTCTCACATTTCTCTCTTTTTTAAACACTCTCAAAGTTCAAACCTTCGTAGATAAAATAATAATAATAATAATAAGCACAGTATTATAGAAAGAAGCCAAATACTATACTGTGCTGGAAATAAAAATTACTTTTTTTCTTTTTTTGGGAGGGGGGGGGGGGGTGCGGCCCCCTCCTCACCCAGACTCTGCCTCCAGCGGCCCCCAGCTAATTAGAGTTTGAGACCCCTGATCTAGAGAATAAAAAGGAGAATAAGGAGCTTGTGCACCACCAGTGGTACACGTGCCACAGTGTGAGAAACACTGGTTTAAACGTATGATGAATTACATTATATGTAGAGATGTATGAAGAGGTGAGCCTGCTCACATTAAGAATGCATGTTTACAACTGTTCATCCAAGCCGCTGGTGGACACACTCAGTGTAGTTAGCTCCTCTTCAGATAGATATAATGCAGTGTCCACCGGTAATCTGACCAGAATTGAAGAAGCTGCTTGGATGAGCAGCGAAATGTCTTCACTCTTACAACTTTTTTGTCCAGTTGACAGATTTTACTTTTGGCTTTTACTATAAATAGTGAGCCACTTTCAGGGCTAGTTTGAGTGAAACGGAGGAGTATGATGCAGCGTAATGTAATGTAAAGTTGGTTTACTTTTGGGATTAAAACAAATACTGACGCACGGTCCGGCGGTGCGTCGGTGCCATAGCAACCCCGCGCACTATATAAACCCTGCGCGCACTCAGTTCACGCACTCTCACTTGAACGCTCAGCGGACAACTGTACGTAACTTTTGTGTTCATCTCTTATTTTGTGTTCATCTCTTATTTACCCTTCGCGGGTTGTAAAACTTAGTCACAACACTTACTAACTCTCTGATATCCCTTTTTTTAAAGTGTGAAAACTCTTATCGATTCGACTTGCTGCTTTGACTCGCTGCTTCTCCCGCCGCACCATGGAGCCTGGGATCTTCCCCCTGACGGTAAAATCTATCAAATATCATTTAATTATGATCAGATATGATAACTATTAACAAATTAGCCCAAATACTTAATGAGTTAAGAACAGTTTTGTCCACATGCTACAGACCTCCTTTGTGATCTAGTTTTCAGGTTTATGCAAATTGACAGCTACATTTGATAGGTTGAAGATTTCAGTTTGGATAATGACAAATAGTTGGTGAAACTGGTCTAAATATATCTTCACAGTGCGAAGTCAAGAGTTATTGTCACATTTATTGTAAATCAGGAGTGTTTTATTTTCTGGGCGTGTAAATTCATCAGGGCTGCAGTGGCATTTTCTCAAACAAAATGGCGCCGTCCGGCCGTTCTAAATTGGAATATTTAAAAAATGCTTTGAAAACATGTTTTATTTCCATAGCAACGCTGTTGTTTTGCTTTAAATTGAGCCTCTCATGTGAGGTTTGTTTGTTTTAGATGGGTTTAACATACCATAGACATAGTTGAATTATTATGAATGTCTATGTGGCAGACCCCTGAGAGTTTTGAAGACCTCGTACCTCTTACTGCCACACATTTGATGTCTGTTGACTCTGAACACACGGGCTATTATATAATAGTTGGAATTTTTGTAATAACAGTATATCAAAACATGTGCATCACTTTTAAATCTTTTGGGCTGATGTAGGAGATCCACATAATCCAAAATCTTACCAAATTAAGACAAGGGGCCCAATCTTGCCACTCCTGATGTGCAAAATGCGCGTAGTATCCATAGATGTAGACAGGTGCATTAGGCAGACGGTATATGGAGGTTATAAAGACTGGTTCTGAGCTCCCTCCTTTCTCCCACTGAGCCATGAAGTTATTGCAATATAAGATCATAATAATTACTTAACTTGATTAAATATAAAATAATTCTTATCTGAAAAAAAAAAAAACATTACACACATAGACTACATTTGTTACACATCATACCCCACAAGTGTTGAGTTTATCTTTAGATAACAGTCTTGTGTGACCAGTGCCCTTAAACACAAGAGTAAAGACTTTGGGTCATAAAGGTAGACGCGTTTGTGCCTAAATAATCCACACGATTAGAGCCTGGTCAGGGACACTTGGTTCTGTCACGTGCAAAGAGTCGGAATCCAAGCAAGAGTCACAGCTCGTGGGACACGCTCCCGTGTGTGCCCCAGCATCGGACCTCATCGCACACCTGTCCGCTTCGCATGCTCTGCCTCCCTGGTAGGGCTGGGTATCACCAAGAAGCTGCCGATACGATACGTACCTCGATACACAGTCCACGATACGATATGTATCTCGATACAGTGCCATTTCGATACGATACGATTCGATACGATATATTTCAAATCGATACGATACGATTCAGAAAAAAATAAAGGCCTTCAACCTTACTTAAATGGTCAACCCAATTTTCACAAAAAAAACAAAAAAAAACATTAAATGGTGCATTTATCTTCCATTTATTGAAGATTAAAAAACACAATGAATTCGATGCTTTTTGATTAATGCATGTTTCTAACTAGAGGGAGGAAGGCGGTTGAAACATTTTTTCTGACATTTTCGTTTCTCTTGCTTCTCGCTTCTCTTCACCCGTAAAGAGTAACGTCTGGGGGGAATATCGATATCGATACTAGGAAGCAAAGAATCGATACCGTATCGATTTTAATAATAATAGTAGGGGTGTGCTAAAATATCGATACACCGATATGTATCGATATTTTAGCACACCCCTACTCCCCGGCTCGAAGCTTATCTCCCGGCTTCTGTCTCCCAGCCTCGGAGTGTATATCTGCGGAGGAAGAACTCTGCATCTTCCGCATGCAGCCGCCTTTGAGTTTACTGGACTATGCCTTTTGTCACAAATGAAACAGAATTACACAGATTGGAGTTTCAGAAGTAGTAGTAGTAGTCATTAGAGCCTGTGTTAGTAATCCTGTGGTAGACTTGTTTTAGCTACAATTTAAAGGGTGTTTAACATTGTCAAACCTGTTGCATAGGCTGTGGACCTTCTGGACCTTCTGCAGAAGGAGCGTCCAGACCTCTACTCCTCGGACGAGGACGAGGATGACCAAGGTCAGTTTGTGGTAGGTGGTTACAGGGTTACACTTTGGTCGTCTGATGAAGAGGACTCCAGTGACGACTCTGGGTCGTCTGATGAAGAGGATGGAGCGACTCTGGCTTCGGGAGTGACTCTGAAGAGGAAGAAGACGAAGAGATGCGCCTCCTTGTCAGAGCCATGGAGTTGTGGTCTGTGAATTGGAGGGAGCTTCCTGCTCAAGCTGTGGAGCCAGAGGGTCATGCCCCGACCCCCTCTCCTCAGCAGCGAGCACCCTGCTCTCCTCCTGCTCCTTGCCCTCCTCCGGTGGTTTCTGCTCCCAGCGGACTCAAGCGCGACAGGGATGAAGACGGAGAAGACCCCAGCTCCAAGAGACCACGCTTCTCCTCCTGCTCTCCTTCTGCGGGTCTCGCTCTGGACATCGATCCTCACAGCAGACGCAAGCGAGACAGAGGTGAAGATGCTGAAGACACCAGCTCCAAGCGGCCGCGCCTCTCCTCCTCCGACCCTGACCTCTCCCCTGACCCTCGCCCCTCCACCTCTGCTGGGACGTTCTGAGGCTTCAGATGCTACTGGCACCACCACCAAGACTCCGAGTCGGACGAGGACTGAACTCAGCCTCTGAGACTCAGAGCTTGGCTCACTGCGGCGGCATTTACCACCTTCAACGGCCCCGCCCCCCCCCAATCCAATTGATTTCTTGATTTATTGATTTTAAGAGAAATAGTTTGAATTTAAGGAATGCTATGTAGGATTTCATTAAACAACAAAAATTGAAGATAAAAACATAACCTTTTCTTGTTGAGTTAAATGTAATTACTATTCTGAATTGAATCCTAGTGTTGCAGTTTTACTGAAATACCTGCATAGCACTTCTTGTACTTTCTGGGTGACATTTATTACTTTCAATCACGGCCACCATTCCATTTATTTCTTGAGTGATTTTTTGATTCTTTGATTTTTAAAAATAAGTTGATACAAGTTAAGGAATATTATGTAGGATTTCATTAAACAGCAAACACCTTAAATTGCTGAGTTAAATGTAATTACTATTCTGAATTGAATTGGAGTATTGCAGTTTTACCGAAATTCCTGCATAGTACACCTTGTACTTTCTGGGCGACATTTATTACTTTTAATCACGCCCACCACTCCATTTATTTCTTGAGTGGTTTCTTGATTCCTTGATTTTTAAAGCGGAGGTTTTAAGCGAGGCTGCCAGTTTGCGCCATCTGCCCCTCCGACCACCACCAATCATTCACACACACACACACCACTTTCATGAAGTGTCTTGCCTAAGGACACAATGACAGAGCTGGACTCGATCCTCCAGCCTTCGGGTTGGGGGAACGATGCTCTAACCACTGAGCCACTGTTGCCCCCGATTGTCTCTCGAGGTATGGGTGTGTTCACTGACTCGTGGGTCGGTGGGACAGTCCCTGCTTCTCTTCTTTTTGTTGTTTCGTTTAACTTACCTCCAGAAGATGACGCGCAAGAGTTGATCACAAAAATTGGGTAAGAAAATAATATTTCCATAGGAGCTACTTTTGAATATGTACTGTGTCTTACCACTGTCTCTTTCTTTTTTCATGGTGACTAGTTTGGAGAGGACAGCTGTGGTCCTGTGCTGTAATGAAGCTGACCAGAAAAAACTTACCTTCAGAAGGTGATGCGCAAGAACTCATCACAAAAATTAGGTAAGAAAATAATATTTCCATAGGAGCTGCTTTTGAATATGTACCGTGTCTTACCTCTGTCTCTTTCTTTTTTCATGGTAACTGTTTTGGAGAGGACAGCTGTGGTCCTGTGCTGTAATGAAGCTGATGAGAAAAAATGTGTTTCCAGAAGATGACGCTCAAGAGCTGATCACAAACATTAGGTAAGAAATTATAATTCCATAGTAGCTTTTTTGAATGTTTACTCAATGTCTCACTATTGTCTCTCTCTCTGTTTCCATAGTGACTGGTTTGGAGGGTCCAGCTGTGGTCCTGTGATCTAATGAAGCTGACCAGAAAAAAACTTACCTCCACAAGGTGATGCGCAAGAACTCATCACAAAAATTAGGTAAGAAAACAATAATAATAATAATAATTCTATAGAAGCTGCTTTTGAATGTGTGCTCAGTGTCTCACCACTGTCTCTTTTTCTGTCCTGACATGGGGACTGGTTTGGAGGGTCCAGCTGTGGTCCTACGATCTAATGAAGCCGATGAGAAAAAAAACGTGTTTCAGAAGATGACGCGCAAGAGTTGATCACAAAAAATTTGGGTAAGAAAATAATATTTCCATAGGAGCTACTTTTGAATATGTACTGTGTCTTACCACTGTCTCTATCTTTTTTCATAGTGACTGGTTTGGAGAGGACAGCTGTAGTCCTGTGCTGTAATGAAGCTGACGAGAAAAAATGTGTTTTCCATGAGCTGATCACAAACATTAGGCAAGAAAATTATAATTCCATAGTAGCTTTTTTGAATGTTAACTCAATGTCTCACTATTGTCTCTCTCTGTTTCCATAGTGACTAGTTTGTAGGGTCCAGCTGTGGTCCTGTGATCTAATGAAGCTGACAAGAAAAAACTTACCTCCAGAAGGTGATGCGCAAGAACTCATCACAAAAATTAGGTAAGAAAACAATAATAATAATAATAATTCCGTAGAAGCTGCTTTTGAATGTGTACTCAGTGTCTCACCACTGTCTCTCTTTCTGTCCTGACATGGCGACTTATTTGGAGGGTCCAGCTGTGGTCCTGTGATCTAATAAATCTGATGTGAAAAAAACATGCCTCCAGAAGATGAAGAATGATCTGATCAGAAGTGACGTGATGAAGCTGACGAGAGGAACTGTGCCTCCAGAAGATGAAGAAGCTGATCAGAAGAGTATCCTGAAAGAATATCCGGAAATCTGTCAATAAAGAAAAGAACTGTGATTTGGAATTCTTATGTGTTTTTTTTTTAAGAATTATACAAATGTAAATATTTTTTGTACGGTTTACTTAAAAGGGCATTATGTAACTTTTCTGGTGAATAGTCAGCTACGTGTTTGTCTCCTGGAAAGCTACACAGTATAAAAACTCACCTATCTTAACATTATAAATTATGGCTTTTTTAAAGTGCTCCAAAATTCAGTGAAAAACATGCATTCTTACTGTGATTAAGGTTGCCTCTCCACAGATGTGACTTGTAACTTGGCCTGTTTGTCTCTATGGAGATGGTTAGGTTTACTGCCATACTGGGGAACATTCTAATTGTCATGTCTTTTGGTAAAAAGATAATAAGTTATGTTAAAAAGTTAAAACAACTTCATAAATATATATATGAATATTTCATTTAAATTTAGATAAAGTTAAAAAAGTTAAGAAATCGTGTCAGAGTGAGACCTCTGCATCTTAAGTGATCATTGTGGTGTTTACACAGAGTGAGCGTTTTGTTACACAATTGATCTTTGACGTAATTTTCCTCCGTGAAAAGGAAGCAATGTCTCTGGCTAAATGTGCTCTTTATACGTTCGTACCTGGGGAAATTTTCGTCTTTGTAAGTATTTTGTGTTCATAAGCACCTGTGAATGTTTTGAATGTTTAATTAGATATTTTTATGAGAATTTAAGTTAAGTTTTCATTACCTGTAGCGGCCTTAGGTATAGCTAGTTATCGCGTGTTCGTGTATTTTAAACAAGTAATATGTGCAATTTGTAATGTACATTTTTGTGTTTGTTTCAGTTACGCTGTTAAAGTCTTCATTAAACAAGAAAAGTACGCCTTGTGTACGAAGCACTTTATTAAGTTCGCTAGCTGTCTAGCTTCACAGAGTCACGTGTCGTGAGGGCAGCAAACTAATCAAAGCAATAATGTGTCCAAAGAAATAAGTAAGTGGTGTATCCTTTACCAGAAACTTGGATTTGATATGTTTAATTGCTTAGTTTGAAATCATTAATATAAATACGACTGGTTTAAAAATAAGTAAAGATCGGAGACTGGTATAAATTAAATGATCTAATTCTTAAAGAACTAAGTAGTCTTAAATGAGAATTACCGAATTTGAATCAAAGTGAGATAAGAAACATAAAGACACTGTATTTTGGTGGAAGACGTTGGTTTTGTGCTGACATGTTGTGGTCGTACGACGGCGTTCTACTGACAGCAGTGCGGCCCCCTCCTCACCCAGACTCTGCCTCCAGCGGCCCCCAGCTAATTTGAGTTTGAGACCCCTGCTTAAGAGTTTGAAAGATGTCCATCCAAAATTGAATGCATTGTTTCTGCAGGACTCCCCACCAAGACTATTCTCTGATTGGCGGCGCTGCATCAACAGATGAAGCTTTGATCTCCAGCAAATGCATCAGTTTGATCTCTGCGCAAGAACTGTTGCATGTCGCAGACGTGCGAATTTTCTGTACCTGTGTTACGTGCTGGCGCCCCTTTGCCCCATTATCTCATGTGTATTCTGTATTTATGCTTGTTTTGTGGTGTGGCTGGTCACCATATAAATATGCTGCCTATCCATGACACTCTCTCTTGCGTGTTGGCTCTTGCTCGAGCTCACCACCTCGCCTGACACACCTGGGGCGCACTCGTCGTTGTGCGCTCCTCGGCTCTGAGCTGCTCGGTGCAGGCTGCACCAGGCCTGTGAGCTGCAGTTAGATTTGACTTGGTGGGACCTAATGTCCTGTTTTCGTCTTTTATTTGATCAGGTTAGTTTGGCGATGGTTTTGGTTTTAGGTCAGTGATGTCAGCACAGGCCCTATATGGGGTTGGCCTGGTGCCGGATCCTTTTGTAATGTTTGGCTCATCAGGTCCACCTTTCTGTTGTTAGTTTGTTTTGGTTCACGGGAGGGGGTTTTGGGCATTTTAGAGTAAATTAAAATAAACTATTTAACTTTATACACCATAGAGCTATCCAGAGAGGATTTGTTGTTTCTCAAGAAACTGATCGAATTTTACTGAAAATATTAGATCCAAATGGGGTAGAGACAGTCCAGCATAAGGACCAAACCCACTGTGACATTTGGAGTCATATGATAAACTGAAGCTGTGTGGCGTTTGCATAAATGTCTGTACTGATGCTTCAGCCTCACATTGGATGGAGGCACGTTACCAACAGTGATCCCACAGTAAATGTGGATTACTATATCCACAGTGACACGCGTTGGATGGAGTCCACAAAGACTCCGGGCGGATCCAGGTTGTTACGACCCGGGTGGATCAAACATATTGAAGAGACACAGGAGTCAAACACAAGTTAAATAGTTTATTTTAAATTAATTTTTATTTACTTTAAAATGCCCCAAACCCCCTCCCGTGCCCCAAAACAAACTAACAACAGAAAGGTGGAACCTGATGAGCCAAACATTACAAAAGGATGTGGCACCAGGCCAACCCCGTACAGGGCCTGTGCTGACATCACTGACCTAAAACCAAAACCATCCCCAAACCAACCTGATCAAACAAAAGGCGAAAACAAGACAGTCCCACCAAGTCAAATCTAACTGTAGCTCACAGGCCTGGTGCAGCCCGCACCGAGCAGCTCAGATCCAAGGAGCACACGACGACGAGTGCACGCCCCAGGTGTGGCAGACGAGGCGGTGCAGTGAGCGCGAGCAAGAGCCAACACGCAAGAGAGCGCGCCATGGATAGACAACGTATTTACACTGTGACCAACCACGCCTCAAAACAAGCATAAATACAGAATACACATAAGACAATGGGGCAAAGGGGCGCCAGCACGTAACACAGACACAGAAAATTCACACGCCCGCGACATGCAGCGGTTCTTGCGCAGAGATCAAAGCTTCATCTATGGATGCAGCACCGCCAATCAATGAATAGAGTCTTGGTGGGGAGTCCTGCATAAACAATGCATTACATTTTGGATAGACATCTTTCAAACTCTTAAGGAACAAACAACAACAAATCCTCTCTGGATATCCCCCTGCAGGCGATCACTTCAGACAGTTCCTCTCCATAATGCATAACGCACTAGTCTCATTCACACACAGGAGCCTATATTCTCATAAAATTACGACATTATTCTCGTTGTACTATGACTTTATTCTCGTAAAATTACAACTTTTTCTGACTACGACTTTATTCTCGTAAAATTACAACTTTTTCTGACTACGACTTTATTCTCGTAAAATTACGACTTTAATGTCGAAAAGCTACGACTTTATTCTCGTAGCGCCGTAGAATTTATTTTTTTAAGTGGCAGTAATACGCCGTCGTACCATCGTAAAAAACAGCACTTGTATATCAGAGTCACTGTATTGAGTGCTTGATTGTACAGAAAGGTTAGTTTGGTCTTTATTTAGTTATTTAAAATCATTTTTTTCTGCATGTGTCCAGTTGCTCTATAACTCCATGTGCTCTTCCTTGAGCTTCTCCAACATCTTTGGAAGAGTCTGAGTGAAGAACACAAATCTCTCCTTCCTCAGCTGCTGACGGACCATCTGCTCCGTGTCAATAAACAGGTAGTTCTCCTCTTGTCCATACTGTGGCCAGTGCACCAGGCCATCCCCGTTTGGAGACCTACAAAACAAACACAGTGTGAGCATGTCTGTATAAGATGTGTGTGTAATCCCTCAGTCGTCCAGGTACGATCCATAGAATCCATAGAATTGAGAGGGGAGATACAGAGGCAATTTTTGTTAGGAAAGGGAATCCTTCTTTGAACAGGAATAGGGGCCTTATACATAATTTATCCCCTATTTATAATTCCATCCTCAGACCTAAATCAAAACAATGAAAACAATAGTGCTAGTCAGGATGCTAATAGGTGTAACTGGTATAACACGACACTTGCATTCATAAGATTATAATAATAATAATCATGGTGAGTTTTGGTGATGACACTCACCCAGTGCGAGCAAAGTTTGCCCAGTATTTCATGACACTTCGGGTGACGTCTTCCTCCTCTTTTGAGCATTCTTCTACAGGAAGGAAGGGAATTGTTTTAGTCACAAATATAGTACCAAGAATTGACAAATCAACCAGCTCCAAAAAAGATCAAATCAAATCAGCCCTTACCTATTAGTTTGACATGAGTAGTTGTAAAGCACAATCCACACACAGTAAAGAGATCGTCTGCGTGGTCTGCTCCGACAAACTCTGCCCTCATTTTCTTCATCCTCCGAGGAACAAAGTTGTATTCATAAACATACACAGGAGCTCCAGCCTCTAGATATAAAAGAAGAATCAAAAAGCAGCATACATACTGTAGACCTTTAGATGTTTAGTCTATTAATCAGTCAATGGTTTCTTAGTTGTCCAAAATTTTTATTAATCTAAACAGAATGACAAGTTAATTAATGTTGAGTGAGTGGTTAGCTGGTATTTACATGTAAAAAGACAGATTAACTCATGATTTCCAAATTGAATCTGTTTCATATTTCATCTTTCCTAGAAATTGTTGTTTTTGCATGAACTCCTGGGTCAGATACAACAGGATTAGTGGTGAAATGTAACAAAGTAAAAGTAGTAGAGTACTGTACTTAAGTAGAAATTTTCGGTATCTGTACGTGAGTAAATTTAAAGTGGATACTTTTGACTTCACTACATTTAAGAGAAGGCTTCTGTACTTTCTACTTGACTACAATTTTGGACTGGTTTGAAAAGTAAAAGTATTATTGTTTGAGACGTGCTGAAAAGACTGAGGGTTTATTTTACATTTTTAGTTAAAGCAATTTTGCACAGATTTTGAGGTTTAATGATTTCGATAAAGTATTAGTATTATTAGTACTTAAGTGTATGGAATTTTTTTTTAAATAGAAACAATTTAGCTGATTGCTCCCAGCTGTTCTCATTTGTATATTTTTCTTTGCTGTAAGTACATTTTTAAATGGGTATTACTTATTTATTAATGATTTTCATGCGATACAGAGGGAAAAAATACTAAAGTATCTGTACTTTTACTTAGTAACAAAATGGAGTACTTAGAGTGGAGTAATAGTACTTAGAGTGGACTTGGAGTAATAGTTTTTAGAGCTTTTGTCACACCCCCTTTTTAGTCGACTAATCAATCAGAAGAACATGTCTTTAGTCTATCAAGATTTTTTTTTGTCGAATACTGTCTTAATGTCTACATTTTCTTACAACAACATACTCCTAAGTTGTTGCAAAAAATACAGATATCTACATTTGATCTGGCAGTGGTATCTGTTCCTGTTCTGTTACTTTCTCCTGTTTTTTCTCCCTGTACACAAACTGCTGCGACTCCCTGTCCACCTCCCTTTTGTCTGTCTACAGGAGCTGTGGCACTGACTTTATTTGCACAGTTTTTATTTTGTTTGCTTGAAACAACACATAGAACCAACATATGTTCATGCAAATATCAAACCTGTATGAGCGTTTGCGGTTTTCAGTGCAGGAATGATGAAAGCTAAATCTGCAAGAGTATCAGTAAAGACCTTCCGGAGTATTTTGGGATCATCGCTTTTTCCACTGAATTCATCTATGATCAAGTCCAGTGCTACATCTTTAGGCTTTAAACAAAAACATGCACTGTTAGAGCAATGTCAAATTGGAAATCGTGCCAAATATTGTTCCCAGGATGTAATCTCACTTCATCGGGGTAGAAGTAGGACAGTATGAATTTCACTTCATCCCGAGTCATTCCCTGTGTCCAGTTCTGAGGCGCCAAATACTATGAGAAAAATGGGTAATTCAGATAGCTGTATGGTACTTCCTTAAAATCCAACATTTGAACTTACACTGGGGATTAACCAGCCATCTTCGTCGCTTGTTGTACCGGTCATAAAAGGAATATTTAATAGTTCATGGTTACGCAACAATTCATGTACAGGTTTGGTCAAGAAAAATCCATCAACTCTTATTACAGGGCTCAGCTCCGGTACCTACATCAGAGGGGTAAAAAAAAACATGTGACGAGGCCAAAAAAGTGATGTACAAAAACAACTTACCTCTGTGAGTTGCAGTAGTTTTTGTAGATCAACATTTTTCATGCAGTTACCAATAATTTCAGGACTTTCAAGGCTGCAGCCAGACATGTTTGCTGCCTTCTATAAAAAGTTCAAAAGTATGTTTTTGTGTTACAGGACACTGACATTAAACCTCCCATACTGCGCTACTTTTTGATGTATGTTACAATGTTGTTTTCTCATCACAAACACACCTGGAGTTTTGTTTTATTTTCATTCACACAAGCTAAACACACAAACCCTGCATATTTAGACTTTTCTATTTGAGTTCTCTCAAATAGAAAACACTCCATCCCACTTTCTGATGTCATGGATAGAACCTTTAATTAAAGACTGTACCAACCGTTGCAATGAGAAGGGGGTCTAATTGCAAATCATCAAAGAGTGCAGCTGTGCCACTCTGTGCAATTCCACCATGGAACAGTCCATTTGACAAAGGTGAAAGGAACTGTTCAATTAAATATAGACTGTAAGACAAATGTAGACAAAACTCAAAGTACCAGCTGATGTGAATATCCTACCAGATAAGATATACTAATTCCTCCAGCAGACTCCCCATAGATAGTTACTTGATCTGGGTCCCCACCAAAATGGTGGATGTGCTGCTGCACCCACTTCAGAGCCTCTACCTGATCCAAAAGACCAAAGTTTCCAGCCATGTCTTTCTCTCCAGTGCTGAAATTAATAAGAGGGTTCATCATGAAAGTTGAGATGTTAAGGGTCTGATATGATGTCATATTCTCATTAGCATGGATCATCATTTCACTCCAAAAGGGAAAGAAAAACTGAAAACAAAAGGCCCTGATGTTTTACCTGAGAAATCCCAGAAGTCCTAAGCGATACTGTATCAACACCACCACCACATCTTCATACGCAGCCATTGCAGAACCATCATATGCAGCAGCTGCACCCGAAATAAATCTTCCCCCATGAATCCAAACCATAACCTGTGAAAGACCACACCATTATTCAGTTTATAGTTATAACCCTTACTGATCTAAGCTGCTGGCTCTTACTGGGAGCTTGGTTTCAGGAGCTCTGTTTGCAGGAGTGTAAATGTTGAGGTAAAGGCAGTCCTCTGAAATTTCTGGAAGTTCTACTTTAATGCCTAGTTTGAAGGCAAGATTTTTTATCACTGCTTTATTCTGAACACACCTAAAAAAGACAAAATTGCGTGTGTGAATTGGGCCACTGGAGCTCACGCACTTCTTGCTCATAACTGGTGTCTTACATGGGAGGTTGTTCAGTTGCATCCTTCACTCCACCCCATTTTTCGACAGGCTGAGGTGGAGCAAGTCTAAGAGCTGGGCCCACAGGCGGCTTAGCAAATGGGACTCCTAAAAAGGTGTGTGCTCCAGTCTCTTTGCCTTTCACTGTCACATAACCACCTTTCAAGATGCCCAGAGAAGTTCGAACAACAGGAGCTGTAAAGGCATGACATAAACATTTACAGATGACTGAATTAAATGGACATACAGGGTGTCCATAAAGGATATTACGAAGGCATTTTTTAAAGATATCCTAATCAGTCTTGCTCTCTTATATTCAGTGGTTTCCAAAGTTGTTTTTACCTCATTTAATACACTTTCATCATTTGACTTGATTGCCTGTAGGAGTTGCACTTTGTAAACATACAGTCGCAAGTCTATAATCTTGTGATTGTATGTCCTACACCTTGTGCACTGTTGAGCGTGGTAGTTCTTTCTTTCTGGCAGTCGTATGGATGGACTTTGTGGGAGAACGAGAAAAGGTTTCTTTTACACGATCGATGTTCTTGGTCGCCCACTTCTCTTTCTACAGACATTGTCCCTGTCTCCATACATTTCCTCATGCACGAATTGACAGACGTGATGGATCTCTTCCATACTTTGATCTGTAGTTTCGTTGAGTCTGTGCATCTAATTTTGTGTCAATAAACCATGATACACAATGTACCTTATCTTGAGGAGTAGTCATGTCTTAGGAGTTCATTTAAAAGGATTCCCTTACTACAAAAATGTGTGATTAAAAACTTTCATAACCACTGAGTACAATAGAACAAATCTAATTATTATACCTTATGAATTGTCTTTGTAATTACCTTTTAAAATTGTAAAGAGACTTTATGGACACCAGTACTGTCCCTCTATCAAATATTTAAATGCACACTCATATTGGTCTAAGCTATAAACATTTTCTCAAAGGAAGGTCTGGGTCTTGCTCCTGTTCAGCTGATTCTACTCACCATGATGATCTGTGCAGTCACCTTGAGCATGTAAAAACAGCCCCAAAATGAAAGTTGCTATGAAATATGTGCGGTGCGCCATAGTGCCCACTGCAAGTGCATGGACCAGGATAATCTTGTCTTCTTTTTAAACGCCCGGTATTTTAGACCTGGATAAAGAAGGAGGTTCAGTCAAGTTGAACTCCTCCCACCTTCTTACCTCCTTCTGTCTAAGTGAATGGCTGAGAAACAATGGACTGAGAAGAAAAAAGTACAGGGCTGCCGTTGACTGACAAAGAGACAGGTGACAAGTAAAAATCACCATCATATTGGCCTACAGTTTATATTTATATATCTTTATTTCTACAGGGGAACCCAATGAGAGGCACTTAGGCTCTCTTTTTTATGGGCGCAATGTTTAAAATGCAATGCAAGCACAAAACTGTTGACATTTAGTTCAGCTTCATAATATCAAATGCAATTAAATTAAGGATTTGTAGTGAAGGATATATCAAGTAATACAGCTTCTTAGGTGCACCACATTATATATCAAAATACTGAATTCACATATTTGTTTGAATACTGTTTAATGAAGTTACACATTGATTTGAACAGTGTTTATGTACTGAATTCATATATTTGTTTAAATACTGTTTGATGACGTCACGCATTGATTTAAACACTGTTCTAATGCCCAACACTGAAATCATAATGGTGTCACACATTGTTGCCTTTAAAGGGAACATTGTGTGTTCTCAGTAACACCAGGCAGCTATGTGCTTTGCAGAAACTTGTTTACAGAGATAAGCCATCCGGAGATGACTCAAGGCCGAAAAACAGACTGGTGCAGTTGGGGATGCCAGAGAAAAGAGAAAGAGGTTTCCAAAGGGGAACCAAGGCATGCACCTACTCAACATATTATCTGCATATTCATGATTGTTTTTTACCTCTGGGTCTAGGGAGAGGCAGGCAGTCAGGACTGCTGGGGTCCTTCAAAATGTCATTCTAATTGAGGGCTAGTTTTCAGTTTTGGCAGTGTCTGAAAAGTAAAATCCCTGTTCTATTCCCATCAGGTCTGTATTACTCAAAATTATATTGATCTCCAGAGCACACTTCTTCTGCTCTGGATCCAAGTGTGAGTATTTAATTACTTTTTTTTTTGTTTTTTTTAATAACAGATACTATTTAGAACAAATACTGTTTATTACTGACACAGATCAAAAGCTACTACACCACTATTTAACATGCCATAATTACTGTTGTTATGGAAATCACATCTTAATAGTCAGTAATCAATTTACAAAGCCTGAGGAGTTATGAAAAATAAAAAGTTTAATTTGTTTCAACAGATATGGACAGGACAGGGCCCAGGTCACAGACCGGCAGCCTTCTGGTGTCCCAAACAACCCCCTCCCAGTCTCCCTGATAATCAGAGCTGTGAGTATATACACCAATGGACTTGTGCGTTGTGTTGTTTGTGTACCTCGTGGTGCACTAAGGAGCCACAGGACACAGCGGGAACTTTTGGAGGCGCTCTCCGTTTAATCTGGTTCACAATAATAGAAAATAGGATCAACATGTGCAGCTATTTATCGGTCCAGCCCAAACTACAGTGGAGAAGATAATAGACAGAGTTATCATCAACATCTTCACATGAATAAATAAAACAACGGAGAAAAATCGGAGCACAATATGAACTTAAATACAAGTAAAATATAATTTCCGATTAAATAGAGGCAAAATAATAACTGGATTTACAAAAGGAAGAGGCCGCAGTCAAACCCCGGATTTATACCAGGAGCAAGCGAAAGAAGAAACGAAACCACAGAAGAAGAATAAACAAAAGCACATTTTTGTGTAAGTTATTTAGATATATATGCACCGTTACACTTGAATCCACAAGAATTTCAGTTAAAGCCCTCCTGAGTGTTTTAGGAGCATAACATTTTTTTGAATTCATTTATGATCAACTTCAAGTCTATCTTTAGGCTTCAAATAAAAAAAATGCAAGTAAAGTCCAGGGAGTTCAAATTGGAAAAACAAAAAAAGTATTGTAGCAAGAAAACAAATCTCACATCGGGGATAGAAGAATGACAGGGCTTGACAAAATTGTGTGGATTTAATATAGTAATTGTGAAATAGAAGTGTGTTGAGGGAGTTACAGTGCATCAGGGCTGCAAGATTTATTGCGAAATGATTTAAATTAAAACTAAAATATCTAGTCTTATTATGCAAGAAACCTGCCAACCCAGTATTTTAGATCGTTGGAACATGTTCTGAATTGCATCCTACACTTGTATTTGTTAGTTTAGCTGTTCATATTTCAGTCTTTTCTATGCACACTTTTGTCCATCTCACATTTTGAAGAATAAACCCCACAATGCTTCCTTAACACTTTCCAAAAAGATGCTGATATATTTGAGATTGCATGTCATTTCAACATCATATTTGGAATTTTGCATCCTCTCCATAGTTTTAGCAAGGACACCTGCAGTTTTTTGTTGAGATTCCTCTGTGGTCTGCTATTGCTTTTTTAACATTATCACTTTCCTCAGTCAATTCGTCTCACTGAATTCTCCTAGTCTGAAGGGTAAATGTACCCAGTTAGGGATTCTCTTATCAACTTAAGAAATCACTTTGATGCAGGCTATTTATCAGGCAAAGGTATCCAGTGTAAGTGCTTTTTATTTTTGCTAAATCCAAAAGATTTTATTTGGAGAGAAAGAAAACCTAAGATTAAATTGGAAATATTACAACTTCCAAAGAATTGGGAGGTTGGGGCATGCCCAAGATTGAAAATTATGCGCTTTCCATACAGGCAAGAATCATTTGAATGTGGGCCTGTGGAAATTATAGGATGCCATGGCTTGAGATTGAGAGAACACTTTGTAAACCCTTCTATCCTGTAAATTTGTTAGATAGAAAGGATAAGGAATTACAACTTATGGTTAAGGACAACTATTTGATTAACAACACTTTTAAAACATGGAGCCTTTTAAAGAAAATATATGGCAATAATCTGAAATAATCTACTGTGACCACAATGGTGGACAACTCAGACTTTGGTAGCAGAAGGCACTGGTCCTAATCTCAGATCATGGCAGGAAGCTGCCATCGGGAGGATACATGACCTATGGGACAACAGAAAGTTCAAGTCATTTGAAGAAATATAAGCCAAATATAATATTTCTGCTAGAGATTTTTATGAATATCTTCAGCTTAGGCATTTCGTAAAATCAAAATGGAAATGTCTGGAGTTCATACGGACACTAATCTTCTTGAACAAACTATTTTGGATTGGCAAAAATGGGGGCATTTTATCTCAAGATTTTACTCTGAGCTTCAAGAACTGAAGAAGGACAGACTTAAATGTTTTTTACGATTATCATGGAATGCACTGTTTAAAACAACAATTGACAAAACATGGGAGGAAATTCAGATATTGCAATCTAAAATCTAAAATATCAATATTTAATCGACAGAAAGAAATGCAATAGAATATCTTATACAATGTTTGCATCTCTCCCTACATATCTAGTAGACTCCAGGAAGTTCTCCAAATTGTCCCAAATGTAAATTAGTCCTGGACCAGATTTCATTGTTTATCTTTTGTTTGTCTTATGGGGCTTATACCTGTAGATTTGAAAGCTCACAAAGATGTCATACAGTTCCTCCTGATGCTGGGTACAAAAACTATAATGTTAAAATGTGTTGGTAATGATGCCCCCTCTGTCCAAATGTGGAAGAATTTAATATCTGAGATGGTGACTTCAGAACGGTTAAGATCCTGCTTCAGGTGTAAATCCAATCTTTTTTTAAAAATGGGAAACTGCTCTGGACTATCTGAAAATTAAAAAGGTGGTGGTGTAACAATAACTGTTGATTGTTGATTCCATCTTGTCCAAACTGCTTCGTTCGATATGATTCATTAAATTATGATGTGATTTATTTGCTGGAGTAATGCTATGCTATGCTAGTGTTCTTTGTGCTGTTTTGAGTTTTATTTGTATAAAGCAAAAAGATAAATAAAATTAATGAAAATAAACAAAACCGGCAAAGTTTATGTATTTAAACGTGAGAAATTCAAATTATAACATTCAGTGAAACAGTCATGTCCAAAGTTTAACAACGCTGAGGTAGTTAAGGATGGGGTTAAACTTTAATCAGCCCAGTGGCATAACTGATTTAGTAAGTTTACATACTCTATATAAAAACCACGTACATCTTCACTCTTACAATGATTTGTCCAGTTGACAGATTTAAAGTTCAGCTTTTGCTATGGATCAGACCAGGACGACTGAGGGTTTACACAGATGAAAGACACACACATATTTTTCTCACTGGCTGACATGAAATCACACTAAACCTTTCCTGTTTTAAATTAATTAGGATTACCAAAAATAATTCTATTTGCTAAATGACAGAATAATAAGAAGGTGTTTTTCAGACAATCATTCATTACTATCTTCAAAGTCAGAAGTTTACATATAGTGAGATTACTATGCATTTAAACAATCTGGGAAAACTCAAAGATGTTGTGTTTTTGAAAGCTTCTGATAGATTTATTGACAATGGATGTAATTGAAGCACACCTGAAACACACTGTGTTTCTAACATCATGGGGACGTTAACAGAAATCAGCCAAGATATCGGGAAGATAATTCTCTGTGTCCGAAATGTGCATATCAACCCAAGAACTAAAGCATTATGTTCTTGTAAAGATACTGTCTGTAGCTGTTAAGAATGTGTCATTATCCAGAGTGAAATGAGAACTGTCCCGACATGAGCTCCACAATGTCACATGAACACAGGCCCCTCCAGACTGCACAAAGGTCAACAAGCAAACAGCACCAACGAGAAGAGTTTCATGTTTTTCAGGACTTATTCTAAATTTTAAAGGCAACATCTCAACCTTTCTGCAAGTCATCAAAGACAAATTACTTAAAAGGAAGCATAAAAAAGCGAGATTACAGTTTGCAAATGCACACAGGGACAAAGACCTTAGACCAGGTGTGGGCAATTTTTTTGACACATTGGTCACAATGGGGTTTAAAATTTGACAGAGGGGCCAGACCAGGATATATGTATATGCATATATTACATTAGAGATTTGGCCTGTAACATGTAGCAAAGCCTGAAAATGCAAGGCTCATTGTACAGATTGTTTTCCAAATACATTAATTAAATTAATAATGTATTACATTTCAGTTAAATAAACACAGCAGAAAAACTTTGAACAAGGTTTACCCTTACCTATTTTAATATAATTTGTTCACGTTCGGCGGGCTGGATTAATAAGCCAAAGGGCCGTGTGTGGCCATGTCTGCATTACACCATGTTCTGTGGTCTGACAAAACTAAAACTGAACTGTTTGGCCATAAGGAGCATCGTCATGTTTGGAGGAAAAGGGGAGAAACTTGCAACTCTGAGAACACCTTCCCAACTGTGAAATACGTGGGTGGCAGCATCATGTTGTGGGCTATGTTTTGTGGAAATACTGAAGCAACATGTCAAGACATTTGCCAGGAAGTTAAAGCTTTGCAGTTGTCAGCTTCAGGAAATGACTCAGACAAAAGCAGAAGATCGGGAAGGCTCAGATAGTTGCAACATTTGGTCTTTATTCAGGCATCATGGAAGTCAAAGACTGTTTCCTTTCTCCTGGTCTTACATCTCTACAATGACTCTTTATATACCTGTGGCATCGTCATCACACGTACACCTTACCAAACCTTATCTGTATTTAACGTATGGAAAACACGTACAAAGGTCACTTGCTGAGTTAGCTGGGAAAATGTGCAGCTGTACAACATGTTAACTGCAACAAACAGGTATTAGCTGAGCTTAAGTTCAGAGTACACATGCCACGTAGAACACACACAGTTCAGAATATGATCCTGACCATGTTATATCAAAAAATCATTCCTAATACAGCAAACGGGTCTTCCAAATAGCAAGTGACTCGAAGCATACTGCCAAACTGGTTACAAAGTGGCTTAAGGATAACAAAGTCAATGTTTTGGAGAGTCCCTCACAAACCTCTAGTCTCAATCCTATTGAATGAATGGCTATGAATGGCCTTTGAATGGCTATGCATGGCCTACAGCCTACAAAATTGTCTCAGTTACACCAGTTCTGTCAGGAGGAATGGGACAAAATTCCTGCCAATTATTGTGAGAAGCTTGTGGAAGGATACACAAAACATCTGACCCAAGTCACACAGTGTAAAGACAATGGTACCAAATACTAATGAGATGTATGTAAACATCAGACTTTGAAGAGATAATGAAAAAATGTAAATAAATAAATACATTATAATCCTCTTGTTTTTCTGGCATTTAGCAAATAGAAATAATTTTGTTAATCCTAATTGACCTACACAAGTAAATTACGTGGAGATGCACATGGTGTTCCTGGTGCTGTCTCCAGAGTGCATAAAAGGGTGTTGACCAACCCCTCCTCTTTTAAAGCTCCATTCCATCTGTGCTATTCTTTATTAATGACTGTAGTGGGAGGGGCCATGTGAGACCGGTATCATGCAAACGATGAGGATGTGGGGGAGGCTGAGGTGAGGTCAGGTGAATATGAGTGGGACAGACTTTTATTCATTCTTTAAGTCTATTGAACCCTCAGAATTCACTGTAAATACATTTAAACAGACTAAACTCACAGACTAAAGCTGCATGACCTACCTGTAGTGAGGTGCTGAGCATGAACTGAACTGAAGCGTATTACTCTCAGAATTAAATGCACCAACACCTACGACTCACATAGTATACTGCCAAGTATAACAATTAACCTATATTTTCTTGTTTTAATAATATTTAGGTTTAAATTAGTCCATCTACCTCCTGAAAAATGCCTCTGGTTGGGATTATAGCACTGGAATAAAGTAAATCAATTAATTAATAAATTCATAAATAAATGAATCAATCAATCAAATAAAGGACATTCTTTTAGAATTGCATTTCTTAATTTATTATACATTCATTCATTCCTGTAACAAGACAAAAAAAAAAAAGTATTGGGTATTGGGGAGTAAACTTTGTATTTAGTTACAGAACAGCTTCTATACTTAAGTCCAGTTTGCAACTTTTGCAACTTTTTTGCAGTCCAGTTTGCGACTTTTGTTCCAATTTTTGCAACATCTTGGGATTTTGGTGGTATTGTGTTTAACTGCAGATTAGACAAAGCAGACTACTGTTCTAAAGAAAGTAATATTGCAAACCTTGACTCAAATGTTTGAATGACAGTCACAAAAATAGCACATATAAGATTAACAAAAATATAAATTGTATTATCTTATTTATTTATAAGTCACGGTATTGAGTGTTTGATTGTACATAAAGGTCAGTTTGGTCTTTATTTAGTTATTTAAAATGATTATTTTTCTGCATGTGTCCAGTTGCTCTATAACTCCATGTGCTCCTTCTTCTTTAGCTTCTCCAACATCTTTGGAAGAGTCTGCGTGAAGAACACAAATCTCTCCTTCCTCAGCTGCTGACGGACCATCTGCTCCGTGTCAATAAACAGGTAGTTCTCCTCTTGTCCATACTGTGGCCAGTGCACCAGGCCATCCCCGTTTGGAGACCTACAAAACACAGTGTGAGCATGTCTGTATAAGATGTGTGTGTAATCCCTCAGTCGTCCAGGTACGATCCATAGAATCCATAGAATTGAGAGGGGAGATACAGAGACAATTTTTGTTAGGAAAGGGAATCCTTCTTTGAACAGGAATAGGGGCCTTAGACATAATTTATCCCCTATTTATAATTCTATCCTCAGACTGAAATCAAAACAATGAAAACAATAGTGCTAGTCAGGATGCTAATAGGTGTAACTTGTATAATACTGCACTTGCATTCATAAGATTATAATAATAATAATCTTGGTGAGTTTTGGTGATGACACTCACCCAGTGCGAGCAAAGTTTGCCCAGTATTTCATGACACTTCGGGTGATGTCTTCCTCCTCTTTTGAGCATTCTTCTACAGGAAGGAAGGGAATTGTTTTAGTCACAAATATAGTACCAAGAATTGACAAATCAACCAGCTCCAAAAAAGATCAAATCAAATCAGCCCTTACCTATTAGTTTGACATGAGTAGTTGTAAAGCACAATCCACACACAGTAAAGAGATCGTCTGCATGGTCTGCTCCGACAAACTCTGCCCTCATTTTCTTCATCCTCCGAGGAACAAAGTTGTATTCATAAACATACACAGGAGCTCCAGCCTCTAGATATAAAAGAAGAATCAAAAAGCAGCATACATACTGTAGACCTTTAGGTGTTTAGTCTATTAATCAGTCAATGGTTTTATAGTTGCCTGAAATTTGTGTTAATCTACACAGAATAATAAGTTGATTAATGTTGTTGAGTGAGTGGTTTGCTGGTATTTACATGTAAAAAGCAGAGTAACTCATGATTTCCAAATTTAATCTGTTTTCATATGCATATTTTGTTTACTAGTATTTTTCTGCAATTTGCAGTTTGGGTCACATACAACAGGATTAGTGGTGAAATGTAACAAAGTAAAAGTAGTAGAGTACTGTACTTAAATAGAATTTTTTAGGCATCTGTACATAAGTCAATTTAAAGTGGATACTTTAATTACAGTAAACCTGAAAATCTGTGCAAAGTTGCTCAAGTACATTTTTAAATGTGTATTTTAATACTTTAGTACTTTTCTCTCTGTATCACATAAAAAAAATCTTTTTAAGTATCTGTAGTTTTACTTAGTAACAAAATGGAGTACTTCTTCCACAACTGATGGACATATGTAATAGTTTTCAGACCTTTTGTCAAACCCCTTTTTAGTTGACTAATCAATCGGAAGGATGTTGTTAGTTTATCAAGAATTTCTTTTGTTGAATACTATCTTAATGTCTACATTTTCTTACACACACTCCTAAATTGTTGCAAAAAATACAGATTTCTACATTTGATCTGGCAGTGGTATCTGTTCCTGTTCTGTTACTTTCTCCTGTTTTTTCTCCCTGTACACAAACTGCTGCGACTCCCTGTCCACCTCCCTTTTGTCTTTCTACAGGAGCTGTGGCACTGACACTATTTGCACAATTTTTTTAAATTTTGTTTGCTTGTAACAACACATAGAACCAACATATGTTCATGCAAATATCAAACCTGTATGAGCGTTTGCGGTTTTCAGTGCAGGAATGATGAAAGCTAAATCTGCAAGAGTATCAGTAAAGACCTTCCGGAGTATTTTGGGATCATCGCTTTTTCCACTGAATTCATCTATGATCAAGTCCAGTGCTACATCTTTAGGCTTTAAACAAAAACATGCACTGTTAGAGCAATGTCAAATAGGAAATCGTGCCAAATATTGTTCCCAGGATGTAATCTCACTTCATCAGGGTAGAAGGGGGACAGTATGAATTTCACTTCATCCCGAGTCATTCCCTCTGTCCAGTTCTGAGGCGCCATAAACTGTGAGAAGAATAGAGAATTCAGATAGCTGTATGGTACTTCCTTAAAATCCAATTTTTGAACTTACACTGGAGATTAACCAGCCACCTTCGTCGCTTGTTATACCGGTCATAAAAGGAATATTTAATAATTCATGGTTACGCAACAGTTCATGTACAGGTTTGGTCAAGAAAAATCCATCAACTCTTATTCTAGGTTTCAGTCCCGGTACCTACATCAGAGGAGTAATAAAAAAAAACAAAAACAAAAAAAACGTGACGAGGGCAAAAAAGTGACGGACAAAAACAACTTACCTCTGTGAGTTGCAGTAGTTTTTGTAGATCAACATTTTTCATGCAGTTACCAATAATTTCAGGACTTTCAAGGCTGCAGCCAGACATGTTTGCTGCCTTCTATAAAAAGTTCAAAAGTATGTTTTTGTGTTACAGGACACCGACATTAAACCTCCCATACTGCGCTACTTTTTGATCTATGTTACAATGTTGTTTCCTCATCACAAACACACCTGGAGTTTTGTTTTATTTTCATTCACACAAGTTAAACACACAAACCCTGCATATTTAGACTGAGTTCTTCTCTCAAACAGAAAACACTCCATCCCACCTTCAGAGGTCATGGAGTAATACAGGAAGTCCTGCAGTGTGTTTTCTAAACTCTATACACCTTCATTAGAAGCATTTGAACAATTTCAGCCCTGGAAGTACCTACCTCTACTGAACTAAAGGTAAAAGGTCGCTGTTAAATTAAACTACCATTTCATGCCATCACAAACACACAAAAACTGACCTTTGTAAATGTAGACAGACTAATAATGAGGATTAATCAAACACATCTGAATTAAACAAAAAACAACTCCAGATATGTTTTTGAGGAGGTACTAGCGTTATAACAAGGCATGTAGCTCACAAAAGCCAATTTTGAGTAATGTAGGAATTTGAATTAAACACTATACCAACCGTTGCAGTGATAAGGGGGTCTGTCTGCAAAATATCAAAGATTACAGCTGTGCCACTCTGTGCAATTCCACCATGGAACAGTCCATTTGACAAAGGTGAAAGCAACTGTTCAATTAAATATAGACTGTAAGACAAGTGCAGACAAAATTGAAAGTACCAGCTGATGTGAATATCCTACCAGATAAGATACACTAACTCCTCCAGCAGACTCCCCATAGATAGTGACTTGCTCTGGGTTCCCACCAAAATGGTGGATGTGCTGCTGCACCCACTTCAGAGCCTCTACCTGATCCAAAAGACCAAAGTTTCCAGCCATGTCTTTCTCTCCAGTGCTGAAATTAATAAGAGGGTTCATCATAAAAGTTGAGATGTTAAGGGTCTGATATGATGTCATATTCTCATTAGCATGGATCATCAGTTCACTCCAAAAGAGAAAGAAAACCTGAAAACAAAAGGCCCTGATGTTTTACCTGAGAAATCCCAGAAGTCCTAAGCGATACTGTATCAACACCACCACCACATCTTCATACGCAGCCATTGCAGAACCATCATATGCAGCAGCTGCACCCGAAATAAATCTTCCCCCATGAATCCAAACCATAACCTATGAAAGACCACACCATTATTCAGTTTATAGTTATAACCCTTACTGATCTAAGCTGCTGGCTCTTACTGGGAGCTTGGTTTCAGGAGCTCTGTTTGCAGGAGTGTAATGTTTGAGGTAAAGGCAGTCCTCTGAAATTTCTGGAAGTTCTATTTTAATGCCTAGTTTGAAGGCAAGATTTTTTATCACTGCTTTATTCTGAACACACCTAAAAAAGAGAAAATTGTGTGTGTGAATTGGGCCACTGGAGCTCACACACTACTTGCTCATAACTGGTGTCTTACATGGGAGGTTGTTCAGTTGCATCCTTCACTCCACCCCATGTTTCGACAGGCTGAGGTGGAGCAAGTCTAAGAGCTGGGCCCACAGGCGGCTTAGCAAATGGGACTCCTAAAAAGGTGTGTGCTCCAGTCTCTTTGCCTTTCACTGTCACATAACCACCTTTCAAGATGCCCAGAGAAGTTCGAACAACAGGAGCTGTAAAGGCATGACATAAACATTTACAGATGACTGAATGAAATGGACATACAGGGTGTCCATGAAGGATATTACGAAGGCATTTTTTAAGATATCCTAATCAGTCTTGTTCTGTTATATTCAGTGGTTTCCAAAGTTGTTTTTACCTCATTTAATACACTTTCATCATTTGACTTGATTGCCTGTAGGAGTTGCACTTTGTAAACATACAGTCGCAAGTTTATAATCTTGTGATTGTATGTCCTACACCTTGTGCACTGTTGAGCGTGGTAGTTCTTTCTTTCTGGCAGTCGTATGGATGGACTTTGTGGGAGAACGAGACAAGGTTTCTTTTACACAATCGATGTTCGTGGTCGCCCACTTCTCTTTCTACAGACATTGTCCCTGTCTCCATACATTTCCTCATGCACGAATTGAAAGACGTGATGGATCTCTTCCATATATCTGTAGTTTCATTGAGTCTGTGCATCTAATTTTGTGTCAATAAACCATGATACACAATGTGCCTTATCTTGAGGAGTAGTCATGTCTGTGATGTGATTAAAAACTTTCATAACCACTGAGTACATGTCATGATCCACGCTTCCCTGCTTCTGTTTTGCCTCCTGTGTCTCCTCTTCCCCTCCCTCACCTGCCTGACTCCAGAGCTGGGCGGAGCCCTGGCTCCTCCCGCACACACCTGCAGCGCAATCAACGCACCTGCGGGAGGTTAAAAGGAGCCAGGTCGTCTGCGTCTGTTCACCTCACTGTTGGTACTCGTGTCCTGCCCGTGGTCCTGTTCACGTTCACGTTCCTGTTCAGCACTCTGCCTCTCTGCACTGCTCTGGACTCCCGTCTCCGACCCTGTTTCCCGGTACTGACCGTGTTCCTGTCTCGTTTGTTCCCTGCACCTCTGGACCCAGCTCCTCGTATGTTCTCCCGTCACCTGTTTTTGTCTTGTTCTGTCAATAAACACCCTTAAACTTGCCCCGAGTTCCGCATCTTTGGTCCGCCTCACACCCCACATTACGACAGTACAATAGAACAAATCTAATTATTATACCTTATGAATTGTCTTTGTAATTAAATTTTAAAATTGTAAAGAGATTTTATGGACACAAGTACTGTCCCTCTATCAAATATTTAAATGCACACTCATACTGGTCTAAGCTATAAACATTTTCTCAAAGGAAGGTCTGGGTCTTGCTCCTGTTCAGCCTAAAGCCTATCAGCTAATTTTGAATGTTGGCATTTCCAGGTTTGTGAATTATGACAATTAGGCTGCTCAATAATCAGTGAAACAACAGTAAAGTAGCATAGTAACTTTGCAACTCTCAAACTCTGCAAACAAATGAAAAAATATCCAACATTCTAAGATGCTTCCAGAAGGCAGCTGAATCTACTCACCATGCTGATCTGTGCTGTCACCTTGAGCATGTAAAAACAGCCCCAAAATGAAAGTTGCTATGAAATATGTGCGGTGTGTCATAGTGCCCACTGCAAGTGCATGGACCAGGATAATCTTGGCCGTGTCCCAATTCCCTTAAAATCACCCTTCGAGTGTGCATCAAATGGCGTTACGTCATTTCCGGCGCGACAAGGGCTGTCCCATTTCAACGCGCCCTACGGCCGCGTGACGAGTGCGCAGGACAAAGGCCGTGTCCCAATTCGCCAAATGCACCCTTAGATGTACCTTAGAAGTGCGGGTGGCAAAGGCCGTGTCCCAATTCGCCACCACGCCCTTAGACCCACACTGCAAGGGTGAATGTAAGTGCGTTACGTCATTTCCGGCGCGACATGGGCTGTCCCATTTCAACGCACCCTCACGCCCGTGTGACGAGTGCGCACAGCTAAATGTGCCCTACGTTTCCAGCGTATCCGTGGAGAGATTATACGTAACCAAAGCGTCCATCCATGCAGACTTCACGCACTTATATATATGATGCCCACGCTGATGCACCGCGCCTACGCAAAAAAGAAAAGTAGAGAAAATGTTCGTCCGCTACGCAACACACGGTCAAATGTTCGTACTGGTTTATGTCACCGACAACAGAGCGACATGAAACTGTTAAGATCTGTTAAGATCTGTACAGTGAGTTTGAGGATTAAACATGTGCAGCTCTGACAGACTCAGGTTTATTTTACAGAACTTTCTTCTGGGCTGGTTTGAGGAAAAAAAATAAGTTACACTGAATAAATGAATGTGCAGTTATTCACAGACAATAATGATAATAATAATAATGAATTATTGTCATTAAAAATATTGCAATAATAAGAATAATGTAATAAAGTTTGTTTCTGGTGTAAGAGTCACAGAGCAACAACAGTCTGAAACATAAAGTCAGAAGATTTAATGAGATCCACAGGTAAAAAGAAAAATGAAACAACGGATTCGCAGGAAAAGGATAGAAGAGTCTGAGATGTGCATGTGACAGATTTTATAAGGTCCCCCAGAGAGAGAGAGAGAGAGAGAGTGTGTGTGTGTGTGTGTGTGTGTGTGTGTGTGTGTGTGTGTGTGTGTGTGTGTGTGTGTGTGTGTGTGTGTGTGTGTGTGTGTGGAAGGGGGCCTTTTATTTCTATTTTCTTTCTTTAGATTGAATGAAGTAAGGAATTAATATTTCTCTTTGAATTTCAATAGGCAAATATAAGATTCGAGGTGATTTTTTCCCACTTGTAGTTACTACAAAACTTTAACAAAGTAAACCTTGTTAAAACGTAATGACATTCATACATTCAGAGTCTATAAACCAGAGAACACTGATTAGTTGTACATAAAGTGGGATATTACAGTTCAACGATTCGGTATTTGAGCAGGTTTAATTTGAGCCGTGGCTAAACCACTTTAATACCAGCAGAGGGCGCTGTTGTCCTTCTGTGCCATGTGCCAGTTCATCTTATTTTATTATTGTGAGGGATTTTCTAACAGACACACACTCTCTCTCTCTCTCTCTCTCTCTCTCTCTCTCTCTCTCTCTCTCCTCTCTCTCTCTCTCTCTCTCTCTCTCTCTCTCTCTCTCTCTCTCTCTCTCTCTCTCTCTCTCTCTCTCTCTCTCTCTCTCTCTCTCTCTCTCTCTCTCTCTCTCTCTCTCTCTCTCTCTCTCTCTCTGGGGGACCTTATAAAATCTGTCACAGTCACATCTCAGACTCTTCTATCCTTTTCCTGAGTCCGTTGTTTCATTGTTCTTTTTACCCGTGGATCTCATTAAATCTTCTGACTTTATGTTTCAGACTCTTGTTGCTCTGTGACTCTTACACCAGAAACAAACTTTATTACATTATTCTTATTATTGCAATATTTTTAATGACAATTATTCATTATTATTATTATCATTATTGTCTGTGAATAACTGCACATTCATTTATTTAGTGTAACTTATTTTTTTTTTTTCCTCAAACCAGCCCAGAAGAAAGTTCTGTAAAATAAACCTGAGTGTGTCAGAGCTTCACATGTTTAATCCTCAAACACACTGTACAGATCTTTATTCAGATTAAACAGTTTCATGTCGCATTGTTGTAGGTGACATAAACCAGTACGAACATTTGACCGTGTGTTGCGTAGCGGACGAACATTTTCTTCTATTTTTTGCGTAGGCGCGGTGCATCATGGGATATATAAGTGCGTGAAGTCTGCATGGATGGACGCTTTGGTTACGTATAATCTCCACGGATACGCTGGAAACGTAGGGCACATTTAGCTGTGCGCACTCGTCACACGGGCGTAAGGGTGCGTTGAAATGGGACAGCCCTTGTCGCGCCGGAAATGACGTAACGCACTTACATTCACCCTTGCAGTGTGGGTCTAAGGGCGTGGTGGTGAATTGGGACACGGCCAAAATGTGCCCTGCGTTTCCAACGTTTCCATGGAGATCAACCGTAACCAAAGCGTCCATCCATGCAGACTTCACGCACTGCTATATCCCATCATGCACCGCGCCTACGCAAAAAATAGAAGAAAACGGAGTCCGCTACGCAACACACGTTCAAATGTTCGTACTGGTTTATGTCACCAACAACAATGCGACATGAAACTGTTTAATCTGAATAAAGATCTGTACAGTTTGAGGATTAAAAACCTGAGCAGCTCTGACACACTCAGGTTTATTTTACAGAACTTTCTTCGGGGCTGGTTTGAGGAAAAAAAAGAAGTTACACTGAATAAATGAATGTGCAGTTATTCCCAGAGAATAATGATAATAATGAATTATTGTCATAAAAAATATTGCAATAATAAGAATAATGTAATAAAGTTTGTTTCTGGTGTAAGAATCAGAGAGGAACAAGAGTCTGAAACATAAAGTCAGAAGATTTAATGAGATCTACAGATAAAGTGAACAATGAAACAACGGATTCAGGAAAGGATAGAAGAGTCTGAGATGTGACTGTGACAGATTTTATATAATGTGTGTGTGTGTGTGTGTGTGTGTGTGTGTGTGTGTGTGTGTGTGTGTGTGTGTGTGTGTGTGTGTGTGTGTGTGTGTGTGTGGTTGCTCGTGTCATTTACCTTCACATTAGTAAATCATGATATCAGTGTGATGTAGCGCTGCACTGTTATAAAATCCCTCACAATAATAAAGTAAGATGAACTGGCACATGGCACAGAAGGACAACAGCGCCCTCTGCTGGTATTAAAGTGGTTTAGCCACGGCTCAAATTAAACCTGCCCAAATACTGAATCGTTGAACTGTAATATCCTACTTTATGTACAACTAATCAGTGTTATCTGGTTTATAGACCATGAATGTTATTACATTTTAACAGGGTTTATTTTGTTAAAGTTATTTAGTAACTTAGTAGTAACTTAGTAAAAAATCACCTCGAATCGTATATTTGCCTATTGATATTCAAAGAGAAATATTAATTCCTTACTTCATTCAATCTAAACAGAAATAAAAGGCTGCGACAACGACACCTTGACTCTTCGTCTGTTAAATAATAAATCATTTAAAATAACGTACGTCACGTACGTAACGTACGCGCAAAGACAGCGGTGGAGGTGGGGTCTGTGGTGTAGGACTGTCCCACTTCGACAAGATGGCGGCTACACTGAGAACTACCATTCTCGACCGGAAGTTTAGAACCATACTTTGCGACCCTCACTTCGAAGGTACATCTAAGGGTGCATTTGGCGAATTGGGACACGGCCTTTGTCTTCTTTTTAAACGCCCGGTATTTTAGACCTGGATAAAGAAGGAGGTTCAGTCAAGTTGAACTCCTCCCAGACTAAGTGACTGGCTGAAGAAAAAAAAGTACAGGGCTGCCGTTGACTGACAAAGAGACAGGTGACAAGTAAAACTTACTATCATATTGGCCTACAGTTTATATTTATTTATCTTTATTTCTACAGGGGAACCCAATGAGAGGCACTTGGGCTCTCTTTTTTATGGGCGCAATGTTTAAAATGCAATGCAAGCACAAAACTGTTGACATTTAGTTCAGCTTCATAATATCAAATGCAATTAAATTAAGGATTAATTTAAACTTTTTGAACATGCACCCCAGCAGTAGATTACATCATTAGTTTTCTGAGTTGCTCTATAACTCCGTGTGATCCTTCTCGAGCTATTGCAACAGTGACGTGCGGTGAGGTTCGTGGCTGGTGAGGCACTGATGTCGTCACAATCAGATTTACAAAAATATAAACCAGGTGTCAGTACATTTGGCCCCGGGTCAGTTTCTCTCCCAGTGACTTGGGGCCAGAATTAAAAAGAATTTCAAAATAAAAGTTCCGAAGTCTGTATGAAATAGCTCTAATTATAGTATGAAATAAAAAGCAAGCTGGTTTTTTATTGTTTTTTATCCTTATTCTGTTTCCCCAATTTTCAGTGGATTGAAGTAATTAAATTTCTTACCATTTCATACATCTCTGTTTGAAAAGAGCGAGTCTTTTGTCCTGTCGTCTGGAGCAAACCATTTAGCTCCTTTAGCGTTGGTCTTCCTTTAATTATAACCTCCTGCTTCGACTGAAAGTCCAGTTTAGAAAACTGCTTGAGCTTTAATATGTAATCTTCCTCCAATAAAAAAAGTAGGGCCAGACAAGAAGAAAAAAGTGAATTGCTAAAGTTGACTTACTAAATTTAAGTTGTAGTTTGCGGCCCCTATTCTGTGGGAGTTACAAGAATCCCTGGGCTCACAAGTGAGGCAGGGTAACTGCGTGCCTCACCCAGCACCTTTTCACAGCCGCTATAATGTGCTCAGCCATTAAAGGGTTAAAGCAGCAGCTTAGCTACAGCACAGTCAGTGAGGCACAAACGGCCTGTGCCTCACCGCGCGTCTCTTCTCAGGATTTAAACGGTAAATGTAAAAATTCAGCGATTTTGATTAAAAGAAAGAATAAAATTGCAAAGTTAAATAAAAAATAACTCTATAGTACAAATCATTGGATAAATATAACTATTTCATTTATTTTTTTCTCTGATGACAGGTGAGGCACTGCATCACCTGTCTCACCTGACCGCACATCACTGTATTGCAATATCTTCGGAAGAGTCTGAGTCATGAGCACACAGCACACTGTGTCTCCTCTCGTCCATACAATGTTTAAAAAACAAAGTAAGGGACTGGTAAATGTCATTCAAAATGTTTCTAATTCTAATTGAGGGCTAGTTTTCAGTTTTGGCAGTGTCTGAAAAGTAAAATCCCTGTTCTATTCCCATCTGGTCTGTATTACTCAAAATTATATTGATCTCCAGAGCACACTTCTTCTGCTCTGGATCCCAGTGTGAGTATTTAATGACTTTTTTTTAATAACAGATTAGACTCAGATCAGACTATTTAGAACAAATACTGTTTATTACTGACACAGATATCCAATCAAAAGCTACTACACCACTATTTAACATACCATAATTACTGTTGTTATGGAAATCACATCTTAATAGTCAGTAATCAATTTACAAAGCCTGAGGAGTTATGAAAAATAAAAAGTTTAATTTGTTTCAACAGATATGGACAGGACAGGGCCCAGGTCACAGACCAGCAGCCTTCTGGTGTCCCAAACAAGCCCCTCCCAGTCTCCCCTGAGAATCAGAGCTGTGAGTATTTACACCAATGGACTTGTGCGTTGTGTTGTTTGTGTACCTCGTGGTGCACTAAGGAGCCACGGGACACAGCGGGAACTTTTGGAGGCGCTCTCCGTTTAATCTGGTTCACAATAATAGAAAATAGGATCAACATGTGCAGCTATTTATCGGTCCAGCCCAAACTACAGTGGAGAAGATAATAGACAGAGTTAGCATCAACATCTTCACATGAATAAATAAAACAACGGAGAAAAATCGGAGCACAATATGAACTTAAATACAAGTAAAATATAATTTCCGATTAAATAGAGGCAAAATAATAACTGGATTTACAAAAGGAAGAGGCCGCAGTCAAACCCCGGATTTATACCAGGAGCAAGCGAAAGAAGAAACGAAACCACAGAAGAAGAATAAACAAAAGCACATTTTTGTGTAATTATTTAGATATATATGCACCGGTTACACTTGAATCCACAAGAATTTCAGTTAAAGCCCTCCTGAGTGTTTTAGGATCATAACTTTTTCTGGTGAATTCATTTATGATCTTTAGGCTTCAAATAAAAAAATGTAAGTAAAGTCCAGGGGAGTTCAAATTGGAAAAACAAAAAGAATTGTAGCAAGAAAACAAATCTCACATCGGGGATAGAAGAATGACCGGGCTTGACAAAATTGTGTGGATTTAATATAGTAATTGTGAAATAGAAGTGTGTTGAGGGAGTTTACAGTGCATCAGGGCTGCAAGATTTATTGCGAAATGATTTAAATTAAAACTAAAATATCTAGTCTTATGCAAGAAACCTGCTAACCCAGTATTTTAGATCGTTGGAACATGTTCTGAATTGCATCCTACACTTGTATTTGTTAGTTTAGCTGTTCATATTTCAGTCTTTTCTATGCACACTTTTGTCCATCTCACATTTTGAAGAATAAACCCCACAATGCTTCCTTAACACTTTCCAAAAAGATGCTGATGTATTTGAGATTGCATGTCATTTCAACATCATATTTGTTGTGGAATTTATCAAAACAGGCAAAGGTATCCAGTGTAAGTGCTTTTTATTTTGTTAAATCCAAAAGATTTTATTTGGACAGAAAGAAAACCTAAGATTAAATTGGAAATATTACAACTTCCAAAGGAATAGGGAGGTTGGGGCATGCCCAAGATTGAAAATTATGCGCTTTCCATACAGGCAAGAATCATTTGAATGTGGGCCTGTGGAAATTATAGGATGCCATGGCTTGAGATTGAGAGAACACTTTGTAAACCCTTCTATCCTGTAAATTTGTTAGATAGAAAGGATAAGGAATTACCACTTATAATTAAGGACAACTATTTGATTAACAACACTTTTAAAACATGGAGCCTTTTAAAGAAAATGTATGGCAATAATCTGAAATCATCTACTCTGACCACAATGGTGGACAACTCAGACTTTGGTAGCAGAAGCTTGCAACTCTGAGAACACCTTCCCAACTGTGAAATACGTGGGTAGCAGCATCATGTTGTGGGCTATGTTTTGCTGCAGGAGGGACTGGTGCACTTCAAAAAATAAACGAGGTCAGAAGGACAGAACATTATGTGGAAATACTGAAGCAACATGTCAAGACATTTAGCAAGTGACTCGAAGCATACTGCCAAACTGGTTACAAAGTGGCTTAAGGATAACAAAGTCAAAATTTTGGAGAGTCCCTCACAAACCTCTAGTCTCAATCCTATTGAATGAATGGCTATGAATGGCCAAGTCACACAGTGTAAAGACAATGGTACCAAATACTAATGAGATGTATGTAAACATCAGACTTTGAAGAGATAATGAAAAAAATTTAAAAAATAAATAAATTATAATCCTCTTGTTTTTCTGGCATTTAGCAAATAGAAATAATTTTGTTAATCCTAATTGACCTACACAAGTAAATTACGTGGAGATGCACATGGTGTTCCTGGTGCTGTCTCCAGAGTGCCTAAAAGGCTGTTGACCAACACCTCCTCTTTTAAAGCTCCATTCCATCTGTGCTATTCTTTATTAATGACTGTAGTGGGGGGGGCATGTGAGACCGGTATCATGCAAACGATGAGGATGTGGGGGAGGCTGAGGTGAGGTCAGGTGAATATGAGTGGGACAGACTTTTATTCATTCTTTAAGTCTATTGAACCCTCAGAATTCACTGTAAATACATTTAAACAGACTAAACTCACAGACTAAAGCTGCATGACCTACCTGTAGTGAGGTGCTGAGCATGAACTGAACTGAAGCGTATTACTCTCAGAGTTAAATGCACCAACACCTACGACTCACATAGTATACTGCCAAGTATAACAATTAACCTATATGTTCGTGTTTTAAGAATATTTAGGTTTAAATTAGTCCATCTACCTCCTGAAAAATGCCTAACCCTAAAGTAAATCAATGAATGAATAAATTCATAAATAAATAAATGAATCAATCAATCAATCAAAATTGCAGAAGGATTCATTCTTTTAGAATTGCATTTGTTATACATTCATTCATTCATTAAACTTTGTATTTAGTTACAGAATGCTGAAGGGAAGGGCAGGCATTTGCCGTCCCTCCCCACATAATTTTATTGAAATTTGATAATGTTTTACATTCTTACACATATGTACACTGCTTTCAGAATGATTTGCCTTTTGATTGTCTGTCTAGTTTACAGTTTAAATTTGATTCTTTGATTGCTCACTTTTCTGGGAAGATTATGTGCTACTCAGTAAAAAAGATTTAAAAACTGAACTGTAACTTTATATGTATATGTTATATGTATACTCGTTCTATACTTAAGTTACAGTCCAGTTTGCAACTTTTGTTCCAATTTTTACAACATCTTGGGATTTTGGTGGTATTGTGTTTAACTGCTCATAGCATAACAAAGTGCGCCTCCTCTTGGTCAGAAGAAGAAACAGCATATATGTAAAAAAAAAACCCCAAATATTCACAGAGCTGACTTCTTTTAAAGAAAATGAAATACCTTGAGAAGCAGTTAATATTAGACAAAGCAGACTACTGTTCTAAAGAAAGTAATATTGCAAACCTTGACACAAATGTTTGAATGACAGTCACAAAAACAGCACATATAAGATTAACAAAAATATAAATTTTATCATCTTATTTATTTATCCAAGTCACGGTATTGAGTGTTTGATTGTACATAAAGGTCAGTTTGGTCTTTAGTTATTTAAAATGATTTTTTTTCTGCATGTGTCCAGTTGCTCTATAACTCCATGTGCTCCTTCTTCTTTAGCTTCTCCAACATCTTTGGAAGAGTCTGCGTGAAGAACACAAATCTCTCCTTCCTCAGCTGCTGACGGACCATCTGCTCCGTGTCAATAAACAGGTAGTTCTCCTCTTGTCCATACTGTGGCCAGTGCACCAGGCCATCCCCGTTTGGAGACCTACAAAACAAACACAGTGTGAGCATGTCTGCATAAGATGTGTGTGTAATCCCTCAGTCGTCCAGGTACGATCCATAGAATCCATAGAATTGAGAGGGGAGATACAGAGGCAATTATTGTTAGGAAAGGGAATCCTTCTTTGAACAGGAATAGGGGCCTTAGACATAATTTATCCCCTATTTATAATTCCATCCTCAGACCTAAATCAAAACAATGAAAACAATAGTGCTAGTCAGGATGCTAATAGGTGTAACTGGTATAACACGACACTTGCATTCATAAGATTATAATAATAATAATCTTGGTGAGTTTTGGTGATGACACTCACCCAGTGCGAGCAAAGTTTGCCCAGTATTTCATGACACTTCGGGTGACGTCTTCCTCCTCTTTTGAGCATTCTTCTACAGGAAGGAAGGGAATTGTTTTAGTCACAAATATAGTACCAAGAATTGACAAATCAACCAGCTCCAAAAAAGATCAAATCAAATCAGCCCTTACCTATTAGTTTGACATGAGTAGTTGTAAAGCACAATCCACACACAGTAAAGAGATCGTCTGCGTGGTCTGCTCCGACAAACTCTGCCCTCATTTTCTTCATCCTCCGAGGAACAAAGTTGTATTCATAAACATACACAGGAGCTCCAGCCTCTAGATATAAAAGAAGAATCAAAAAGCAGCATACATACTGTAGACCTTTAGGTGTTTAGTCTATTAATCAGTCAATGGTTTTATAGTTGCCTGAAATTTGTGTTAATCTAAACAGAATAATAAGTTGATTAATGTTGTTGAGTGAGTGGGTTAGCTGGTATTTACATGTAAAAGGCAGAGTAACTCATGATTTCCAAATTTAATCTGTTTTCATATGCATATTTTGTTTACTAGTATTTTTCTGCAAATTGTTGTTTGCATGTGCACATTTGGGTCACATACAACAGGATTAGTGGTGAAATGTAACAAAGTAAAAGTAGTAGAGTACTGTACTTAAATAGAATTTTTTAGGCATCTGTACATAAGTCAATTTAAAGTGGATACTTTAATTACAGTAAACCTGAAAATCTGTGCAAAGTTGCTCAAGTACATTTTTAAATGTGTATTTTAATACTTTAGTACTTTTCTCTCTGTATCACATGAAAAAATCTTTTTCAGTATATGTAGTTTTAACAAAAGTAACAAACAGTAACAAAATGGAGTACTTCTTCCACAACTGATGGACATATGTAATAGTTTTCAGAGCTTTTGTCACACCCCTTTTTAGTCGACTAATCAATCGGAAGGATGTTGTTAGTTTATCAAGAATTTCTTTTGTCGAATACTGTCTTAATGTCTACATTTTCTTACAACAACATACTCCTAAATTGTTGCAAAAAATACAGATTTCTACATTTGATCTGGCAGTGGTATCTGTTCCTGTTCTGTTACTTTTTCCTGCTCTTCTCCCTGTACACAAACTGCTGCGACTCCCTGTCCACCTCCCTTTTGTCTGTCTACAGGAGCTGTGGCACTGACACTATTTGCACAGTTTTTATTTTGTTTGCTTGTAACAACACATAGAACCAACATATGTTCATGCAAATATCAAACCTGTATGAGCGTTTGCGGTTTTCAGTGCAGGAATGATGAAAGCTAAATCTGCAAGAGTATCAGTTAAGACCTTCCGGAGTATTTTGGGATCATCGCTTTTTCCACTGAATTCATCTATGATCAAGTCCAGTGCTACATCTTTGCTCTTTAAACAAAAACATGCACTGTTAGAGCAATGTCAAATTGGAAATCGTGCCAAATATTGTTCCCAGGATGTAATCTCACTTCATCGGGGTACAAGGGGGACAGTATGAATTTCACTTCATCCCGAGTCATTCCCTTTGTCCAGTTCTGAGGCGCCAAATACTATGAGAAAAATGGGTAATTCAGATAGCTGTATGGTACTTCCTTAAAATCTAACATTTGAACTTACACTGGGGAATAGCCAGCCACCTTCGTCACTTGTTATACCGGTCATAAAAGGAATATTTAATAGTTCATGGTTACGCAACAATTCATGTGCAGGTTTGGTCAAGAAAAATCCATCAACTCTTATTACAGGGCTCAGCTCCGGTACCTACATCAGAGGGGTAAAAAAAAAACATGTGACGAGGCCAAAAAAGTGATGTACAAAAACAACTTACCTCTGTGAGTTGCAAAAGTTTTTGTAGATCAACATTTTTCATGCAGTTACCAATAATTTCAGGACTTTCAAGGCTGCAGCCAGACATGTTTGCTGCCTTCTATAAAAAGTTCAAAAGTGTGATTTTGTGTTACAGGACACCGACATTAAACCTCCCATATTACGCTACTTTTTGATCTATGTTACAATGTTGTTTCCTCATCACAAACACACCTGGAGTTTTGTTTTATTTTCATTCACACAAGTTAAACACACAAACCCTGCATATTTAGACTGAGTTCTTCTCTCAAACAGAAAACACTCCATCCCACCTTCAGAGGTCATGGAGTAATACAGGAAGTCCTGCAGTGTGTTTTCTAAACTCTATACACCTTCATTAGAAGCATTTGAACAATTTCAGCCCTGGAAGTACCTACCTCTACTGAACTAAAGGTAAAAGGTCGCTGTTAAATTAAACTACCATTTCATGCCATCACAAACAAACAAAAACTGACCTTTGTAAATGTAGACAGACTAATAATGAGGATTAATCAAACACATGTGAATTAAACAAAAAACAACTCCAGATATGTTTTTGAGGAGGTACTAGCGTTATAACAAGGCATGTAGCTCACAAAAGCCAATTTTGAGTAATGTAGGAATTTTAATTAAACACTATACCAACCGTTGCAGTGATAAGGGGGTCTGTCTGCAAAATATCAAAGATTACAGCTGTGCCACTCTGTGCAATTCCACCATGGAACAGTCCATTTGACAAAGGTGAAAGCAACTGTTCAATTAAATATAGAAAGTAAGACAAGTGCAGACAAAATTGAAAGTACCACCTGATGCGAATATCCTACCAGAGAAGATACACTAATTCCTCCAGCAGACTCCCCATAGATAGTGACTTGATCTGGGTTCCCACCAAAATGGTGGATGTGCTGCTGCACCCACTTTAGAGCCTCTACCTGATCCAAAAGACCAAAGTTTCCAGCCATGTCTTTCTCTCCAGTGCTGAAATTAATAAGAGGGTTCATCATAAAAGTTGAGATGTTAAGGGTCTGATATGATGTCATATTCTCATTAGCATGGATCATCATTTCACTCCAAAAGGAAAGAAAAAAACTGAAAACAAAAGGCCCTGATGTTTTACCTGAGAAATCCCAGAAGTCCTAAGCGATACTGTATCAACACCACCACCACATCTTCATACGCAGCCATTGCAGAACCATCATATGCAGCAGCTGCACCTGAAATAAATCTTCCCCCATGAATCCAAACCATAACCTATGAAAGACCACACCATTATTCAGTTTATAGTTATAACCCTTACTGATCTAAGCTGCTGGCTCTTACTGGGAGCTTGGTTTCAGGAGCTCTGTTTGCAGGAGTGTAAATGTTGAGGTAAAGGCAGTCCTCTGAAATTTCTGGCATTTCTATTTTAATGCCTAGTTTGAAGGCAAGATTTTCTAACACTGCTTTATGCTGAACACACCTAAAAAAGAGAAAATGATTTATGTGTGTGTGAATTGGGCCACTGGAGCTCACGCACTACTTGCTCATAACTGGTGTCTTACATAGGAGGTTGTTCAGTTGCATCCTTCACTCCACCCCATTTTTCGACAGGCTGAGGTGGAGCAAGTCTAAGAGCTGGGCCCACAGGCGGCTTAGCAAATGGGACTCCTAAAAAGGTGTGTGTTCCAGTCTCTTTGCCTTTCACTGTCACATAACCACCTTTCAAGATGCCCAGAGAAGTTCGAACAACAGGAGCTGTAAAGGCATGACATAAACATTTACAGATGACTGAGTCAAATGGACATACAGGGTGTCCATAAAGGATATTACAAAGGCAGTTTTTAATCCTAATCAGTCTTGTTCTGTTATATTCTGTGGTTTCCAAGTTGTTTTACCTCATTTAATACACTTTCATCATTTGACTTGATTGCCTGTAGGAGTTGCACTTTGCAAACATACAGTCGCAAGTCTATAATCTTGTGATTGTATGTCCTACACCTTGTGCACTGTTGAGCGTGGTAGTTCTTTCTTTCTGGCAGTCGTATGGATGGACTTTGTGGGAGAACGAGAAAAGGTTTCTTTTACACGATCGATGTTCTTGGTCGCCCACTTCTCTTTCTACAGACATTGTCCCTGTCTCCATACATTTCCTCATGCACGAATTGACAGACGTGATGGATCTCTTCCATACTTTGATCTGTAGTTTCATTGAGTCTGTGCATCTAATTTTGTGTCAATAAACCATGATACACAATGTGCCTTATCCTGAGGAGTAGTAATGTCTTAGGAGTTCATTTAAAAGGATGCGGTGTGATTAAAAACTTTCATAACCACTGAGTACATGTCATGATCCACGCTTCCCTGTTCCTGTTTTGCCTCCTGTGTCTCCTCTCCCCCTCCCTCACCTGCCTGACTCCAGAGCTGGGCGGAGCCCTGGCTCCTCCCGCACACACCTGCAGCCTATCAGCGCAATCAACGCACCTGCGGGAGGTTAAAAGGAGCCAGGACCCAGCTCTCTTGGCCAGGACGTCTGCGTCTGTTCACCTCACTGTTGGTACTCGTGTCCTGCCCGTGGTCCTGTTCACGTTCCTGTTCAGCACTCTGCCTCTCTGCACTGCTCTGGACTCCCGTCTCCGACCCTGTTTCCCGGTACTGACTGTGTTCCTGTCTCGTTTGTTCCCTGCACCTCTGGACCCAGCTCCTCGTATGTTCTCCCGTCACCTGTTTTTGTCTTGTTCTGTCAATAAACACCCTTAAACTTGCCCCGAGTTCCGCATCTTTGGTCCGCCTCACACCCCACATTACAACAGTACAATAGAACAAATCTAATTATCATACCTTATAAATTGTGTTTGTAATTAAATTTTAAATTTGTAAAGAGACTTTATGGACACCAGTACTGTCCCTCTATCAAATATTTAAATGCACACTCATATTGGTCTAAGCTATAAACATTTTCTCAAAAGGAAGGTCTGGGTCTTGCTCCTGTTCAGCCTAAAGCCTATCAGCTAATTTTGAATGTTGGCATTTCCAGGTTTGTGAATTATGACAATTAGGCTGCTCAATAATCAGTGAAACAACAGTAAAGTAGCAGAGTAACTTTGCAACTCTCAAACTCTGCAAACAAATGAAAGGAAAAAATATCCAACATTCTAAGATGCTTCCAGAAGGCAGCTGAATCTACTCACCATGCTGATCTGTGCTGTCACCTTGAGCATGTAAAAACAGCCCCAAAATGAAAGTTGCTATGAAATATGTGCGGTGTGTCATAGTGCCCACTGCAAGTGCATGGACCAGGATAACCTTGGCCGTGTCCCAATTCCCTTAAAATCACCCTTTGAGTGTGCATCAAATGGCGTTACGTCATTTCCGGCGCGACAAGGGCTGTCCCATTTCAACGCGCCCTACGGCCGCGTGACGAGTGCGCAGGACAAAATGTGCCCTGCGTTTCCAACGTTTCCATGGAGATCAGACGTAACCAAAGCGTCCATCCATGCAGACTTCACGCACTGCTATATCCCATCATGCACCGCGCCTACGCAAAAAATAGAAGAAAACGGAGTCCGCTACGCAACACACGTTCAAATGTTCTGAATAAATGAATGTGCAGTTATTCCCAGAGAGTAATGATAATAATAATAATGAATTATTGTCATAAAAAATATTGCAATAATAAGAATAATGTAATAAAGTTTGTTTCTGGTGTAAGAATCAGAGAGGAACAAGAGTCTGAAACATAAAGTCAGAAGATTTAATGAGATCCACAGATAAAGTGAACAATGCAACGGATTCAGGAAAGAACAGAAGAGTCTGAGATGTGACTGTGACAGATTTTATAATGTCCCCCAGAGTGAGTGTGTGTGTGTGTGTGTGTGTGTGTGTGTGTGCGTGCGTGTGTGTGTGTGTGTGTGTGTGTGTGTGTGTGTGTGGGGGGTTGGGGGGGGGGGGGGGGTGTAAATCATGATATCATGTTCAGTTTAATGTAGCGCTGCACTGTTATAAAATCCCTCAAAAATAATAAAGTAAGATGAACTGGCTCACGGCACAGAAGGACAACAGCGCCCTCTGCTGGTATTAAAGTGGTTTAGCCACGGCTCAAATTAAACCTGCCCAAATACTTAATCGTTGAACTGTAATATCCCACTTTATGTAGAACTAATCAGTGTTATCTGGTTTATAGACTATGAATGTATGAATATTATTACATTTTAACAAGGTTTATTTTGTTAAAGTTATTTAGTAACTAGAAGTGGGAAAAAATCACCTCGAATCGTATATTTGCCTATTGATATTCAAAGAGAAATATTAATTCCTTACTTCATTCAATCTAAACAGAAATAAAAGGCTGCGACAACGACACCTTGACTCTTCTTCTGTTAAATAATAAATCATTTAAAATAACGTACGTCACGTACGTAACGTACGCGCAAAGACAGCGGTGGAGGTGGGGTCGTGTGGTGTAGGACTGTCCCACTTCGACAAGATGGCGGCGCACTGACTGAGAACTACCATTCTCGACCGGAAGTTTAGAACCATACTTTGCGACCCGCACTTCGAAGGTACATCTAAGGGTGCATTTGGCGAATTGGGACACGGCCTTTGTCTTCTTTTTAAACGCCCGGTATTTTAGACCTGGATAAAGAAGGAGGTTCAGTCAAGTTGAACTCCTCCCAGACTGGACTGAGAAGAAAAAAGTACAGGGCTGCCGTTGACTGACAAAGAGACAGGTGACAAGTAAAACTCACTATCATATTGGCCTACAGTTAATATTTATTATCTTTATTTCTACAGGGGAACCCCCAATGAGAGAGGCACTTAGGCTCTCTTTTTTATGGGCGCAATGTTTAAAATGCAATGCAAGCACAAAACTGTTGACATTTAGTTCAGCTTCATAATATCAAATGCAATTAAATTAAGGACTAATTTAAAGTTTTTGAACATGCACCCCAGCAGTAGATTAAATCATTAGTTTTCTGAGTTGCTCTATAACTCTGTGTGATCCTTCTCGAGCTATTGCAACAGTGACGTGCGGTGAGGTTCGTGGCTGGTGAGGCACTGATGTCGTCACAATCAGATTTACAAAAATATAAACCAGGTGTCAGTACATTTGGCCCCGGGTCAGTTTCTCTCCCAGTGACTTGGGGCCAGAATTAAAAAGAATTTCAAAATAAAAGTTCCGAAGTCTGTATGAAATAGCTCTAATTATAGTATGAAATAAAAAGCAAGCTGGTTTTGTATTGTTTTTTATCCTAATTCTGTTTCCCCAATTTTCAGTGGATTGAAGTAATTACATTTCTTACCATTTCATACATCTCTGTTTGAAAAGAGCGAGTCTTTTGTCCTGTCGTCTGGAGCAAACCATTTAGCTCCTTTAGCGTTGGTCTTCCTTTAATTATAACCTCCTGCTTCGACTGAAAGTCCAGTTTAGAAAACTGCTTGAGCTTTAATATGTAATCTTCCTCCAATAAAAAAAGTAGGGCCAGACAAGAAGAAAAAAGTGAATTGCTAAAGTTGACTTACTAAATCTAAGTTGTAGTTTGCGGCCCCTATTCTGCGGGAGTTACAAGAATCCCTGGGCTCACAAGTGAGGCAGGGTAACTGCATGCCTCACCCAGCACCTTTTCACAGCCGCTATAATGTGCTCAGCCGTTAAAGGGTTAAAGCAGCAGCTTAGCTACAGCA
The DNA here is from genome assembly GCA_019594935.1 of Periophthalmus modestus. Lineage (NCBI taxonomy): Eukaryota > Metazoa > Chordata > Actinopteri > Gobiiformes > Gobiidae > Periophthalmus > Periophthalmus modestus. The sequence continues at coordinate 31,700,029 of JAIEZT010001390.1, forward strand.
CAGTCAGTGAGGCACAAACGGCCTGTGCCTCACCGCGCGTCTCTTCTCAGGATTTAAACGGTAAATGTAAAAATTCAGCGATTTTAATTAAAAGAAAGAATAAAATTGCAAAGTTAAATAAAAAATAACTCTATAGTACAAATCATTGGATAAATATAACTATTTCATTTATTTTTTTCTCTGATGACAGGTGAGGCACTGCCTCACCTGACCGCACATCACTGTATTGCAATATCTTTGGAAGAGTCATGAGCACACAGCACACTGTGTCTCCTCTCGTCCATACAATGTTTAAAAAACAAAGTAAGGGACTGGTAAATGTCATTCAAAATGTTTCTAATTCTAATTGAGGGCTAGTTTTCAGTTTTGGCAGTGTCTGAAAAGTAAAATCCCTGTTCTATTCCCATCTGGTCTGTATTACTCAAAATTATATTGATCTCCAGAGCACACTTCTTCTGCTCTGGATCCCAGTGTGAGTATTTAATGACTTTTTTTTAATAACAGATTAGACTCAGATCAGACTATTTAGAACAAATACTGTTTATTACTGACACAGATATCCAATCAAAAGCTACTACACCACTATTTAACATACCATAATTACTGTTGTTATGGAAATCACATCTTAATAGTCAGTAATCAATTTACAAAGCCTGAGGAGTTATGAAAAATAAAAAGTTTAATTTGTTTCAACAGATATGGACATGACAGGGCCCAGGTCACAGACCGGCAGCCTTCTGGTGTCCCAAACAAGCCCCTCCCAGTCTCCCCTGAGAATCAGAGCTGTGAGTATTTACACCAATGGACTTGTGCGTTGTGTTGTTTGTGTACCTCGTGGTGCACTAAGGAGCCACGGGACACAGTGGGAACTTTTGGAGGCGCTCTCCGTTTAATCTGGTTCACAATAATAGAAAATAGGATCAACATGTGCAGCTATTTATCGGTCCAGCCCAAACTACAGTGGAGAAGATAATAGACTGAGTTAGCATCAACATCTTCACATGAATAAATAAAACAACGGAGAAAAATCAGAGCACAATATGAACTTAAATACAAGTAAAATATAATTTCGGATTAAATAGAGGCAAAATAATAACTGGATTTACAAAAGGAAGAGGCCGCAGTCAAACCCCGGATTTATACCAGGAGCAAGCGAAAGAAGAAACGAAACCACAGAAGAAGAATAAACAAAAACATACTTTTGTGTAATTATTTAGATATATATGCACCGGTTACACTTGAATCCACAAGAATTTCAGTTAAAGCCCTCCTGAGTGTTTTAGGATCATAACTTTTTCTGGTGAATTCATTTATGATCTTTAGGCTTCAAATAAAAAAATGTAAGTAAAGTCCAGGGGAGTTCAAATTGGAAAAACAAAAAATATTGTAGCAAGAAAACAAATCTCACATCGGGGATAGAAGAATGACAGGGCTTGACAAAATTGTGTGGATTTAATATAGTAATTGTGAAATAGAAGTGTGTTGAGGGAGTTTACAGTGCATCAGGGCTGCAAGATTTATTGCGAAATGATTTAAATTAAAACTAAAATATCTAGTCTTATGCAAGAAACCTGCTAACCCAGTATTTTAGATCGTTGGAACATGTTCTGAATTGCATCCTACACTTGTATTTGTTAGTTTAGCTGTTCATATTTCAGTCTTTTCTATGCACACTTTTGTCCATCTCACATTTTGAAGAATAAACCCCACAATGCTTCCTTAACACTTTCCAAAAAGATGCTGATGTATTTGAGATTGCATGTCATTTCAACATCATATTTGTTGTGGAATTTATCAAAACAGGCAAAGGTATCCAGTGTAAGTGCTTTTTATTTTGTTAAATCCAAAAGATTTTATTTGGACAGAAAGAAAACCTAAGATTAAATTGGAAATATTACAACTTCCAAAGGAATTGGGAGGTTGGGGCATGCCCAAGATTGAAAATTATGCGCTTTCCATACAGGCAAGAATCATTTGACCTGGCCTGTGGAAATTATAGGATGTCATGGCTTGAGATTGAGAGAACACTTTGTAAACCCTTCTATCCTGCAAATTTGTTAGATAGAAAGGATAAGGAATTACCACTTATAATTAAGGACAACTATTTGATTAACAACACTTTTAAAACATGGAGCCTTTTAAAGAAAATATATGGCAATAATCTGAAATAATCTACTCTGACCACAATGGTGGACAACTCAGACTTTGGTAGCAGAAGCTTGCAACTCTGAGAACACCTTCCCAACTGTGAAATACGTGGGTGGCAGCATCATGTTGTGGGCTATGTTTTGCTGCAGGAGGGACTGGTGCACTTCACAAAATAAACGAGGTGAGAAGGACAGAACATTATGTGGAAATACTGAAGCAACATGTCAAGACATTTAGCAAGTGACTCGAAGCATACTGCCAAACTGGTTACAAAGTGGCTTAAGGATAACAAAGTCAAAATTTTGGAGAGTCCCTCACAAACCTCTAGTCTCAATCCTATTGAATGAATGGCTATGAATGGCCAAGTCACACAGTGTAAAGACAATGGTACCAAATACTAATGAGATGTATGTAAACATCAGACTTTGAAGAGATAATGAAAAAATGTAAATAAATAAATAAATTATAATCCTCTTGTTTTTCTGGCATTTAGCAAATAGAAATAATTTTGTTAATCCTAATGGACCTACACAAGTAAATTATGTGGAGATGCACATGGTGTTCCTGGTGCTGTCTCCAGAGTGCCTAAAAGGCTGTTGACCAACCCCTCCTCTTTTAAAGCTCCATTCCATCTGTGCTATTCTTTATTAATGACTGTAGTGGGAGGGGCCATGTGAGACCGGTATCATGCAAACGATGAGGATGTGGGGGAGGCTGAGGTGAGGTCAGGTGAATATGAGTGGGACAGACTTTTATTCATTCTTTAAGTCTATTGAACCCTCAGAATTCACTGTAAATACATTTAAACAGACTAAACTCACAGACTAAAGCTGCATGACCTACCTGTAGTGAGGTGCTGAGCATGAACTGAACTGAAGCGTATTACTCTCAGAGTTAAATGCACCAACACCTACGACTCACATAGTATACTGCCAAGTATAACAATTAACCTATATGTTCGTGTTTTAATAATATTTAGGTTTAAATTAGTCCATCTACCTCCTGAAAAATGCCTACCCCTAAAGTAAATCAATGAATGAATAAATTCATAAATAAATAAATGAATCAATCAATCAAATAAAGAAGGACATTCTTTTAGAATTGCATTTGTTATACATTCATTCATTCATTAAACTTTGTATTTAGTTACAGAATGCTGAAGGGAAGGGCAGGCATTTGCCGTCCCTCCCCACATAATGTTATTGAAATTTGATGATGTTTTACAGTCTTACACATATGTACACTGCTTTCAGAATGATTTGCCTTTTGATTGTCTAGTTTACAGTTTAAATTTGATTCTTTGAATTGCTCACTTCAAACTTCTGGGAGTTTTGAGATTATGTGCTATTCTCAGTAAAAAGATTTAAAAACTGAACTGTAACTTTATATGTATATGTTATATGTATACTCTTCTATACTTAAGTTACAGTCCAGTTTGCAACTTTTGTTCCAATTTTTGCAACATCTTGGGATTTTGGTGGTATTGTGTTTAACTGCTCATAGAATAACAAGTGCGCCTCCTCTTGGTCAGAAGAAGAAACAGCATATATGTAAAAAAAAACCAAACCCAAATATTCACAGAGCTGACTTCTTTTAAAGAAAATGAAATACCTTGAGAAGCAGTTAAGATTAGACAAAGCAGACTACTGTTCTAAAGAAAGTAATATTGCAAACCTTGACTCAAATGTTTGAATGACAGTCACAAAAACAGCACATATAAGATTAACAAATATATAAATTTTATTATCTTATTTATTTATCTAAGTCACGGTATTGAGTGTTTGATTGTACATAAAGGTCAGTTTGGTCTTTATTTAGTTATTTAAAATTATTCTTTTTCTGCATGTGTTCAGTTGCTCTATAACTCCATGTGCTCTTCCTTGAGCTTCTCCAACATCTTTGGAAGAGTCTGCGTGAAGAACACAAATCTCTCCTTCCTCAGCTGCTGACGGACCATCTGCTCCGTGTCAATAAACAGGTAGTTCTCCTCTTGTCCATACTGTGGCCAGTGCACCAGGCCATCCCCGTTTGGAGACCTACAAAACACAGTGTGAGCATGTCTGTATAAGATGTGTGTGTAATCCCTCAGTCGTCCAGGTACGATCCATAGAATCCATAGAATTGAGAGGGGAGATACAGAGGCAATTTTTGTTAGGAAAGGGAATCCTTCTTTGAACAGGAATAGGGGCCTTAGACATAATTTATCCCCTATTTATAATTCCATCCTCAGACCTAAATCAAAACAATGAAAACAATAGTGCTAGTCAGGATGCTAATAGGTGTAACTGGTATAACACGACACTTGCATTCACAAGATTATAATAATAATAATCATGGTGAGTTTTGGTGATGACACTCACCCAGTGCGAGCAAAGTTTGCCCAGTATTTCATGATACTTCGGGTGACGTCTTCCTCCTCTTTTGAGCATTCTTCTACAGGAAGGAAGGGAATTGTTTTAGTCACAAATATAGTACCAAGAATTGACAAATCAACCAGCTCCAAAAAAGATCAAATCAAATCAGCCCTACCTATTAGTTTGACATGAGTAGTTGTAAAGCACAATCCACACACAGTAAAGAGATCGTCTGCGTGGTCTGCTCCGACAAACTCTGCCCTCATTTTCTTTCATCCTCCGAGGAACAAAGTTGTATTCATAAACATACACAGGAGCTCCAGCCTCTAGATATAAAAGAAGAATCAAAAAGCAGCATACATACTGTAGACCTTTAGGTGTTTAGTCTATTAATCAGTCAATGGCTTTATAGTTGCCTGAAATTTGTTAATCTAATCTAAACAGAATAATAAGTTGATTAATGTTGTTGAGTGAGTGGGTTAGCTGGTATTTACATGTAAAAGGCAGAGTAACTCATGATTTCCAAATTTAATCTGTTTTCATATGCATATTTTGTTTACTAGTATTTTTCTGCAGTTTTGCAGTTTGGGTCAGATACACAACAGGATAGTGGTGAAATGTAACAAAGTAAAAGTAGTAGAGTACTACTGTACTTAAATTGAATTTTTTAGGCATCTGTACATAAGTCAATTTAAAGTGGATACTTTAATTACAGTAAACCTGAAAATCTGTGTCTGAAAATCAAGTACATTTTTAAATGTGTATTTTAATACTTTAGTACTTTTCTCTCTGTATCACATGAAAAAATCTTTTTAAGTATCTGTAGTTTTACTTAGTAACAAAATGGAGTACTTCTTCTTCTTCAAACTGATGGACATATGTAATAGTTTTCAGACCTTTTGTCACACACCCCTTTTTAGTCGACTAATCAATCGGAAGGATGTTGTTAGTTATCATCAAATTTTCTTTTGTCGAATACTGTCTTACTGTCTACATTTTCTTACAACAACATACTCCTAAATTGTTGCAAAAAATACAGATTTCTACATTTGATCTGGCAGTGGTATCTGTTCCTGTTCTGTTACTTTCTCCTGTTTTTTCTCCCTGTACACAAACTGCTGCGACTCCCTGTCCACCTCCCTTTTGTCTGTCTACAGGAGCTGTGGCACTGACACTATTTGCACAGTTTTTATTTTGTTTGCTTGTAACAACACATAGAACCAACATATGTTCATGCAAATATCAAACCTGTATGAGCGTTTGCGGTTTTCAGTGCAGGAATGATGAAAGCTAAATCTGCAAGAGTATCAGTAAAGACCTTCCGGAGTATTTTGGGATCATCGCTTTTTCCACTGAATTCATCTATGATCAAGTCCAGTGCTACATCTTTAGGCTTTAAACAAAAACATGCACTGTTAGAGCAATGTCAAATAGGAAATCGTGCCAAATATTGTTCCCAGGATGTAATCTCACTTCATCAGGGTAGAAGTAGGACAGTATGAATTTCACTTCATCCCGAGTCATTCCCTGTGTCCAGTTCTGAGGCGCCCAATACTATGAGAAAAATGGGTAATTCAGATAGCTGTATGGTACTTCCTTAAAATCCAACATTTGAACTTACACTGGGGATTAACCAGCCACCTTCGTCGCTTGTTATACCGGTCATAAAAGGAATATTTAATAGTTCACGGTTACGCAACAATTCATGTACAGGTTTGGTCAAGAAAAATCCATCAACTCTTATTACAGGGCTCAGCCCCGGTACCTACATCAGAGGGGTAAAAAAAAACATGTGACGAGGCCAAAAAAGTGACGGACAAAAACAACTTACCTCTGTGAGTTGCAAAAGTTTTTGTAGATCAACATTTTTCATGCAGTTACCAATAATTTCAGGACTTTCAAGGCTGCAGCCAGACATGTTTGCTGCCTTCTATAAAAAGTTCAAAAGTGTGATTTTGTGTTACAGGACACCGACATTAAACCTCCCATATTACGCTACTTTTTGATCTATGTTACAATGTTGTTTCCTCATCACAAACACACCTGGAGTTTTGTTTTATTTTCATTCACACAAGTTAAACACACAAACCCTGCATATTTAGACTGAGTTCTTCTCTCAAACAGAAAACACTCCATCCCACCTTCAGAGGTCATGGAGTAATACAGGAAGTCCTGCAGTGTGTTTTCTAAACTCTATACACCTTTAGAAGCATTTGAACAATTTCAGCCCTGGAAGTACCTACCTCTACTGAACTAAAGGTAAAAGGTCGCTGTTAAATTAAACTACCATTTCATGCCATCACAAACAAACAAAAACTGACCTTTGGAAATGTAGACAGACTAATAATGAGGATTAATCAAACACATGTGAATTAAACAAAAAACAACTCCAGATATGTTTTTGAGGAGGTACTAGCGTTATAACAAGGCATGTAGCTCACAAAAGCCAATTTTGAGTAATGTAGGAATTTGAATTAAACACTATACCAACCGTTTGCAGTGATAAGGGGGTCTGTCTGCAAAATATCAAAGATTACAGCTGTGCCACTCTGTGCAATTCCACCATGGAACAGTCCATTTGACAAAGGTGAAAGCAACTGTTCAATTAAATATAGAAAGTAAGACAAGTGTAGACAAAATTGAAAGTACCACTTGATGTGAATATCCTACCAGAAAAGAGACACTCATTCCTCCAGCAGACTCCCCATAGATAGTGACTTGATCTGGGTTCCCACCAAAATTGTGGATGTGCTGCTGCACCCACTTCAGAGCCTCTACCTGATCCAAAAGACCAAAGTTTCCAGCCATGTCTTTCTCTCCAGTGCTGAAATTAATAAGAGGATTCATCATAAAAGTTGAGATGTTAAGGGTCTGATATGATGTCATATTCTCATTAGCATGGATCATCAGTTCACTCCAAAAGAGAAAGAAAACCTGAAAACAAAAGGCCCTGATGTTTTACCTGAGAAATCCCAGAAGTCCTAAGCGATACTGTATCAACACCACCACCACATCTTCATACGCAGCCATTGCAGAACCATCATATGCAGCAGCTGCGCCTGAAATAAATCCTCCCCCATGAATCCAAACCATAACCTATGAAAGACCACACCATTATTCAGTTTATAGTTATAACCCTTACTGATCTAAGTTGCTGGCTCTTACTGGGAGCTTGGTTTCAGGAGCTCTGTTTGCAGGAGTGTAAATGTTGAGGTAAAGGCAGTCCTCTGAAATTTCTGGCATTTCTATTTTAATGCCTAGTTTGAAGGCAAGATTTTCTAACACTGCTTTATGCTGAACACACCTAAAAAAGAGAAAATGATTTATGTGTGTGTGAATTGGGCTACTGGAGCTCACGCACTACTTGCTCATAACTGGTGTCTTACATGGGAGGTTGTTCAGTTGCATCCTTCACTCCACCCCATTTTTCGACAGGCTGAGGTGGAGAAAGTCTAAGAGCTGGGCCCACAGGCGGCTTAGCAAATGGGACTCCTAAAAAGGTGTGTGCTCCAGTCTCTTTGCCTTTCACTGTCACATAACCACCTTTCAAGATGCCCAGAGAAGTTCGAACAACAGGAGCTGTAAAGGCATGACATAAACATTTACAGATGACTGAATCAAATGGACATACAGGGTGTCCATAAGGGATATTACAAAGGCAATAGAGCGCGGTTGCAGACTTTCCATTACCGTACCCCCGCAACCAACCGTGCTGTCATGTAAATTCAAACGGTATCTCAAAGCAGAGGCATGGGGCTCTTTAAATATTTTACTGTCATTACAGTACTCTGCTTCCGCTGTCTCTCGAAGATGACAAAACAGAGCACAGTTGCAGGATTTTCCCAATCAGTTATTTGATGTGTCAAAGAAAAAAAAATATGGATGGATATGTAAAATAGAGGTAGTTATGTGAAAAAATACAGTACATTTGATACTTCCTTTAACATGATTTTTATGCCTAAAAAAAGAATAAAAGTCTAGGCGAGCCATACTGATCTATAGTGTGCTCAGTCCTTAAAGGGTTAATCAGTCTTGTTCTGTTGTATTCAGTGGTTTCCAATGTTGTTTTTACCTCTTTTTCACCATTTGACATGATTGCCTGTAGGAGTTGTACTTTGTAAACTTGGTTGGAGAATGAAAAAATTTGTCTTACACGATAGATGTTCTTGGTCACCCACTTCTCTTTCTACACAAGTTGTCCCTGTCTCCATACATTTCCTCATGCACAAATTGAGACGTAATGGTGGATTTCTTCGATACTTTGATCTGTAGTTTCGTTGAGTCTGTGCATCTAATTTTGTCTCAATAAACCATGAGACACAATGTGCCTTATCTTTAGGAGTAACCATTTCTTAGGGGTTCATTTAAAAGGATGCCTGAACTACACACATGGACAAAATTGTTGGTACCTGTCGGTTAATGAAAGAAAAACTCACAATGGTCACAGAAATAACTTGAAACTGAAAAAAGTAATAATAAATAAAAACCCTATGAAATTTAAGCAATGAAAGTCAGACATTGCTGCTCAACCTTGCTTCATCAGAATTTAGCAAGTATGTTGGCCCACTCATGAGCAAACTGCTTCATTTGGCACCCTAAAAACCTGCGAGTTTTCCAGATGATATGTTTCAGCTCCTCCCAAAGATGCTCAATAGGATTTAGGTCAGGGCTCAGGCCATTCTTGGGTGTTTGTAGCTCTGTGTGGGTCAATGTCCTGTTGCAAGACCCATGACTTGCGACTGAGACCAGGCTTTCTGACAATGAGCAGCACATTTCTCTCTAGAATCCCTTGATAGTCTTGAGATTTCATTGTACCCTGCACAGATTCAAGACACCCTGTGCCAGATGCAGCCCCAGAACATAACAGAGTATCCTCCATGTTTCACAGTAGAGACAGTGTTCTTTTCTTGATATGCTTCATTTTTCCATCCGTGAACATAGACATAGACATAGAACATAGATGTGCCTTGACCAAAAGTTCAATTTTTGTCTCATCTGTACATAGGACATTCTCCCTTTTGGATTGTCAACAGGTATATATATGTATTGTCACTATATATATATATATATATATATATATATATATATATATATATATATATATATATATATATATATATATATATATATATATATATATATATATATATACTATATATATATATATATATATATATAATATGTATGTATGTATATATGTATATATATATATGTATATATATATATATATATATATATATATATATATGTATATATATGTATATATATATATATATATATATATATATATATATATATATATATATATATAATATATGTGTGTGTGTGTGTGTATAGAGTTTATTCTTGAGTCTATTTCTTAAATTATTTCTAGCTATTTATCTATTATCTTGTTTTATTTATTTTATTTTTTTTTTTTTTTTGTGCATGTACGATATTCCTTCTGTTCTCTATGTATGCGGTGCAATGCTGGAATTTCCCCACTGTGGGACTAATAAAGGCTTATCTTATCTTATCTTATGTAGTTTGGCAAATTCCAGTCTTCTTTTTATGATTTGTTTTCAACAATGGTATCCTCCTTGGTCATCTCCCATTAAGTTCACTTTGGCTCAAACAAGTTTTCTGGGCTCTGTTGTTACAGTTATCCGTCTCTTTTATTTGTCTTCAATTTTCCTCCTGCGGCCACGTCCAGAGAGGTTGGCTACAGTCCCGTGGATCTTACATTTCTGAACAATATGTGCAACGGTAGTCACAGGAACATCAAGCTGCTTGGAGATGGTCTTATAGCCTTTACCTTAACATGCTTGTCTATAATTGTCTTTGTAATCTCCTGAGACAACTCTTTCCTTTGCTTCCTCTGGTCCATGTTGAGTGTGGTACACACCATGTCACCAAACAGCACAGTGACGACCTGCAGCCTGTCGGTTTCTGTTCTTGTTGCATGAAGAACAGGCGCAGAGGCACGGGAATCGTTCTGTAGATTTTTATTGTACAGTCGGGTTACAGGCAGCGTACAGCAAAATTCCAAGCAGAATCAAATGCAAAGTGAAAATGCAGAGTCTAATGCAGAGTCTAACAAAGTGAGATTACACCAGTGTTTTAAATCCTCCCAGAGTAGGTGTCACACACCCTGTGTGAAAGAAGCTTTTGTTAAGAGATGCAAAAATGTGACCTTGGCCAAAATGTAACAGTTATGTACTGAGTGTTCTGTGATTACAAGAAATGACACTGTTACATGGGAAAAAGTTTTGTAAGTAATGTATTACATCTGTATTATTCACAATCCCTATAAATAAGCTCACTGACTGAATACAAGATTGTAGACACCTGTAATGCTAATTAGTGGACATACCTTGGATTAACATGTCCCTTTGGTTACATTATTTTCAGTCCTTTCTAGGGGTACCATCATTTTTGTTTAGGCCTGTTTCATGATTTATTTTTTGGTTGAAAAGCAATGTCTGATTTTCATTTTAATTTATTATATTTTTTTTTCAGATTCAAGTTATTTCTGTGACCATTGTGAGTTTTTCTTTCATTAACCGACAGGTACCAACAATTTTATTCATGTGTGTTCAAACATGCAATGTGATTAAAAAGTACAATAGAACAAATCTAATTATTATACCTTATTTTACCTATGAATTGCCTTTGTAATTACATTTTAAAATTGTAAAGAGACTTTATGGACACCAGTGCAGTGCAACCAAAGGAAAGAAAAAATCATATTCAACATTCTAAGATGCTTCCAGAAGGCAGCTGAATCTACTCACCATGCTGATCTGTGCTGTCACCTTGAGCATGTAAAAACAGCCCCAAAATGAAAGTTACTATGAAATATGTGCGGCGTGCCATAGTGCCACTGCAAGTGCATGGACCAGGATAACCTTGTCCGCTTTTTAAGCGCCCAGTATTTTAGAGCTGGATAAAGAAGGCGGTTCAGTCAAGCTGAAGCCCTCCCACCTTCTCTGTCCTGTCTAAATGAATGGCTGAGACACAGTGGACTGAGAGGAAAAAAGTACTAGGCTGTCGTTGGCTGACATAGACAGGTAACATACAGCAAGTAAAAAAATCATATTGACCTACAGTTTCTATTTATTTATCTTTATTTACACAGGGGAGCCCAATGAGAGGCTCTTTTTTTTATGGGTGCCCTGTTTAAAATGCAATGCAAGCACAAAACTCTTGACATTTTAGTTCAGCTCTTGACATTTTAGGTCAGTTAATGGTTTGTAGATTAAATTATTAGTTTTCTGAGTTGCTCTATAATTCTACTATTTAGAACAAACACTGTTTATTACTGACTGACAGCACTATTGAACATACCATAATTACTGTTGTTATGGAAATCACATCTTAATAGTTAATAATCAATTTACAAAGCCTGGGGAGTTATGAAAAATAAAAAAGTTTTGTTTGTTACAACAGATATGGACAGGACAGGACCCAGGCCACAGACCGGCAGCCTTCTGGTGTCCCAAGCAAGTCCCTCTGAGTCTCCCCTGAGAATCACTCCCTTTCAGAGAATCAGAGCTGTGAGTATTTAAACCAGAATTACAAAGGCAGGGTCACATCTGTTCAGTCATGGGTTTTTACACTTGAAGACAGGTAAAACAACAAATGGATGCCTAGAGGATGTGTCAATGTCTGGTCTGGGTCTCTGACAGACTGACCCAGACCAAATGCATTTACACAAACACATATATTTTCTTCACAACATGAATTTAAATCACACTGTATATAGTTGATCTCGCACCTACCATTTATTTTCACGTGGCAAGGCAAGTTTATTTGTATAGCACAGCTGGTATGCAAAGTAATTCAAAGTGCTTTATTTATTTATTATTTTTATTTTATTTATTTATTTCAGTGAATATTAATCAACATTTATGTAAATATGCAAGAATTAACCAAAGGCTATTTTTCATCCATAGTCCCTTGACAGCAGATACTGTCCATCTAAAAACAATAGTAAGAATTACAATAAAATAAATATATAGAAAACAGTCGAACAACATATACACTATTACATAAGATGGCAGACTCACAACCGTCATTCAGCTACATACCACCCCTAACAAGAGAGCAGACACATACACACAACAATCGCACACAGACACATTATAACAATTAGCCTTTATTTTCTTGTTTTAATAATATTTAGGTTTAAATTATTACATCTACCTCCTGGAAAATGCCTCTGTACCTCTGGTTGGAACTATAGCACTGGAATAAAATAAATAAATTAATTAATTAATAAAAACATACATAAATAAAAAAAATGAAATAAAATAAAGCGGGACACATCAGGAATTTAATTTAATTTACGCCCTATAACAAGTCAAAGAAAATATCTGGAGTACTGTAAGAATTGTTCGTTTCTGGTGCAAGCATCAAAGAGGACAAAAGACTGAAACATAGTCAGAAGGTTTAATGAGTTACACGCAGGTAAAGTGAACAGTGAAGCACCGGACTCTCAGGAAATCAGGAAAAGGATAGGAAGAGAGTCCTGAAATGTTTGTGTTGACAGTCTCCCAATGTGTGTGTGTGTGTGTGTGTGTGTGTGTGTGTGTGTGTGTGTGTGTGTGAGTGTGAGTGTGAGTGTGAGTGTGAGTGTGAGTGTGAGTGTGAGAGTGAGAGGCAGGTCTTCTTCAGGTCAGCATGTTGTCACAACCTTACGAAACCTTTAGGCAAAATCAAACAATGTGATTGCTTTAATATCTAACAATGTGTTTGTTTTAGAGTCAAATAATGTCCTTGTTTTATGGCCCTCTCAGGGTGGAGGTCACACAGTCCTTGGTGAATACGGGCGACAGATAAGAAGTTGCAAGACCAGATCATAGGTGTTATCTTCTTGTCCACAGTCATTGTAGTCTCCAGCTGGTCTCCATAGCATCCTGGTGATCCCCCTTCATTCCAGATCTACTGTTGGGCACGAGTTATTTACTGTAGCATTAGTAAATCAAGAAACCAGTTTGGAGTAGTGCTGCACTGCTAGAAAAACCTTACAGTACTTATTTTAGTTTTAGTTAAAGAATACTGAAAGAAAGGTTGGGGATCTGCAGTCTCTTCCCAGCAAACTTTGCATGAAGGTGCATTTTTTCGGGGCTGCCTCCTCATGGCAGCACAATTCCACATATGGTGATCACAGGCTTGATTCAGAAGTAACCTTTTTTTTACCATGATTTTAAAAGGCCTGAGTGACTCCACATGTGGGAAGGTGGCCCATTTATTTAATTTGTGCATGTGTTTGTGTTATTTGCTTGTTTTGAGTTACTGTGATTTTTCTTTACCTGTTTTGGGCGTGGCCCCACCCTATACATGGTGCAAATGTCCTGCCCTCCTGCAATTGTCTAGATTGACTGCAGGTGTGAATCTTAAGAGCAGGCCTGATAAAGATCGACTGAGACTGACAGGGCGGAGAGAAGTGGAAAAAGGAACAAGAGACAGAGGACGGGAGAGGGGCACGGGCAGGAGAGGCCCGTGGGCACGGGCAGGAGAAGCCCCAGGAAAGGACACGAGGAGAGTCACACGGGGGTCGCGCACGGGACAGTGAACCGAGAAACAGACGGGGACAGTAGCCGGAGAAGGGGACGGAAGGACGCCGGTAGATATAGGTTGGAGCCAGGGCTTTTCGGAGCGGCGTGGGTTGGTGAGGAACTCGGAGCAGCGCAGACTCAGAGCGAGGCAGTGCGGCGGCTGGAGCGGTGGAGGACCGGAGGACGGCGGGTCCTATTACGGGGCGCATAACCACTACTGGACGGCTTGATCGCCGTCCAGCGCGGTGAGTCGGCCACACTTGGGGTGGGCTGTGAGAGGAACTAACGTACCCTCCCCACTGGCAGTTTGTCCTGTCCCCCTCACAGGAAAAGGCGGCAGCTCACTTGGAGGAGCCAGGGACACACACCCGAGTGACGCGGAGCGGCGCGGCGCGGCGGCCGGAGGAGGGTCTTCACTGCGCTGTGGTCGGGAGGAGCCGGAGCAAGACTGGGAAACCCCCGCAACCTGCAGCCCTCCCGCCCAAGCCGTTTTGGTTAACGTGTTTTACTGTGCTTTTAATTTTTGTAATAAAGTTTTAAATTGCACTCTGGCAAGTCACTGCTCACCCACCCCCGTGGTCTACCTGGAGCCCTAGTCTCCTCAAACCTAGGTGGCGTTGCTGAGATAAGAGTGGGTAGCATTGTGGGAGGTCCTTAGGAGAAGGCGGGGTTCCCCTCTCGAGAGAGTGTTGCCACATCTTTCTGGCGTTGCTGACAGGATCACGGGATTGTGAGCAGTGTCTTAGCCAGAGATTATTTTATTTTTGTAAATTGGTTTTTAAAATTTTAAAGTCAAAATAATGCCTATTTACCCGGGGCCCTTTGGCTGCCTAAATTTAGGGCCATGATGGTAATTTGAGATATTTGGAATGGAAAGTGCAAATGCAAGGTTTTTTTTTTTGAATGTGAATAACCACTTGTGGAAACAGGACCTAAAGGACTGGACGAAGGACATTGCCTGGGAGCTCGTGAAGGCTCTGATTGGACAGCTCTGCACACATGTCTGTGCGCCACAAGAACGACCCACCTGGCCTTGGTCTGAGTGAAGGTACCAGCAGCCTTACTCCAGTAACTGTCGGAATGGAGGAGGTAGGCAGATTTGCAGAAGTTACGATCAGTCAAGTCATACTGCCAGAGATGTAAGCAGCCAGTTTTGAAGTAAGGTGTCTTACTGTTGAGGTCCATGCAATGGGGTCTGGTCTGGGAGGGGACCAAAGGGCCATTATAGCTTTGCCCCTACGTGGATGTGTCAGTAGGAAGGTGCCAACATGGAGGGATTCCTGGACCTTTGGTCATAAGTTGCGCTAATGTAATAGGGATTGTTTTAAAAACATTTCTCAGAGTATAGTGTAAACAATGGAGCCTCCTATGTTAAGCTGAAGGCAGCTCATGGTCTTAAATCCCCTGCACAGGACACACAGTAATGGACTTTAAAATTGAGGGCAGTGAAATGATCCAAAAGGTGCTCCTGTCATGACTGAATGTAATTGGAACTTGTTAGAATGCTGTGTTCCTTAACCCATGAAAGGCCTGTCTTTTCCTGGTGGACGCCCAAGGTCTCAGCAGGTATGGAGAACGAAGTCTACCCTATGCTGGAGAATGGCTGTTGGCACCGAGGATGGGTCCGGGGATGTGTGTGTGTGTGGCCAGCTCAGTGACGAGACAGGAGCCCTGCTCGAAGGAGGTGATGGTTTGGGGACGAGCTCATGCTGGACCAGCTGGGGGACTACCGTGGCCTGATTGAGGTCTGACGAGCCGAACAGTCTGGCCTGGACGTTCGTGGTTGCTAAGCGGTAGGATCCCTGTCTAATTGAGAAGTTGAATAATTATCCCATGACTCTAGGTTGCTACCAGATTGGCCGTCTATAGTAAGTGAAAGATGTAGATGTGCGTAGTGGCTGTAATGTTGACCTGACCCCCAATGAAGAGTTTGGGCTGGTATAGGCAGCAGAAGGATCGGAGGTGAGTGAACTTTGACATGAGAAGTGTGGTTGACCGAATAGACAAGACCAGGGCAAACTGCAGCTGGAGCCCCATGTAATTGCGATGTAGTAGGCGACTTAGTAAAACATGTCCGACTGGAAGTGGGTGTGGTAAAGAGGACCTTGCATTGCTCCTACCAATAATTAGACTGAAATCCAAGAACTGCCCTTGATGTTTTATTACCCTGTAGTAGACGTACCTGAACGAATTCCTTGTCGATCTTTGTCCCATTGGAGGATAGTGCCCTGCTTGTTGGAGACTGAACTGTTGGTCCAGGGACTGGCACCCATTGGCGTGGGGGGATGTGGGAAGGTGGCCCATTTATTTAATTTGTGCATGTGTTTTGTGTTATTTGCTTGTTTTGAGTTACTGTGATTTTTCTTTACCTGTTTTGGGCGTGGCCCCACCCTATACATGGTGCAAATGTCCTGCCCTCCTGCAATTGTCTAGATTGACTGCAGGTGTGAATCTTAAGAGCAGGCCTGATAAAGATCGACTGAGACTGACAGGGCGGAGAGAAGTGGAAAAAAGGAACAAGAGACAGAGGACGGGAGAGGGGGCACGGGCAGGAGAGGCCCGTGGGCACGGGCAGGAGAAAGCCCCAGGAAAGGACACGAGGAGAGTCACACGGGGTCGCGCACGGGACAGTGAACCGAGAAACAGACGGGACAGTAGCCGGAGAAGGGGACGGAAGGACGCCGGTAGATATAGGTTGGAGCCAGGGCTTTTCGGAGCGGCGTGGGTTGGTTGGGTGAGGAACTCGGAGCAGCGCAGACTCAGAGCGAGGCAGTGCGGCGGCTGGAGCGGTGGAGGACCGGAGGACGGCGGGTCCTATTACGGGGCGCATAACCACTACTGGACGGCTTGATCGCCGTCCAGCGCGGTGAGTCGGCCACACTTGGGGTGGGCTGTGAGAGGACTAACGTACCCTCCCCACTGGCAGTTTGTCCTGTGTCCCCTCACAGGAAAAGGCGGCAGCTCACTTGGAGGAGCCAGGGACACACCCGGAGTGACGCGGAGCGGCGCGGCGCGCGGCGGCCGGAGGAGGGTCTTCACTGCGCTGTGGTCGGGAGGAGCCGGAGCAAGACTGGGAAACCCCCGCAACCTGCAGCCCTCCCGCCCAAGCCGTTTTGGTTAACGTGTTTTACTGTGCTTTTAATTTTTGTAATAAATGTTTTAAATTGCACTCTGGCAAGTCACTGCTCACCCCCGTGGTCTACCTGGAGCCCTAGTCTCCTCAAACCTAGGTGGCGTTGCTGAGATAAGAGTGGGTAGCATTGTGGGAGGTCCTTAGGAGAAGGCGGGGTTCCCCTCTCGAGAGAGTGTTGCCACACACACTTCTGATGCGAGGCGGGACAGTTTTCCAAAACTGGACCGCTCGAACTGAGAAAGCAGATTGGCTAAATGAGCTTTTTCTCAGAGGCACAACTAGATTGTTAGAGGCAGCAGCTCTGGTGTTTCTACCACTCTGTGTAAAAAAATTAGAGAGTGGAGGAGGAGCAAGGCCATGAACGATTTTGAAGACCAAGTTAGCATCCTGAAATTTTACTAAATTGTCCCAGTTTAAAAGTGTATGTATTTCTGCCCCTCTCGCGCTGTAGTCACGTGACGCACGTAGGTCACGTATGGACTAATAGTTAGTTATGGCAGTTGAGCGGGCAATGGGTGAATCATCCCGAAGAGCAGAGCTGATTTGTGGGCCTCAACTGAGCTGTTTAATGAGAGGGACGTGTAGTAAGAGCCACCGCGAGCTGGTGAGTGCTTGGTTTATGCTAATTAGGCGCTAGTCGCACTCCATTCACATACAACGGTTAGCTTAGCATTAGCTTCATTGTAGCATGTTTTCAACGGGCGCCGTTAGCACTATGTTGCGCCGAGAGTTATAAATTTAAATGTATTTGAATTATTATTTCAGCTATAGTGAACTGTCAATGCTATTATGTATTTTAATCATTTTCGGCATTTCTGAATAAATATGTTTTAGTTAGTAACTAGCTGCTAATGCACTGGTCCTGTAGCTAACACAGGCTGGGTCTTTTTCTTTTCCTGTTTCAACCACTCGATGACGAGCCCAACCACGATACTGAGCCAAGCATCAATCAGATCAAGCTCTCTGTCTGTGCGGTAGGAGATACACACCTTAAACCTGTTGCCCCCCATCGTTCTTACTGCACAGCATTGTCATACATCTGCTGAATTCTACATAATGAACTTTGAATTGTGACTATTGACTATCACCAAGGGACTTGCCACCTCAATTCATACTCAAAGTAATTCAAAGTGCTTCATAGAATAAGAAAGAAATTAAAATCACAATACAAAGAAATCAAAACATAAATAATCATTATAAAATTAACATCAATAGAGAAGAGTGCAGGATAAAAGCCTTTCAGGTTTCAGATGCACATTATCCTTGAAGTAGGGGAATCTGCTGAACTTTGGCGAGGGATTTGGATGGATGGACGGAGATTGAATATTTAGGCCCGAGCCCCCTACAGGGCGTAGGGCCTATTGCTTCCGCAACGATGAGTGCCTGGGCGAAGCCCTGGGCGAAGCCCTAGGCGAAGCCCATTGACTCAATGTCGCTCATGTCGCCCAAACACACTCCTGGCATCGCGCCCTATCCCAGCAACCCATGCCACAGGCATGGGCCATATTTGTTACTGCTAAAATGAATGGAAGTCAATGGGAGGTCAGTGGCGGGCTCCGATGTCAGGGCGAATGACGGGCGCGTCATTTAGGGTGACCAGACTTCCCTATAAACCTTGCAGTTTCAGTTTTGAGCCCCGTGTCTGTCCCGGGAGATTTATCCAAAACCTTTGACTTTATACAAGAAATGTCCCAGGTGACCCTATTTTTTGATCAATCTGATCAATCAGCAGTAAACTGGAGGGAACATTGTTATTTGTTAAACTAAAATATAGAAAACTGCTTGAAAATGAATAAAAAATAAAAAAAAAACAAAAAAACAGCAGAAGTCCCTGAGATTATAAACTGACCGACAAGTGAATCGAGAATGGACACGCTCTATTTTATTTATATTAACCATACCAAAACCATTGACTTTATAAAAGAAAATCTAGTCAACCTAGTGTGATTGTTAAAATACTACTTTAACTGAAGTACACTCACTCACACTAGTATGCTGCCAGTTTTAATGATTAACCTGTATTTCTTGTTTAATAATATTTAGGCCTATGCCAAAATGATCATACTGAAACATCGTTAATCGTGTAATTGTATTGCATTAAATGTGCTTTTGTTATAATTAACAAAAGTAAAAGTATCACATGAAAAAATCGACTTTTGCAAATGTAAAAGTTTCTGTTAAAAATTTACTTACTTAAAGAGTAAAAAGTAAAAGTATTTTGTGTGGATTTTGAGGTTTTGTAAAGCTCCAAATGTAGTGATTTTGATAAAGATTTTAACACATATGGGGGACACATTCAGTTGAATTCAAATCCTACAACAAGTCGAGGAAAAAATCTTGACTATTTTCATATAGGCAGTAATGGGAAGAATGGTTATATTTAGTTACAGAATACCTGCATTAAAATGTATTTTGTAACATACTCCTTTGCATGGTCCAATCAGAGTACTGTATTCTGAACACATAGATTACTTGTACATCCAATTGCATTTAATATAATAGGGTAAAGACGCAACATAATATTAAAACAGCATTATGTTTGTTTCACCGTTTGTTCTGTATTTCCTATCACTAATTGGAGATGAAAAAATCTCACGCCTCACCAGAAAAAGTTGGGTTTTGTATTTTTCTCATCGATTCTGCACAGTTTGAAGCCTAAATGACATGATGAAATACCATAATGTTCCTTTGATTTGAGAACAGTAACTACTCTGAGTAGCATTAAATGAAAGAGTAACTACAGAAAACAGTTACTCTATAATGTATGTCTATATTAATGATAAAAAATAAAAAATAAAATGTTAACCATTTTACTTATCAAAATTTGACCTTTAAGAATCATGTAAAAAAAAAAAACAAAAAAACTGTGTAACTCCCTGAAATTTAATCTGGCAAATTTTAGGTACATACCATGATCTCTTACAATTGAGGCATTGCACATGTATTTAGATTCTGTTATTTTGTCACGTTTTTCTGTACTGCGTAACAAGCTGGTTGCAGGCTTGCAAAACAACCTTAAAGCCCCAGGAATCAATGTATAAACGCACAGTAAAGATTCATGACAAAAAAACCCAGACACTATCACCACTGTCAGACCCTCTACAGGTATGGTTTTCTCAACTTCCATAATCTGCAAATATATGGGAACATTTTCTACTATTTAAAATAATTCATGGTATTGCTAGTCTTCCCCTAAAAAGGTTTGTCTCACTGAGCTCAGAAAAAACAACTCGAGTCACTAGGGCGACCTCTAGAGGAGAGTACGTCGCTCCTAAATGTAGGACTTCTTTTCGCTAAATTGGCTTTTACTATTGTTTCCATGAGTCTGTGGAATATTTAAACCCAAATGAGATTATAACATGCACAAGTTTTCAAATGTTTGCACATGTGACAAAGAAATGGCTGATATCAAAGCAAGTTTGCACCCGTCAGTGAATGTGTGTGAAAGAAAGAGGATTTGTATATCTGAAACTGACTGTGTGTGTGAATAAATTAGTATGGTTGTGTGTGTGAACTGAATATTTTCAGAACAACTCGCTCTTCATATATGAGGAGCGAGTTGTGCTGTATTAGATATATGTACCATATCTTTACAGGTCTTTCATCCACCTACACCAAACTGTTCTTCTAACTTAACATCAGCCTGTCCAGGGAAGACAGGTGGAAATTTGTATTTTTGCTATAACCTGGCACCATACAGTACATATTTCCTGTTTAAGGTTTGTTAAGGTCAATGTAATGCCGTGCACTCTTCCTGTCTAAATAAAAGTAGACCAGACCATATTCAAAAGAGTATTCTGAACATGCACTCTCCGTACAGTTGCTTCCCAACACTGCATATAGGCTAACTAAATTTACCAAGACTATGTTTATTTTAACAGAAAACATCCATGGCCTTATATTTACGTGAGAGAAGACAGACTTTTTAAAACATTGGAATGATTATTATTGCTAAACCATCAAGATGAATTTAATACAAGAGAAGACAAAGTTACTAAAGCTATTTTCTATTAGAGTAGGCCTCTGTGAACTGTAAACTGTGGTGACTTTAAAATACAGTACCTAAGTAACAACAAGGTGTGTTTACCAGGTTTATTACAGGTTTGTGTAGCATTACTGGCAGTTAGTAGTCCAATATCAAAGGAAAGTGAGCAACTGTTATATTGTAGAAAACACTGGATACAATCTCTGAAAAGCTTTACAAAGAACAACCTGGCAACGACACAAAAGCAACTCTTTGACCACATTTTAAAGATATTATTTAGCTTAGCATAAAAACAAAATAAAAAGGGATGTCCCTGTTAAATATTCTCACATTTCCTCTCTTTAAATATAAAATGTCTGCGTTTTGTTTTGAATGTACTGTAATACTAATTCAAATACAAACAAAGACATACATAAATACACTTTCAGTCCAGGGTCCTCCCAATCAGCTTCATTAGGTACATTACGTCACAGCCAAAAGTCCAGCATGGCTCCATAGCTTCATTAGTTACATCTATAGACAGTTCTCCAGTCCAGACCATGATTTCTGTGTCCATTTCTTCTTGTCTTCCAGCACAAGTTTGCATTTTGTCCAGTAGAGGGCAGAAGCACATTACAGTTCCTTGCAGTTACTTGCTGCTTCAAACCAGGTTCATACATCTTCCCTGTCAGAGCAACTTGTCCGTGTCCTCTTTATCCTTTCCAACGTGTCGATACCAAACAGTCTGTGGTTTTTGTGCAATATGAACAGTTCCACGTTAAAGAAACACAATATTTTAAGATATCCTCTGTGTTAGGTCCCCCTCACACTCTGGAGGTGACGTAAAGCAGGTGAAGTCGCTGAGCCAAGGTGCTCTCCATTTCTTCCAGAGGACAGTCAGCTCTGTGGGTCTGAGAGGAAGAGGAGTTGTTCCCCTGTCGAGGTCCCAAAAGCAGACTCTTGAAGCCCTCTCTCTCCAACATGGCAGGCATCTGTTGTAAGAAGAAGCCCTCACAGAAAGAACTCAGCTCCGATAAACCGTGGGCCTGGAATGATGAGGAGGAAAGAGGTAAATACTGTGCAAGTGTGAATGTATAGCCATAAAAAAAAGTACACGTAAACGGTAGCAGGTAATCGCTCTGTTAAAACATGAACTAAGATTTAAGATTTTGAAATACAAATGCAAAAAAAATACTCAAGTAAAAGTATCACATGAAAAAATCTACTTAAGTAAAACTATTTGTTTAAAAATGTACTTTTAAGTATTTCATGCAAGTGTTAATTTGTTAAACTGTTAAATGTAGTGATATTGATTCAAAATTATACATATTTTGGTCAACAGCAGCAAGACGCATCAATTTCTCAATTTTTCTTATGAATTGTGTGTGTTTATTTTTATTTGCTCAAAGCTGAAGCTTGAACTTGAAAACTTTAGTCAGGATGTTTCCACGAACACAGTAAAAATAACCCCTCAGATCATATATAAAGTACTTTTTCCTTTTCAATCCAGTTCAAAAATGTAGTGGAGTAGAAAGTACAGATACTGCTCTCAAATGTAGTGAAGTAAAAGTAAAAAGTAAAGTGCAGATACCTAAATATTCTACTTAAGTACAGTACTTTACTACTTGTACTTTATCTTCCACCACTGAACAGGTGAAACTACTTATTATACTAAAACAAACCACATTTTGCAAAGAATCTTCCCTGGTTTTCTTTAGTTTGACAGTTGTGAGGTTTTGTGAAGACTCATATTTAATCGTACATGTTAGTTTGATTGACAGGAGAAGTAGAGGTAATAACTATTTCCAAGCAACCGTCCTCTTAACACGGGCCTAGTCTTGCCTAATTCACACATGACACATAAAGATATATGACAACACCTTTACTGTTTAAACCGCTGTAACTATGTGCCCTGTGTATAATTTGGCCCTCTATTTTGCATTCACAAGATTTTAGGAGTAGGTAAAAGCAAAAGAACAGATTATGGCAGAGAAAGGACAGTAAAATTCCCATTTCAAACTTACTTTAGCAGTTTTGTAAATGTTGACTGCATTATCCAGATGAATGTGCTGTGAGCAAATCACTTCACAATGTCTTTGTAGTGTCCCCAACTTGAACAGACAAGCAGCTGAAAGCAACTAAGCAGGAAAAAACAAAATAAAGTTTATAAATAATTGTCAGACACACCTAGAGATTTGACTAAAAATAGGAAAACAGAACGTGTTTTTCATTACCTCCAACAAGTCAGGAACATTGGTTTTGAGAGATTCTGTTCCTCCGCAGTACAAGTATGACATCATCATCTGTGGAAAGGTCAAAGTTCATTAGAAACAGGTTTGTCGAGCAGCTGGACAGAATTATGAACAGGCAGCATTCTGTCTAATGCAATAAGTCGTTCCAGCAACACCTCGTCCACACAGACCCAAAGGAAATGTGTTTTTGGAAATAAAAGCTTACCTGGAACGTGTTGTACTTGACGTCACCAATGTTGATTTCCTTACTGGGGCTTCCATCAGAGCTCATTGGTGCAAGCAGAGATCTGAATCTGAAAGAAGATACGCACAATGGTTTACACAAGCTAATTACAAGAATATGACACTATCAAAGCTGTTTGTACTTCTAACTATATACCTTTCAGAGGCTGTGATTAAGAGGACTTTGTGGCCGTAAAATGGTTTCCCCTCAACAATAAATGTCACATCGGACATGTCTGGGTTGTTCAGGAAAAGTGGATCTGTTTGGGAAGAAAACCAGTAACCATTAGTAACAGTAGTAAGTTTTAAAGAAGACCTATTGTGCTTGTGTCTCCTACAGTTATAATCTATGACACCCGTGTATCATTGTGTTATAATTTGCACATGTTAAATCATAATATTCATCTAAAACGACTTAATAAAAGAAACACGTTGCTGTAAATGTCATCACAACAAAGAGCCATGGAGCTGTTGGCCCCTCCTATGGATAGCTGCACATCATTTGTACCTATGCGTATCATTGATTAAGAAAATAAAACTGAACAAAGAAGTAAGTACATCACAGTGGGCGTGAACCTGTGGTGATGAAAACAGATTGATCGCAATATCGCATCTTAAAAATAAACGATTATAGATGCTCAAACATGCATGAATCACTCCAAATACAACTTCGACAGAGTAAATGAGAAGGAAACGACTATAGCATGATTAAAAGCTCTGAGAAGTCCATTTTGCAGAATAGGTCTGTTTTAAAGATCACTAGTGTGAATGGGAGTGTTTAGTGTTTCTGTTGTACCGAGCTGTGCCGAGAGCGTTGCCTTCATTTCAGGGATAGATGGGAGAGGAGCAGGGCCATAGCAGTGACTAAAGATAGAGGCCAACTGTTGGATAATCGCATCATTCTGCAAAAAAGTTAGATTTCTTTATTAACACATACTGGTCTGTACAGTTGTAATGCCAATGGTGTTGGATGGAGCTTACCTTGGTGGTGCGTAGGATGTTGAACATGAGGGGCAGGCCTACAGTGACCAGCTCCTCACAGTAGTCCTCCTCTTTGATTGTGGTAAACTCTCTGAGAAGGGACAGAGTGACCCCAGCCCGTGACTGCTGCTGGGCACAGCGCAGAGACTCCAGCCACACATGCAGCTTCCATGGCACCCCTGTAAAAAAGGAGCACAATGTAACTTTTCTGTTTCAGGGTGTCCTCCATGGTGCTTTTTTCCCTTGGAATGTTCCACTGTGTGGCATTTGTTACAGGCCAGTCCTGTTTGTTTGGCCTTGCCTCTGCTTATCCCAGCAATCAACTGGGGAGTAAAAGCCTGGAGCGCACACCCCATAGGCGACCAGTGGGGTCCTCCGCTGCAGCAGTTTGTTTGGATATTTTGTACTTTATTTTTGTACTATCTAGTTGTTTAATTTGTATCCACTTATTAAACTTATATAAATTAATTTGTAAGAATAAATCTACTTTATCATATTTTTCCATGTTTCCACTCTCCCATTTTGTTCTACACCCGGTTTTAACATCATTTCATTATGTTCCACCACCATTGGACACGAAACAGCATTGAACTTTTTTTTTAACTTGCAGTTATTAAATTATAGGTTAATTAGGGTTAAGTTTAGCGTTAGGGGTTTGCCTCTCCACAGATCTGACCTGCAAGTTGGCCTGGTGAAGTGACACGCTTGTATTCAGATAGACATGTTTTTTGGGTTGTTTTTTTTCACTATACTGTAGAAAATCCCAGTAAAAGTCTCTAAGAAAACAAGCAGGCAGCAGACCCTCTACCCGAAAAGTTACATAGTGAACCTTTAAGTTACGAAACATCATTGTACCCATAGCACGCAGCTCCATGGTGACATCCAGGTATCCATGCTCAGCGCTGTAGTAGCTTGCCTCTTGCAGCGCCTTCATTCGGGCTTTGCAGAGCTTGGGCATGCCAACCTCTGGCAGCGGGCCGGGTCCAGGGGAGGGGGTCTGCAGGGGGGACAGGGGCAGAAAAGGGCACATCCCAGCCTCCTCTACCCCCTCTGCGAGAATCTCCTCCAGAGACAGGACATCCTCTTTGACCTGCTGTGGCTGAGTCAGAAGCTTCCTTAGCACGTTCCTGTAAATGAAAAACGGGAAGGAAAGAAGAACGAAAATGAATACAAAAATATATATGTGTGAAACCATTTATGGGGCATTCTCTGGTTGCACAATCTGTCTGCGTTAGAGGAATGTGCAGTGTTGAGTCTATGCTGTCTTCACACGTTGGAACAGTAAACAGGTGGAGAGGTTAAAGTGAGCAGTTGGTGCCCTCTGACAGATGGGCCCGATATAGACGGCCATCCTGAGCAAATTCCCTTTTTCAGCACATAATTAAAGAGATGTATTCGTCCCCAAAGCTCACACAGGAGGCGTATGACAGTTTGCTGGTACTTGGCACTATTTATGACGTTTAAAGTGCATTTTGAGAGGTTAGACTACGCGTTTCACTAAAACATCGTTATATTTAATTATTTTTAAGATGTTACAAGATCTTGCCTAGTTTTTTCTTTTTGTTTTATTTTTTCTTTTGGTGAAATGTATAGTTTTACTTGCTGGTTGGACATGGGCAGAAAATGTGAGATAATTCATGGAAGTACAGGGTCCCAAAAGTCACTGACACTTTTAAATCTTCAGTAGCTCCTATAATTCTTAAGTTAAACGCACCAAATTTTAGCAGTAGGTAAACTGAACCTTCCAAGATTTTTGGCAATATATACGTTATAATTGTTCACTTATACTTGAACTTATCACTACTTAAACTAAGGAAAGTAAAAATGACCTAATTTTCAAAATTGTTGTTTTTTAAGTGTCCACCATTTTGGGTTTGTCTCTGAATAGCCCGATCCAACACACTTTACATCACATTTAAAGCATTTCCAGGGCTTATGGCTCTTATTTGATCCTCGATATTATGTTTTAAGTTGTTTATTGTCTGAGGTTTATTCACAAACACCTTTTGTGTAAGATAGCCCCACAGGAAGAAATTGGGACTAGTCAGTGGAGATCACATACTGCCCCCTGTCTGTGAAAAACACTTATTATTCCTTTAATGACATTTACTCTTGGGGCATCTCTGGTATTAAAATGTTGACGGTAACACCTCTGGGTTTCTGACCCATGTGACGCAATGTACCACTGTACAATGAGGGTTCGTTCCTCGGTGCTATATTTTTCATATTAATGTCGGAAGGATAGCTCTAAATGCTCTGAAAAAAGAAAAGAAAAATATTTAGAAACAAAAGAGTTATGAATTTTTATCAACTGTCAGTGACTTTTTGTACAATAAAAATCTCTAAGGTGAACCCAAGATGTCATTGTATTGTTAAATGCCTTGTGCTTATTGGTGCACGGGCCCAACAATAATTTTCTCTTGCACATTACTTCCTCAATACGAGCTAGCGCCTTCTGCCATGTGACGACAGAAACGTGCACCATGTGACCATTTCTGACCAATCAGAGTGACAGCTGCTAGAACTGACCTAGTGTGGGCTCAGAGTGGGACTAGACCAAATCTTACAAAGCTAACTTTTAGGCTCTTTGAGGATTTAAAATGTTTAAATGTTTTCCCGACAAAATCCGACCATTGTAAATGCTGTGGATGCCACCTCAGGTGAACACTGAGGATTAGATTCCCAAAAATACATTGTGTTCTATGTGAGAATAATTTTTTGGCCCATGTTCCTGGGAGCTGCAGCACCTACGGAGTGGCTATTAGTCGATCTCGTCCCATGACAGAGGAGGAATGTCTTATCCAGATCTATGAGATAATTCCACCCCTACTACCAAGCAACCGTAATGTTAACAACAGCAAAAAGATTGCAGATAGATTGCACAATAGTTATGCCTTTGTTGCTCGTAACTTCTTCTATTTTGGATGGAATTTTACGGGCTGATGATAGGCAGAGGTGTTTTAGCACTCAGCTCTACTTCCTGCATTTTTGGACTTTTCTTTTGAAGTTTTTTTCCACAAACTGTCACTTAACTGATGTAAAACTATGATAAATATTGACCCCAGGTACAATCCCACCAAACCAAGTAAAAACCTGAAAAAAATCCATCCTACATTCTTTAACTGCGGTTATGAAACTCTGTGTGTCTTTTCTCACTTGTCAGAACTCCTGTTTTGTAGACTCGTACCTGTGTCCGTGTGCCGCGGCGTGACTGAAGCAGTTCATGTCTTCAAACAGAGATGATGTAAGCGCGTTTCCATCATGAGTCTTTGACAAAGGATCAGCGCCTCGGGCAAGAAGTAAGCTCACCATCTCGTAGTTTCCTTGAATCAAAGTCAATTTAAGAGCAGTTCAAATAAAATATAATGGCTTTCAAACTCTCATGTAAAAAAAAAAAATGCACTATATAAAAAACTGTAGATTCATATGTATTCTGCAATTTGGCTTCTTAAACAAATTTGAAAAAAATAAAACCCCTGCTTTCCCAAATGGTAACTGTACTGTATGAAACCAAAATAATGTTTCTATTAATTAAAAGTGCACTTTTGTAACTTTTCTGCTGGCCTGAAATGCTCTACAGAATAATTTTTAACTTGCCTATCTCCAAGGACACAAGCCATGCCACAAAGCTAAGTTACAGGTTGTGGAATGGTGACCATGCTCACAGTGGAAATGCATGGTACTCAAAGTATTTTTGATCAGTACTACAACTTCGACAGAACAGAACATCTGTAATTGAATAAAAGCAAGATTCAATAGATATGTTTAATGTCATACTTTGGAACATTCCAGGCAAACAATAAGACTGAGGGGCCCTCTAAAAGAAAGGTTACATAGTGCACTTTTTAAATAAATAGCCACGTTTTTAAATAATTAGCATCCCCACGGTGAGATCAGCTTCTACCTTAAGTTCTACCTTATCTTAAATAGTTTGTACTTTGCTTTTTAAAATATTTGGTTGACTACAGATGGAAACTAGCTTCAGCTATAATTTGGTGTTAAGCATCTTCAATGTTTTTTGCACATTGTCCCTGTCAAATAAACTAATAAAGTAAAGTATAAACATTACTAGCAGGCCTGTCACAATAACAAATGTTGAAGTGTGATATATGGCTTTAGTAATGAAGACGATAAATGATACTATTGAAATCAAACAGAAGTAAAAAAAAAAAACACAAACTGCATAATTAACAGACTGCAACACTTAAGTAGTTTGTGTCTATAATGAGTCATAGAAAAAAATAACCAAACTTTGCCCACTAGTGCAAGGAAAACGTCTCCACGATAAATACTGACCCCCAAAATGTAGTTCCACAGAAAGAACATGTAAATAAGTAAAGACGGCATGTGGAGTGATTGTTGTAAACTACACGGTGTTAGCACCCACCTGCTGCCGAGGCTAATTGTAGTGGAGTCTCCGCCATGTTCTCTTGTCCATTCCTCACTGCTGCCCCCTCCACGTTGGCCCCAGCGTCTAACAAAAGCTGAGAAGACAAACCACATCTGTTAGCCCGAGTGATGCTGTAACTCATTCAAGACCTGACCCCACGAACCCGCATTTGTCACTTCACTTTTCAACATCACGTTTGCTTATATGGTCCAGGATTAGTGACAACAGCTATATCCATTGTGTAGGAATACAGCTGTCAGACAAAAGCTTTTGAGTGTGTTTTGGATTCCAACCTGTACTACGGAGATGTGGCCATGTAGAACTGCAAAAGTGAGAGCCGCCCAGTGCCGACTGTCTGGGTGCACACAGGGGTGCTTGGGTGAACATGGAGGAACCTGAACGAAGGAAAAGATAGAATTAGATATATAAAATTATAAGTTAGAATAAGTCAATGGATTTCAGAATTATGAGACAGCAGTTGCCATAGGAATTACCAATTTAAAACTATTACATGTTCTGAATATGAAAAAGTCCTTTCTGATCTCTATTATAATGTTATTTCCTAATCACAAACTGACCTAGAGTCGGTAGATTGCACAAACAGATGAATAATGCGTTGACTTACAGGGACGTCAGGGTTAGCCCCGGCATCAAGCAACATCTGCACCAGAGCTTCGTCTCCAGCAGCACAAGCGTACATTAATGGAGTCATCCCCTGTGACAAGAACAGACATGTGAGATTCACAGTAGAAAAAGATATAAGGTAACGTACACTTTATTAAACCCATAGAGAAACTTGTCTTCTGTATTTGTCCCATCTTTCAGTGTCGCTGGGGCAACCTGTGCAGTGCAGCGCCCAGGGACCCAAATCCAGATTTTGAGCTAGGATTGGTCAGGACAATTTTAGCTGGAGGATTTTTTGGTTGGGTATTTCCCCATATAGAAGTATAATGGACAGAAATGTATGGTTAATGTAGCCGCCAAAATGTACCTCCAGCCACTAGGTGTCACTGGTTACATGTTCTGACACACCAAGGCCTCACCTGTGCCTATTAAAGGGGAGGTAGTTAGTGCAGCAGGTGTTGCATATGTGAGGAGGAACAGTCTTTTGACCGTGTTAAGGGAATGCACGGAAATAAAGGGCATTTGAAGGGCATCTTTTTGAGTATTGAGCTGACTTTTTGGAAACGCGTCTGAAACACATTTGCAACCTAGTGGTTTTGTGGCACAGGGTCACTTGGCCTTTACAGTTAGAAAGGCTCCAGGGTCTTAGGAGCCCAGAACTGGACCCTCTTCTTAAGTCATGTTAGAATCTTGTTACCTCCACAAAATCAGACCTGGAGTTGTGTTTTGTTTCATTCACACATGTTTGAGTAACACTTTATCATCAGTCTGTCTACATCTCTAAAGCTCAAAATGCTCTGTTCCACCTTGTGATGTCATGAAGGGGAAGTTTTCAAGTTAACAGCTGAATTTTACCTTTGGTTCAGAAGACATTGGCTGAAAGTGACGGTGTATGGAGGGTGGAACAGAGTGTTTTCTACTTGAGAGAAGAACTCAGCCTGAACATGTCCGCCAAAACACCCTTACATGTGTGAATGAAACAAAACACAACTCCAGGTCTGTTTGTGATGAGGAAACAACATTATAACAGATCAGAAAACAGTGTAATGTGGGTCCTGTTTGTAGTGAACAAGAACACTCAGGTCTTAAAACAAATATGTGGGAAGTAGTATCGAGTATCAAGCCTTTGTCTTGGTTTCAGACTGAACAGTACCTGGTCGTCCATGCTGTTCACTCCATCAGGCCCCAGCAGATTGATAGCGTGACCAATCAGGTCTGTCCGCCCACAGTTGAGCATCCGGAAACCCAGGTCAAGATGGAACTTATCTGTGGCTGCTTTTGAATCCAAACGCTTGAAGGAGCTGAAACAACACTCCGGCCTGAAGGAGATAGGAGAGAAAGAAAAATAAGCAAGTTTATTCATAACTAACCGTGGAACAAGTACTCAATTTTGATACGCAGAAGTACTCAAATAGATACAGGAGCAAAAAGAATACTCAAGTATCACATCACATGAAAGAATGTGCTTAAATAAAAATATTAAAGTACCTTAAAAATGTACTTAAGGAGTAAGATTTTGAGGTCTTATAAAGCCCCAAATGTAGTGATTTTGATACAGATTTGTGCTGAATTTTGAAACAATTATAATTTTTTTTTTTTTTTTATTTCTCAAATTACAAATGTGTTAAAAATAAACCCTCAGACTTTTCAACAGGTGTCAAAACAGTAATAAAATAATACTTTTACTCTTCTGTCCAGTTCAAAAATGTAGTGGAGTAGAACATACAGATACTGCCCTCAAATGTTGTGAAGTAAAACTAAAAAGTAGAATACTTTACTACTTTTACTTTGCTGTGTTCCACCAAGGTTCATAACACATGCAGAGTTTCTTTTGATTGGCTTTGTCAGAAGTTATTACGCACTAACTATGGAAATGTTGATTTGGGTTGGCTGTCAGTTTTTGTTAAGCAGCTATTTCACTCGTTTACACTCTGCTGCCGTAACACGTTTTGTCCAGGCTGATGTAAGACCAGAGCAGTGAGTTAGACAGCAGCGGTCAGTCAAAATGAAAAATGTGCTCTGTGGTCCGTGGATATAGCGTAGAACATATGAAAGAGGTCGTGTTGTATTTACTTGAGTTGTCTTGGCTCACAGTCCAGTCCAGGAAGCAGCAGTCTGGCCGTCTGCCTCACGTCATCACTGTCCACCAACAGGCTTTTCCGGTGCTCTGCGTGAACGATGGCCACACGGATCCACTCCATCAGCGGGGGCAGCAAGAGGAACGGCCTGCAACCAACAACAATTTATTAGAGTGAACATTGTATTTAGAGCTTGCTTAAAAAGTCCTAATGGAAAAACAGTGCAGAAGATGCTCTTTTCTCACTCTGAAAGTTGCTGTTTTCTATCAATTTATTTTGATGTTAAGTAAATGGCCGCATTTTTATACAGCGCTTTTCCACCTTCAAGACACTCAAAGCGCTTTACATCAAGGAACCACTCACCCATTCACACATCAGTGAACACAGACAATGGGGCGAGGTGGGTTAAGTGTCTTGCCCAAGGACACAACAGCAGTATTCGTGCGTGGGAACTGGAATCACACTGCCAAACTGTGGATTATGTGGAGAGTGGGATTCGAACTGCCAACCTTCGGATCACTGGACAAACTATCTACGAGCTGAGCAGTGTGTAACAGGAACAATATGTAACTTTTATGGTGGAAGGTCCGTTGAGTTGTTATTACCTGGAATGTTCCCTCGTATGGCATTAAACGTATAAATCCAGCATCTATTACATTCATTCATTAAATACACGTTTTTGTTGCTAAAATACCTTGAGAAAACATGCTTTCTTTCTGTGAACGGGGTCGCCTCTCCACAGATCTGACTTTTAACTAGGTCTACGTGACATTTAACTGCTTATCTCCATGGAGAAAGGTTTAATGCCATACTGTGGAACATTCCAGGGCAAGCAATAACATCTCCACGGAGGCAACATTACACAGTGCATCTTTTACCTTTCTGTACTTTTTCAAGCACTAATTAAAAGCTTCATGAACATACACAACAGCTTTTTAAAATGTTTAATAGAAAACTTCACTTAAACATTAAATTTGGCAGGTCATCCGTCATACAGAAAGGAAAATACTAATTAGTTTCAAACTGTAGACACATTTTAGCTCTACCATTACTTTTGAGTTTTTACTATTGTTCAAAGGGGACTCGCTCGTGTAACTAGCAGAGTTTCCACTGTGAACCTCTGTCATGACCCAAAAGTAGAGCAAAATATATTTATGAAGGACATAGGAAGCAAAGTGAAGAGTTAAATGTTTTATTATTAGTTTTTTTTTTAACTTTCAGATTCTTCTTTGATGATCCCCTCTATTGTTAAATGGAAAAAACCCATAACAAGCCCATACCCAAAACACCCAAACGTGTGCTAGTCTAGGTGCTAGTCCTTATATTAGCAGATGAAGACTTGACGAGCTTCTCTATTACTCTGATACTGCATCGTAACCACACCACCCCTCTTATTCACTAAACGAAACTCCCTCTGACTTGTGTACACCTGGATATTCTTTTTCTGACCTTTACTCAGACTTAGTCACAGTTAGGCTCTGTACAGCTACACTCTGCTTATCTCACAGACGTGTTACTTTTACGCACGTCACACCATTCACTTCACTCACGCTGTACATGAACAGAGGATTTACAAGAAAGATGAAACGCTCTTTTTCTGTCGTAGGTTTGACAATGTAAAGAAAAATGACTAGTTCAGTGTTGGTTAATGTGCGACTATGCAAGATTGAGGAAGGATAATTACACAAAATTGACTCTTGTGAGCTTTAAACCATGTTATAATGCTGTTAGCTCCTCAAAAACAGACCTGGAGTTGTGTTTTGTCTCATTCACACGTTTGAGTAACACTTTATTATTAGTCTGGCTACATCTTCCAAGCTCAAAATACTCTATTCCACCTTGTGATGTCATATATTGGTAGTTTTCTAGTAAACAGCCCATTTTACCTTTTGTTCAGTAAAGATTGAACATTCCAGGGCTGAAATCATCCAAATGATTCTAGTGAAGGTGTATGGAGTTTAAAAACACAGTGGAGCACTTCTGTGTTACCACATGATGACATCACAAGGTGGAACAGAGTGTTTTCAGTTTGAGAGATATGTTTTGGATAAGATAACAATTAAACAAAGAGACTCTATTTTTGCGTAATATAAGCCTTTTAAACATACAACTACAACTTTCTGTAAGATTCAAACTACTTTTATCTTCACTTCAGTCACAACTTCTTAGCTCTAGGAGTTTTAGACCCATATTTTTCAACCGAGGCATGTTGTCCCATGTGGAGACTAGAAACCGTTTATCAGGATTAAGTGAGTTTACAGAAATCCTCCAGTCTTTTTAAAGTGTGTTTTGTCTGCTCACCTCTTCCCTCTGTCTGCCTATTGTTCTCCTGTAGAGCCCCTTCTTCCTAATCCCTCCGCTGATACTGCTATCTGACTGCGGGCCAGCGTCTAGCCGGCACGCGCCTATCTTTGACCATATGTGCATAGAATGGTGCTGTGAACAATGGCGCGTTCCTGTTGTTTGCCTTTGATTGGGTTTCAGGGGTGTTAATGACTGTTCCAACACTAAGCTTCCCATTCTCCTGCTGGGATGTTAGTTTAAGGCTCGGTCCACCTTTATTCAGGGACATGCGATTGCTTTAATGTATCTTATGAATATGAATAGAGGTGAAAGCAAAGACATGTAGATTGCATACAGTGGAAGATGTGTTACAGGGAGGGAGGGGAGTCCTGCAGTGCTGTGTATTCACCTCATGGGGCTTCAAGTGCTTTACTACTGTTCCTACGGGGGGTGAAAACATTTCTATCATACGCTTTTTAATGCAAATCTAAGCAAATACTGCAATCGGCTGGTTAAAAGGCCCATATTACACTATTTTCTGATCTGTGTTATGTTGTTTCCTCATCACAAACAGACCCGGAGTTGTGTTTTGTTTCATTCTAAGGCTGAGTTCTTCTTTCAAACTGAAAACACTCTGTTGCACCTTGTGATGTCATCATGTGGTTACACAGGAAATGCTCCACTGTGTTTTTAAACTCCACACACCTTCAGTGGAATCATTCGGATCACTTCAGCTCTAGAGTTGCAATTCTCTACTGAACAAAAGGTAAAAGGAGCTGTTAACTTGAAAACTACCACTTCATGACATCACAAGGTGGAACAGAGCATTTTGGGCTTTGGAGGATTACTCAAATATGTCTGAATGAAATAAAACAGAACTCCGGGTGTTTTTTTTAGGAGATAACAGTATTAAAACCTGGCTTAAACCTCACAAGAGTCAATTTTGTGTAATATTGAACCTTCAAAATAAAAGTACATATTTTTATTTTTTATTTTTGATCAACTTTTAATACAAGTAGATATATAATTAGACAAAAATAATAAAATAAAAATAAGTTATATATATTATATGTAATATATATATATATATATATATATATATATATATATAGTATTGCAAATATAAATATGCTTGTGAAGACTACAATATATTTATAAAACTGTTGACCTTAAAGTACTACTCTGCTTTTTTATCTTATTATCTTTATCAGCAGATTTCACTCAAGAGGAGGACCGTTGTGTCAAGAATCACAGCGAACAAGCAACAAGGGCTAATTAAAGCGGAGCAATGGATGTTTAAATGGGGCTGATAAGCGCATTTCAGGGGGGTAGAGCCTGGCAAACGGCTGGAGACAGGTGGACTGATGTAAAGAGGTCAGGCTGGTGGACGGGGGTGTGTGTTGTGACAGTCGAGGGGCTGTGTGTGAGCGACAGGAAAGACATGTTTGAATAAGGAGCAGTGACCTAGTAAATGAGTGTTATGTCTAAGGTCAACGCAGACTCAAATTCTACTGTCATTCTTATGGCTACTGATGACTGAGCTTCAAGAAGCATTGACCGTATTCTGCCACGCCCACTTTTGACATAAATGCAACTAAACTTCACTTTCTTTGTGCTGGCACTTCTGGTTAAGCGGGATTCCAGGAATTCATTTCAGTGGAGAATTTAGGAAAAGTTTTGCAGCTAAAATCTGATATAAAGTCGGCTGATTTGTGTTCTTGCTTATTGCTACATTAATTATTTATATTAGCGGTTTAATAAATTGACCTCCCATTAAAATAGACTTTAAACAAGGATTTATTTGTGTTTTTGAAAACTTGAATGGCAGCAAAAGATAAATAAAATCTGTCAGCTGGACAAATTTCTCTTTTGCTGTGGATTAGACCTGGACGACTGAGGGATTACACAGTTAGAACTTGAATGGATCACATGGAACGGAAAATACAATATGAAAAGTTTGTTGTCTACATTTTTTGTCAACATGAAACATGGAACAGAAGCTTGTGATGGAATACAGTGGCCTCTCGTTTATCAAGGGGTTATGATCTAAAAAAGGAGAAATCCGCAGTAGTCAGCTTTATTTTTTGCAATTATTCTATATGTTTTGCGGCTGTAAAACCCCTCACCACACACTTTATACACTTTTCTCACACCGGCATTAACATTTTCTCACATTTCTCTCTTGTTTAAACACTCTCAGTTCAAAGTTCAAACCTTCGTCGGTGCCTTTGTTGGTGCAGAACGTTTCATCGACATTGTGGGTTTTGTCGGGGAGAAAACTTGCAAACATACAGCACTTTAGAGTCACACTGCGATCGAGCGTTTGTGTAAATTTGTCTGACACATTCTGTACTGTACAGGAGACACGGAGGAGACTGATGGACAATGGTCTACAGTCCCTCAGCCAATCAGGACGCAGAACACAATGGTCTACAGTCCCTCAGCCAATCAGGACGGAGAACACAATGGTCTACAGTCCCTTAGCCAATCAGGACGCAGAACACAACGCACGTTCATACGATGTAAAAAAGCATGCAAAATGACTTTTAAAAAATCCGTGAAACAGTGAGGCCACGAAAGGTGAACTGTGATATAGTGAGGGACGAGTGTACTGTACTGTGTGCTCTGTACCAACAATCAACCTTCTTAACGAAGAGAAGAGAAGCAAATGGTGATATAGTGTTGACAAAGATATTCTTACAATGAGATAAGTCTGTGGAGGGATTGGTTATTATTAAATATAGAGCAGGGTGTAAAAATATATAAATTTAAGAAAACAACACTAACCACTATTGTTAACAGATAAAAAGATGCTATGAAAACTAAGAAGTTGTTGTAGTTTACCGGTAATGCAGCAGTAGGGGGCGTATGTTTCAAATGTTTCCAACACGCTCTGCAACTGTGTGCAGACCTCTACCAGTGACCCGCAACCGCTGACACACATGAAGCATATCTGCTCCATGTCCATGCTGTTCTGGCCTCTTTCCCACAATTCATCCTGCTTCTAATCTTTGTACGTGAAGAGCCAACCCCAAACCCCATGCCCCTGACCCCTGCCTACGGGTTATGGCCCTCAGCTTGAAACCCAAACTTGAGGTCCGCATGACATCAAAGACTAGACGCCTGTTAACACTGTAATTGGATAGTTCGTCTGGCTAGCCCACTGACCAACATGCTAGGCTACACTGTGGGAACACCTACACTATCGTACATGCTAGTTCTGATTTATTTTGCCTCTTTCTAGAGCACCTGGCCGATCGTAAAATAACTCAAACCCAGGCCAGGTGTGCATGAACTTTAACCTGTCTCAAAAACACACATCACAGCGTCACACAGCCCCATCAGTCTTTTCCACGTTATATCCCAAAGCTAATATACGACCGGCTTTTGAACAGGCTTCAATGAGGTTTTAAAACGGGGGGGACATAATGAGAGGGTGCAGGTCAGGGGTAACTGCTGATGCGGAGTCAGATTACTGGCATTAAGGTGGAAAATACTTGTATCTGATGAACTTTTGGTTAAGGTTACTACTACCAGTCATCTCTTATCATGATAACACATCTGTCCATTAGTACTCAGGGGCATCTGGGGAGGGGAAATGGAGGTGGTCTGCTGCTGAAAAGACACAAATGCTTCTATTTTGTCCAAGTAAATACTCCGTTTTCACAGTGTATATTCAGTATATTATTATTTCAGCTTGTTGTAAACATCAGAGGCGATTGTGTAGAACTAGTAATTTCTTTTTTGGTACAATAGCGTTAAAAATTTATAGAAGTAGAACTGGTGTAATTTGAAGTTTTTGCAAGCAAGAGCTACACATTATGTTCAGTTTGTTCAGGGGGTCCAAACTTTATCACCGAGGGCCCAATCTTAAAACATATTCGGAGAAGAGGGCCACAGAGCAGTGGATTGGTGCACTTAACAAAGTTTTTACAGCGCCGCCGTGTCTTTAATGAAGCTTGAAACATGGATTTGAGGTCTGTATCGCAGTGCAGTGTGATGTTATTAAGGTTACAGCTGTAGAATTAATTCAATTTACTGTAAAAATTCCAACCTATGACCAATTGGGCCAGTTCAGCAGAAACCCAAAGGGCCAATAAAAATGGGTCTGTGGGCCACATTTGGACCCCGGGCCCTAGTTTGGACACCCCTGAATTTGCTTTTGAGTATTTGCTTTTAGGTGGTCAGGTCAGAGAAGAATAATCTTGATTTAAAAAGCACCCACTGTCATATTAATGTACAAATATCTGTGTCGTGTAATCCTGCAGTACGATCATCGCTCACTAATCGCTGACTCGTAACAGGGTCTTAAAAAAGGGCGTCTACCAAAAGAATTTAAACTTCCCTAAAATGTTTGATGATCTGGCCCACACAGTTTCTGGTGGTTTGGGGTTTCCTCCGTAGGTTTTATAAGCTTTAGTAGAGGGAGGGGAAAGAGAGAGATGGACAGAAGGAGAGAGAGAGACAGGGAGGCAGAGAGAGAGAGAAAAAGAGAGAGAGATGGAGGGAGACAAAAAGAGAGACAGAGGGAGAAGGAGGCAGAGAGAGATGGAGGGAGAGAGAGAGAGAGAAAAAGAGAGAGAGATGGAGGGAGACAAAAAGAGAGGCAGAGAGAGATGGAGGGAGAGAGAGACAGGGAGGCAGAGAGAGAGATGGAGGGAGAGAAAAAGAGACAGAGAGGGAGGAGGAGGCAGAGAGAGAGAGAGATGGAGGGAGGCAGAGAGAGAAAAAAAGAGAGATGGAGGGAGACAAAAAAGAGGGACATAGAGGGAGAAGGAGGCAGAGAGAGAGATAGATGGAGGGAGAGAGAGGGAGAAAGAGAGAGAGAGAAAGGTGAGGGAGAAAAAAAGACAGAAAGAAAGAGGGCAGCAGAGAGTGAGAGAAAAATAGAGGGAGGCAGAGAGAGAGACAGGGAGATGGAGTGAGAGAGATGAAGGGAAAGAGAGAAAGGCAACGATAGAGAGGGAGGCAGCGAGGTAGAGAGAGAAATGGAAGGACAGAGAAGGATCAAAAGAGAGAGAGAGAGAAGGAGCGAGAGAGAAAGAGAGAGAGGCAGGGAGAGAGAAAGAGAGAGAGAAGCAGGGAGAGAAAGAGAGCGAGAGTGTGCCAAGATGTAAAGGCGCCTACTGGAGTAAAAAGCCTGCATCATTACCAGAACCCGCAGATTGTAATCACTACCAGGTTTGGCACAGTTCGAGTCCACTACCTGCACAGAACAGTAGAAAGTAGACACCGAATAGCAGCCGCTTCTATAAAAGTCTATATGTTACAGATGTTGACAGGCGGCAAAGCATTTCATCTGGGGAATAAAAGTCGTGATATACAGTCCGTATAAAACACTGACAGAATGAGAGGAATATGAAAAGCTATGGGAAACACATTTTCACCTAGACCCACAGGACACTTTGTTTGGTATAGAGTAGATTTTAAAGTGGATTTTTTATTTTATTTTACCCTAACCCTATCTGTACTTTTTACTCCATTACATTTTTGAACAGGACTGAAAAGTAAAAGTATTTTTTATTATTGCATGAGAGGGGTTTATTTATAACACATCCATAGAAAAATATAGTTCTAAAGTGACTAAAAGACAGTATTGCACCGCTAGATTCTAATATATACGCTTCAGTCGACGTTTCAGAGCTTTCAGCCATGTTATAGTCGTTTCTCCTTCTTATTAACCCTCCTGAAGTTGCTTTTGGAGTGATTCGTGCATGTTTTAGCAACTTTTAATCATTTATTTTCAACATACAGCCATACAGTATTGCCGATCAGTCCCAGTTTTCATCACTACCAGCCCACGCCCACTGTACTTACTTAGTTCTTTGTTTAAATGTTTTAATTAGATGATACAAGAAAGGTTTAGCAGCTTCGTGTAGTTGTTTTGTACAAAATGAAAAAAACACAGCTGCAGCTTTCCATAGGAGGCGCCGACAGCTACACGGCTCTTTGTTGTGATGTTTACGGCGTCGTCTGCTCCCATTGGGCACCGCAGTTTGCTAACGCAGAAGTTGGCGCATTTGCTTCTTTTTATTAAGTCGCTTTAGATGAATACTGCGATTTAAAATGTGCAAATTCTGACATAATGATCCACGGTTGTCATAGATTACAACCATACAGCAGACACAAGAACAGTATGTCTGCTTTAAGTGAAGTTTGCAATTATACAACAGAATTATGTAGATCGGACGAATGCTGATCATTTTAATCACTGTAAATTATAATCTATATATATTCTGCGCTATTTTAGTAACCTGTTTGTCTGTAGAAGAGTCTGTCCTTGCATATGAGGCATCTGAAGAGGAGGAGGAATAGGCAGATTACCTTCCTTCCTTCCACTGACAATTATCTTTCAAAAACCCTGATCGTATCCTTGCAATCGCTAACACATGCTCTTTTCAAAATTCAGCCACTGCTATGTATTTATGTCCCTGAGTGTTACCTTGAGACAGGCCTGCATACATCAGTTGAAAAGTGTAATTAACCTTTGAACATATGCAAGCACTTTCCAATGACATTTTAACATGAACTTTGTCGAAAAAAGCACGGCGAATGCTTTACTTTGCAGACCCAAACACAGATGTGCAGGGAGTCTGGGAGTACTTTTCCCCAAATATGGAGAGTTAACTCGACTGGTAATCGTTTCTATCGCGTCTATCAAGGGTAAAAAGCATGTAACTTAGTACTATTTCACAGCTTTCGTGAGTATGGGGAAGAACAAAAGGCTTGCAGTCATTCAGCACCTCTTAAATCAACAGTTTCAGAGTACCTTAAATGAGTCTTATCAACATGCAAACCAGGAAGTGTCACATTACTTTTCATGAGGGATAATGGAGTTCTGTAGCTAATCAAAAGTGTGGAAGAAAGAGGAAGAATTTGTGTATTGAGTAAATCTGATACTGGATGTTAAGACACATTTAATTTAAGAATAAAGTCAACTGGCATACTTCCCTACTTGCTCTAGCTGTCATCTAGTTTGGTAAAGAGCTAATATAAAGCCAATGCAGTGGTGAAATGTAATGAAGTAAAATTAGTAAAGTACTGTACTTAGGGTAAAAATTTTAGTATTAGTTTACTTTACTACATTTGAGAGCAGTATCTGTATTTTCTACTACATTTTTTTGAACTGGACTGAAAAGTAAAAGTATTTTTTATCCTTGTTTGAGACCTGCTGAAAGTCTGGCAGTTTATTTTTAACACATTTATAGTTTGAGCAACAAAAACAGCTTTTAAAAAAAATATTCGTTCAATTGTTTCTACTTCAATTGTTTCAGCACAAATCTTTATCGAAATCACTACGTTTGAAGCCTTATAAAACCTCAAACTCTGCGCAAAATACTTTTACTTTTTACTCTTTAAGCACATTTTTAAGCAGATATTTTAATAGTTTAAAGTAAGTAGATTTTTCCAAGTGATACTTTTACTTTTGAGTGTTTTTTTGTCCTGGGATCTGTACTTTTACAACAAAATTAAGTACTTCTTGCACCACTGAGCCATTGGAACATTAAAAAAGAAAAAACTAAAATGCTGCTTTTCTTAAATACAAAATAACAGCTGAATTAAAAATATAAAGCTGAATAGATTTCTTTCCGCTTATACACCCAGAACCGCCAAATATGGCTCCAGCAGGTTTGTTGTGTGACTGCTTTGACAAACTGCTTTTTATCGTCTGGTGCAGCTCAGATAAATTTCCCCTGGAGTTGTAAAATAGAGTTGCATGAATCTTGCTCGTATCTCTTTATAGAAAGTTTATGTTTTGTCGAGATTAGATCTGTTAGCTGTGCTGCTTTTTCAAACTGCATCTGGCCAAGCGTGACTCCCACCTCTCTTTGCTGAGTGCCATGCGTGGGGGTTCTAAGTTGGGATTCTCCATGGACTCCATTTGTGGGCAGCGCAGGAAGTAGTAAAGGGTGTGGAGGGCGTCCGGCGACCAAGACACGGGCTGCTGAGGGCGGGCGTGACGGGACGGACTCTGCCCCGCACGGACGGAGCTCAGCCTCTGCATGTGGTGCATCGCTCGGGAAACCAAGTCACCTGGAAAAAAGAAAAGATTCATGTTTAGAGTCACTTCAGTTTTTAGTTAGTTTGTATTTTAACCTGTCCTATTTGGCACAACTCTGATTCTTGTGAGCTTTAACCCATGTTATAATGTTGTCACCTCCTCAAAAACACATCTGGAGTTTCATTCACACATGTTTGAGTAATCTCCAAAGCTCAAAATGCTGTGTTCCACCTTGTGATGTCATATAGTGGTAGTTTTCAAATTAGCAGCTAGCTTTTACGTTTATTTCGGTAGAGATTGGCAATTCCCGGGCTGAAATCATCCAAATGATTCTAGTAAAGGTGTATGGAGTTTAAATAACACATTAGAGCACTTCCTGTATTACCACATGATGACATCACGAGGTGGAACAGAGTGTTTGAGAGTGTTCTGTTTGAGAAAAGAACTCAGCCTAATTATGCAGGGTTTGCGTGTGTGAAAGAAACAAAACAAAACATAACTTCTGAGTTGATCTAGTCCCAAATTCGTTCTACTGTTAATTTAAAACAAAAACACCCAAAACCAGGCGCACATATTGTAGCTCAGAACTCTACTTTTCATCCACCATCTGGAAATAAACGAAAGAATGCATCAATTAATCTTGATTTTCCTTGTCTAAATATCAAGCTGCTTTTTACTCCTAATGTCTGTAGTATTTCCCATTAACAACAGCATCATAATCAGTCACCGGAGCAGATGGCGATTATAAATTCATCTAAATTCACGGCAAAGTAAATGGACCAAGAATGAACGAAGTGTGTAACCTCTTCTGTGCGTTTCTGAACCACTGAGTTGAGCCGGAGGTGGTCTGTCCCTTCAAGGCAGCTATGTGATTAGAACTTAAAATATCCAGTATTTTGTTTAGACTAGTCTGATATCTATATTTACACTGTATAGGGGACTTTATCAGTAAGTCACGTGAAGAGTAAAAGAGTCGACTATAAACAGTGTGACCCCGAGCGTGACACCATCGCAGCACAAGGACTGAAACAGGAATCGCAGAAGAGATAGAGCCACATGTCTGAGCTAAAAGAACAAACCATTTCACATCCATCGGTTTAAGAGCGGTGGAAATATAGCAGTAGTGATTAACAATTCAAAACTAAAACGTCAAAATAACCAAAAATGGCACCGAACAGGAAACTGAAACCAATGTATAGAAGCAACACTTAGGATACTGTTGCTACTGCTATTATCATTTATATTTTACCATTACCAATACTTAAACAAGTACTTTTACAAAAACTAAAATAATACTTAAGTAACTACTACAGTGACTCTATTCCAAGGAGCTCCTGACTTGTAAATATAGGATTAAAACTTAAAATATAAAGCCATTGTAACATTTAAAACAAAACTAAAATGGTTCCTTTTCTTGTAGTTGAGTTGACATAGATTTAAAATACAAAGATTTATAATAATAAGATTTCCTTGTGCTTATAAACTCAGAACCGCAGCAGATTGTTGGGTGACTCGTTTGACAAACAGATTTTTATCATCTGATGCCGCTCAGATTAAATTACCCAGGAGGGATAAATAAAGTTGTATGACTCTTGCCTGTATCTCTATATAGATACGAGCAGATTATACAGATTTCACTTTAGTACTGCACTCCAAATGTTCTGAGTAGTACTGAGTTGAGTAAGTATTGTGTTACTTCCCACTTCTGGTAGAACTTGGAAACATGCAACAAATTCTAATTAAACTTGATTACCTCTTGCCCTGGGTTAATTTCTTACC
This sequence comes from Periophthalmus modestus, assembly GCA_019594935.1. Lineage (NCBI taxonomy): Eukaryota > Metazoa > Chordata > Actinopteri > Gobiiformes > Gobiidae > Periophthalmus > Periophthalmus modestus. Next base: position 31,743,778 of record JAIEZT010001390.1, read on the forward strand.
GGATTACTGCAGTAATGGGGCAGCCTGAAGGCCAAGGCTGAGTGGACCTATATGTCTTTATTAAGGGACTTGAGGTACCTCGAGGGGGGCGCATTGGAAAACCCTCCCAAAACAGTTCCCACTTAAAGTTGAAGGGCCTCTTTTGTGCTTAACCACCAGCAGCAGCCGTCCCTCCAGGAGGTCTCCCAGGAATTCTAGCCTGAGATGGAGACCCTCTGCCTGGCTTTCTGTCGCTGTGTTGTGCCCGGAGGCAGCTCTGGACTGGACTGGGGTTTGGGGGGCCTGCTTCTTTTGTAGATAAAGCCTTTTATTGGATTTTTTGTGTAGGCCTGGAGGGCAGTATGCAATGACATATTTATATTTTGATGGATAAGGGAAGATGGTTAAAATTAACTTCACTTAAGATGTTAGACAAAGCTTTTCTTGTGTAGTGGTAAAAGGGAAAGGCAAAAACACGACCACCTCAAAGTTTCTCAGATAAACTCCTGGTTGTCCCACATTACAAGTAATTTTGGGAGCAAAAAAAATTCCTGGTCTTCTACCATGCATCCTGGAATATTTTGAACAAAGCCGGTATTATGTTGTTCTAAAGCAAAAAACGACCACCTCAAACTTTCTCAGATAAACTAGTGATTGTCCAACATTCCAAGTCATTTCTGGATCTTAATTCAGTCTCCATCATGCTAATCTACGGAGCGTCTAGCCAAGCCCGGCCTGAACATGGAACGCGCCGGATCAGCTCAGTACAGATGCTCCTGTGTCTGTCCCGCTTTTGGAGCCCAGATCTATAGCGCCAAAATCCTCCGTGTTTTTGTTGTGTGTGTTCGTTTGGAGGCTGGTATGGGTGTGAAGCATGCCAGGACAGCCCAGAGAGATGTGGCACAAAGAGGGCTCTGAGTTAAGGGAAGAAAGTGTGTCTGTAACCGCGCCGCTGGATCAACGTAGCCTTGTGCTGAGGAACAAACAGCAGAGTGTTGGAGAGGGGAAACCAAGCCCTGCTCAGGCCAACATGAATATCCTCCTCTCCCCAAAGGGCGACTTACCTGCCCCAACAACCTGAGTGCGCCCCTCTGTACTGTGGGCCACCTCACTCTTCTAACTTCCACTACAGACCTACACTCTACCTTCAACTGACCATTGCATCCTTCAAACTAATCCTCTGCTTTCCGCTCAATCCGCAAGCATTTCCCCCTTTGAGTTCTATACATAGGTACCCAATGCTTTTTGAAATGTGTTCCTCAGTCAGTTAAAAGGTTGTTTAAAGGTCCTATATCATGCAAAACTGACTGTTGTGAGCTTTAAGCCGTGTTAGAAGGTTGTGACCTCCTCAAAAAGACACCTGGAGTTGTGTTCTCTGTTTCATGCACACTTGTTTGAGCAATCCATTATTATTCGTGTGTCTACATCTCCAAAGCTCAAAATGCTCTGTTCCACCTTGTGATGTCATGAAATGGTACACTGAAAAAAAAAGTCGGCACCAAAAAAAAAGGTCACACACTCTAATATTTGGTTGTTCCGCTTTTAGCTTTGATTACGGCATGTTTTCGCTCTGGCATTGTTTCGATTTCGCTTCTGCAACGTCACAAGATTTATTTTCATCCAGCATTAATTGCATTGCATTAATTTTAGACCAAGATCTTGCATTGATGATGGTCGAGTCTGACGCTGCACAAAGCTTCTCCAGCACATCCCAAAGATTCTCAATGGGGTTAAGGTCTGGACTCTGTGGTGGCTCCATGTGTGAAAATGGCGTCTCATGCTCCTGAAACACTCTTTCACAATCTGAGCCTGATGAATCCTGGCATTGTCATCTTGGAATATGCCCGTGCATCAGGGAAGAAAACATTCATTGATGGAATAACCTGGTCATTCAGTATATTCAGGTGTCAGCTGACCTCATTCTTTGAGCACAGACTGTTGCTGAACCTAGATCTGGCTCCCACCTATTTACTTAGTTAAATTCAGGTGGTGACTTTTTCTTTTAGCCAGGCAGTGTAGTTTTCAAGTTAACAGCTCCTTTTACCTTTAGTTCAGAAGAGATTTGAAATTCCATGGCTTTGTTGAGTGTTTTCAGTTGGAGAATATGCAGGGTTTGTGTGTTAAACATGTGTGAATGAAACAAAACACAACTCCAGGTCTGTTTTTGATGAGGAAACAACAATCTAACATAGATCAGGAAATAGCGTAATATGAGCTTTTAAAACTTAACTGATTGAGGAACACGTTTCAACAAGACTCCCATGAAAAACAGAGTCCAAGTACTCTCATTTTGTTCTTTTAAATACCATCAAACCAGTAAATCAGTAAAGCAGATCTCACACAATTACGGAGAATATTGTACATGCGAATCACCAATGATCTGAACTTCACCAACTTTTCCAAACCAAGGCTAAATCCGGGCGAAAATAGACGTAACCCTGTGATCGTTAGTAAAATGGAGCATGGAATGAAGTTTCTAATTAAGATAAATCAATTATAAAACAGGAGAGGATCTTGTGTACGACCAGAAAACACCCTCGCCATGGAACATGGAGACTCTGCAAAGCCATGGTCAAATTTTACAGAAAAAACATAAATAGACAATAAGGAATGATCAGTTTTTCTGTTGACGCATATTTTGCTGTGTTCCAAAGTTCCAACAAGCGAAATAATCCCATTACCGTGTAAATCTGGCAAATTGAGTGGACTATAAACTAGTCCCCGGGGGCTTCACAACAGTTATTAACCTTTAACATTACTTTTTACAATGTCTTTTTCAGTGTTCATAGAGGACAGATAAAACAGGAATAAATGGGGAAAACAACCTCCTAAAGCACCATATAAAGGACCACAGTAGTACATAAATGACATAATGGAGTCTGAGCCTTTTATCAAAGTAAGTGGGTTAGTAGCAAACGAAACACAAAGCACCTCATTGTTTGCGCTGACCCGATGCTCCCTCCTCATTTCCACTCAAACAAACAAGGCATTATCTAAATATACATGGTGTGTATTATTACTGCACAATAGCATTATCGCTTTATTCTCCAGAGCTGCCAGTGTAAATAAGCCACTCCACGCATTATTCAGAGAAAGGCGCAAATTGGATGTTAGTCAAGTTAAAGGACAAGACAGGGCATAACATTCTAAGGACTTATTATCTCAATGGAAAATAGAATTAGTCCACCAAGGGAAATCATCTTCACCAATATGGCACGTTTGGATAGGAACCAGCTGGTAGTAGTGCAGCTGTTAGATGTCAATTGTGGGCTAATGGGTTCCAAGCTGCTAGCACTCACTGAGTTCGGAGATGCTGCCCACACACGTAGCCAGGAGGGACTGTTCCAAGGTCCGAAGCTCAAGCTGGGCATAGGCATCCTCCCTGCTGTCCACAGACGTCTGCTGGTTCTCCGTGTAGGGACTGAAGTGCGCCGGCAGGGACAAAACACCTACGAGACAAAACCACAAAGCGTTGATGAATAATGAGGGCTATTAGCAAGTAAAAGCCGGGGCAGTTGGCTGTAAATCCAGGCTACTTCTTACAGCGGGATAAAAGTACTATCGCTCGGGTGTTTACATAGTGCAACTGTAATCCCTTAGCATGTAACTCAAACTGCTACAAGGCAAATAAACGTGAAAGAAATCCTAGACAAGTTTCAAAGCAGTTGGGAAATAAATAGTATGTAGACGTTTGGTAATGCAAATATGTGGACAAGGGTTTGATAAATTGAAACAAAAAGTTGAGCAAAGATATGGGTGCTTTAAGTTGTCACAGATAACATGTTATGTATTAAGTGTTAAAAGGAACACTTTGCAACTTTCTGGTGGGATTTGCCACTTGCTCGTGTCCAAGGAGTTTGTCTTTAAACTCTCTCTCGTATTTATTCAATACAAGTGCTTTTTATTGCTCACAAATACCGTAAAAAACATGGCTTCTTACTGAGAACAATCATCTCCATGGACACAATCAGACAGCTGAACCTCCATTTGAAAAGTTACATACTGTACTGTTAAATTATGGCATAAATTGACAGGACTGGAAGTGCATCTGGTTTAAAAATTTCTACCACGTCAAGATGCATAGACGATAGATGTTGATGTCTGTGTTAAACTGAAAAACTGACTGGGAAAGAACAGGTCCACTTTTTGGAAACTCAAAATCCAGACATGGCACTTTGCCATTACAGCGATTGAAGCGCTCTGGGACAAGGGTGGCGTTTCCTCTTGAGTTTTCTCTCCAGAGGACCAGTCGCTGCTATCTCTGCTGCAAACTGGACACACGCTCAAATCAACTTCAAATGTCTTTAAACAAACACATTTACAACCCGTTTATCTTACACCAAAGCTTCTTAACTACAATGTTAATATTTTTCTCTTAAACATCACCTGTACTTTTATTTGGAAATGTGTACTTTCATTTGAAGAGTAATTACAGTTTAGGCTTATTCAGAATGATGCACACTGACTGTATGGAGGTTTCCATTAGGTAAACTTGTCCTAACCTGAGGGGAAGTTCCAGCGGGCAGCGGAAATACAGAGCAGAAAAAGTCCTGGTTTGTGATTTGTTTACAAAATGTAAAGGGAAAGTCTCCTCATCTCTTTGTCTTTAGGGAAGAGGGAGGCTGCCATTCCCAAAATGACATTCCCATGTGCTGCTGGGAATGTTCTGTTGGAATCTGGGAGGGAAAGGGAAAGGAATTACTCCAGTGGATTTTCAAGATTGCTTTTTACTCTTGGATGTCTTTATGAAAGTGACATGTGGTTAAGAGGAAGGGTTAGAGTAAAAGACTCACTGTGGCTCAAAGCTAACAGTCACTTTTAAAAAATCAAACAACCAATTAAAATTCAATTTAATTCAAATAAAGACACCCAATTATTTTCATATGCAGAATGCTTCAGTTTGCGCCGCTGTTTTATTATTTCAAGTATTTTATTTGTGTAGTTTTTAACACCTGCAGCTCCTTGTCCACTGCATTATCTTTAAATATTTATTCATTTTGGTGCGAACACAATTAGACAGGAAGTAGTAGTAATAGAGATATTACGATATGAATTACTACATAATTGTCACTATTGAAAAACCAGAACTTCATATTTAATTTGTCTTATTGCATTTTATACATGCATTTTGCATGTATAAAAATAAATGAGTACATGTTCACAACAATCCTTGCTTTTCTCCTGTGAAATTCTGTATGCGTCATTTGCATGCGTAGATGCTGATTTCAGTGAAGTCGACACCTGTAGAGTGTGATAAGTAGCAGTGACAATGTGTTAACAATACAGATGTGACGCACATGGTAATCTAAAAATATACACTTATCTGGCTTTCAATGCAGTGATTCAGGAAAACATCTCATTGACATTGGCGTTACTTTATTTCAAAAACAGAGGCAGGATCTTTAAAGAATAAACAGAAAAATATGCCTATATGCCATGCTAAAATACTACGCTACATGCTGTCACTGTCAATGTGAAGGTTGCATGTTTGAGCAAAGGCAAAAAGTTTGATTTTTTTCATGATCATTTCAATTTCTTTTCCAAAACTCAACCAGATTACACAATTATGACACAAACCCCATTCAAAAGTGTTCACTGTACAGCATTCTCTCGACTTAAACATCATTGGCTGAGACCCACAGGTTTGCCATTCCAGCTCTCACAGATGAATGCTGTCGTGTCCTTGGGCAAGACACTTCACCCATGTCGCTTCAGTGTCTGCGTACACTGGTGTGTGCGAATGGGTGAGTGGTTCCTTGACGTAAAGCGCTTTGAGTGTCTTGAACATGAATGTGACCATAACATTCACAAATCTGTACTTCACTGACAACAACACGCTCCAAAACACACCACCCTCCACATGGTGTAACACTTCAAATACTGTAAGAACTCTCAAACTTTCAATTGATTCTGAGGTTTTCTGGTCGGTTCCCACAGTCCCACCCCATAGACCACTGAGCCCGAAGCCTGCGTCATTTTGGCTTCATCTAAGTCCCTGCCACCACCACTAATATCATGTGCACATTCAGCTGGAGCATAGAAGGAAAATACTGCAATGAGAGGGAAGGGTCCGGAGTACGAGCTGAAGGGACAACCCGGCGTCCCAGCTATGGAGAGCTGGCAGAAACAGGAGCGCATGAGAAACAGCGTAAGGAGGGTGCGGCACTGCAGACGAGCGCTACAAGGCATTCTGTTGAGATTATGGTTCCATTACTGCGGTTGACCCTGCCGATGTCATGTGAGGATGCCGACTATAAATCCCAGCTGTAAACTCATCACAAAGCATGGAGCCTGTGTCTTCATTCTATTTAGACCGTCTTCCAAATAGGAAAACAACTAAAATACCCCTGGAAATGGAATCTCCAATGTTACCGAGCCAAGATTTCCGTTTTAATAAGAGGCCGATTGTGAATTCTGATTCTGTAAGTTTCCGTGTATGAATACAGACAATTTGGATTCAAAACGAGAGAAAAGATGCACTGTGACTGAAATAAAAACCCTAATAATGAAAGATTCTGACTGATCAAAATGGACCATCACAACAAAAAATGGGCGACAGTGTTCGTCCACTGATCTGAAGGTTGATAATCGAATCCCGCTCTCGATAAAAACACCATTGGTAGAGCGGACAGATCCACTGAACTACAGACTGGTAGTGCGATTCCAGCTCCCAAAGATGAGTGCTGTCGTTGTGTCCTTGGGCAAAAAACTTAACCCACCTTGTCCCCAGTGTCTGTGCACACTTATGTATGAATCTGTGTGTCAATGGGCGAGTGATTCCTTGATGTAAAGCAATTTGAGTGTCTTGAAGGTGGAAAAGCGCTATATAAAAATGTGACAGTTTACCATTTATAGATAATCCCTCAGTCTTGTCACTACCTCCTCCTCTGCCTCCTCAGCCAAAACTCAAACAGGTTCATTTATTTCAGTGGCGCACATGGTCTGTCAGTCTGTCGTTTAGAACAAAATCATACTTCTATCACCATATCAACAGCGTTTACTGCTTTGCTTTAAGATTCGTCCATGCTGTTTTCATCCTCTGTGTTTTTGTGTAATCCTCAGTTGTCCAGGTCTGATCCATGGCAATGAAAAATAAAATCTGTCACAGAAACTCAAAACACCTATTATTTACAGTTTCGGTTTGTAGGCTAGGTCTGTTGTGCTACTGTGTGAGTCCTATTTAGCATAGAAATGGTTTGAGAGGGGAGTTTAAAAAGCTATTTTTGTTAGGAAAACCAACCCTTCAACAGGTATGAGGGCCTTAGACATCATCTATCCTCCATCTATAACTCCATCCTGAGACCTACAGCAAAACAAAGAAAACAATAGTGCAAGCCAGGATGCAAACAGGTGTGAAATTACTCATGGGGGCTTGAATGACTATGCTAAGTAGTAGTACTCGGGCACAGTGCACACCACAGTAGCCTACAAACAGAAAATTTAAAGAATAGGTGTAGTTTGCTCCTCCTTTCGGACAGATATAAGGCAGTGTCCAGCAGTAATCTGACCAAAACTGAAGAAGCGGCTTGGACGAGCAGCAAAACGTCGTCTTTTATTTTTCTTTGCAATCCTCTGTGTTATTATTTACTTCAATAAGCTTCCATGTTTTAAGCAGCCTGTCCCTGATTGACTAATGCACCTGAAATTGAGGAGATAAGACCTGTTCCCTATAAGTAATGGAAAACTGTGTGGTCTTGGCTGGCCATGTAAGTAATGTGTACAGCTGAGCCTAATTAAGACATAAATTTATTGAAAAGCATTATTTCCCATGATGTCAACATGCATAAAAGTTTATACCTGGCAGACTGTGCTGTTTTGTTGATTTTGGACATTCAAAAGCCTCGTTCACAACACTTCCAGGAACAAATGACATCTTCTTCATAGGTCAGCTCTCATATGGGGCAGAAACGTGTGCTTCACTGTTTCCCAGTCAACCAAACCCTGAAATTTCCCCATGCTATGCCATATTCTCCCACACTCCTTACTTTCCCACCACCTCGGCTCTGAAAACACCACACCTAATTGGTCTGTGCACTGACGTGTTTTGTCTACCAACCTGAGAACCTTTGAAAGACACAAGGACGGGGTCTCTGGTGATGGACGTGCTCACAGTGAGAATCCCAGGGAGAAAATGTGAGCGCAGAAATGTAGAAGTCAACACCTGCTCGGCCTCATCCAACAGTCTCTTCATTCATTATAGTGAAGACAGATCAGAGGCCTGTCGAAAAATGCCTTCAAAGCGACTTCCCCCCTTCAGTCAGAATGCTGCTCTGATATCGGGCCAGGAGACAGCGAGGGCCCCGGTGTGGATGTCTGACACTTACACTATTGCTGCTAGTACTTTAAAATGCTCTTCAGTTTGACAATTTGATGAATGAGCAGAAGATATTGTGGAGAAAATATTGCTGAGGTGACAGTAGCTCAGTTAGTAAAGCGTTTGTCCAGTTATCTGAAGGTTGGCTGTTCGAATCCCGCTCTCGACATAAACACCATTGGTTGAGCGATCAAATCCACTGACGCACAGGTTGGCGGTGCGATTCCACAGACGAGTGCTGTCGTTGTGCTCTTGTGTTTGTGGAAACTGGTGTGTGAATGATATAAAGCGCCTTGAGTGGCTTGAAGGTGGAAAACCGCTATATAAAACCAAACTTTAAGGATGATGGATGGTTCCACTGGCCCAAAAGTCTTCAGGAAATGTTGCTAGAGCATTGCAGAAATCGGTTGGGTCATGGGGTCGCAAACTCTCCATAGCAACAACAAAAATGTGCCTATAACCAAATTAATGACTGTACGTCGTCCCATACTACTACTACCATTTGTGACCTGCTGTAGAACAAGTCCGCCTGAGCGTGTCATGCTTTAAAACTGCTTAACGCACGGCTCAAAGTTGTTTAATGCTGTTACCACGGCTACAAACTGAAATGTTTCACCTGCGAATGTGAAAATCTTGTTCACTGTCTGTAAATGTTTCAAATATTAGTTATTTCAGTGTTTTAAATGAAGCTAGTTCCTACATGGCGATGTCATGGTGATGGCAGCAGAGCAGTGATACAGAATGTGATTTAACAGTTGCCGGAACTACTTGTGCATTATGTTATGTTATAAACTTAAGCCTTACACTTCAATTGTCATAAATAAAAAGGGGCATAGGGCTCAACACCAAATTATAACACCTTAAAAACATGAGAAATTCACAAATTCCATGGTTCTATCTGCCTTTTTGCCGTTTTTCTTTTTCAAAGCTATGTCAAATCTAGTTATATATTGCATGTTTTTTTCTTCCATGTAGACAAGGTCCAGTCTGACACCTTAATAGTCTGGCTAAACGACTGCTACACTAATCCTCTCAGCCCTCTATAGTAAACATATATGTGCATACCATAAATCTCATCATCAAACTTGTTCCATTGGCTCCGATCCAAAGGCCAGATGCGACTTATCACTCAAGACTCACTGTTGGGTTTCCAATCTTAAGCTTTTACAGACACCTGTTTTTTTACACATGCAACTCCGGCCCAACACATGAGCTGCATTCTTCTCGCATTTACAAAAGGCTGGGCGCCACATACAAAACTCCCATTGATGCGGAGACTTCGGTTCAGTCGTGATCAGTCAATGGGTTTTATGTTTTGGTGGAATAAGTAAAATAATCTCCAACAACACGAGTTAAAAATATCTGAAAGCGCCGGGTTGCGTGCTCTAGCTATGAGACTTATCTAAACAGAATCATGTTGGACAGAGAGCCATTGACGAGGGTAAAGTAGTCTATTAAGATCGGGACCAAAAATAATCATGCATTTGACAAGTTAGCATATAAGCGCTGCCTTCATAATGTGGCTCAACAGTGTGGCATTCATAGGCTGAGGCTGTGTACACTTCAGATCAGTTTAAACGGCCACTCAGTGTAATGTTTGTATCCAGATGTTTCACGAGATGCAAGTTTAGATCGCTCCTAAATCACCTTAAGGCTGTAAGATCAGTGGTCGAAGCAGAATTAAGTAGTTAAGTAGAATTTTTACCTATCTGTACTTTACTTAAGTACATTTTACAGTGGATACTTTTTACTTTTACTTCACTACATTTGAGAGCAGTATCTGTACTACATTTTTTAAACTGGATTGAAAAGTAAAAAGTACTTTTCATATGATTTGAGGTTGTATTTTTACCATGTTCGAGGTAGTTTTCGAGTTCAAGCGTCGTCTTTGAGCAAACAAAAACAAATACACAAACTTCATAAGAAAAATTAAGAAACTGATTCACAATTTATACTAACATTTATCTTTAACAACGCTTGTGTGAAATACCTTTACTCTATTTTAAAATGGATACTTTTACTTAACTCTATAGCGTCGGATGCCTTCGCCGCCGATAGACTCGCGGCTACAGACTTTCCATCACCGTAACTCCGCAACGAATTGTGCTTCATGTAAATCCAAACGGCGTCTCAAAGCAGAGACATGAGGCTCTTTAAATATGTTACTGTCATTACGGTAATGTGCTTACGTTGCCCCTCGAAGACGACCAATCAGAGCGACAGGTGCAGTGAGTTATTTGATGCATCAAAGAAAAAATAAGGATGGATATGTAAAATGGAGGAAATTGTGTAAAAAAAAAAAAGTACATGCTGATACTTCATTTAACATGATTTTTATGGCTTAAAAAAGAAAAAAAGTCTAGGTGAGATATAATGGTCTATAATGTGCTCAGTCATTAAAGGGTTAAGTCGATTTTTTCATGTGATACTTTTAATTGAGTAACAAAACGGAGTACTTCATCCATCACAGTGTAAGATTAATTATAATTGAACAGAAACCACAATTACAAACGTCGCTTTTAGCAAATTGCAAGTAAAACTAACAAAATCTTATGTAAAAAACCTGCTAAGCCTGTCGTCTAGTCCTCTGCAAACATGTTCTGAAATGGATGTGATTCTTGTATTGGTTTAGCAGTTTATTTTCAGTCTTAATGCTCCTGTTCTGTTTAAAATGTGCACTTTGAACAGAAACCAACCATTTTAAACACATTGCAAACTGAATGGCAAACACTAAGATAGAAAAATCCCAAACTGTCAGGCCGTAAAACGCTTGGTAAAGTCAGATAAATCAGCTGCACTGACAGGCGACTGGAAGAGAAGGGGTCTGTGCCTTGTCCCTTGGCACCTCCTGTAACCCCAAGCAGCCCAGGGGTCAGAGGTCAAAGGTGGCCCTCAGCTGGGGCTAAAAGAGGAAGTAACTTTTATCAGCTGTGTAAAGGGGCCTGCATACACTCTGCTGAGAACACCCACACGCAGGGATAAATCACAGCGTGTCAAAAGCAACAAGAAAGTGTCTATACTCGGGAATGGGAAAGAATCTTATGAATTTGGCCAGCGATGTGCAGAGGCGGCAATTAGGAGGATGTTTCACAGAGCTCTGCACCTTGGGGTATGTTTGTGGGACCAATTTGGTAACATGAGCAGCAAACGTCCATGAACATTCACAGGTTTAAAAAATCGGCGACCATCTTCAGCTTTCATGAGTCCTGGATCACGCAAACTTGACTCTTATGAGCTTAAAGTCATGTTATAATGCTTTTACGTCCTCGAAAAACAAACCCAGAGATGCGTTTTGTTTCATTCACACACGTTTGTGCTCTGTCAGAATGCTCTGCTCCACCTTATGATGTCACAAAGTGGTATTCTTCAAGTTAACAGCTACCGTTTACCTGTTGTTCGGTAGAAATGGGCAATTCCAGGGCTGAAGTTATCACAATGATTCAGGGGAAGGTGAGTGGAGTTTAAAACACAGTGGAGCACTTCCTGTATTACCACATGATGACATCACAAGGTGCAATAGAGTGTTTTCAGTTTGAGAGAAGATGATCTTAGCCTAAATACGCAGGGTTTGTGATGGGACTGATGGGACTTGGCCCAAATGTGATCCATAGGGAGGTCAAACTAACTCAAAATAATTTAAAAAGGAGTTTCAGTAAAGTAATGTGTAGTTCTATGGCTGGTATATAAACATTTTTTAAACAGATTACGATGAAATTAGATTAATTTGAAACTATAGAACCATGGAAAAACATGCATTACCCTTAACAAATCCCATAGTAATAGCCTTATCTGTATGCAGTAGTTCAGTAAAACATTATAGTTTCAACACAGTTTTTTTTTTTTTCATTGACGGGATTTACAAGATTTGAAAAACAGGGCCTGACTAGTCCCCTTCCTGTCTTCCAGCTGAAAAACCACTTCACACAGAGTCAGCCCAGTGCAGGGTCAGAAAACAGCTCTGGTACCAGGACGTTTATAGACTTTACTAGCCCATTGTACAGTATGCTCTTAAAATACCCCCATATGAGGAAAAGTTTTAGGTTCTTAAGTTACATGGCGCCGAATAACACTCTTATACACATATACATTTCACCTCAAATCCGCTCTTATAACAATATCTAATTTCACTTTAAAGAAAATGATGTCATGACTCAAGCTAAGGCTAAGATATACGGCCATCCATCACCTGCTTTTGTCTCCATGGAGATGTTACTGCATGGCCAGGAAAGTTCCACAGTATAAAGTCAACTTGAGAGGGCCCACATCTCCATAGATCTGCCCTGTAACTTGGCCTGCCTCCTTGCATCAATGAAAAAAGAGTAATATCAATCCAAGCAACGCAAAAACATCTCTATGCAGGCACGCAGGCGGCCAGAAAAGTTACACAGTGCGTCTTTAAGAAGGTTTTTCATTAATTAAACAGCAGTAACAGCAGTTCGGCTTCTATATACTCGTGTTAATAACAAAAAGTACTTCAGAGGGGCAGCCTGGTAAAGGACAAAGGCCGTTGTATGTCCAGGCACTAATTACTCCATTCGTGTGTGTGTGATCGGCTCATTTTCTCTGCAGCGCAGCCTCGAGGGAACAAAAACACACAGCCAGTCAGCCCGGACGCCACACTGAATTTTCATTGAGCCCGGACCTTAACCTGAACTCCAGATTGTGCTATATACAAGAGCTGACCGCGCTCACAAAGAAGGATTCAGCCTTTAATGGAGGGGTTAGCTGTGGAGGTGTGGTACTACAAGGCTCTGCTTATAGGGCACATGGCTTACAATAAAACGTGATCCTTGAAGAAAGCCTGAAATGAAACTGGACGCCACAAGTTTCGAAGCTGCTTAAGGCAAGTTTTGAGCGCGCACTGATTTTCAAGCCTTTAAATGAGCACGTAGCCTGATCGTAACTAGGTAAAAAAGTAAAAAATGGACATTGATCAGCCAGTCCTTTCTACATTCTCCGTCGTATCTTGAGAAGGTCCAACCACAGACGCTCATTTGCATCATGCCTTTCGAAAATGCAAAAAACATCTCTAGAAAATTCTTATATCATTGAGAACACGTGTCAAACTCAAGGCCCACGAGCCAAATGTGGCCCGCCATGTCATTTTATGTGGCCCACAACAAGGTAAATTAAAAGGTCTTACTGTCTTAAAATGTCAGTTTATCAGGAGACAGCCATGTTTTTTACATCTATGGAATATGTAATATTTGTAAATTGAATAAGTAATAACTACAAAAAGTTTATGAACAAGTTAAAAAGTAGTTACACTGATTTTACATTACATCTGGCCCTTTAAGAGCGACCATTTTCCTGATGTGGCCCCAAGTGAAAATGTGTTTGACGCCTCTGATTTAGAACAAAATCTACAACTAGTTTGACCTGACATAAGTAAGTTTGGTGCTTCCATTGGTGATTCTGACAAAATCTGAGCTGTTTCTGAGTCTCCAGTTCCTGTTTTATCCCTTTTTACCGGAGCATGCATCTCTCTGATTGGTTAACGCGCCTGTCAATCACACCCTCTGGAATCGTGGAGACAGGATACAGCCCCAGACCCACTCGTCTTTGTAAAGTTTTGTGAAAGCGTGTGGTTCTGACCAGGTAACTGTTTTAGTATAACCTGCCTGAGCTAAAGCAACATCAGCATGAGTGACACTGACAAAAATTACCAAAAGTTGTCTTATTATGGACACAGTATGCTGGATTTCCTAATACGCAACTCTTCCAAATAACAATTCAGATATAGGCGATTACGCAACTCTGCAGCTACAGGAAACATGACTCATTACCTCTAAGGACATTTTTAAATGGCCTATTATACAAAAAACTAACTGAGCTTGTGAGCTTTTAGCCATGTTATAATGTTGTTACCGCCTCAAAAACACACCTAGAGTTGTGTTTTTTTTCATTCACACATGTTTGAATGAGGGACTATGTCTCTCCACTGGCCTGGGAACACCTTGGGGTCCCACCGGAGGAGCTGGAGGACGTGTCTGGGGTGAGGGAAGTCTGGGAGTCCCTGCTCAGACTGCTGCCCCTGCGACCCCGGATAAGCGGAAGAAAATGGATGGATGGATGTTTGAATGACCCTTTATTATTAGTCTGTAGCATCTCCAAAGCTCAAAATGCTCTGTTTCACCTTATGCTGTCGCTGAAGTCATCCAAATGATTCTAGTGAAGGTGTATAGAGTTTAAAAACACAGTGGAGCACTTCCTGTAACACCACATGATGACATCACAAGGTGGAACAGAGTGTTTTCTGCTTGAGAGAAGAACTCAGCCTAAATATGCAGGTTTTTTTGTGTGTTAAACATGTGTGAATGAAACAAAAAAACACAACTCCAGGTCTGTTTGTGACGAAGAAACAACATTATAAGATCAGAAAATGTTGTAATATGGGACCTTTAATGACTTTGCTGAAAATTTTTCTTACTCCAATTCTTTGCTCAGGTTGTTTTAGACTATATGGAGACAAAATTGGGTCATTTTTGCTGACAGAATGAGCTATTGTCCTTAAAAAGTCACACGCTCCACTGTTAAAATCCCTCTGAGTCAGAAGTAAGTCAGAGCTCCAAATGTGACCTGTTTGTCTGTATTTCCCATAGCGCTGCAAAAGTTTGGACAGAGAGGCTTAGTTTGACATTTCAAAGGACTCGATCCAAACTCCCCCTTGTAAATCTAAAGCAGCTTTCTCCTGATTAACATTCCGCATTGGGACGAAGTGAGGGCAAACCACAACGAGAAGGAGTCAAAGCTGAGGGAAACTGGGGTAAAACAGGACTGAGAGACAAATATCTGTTGGGTTGAGTGAAATGACCAGACACTGACTTTATTAACACATCAAATCTGAACGTTATCTGATTTTGGGAGTATTGTAATTCCATGTAAGCGTTGAGTCTGAGGTGAGTAATCTGATTTCTTTGTAACTGTTTGTAACCATGCAGGTCTCAACAAGGAAAATGACACAAAAAAGGGAGTTATTTTAAAACTCTTTGTACAACTATGACAGTAACTCTAAAGAAATGTCACGGTCAGATTTCTTTTTCAGTCTTTTCTTCTGTGGCAGCTCCCAGATTTTGGAACAGCGCCCCCTGTCTGTCAGATTCTCTCAGTTAGTTTAAGACTAGACTGAAAATTCTTCTCCCTGGCATTTAATACGAACAAAACAGGTTATCTTGTGTTGTATTTTATCTGGTTTATCTGTATTTTATCTGTTTTATCTGTATTTTTTTTGTATTATCTGTATTTTATTTGTATTTTTTCTGTTTTATCTATATTTTCTCTGTATTTTATCTGTTTTATCTATGTATTTTATTTGTATTTTATCTGTTTTATCTGTATTTTATTTGTATTTTATTTGTTTTATCTATATTTTCTCTGTATTTTATCTGTTTTATCTATATTTTATTTGTATTTTATCTGTTTTATCTATATTTTCTCTGTATTTTATCTGTTTTATATATATTTTATTTGTATTTTATCTGTTGTATCTGTATTTTATCTGTTTTCTCTGTATTTTATCTGTATTTTCTCTGTTTTCTCTGTATTTTCTCTGTATTTTATCTGTATTTTTTCTGTTTTCTCTGTATTTTCTCTGTATTTTCTGTTTTTTCTCTGTATTTTATCTGTATTTCACCTATTTTCTCTGTAAATTTGGGCTTTTTTGTTGACTTATGTGAAGCACGTTGCCAGCTGAAGTTGAAGTTTTAAATATGCTATATAAATAAACTTGAATGAATTATTACATTATCGTATTATCCTCGTTATCTCATTTCTACTGGCCATTGTTTTAAATAGCAACAACCGAGTGCTCTGTCCTATAAGTTATTAAACAGCATTTAAACGTACATTAGAAAGAATAGGTAAGCCCTGTATCATTATAACTCACCGGTAAAAGGAGGGATATAAAAGTGTATGCATTATTTAATGGACCCCTCACTCAGCAGTATTTCAGAGCCGGGCCGACACTGACCGGAGCAGAGCATTGTTCCAAAGGCCACTGTGTTTTGTGAGCAGTGATGAGTGGGGCTGGTCTGTGAGCCTTTGTAACTATTTACTCATTGTCCAAGCCATAAAAGAGGTAAGAGTACTATGGTTAGGGAGGTGGGTGGTATTTTGTAATGTGTACTTTCTGAATAGGCAGAACGTCTCGTGAAATCAGTCAGAAATCAATATCAAATGAGGGTAAAGGGCAAAACAAGGCGAGGCAAGTGTGTTTGTACAGCACATTTGCACATTGAGTACTTCAAAGTGCTTTATGGAATAAGAAAGGCATTAAAATCACAATACAAACAAGTCAAAACTACAGTAATGATGGGACTTTCGGCTCTTTTATGGGATCTGTTCATTTCAAAGAGCCGTTCAAAAGACTGGCTCTTTTACTGTTTATTTAAATGACAGAAGCCAATGTGAGAACTCATTTTATCTACAAACTCATCACAGCAGAAATGACCAAGGTTCAAACTCAGAGTGGGCGTGAGTTTACCCTTTGAAATGATACAATGATAGTAATTTTAAAATAACTGGTATTAAGATGCCAGATTGTGCTGTTTTGGGTTTTTTTTGTTTTATTTTGTGCACAAATCTCTCACTTGTGTCGGTTGTTCTGCTCCTGTGCTGATTCTTATGTTGGTTCAGCCTTAATCGGTGTAAAAATGCATAAAAAGGAGAAAGAAAGAGGTCGGTTCTTTAAAAAATTGAGGTCCGACTACAACAGTTCACATTAAGGAGCTATTCAAAAGAGCCGACTCGCTCATGAATCATCAAATCAAAAGATAAATAAGAAAAGAGTGCAGAATAAAACCCTTTCAGTCATATTCACAGCTAAACAGAACCGTTTGAGCCTGGATTTGAACATTGCCAAAGTCGAGGCCTGTCTCGCATCTTCAGGTCGAGACAGTTCCCGGTTTTAGCTGCATAAATTTAAGTAGTTTACATCTTTGACCACCCAAAATGAACACACCGTGAGAAAAGGCGCACTCGCTCAAATGTCAGCAGATGCACAAATCACACCGGTATGAGCTGTCTTCACCGCTTCTTCCTTAGGCAAAGGTCGAGTCTGGGCACGCCGCTGACCTGGGTGTGTTAGCGACCTGCGGGGCGTGTCCACATGTCCACGACGGCCGTAAACCATCTCTAACCAGACGAGCCGAACCCATTCATCTGCCGGCACGACCTCTGACCTTTCCACGCAGAGGGAGTGTCCACGCAGCAGTGAGGGACCGTGCTCGTTTGACCTTTGAACCCTCACCCTTCAGATTAACAATACAGCGCTCACTATACACGCACAACGCACCCGCCCCAGTGTCGGTAAAAGTGTGGAAGAGACACTAAAAATGAACAATGGGTTTAACTGTGTAGCAGCCGCACACTTCAACACCTTTATCATAACGACTGTGTTAAGTGGAGCAGATGAGCCGTGTTTGTGCTCCCGCTTTAGACGAGAGTACGATACATCAGGACAGACACTGGGACTGGGTTTAGGCTACAATATAAAGCTACCGGGGCGTTAGCTTTACATAATCAAACCAAAACTGTTTAAATATTAGGTCAGTGATGTTTAATTCCCCATAATGTACCATTCAAAACCACTGGTGGAGGAAGTACTCAGTTTTGTTACTTAACTAAAAGTACAGCTACCAGAGCAAAAAAACACTCACGTAAAAACGAAAAAAAATCTGCTTAAGTAAAAGTATTAAAGTATCCATTTAAAAATGCACTTAAAAGAGTAAAAAAGTAGTATTTTTTGCAGATTTTGAGGTTCTAATGTAGTGATTTTGATGAATATTTGTGCTGATTTTTGAAACAATTCATTTTTTTTTGTTTTTATTTGTATTTGTATATTTTGTTTGCTCAGTTTACGAACATGTTATCAATAAATCCTCGGCCTTCTCAGCAGATCTCAAACAAAAATGAAAAATGCTTTTACTTTTCAGTGCCAGTTAAAAAGTGTAGTGCAGTAGAAAGTACAGATACTGCTCTCAAATGCAGTAAAAGTAAAAAGTATCCACTTAAAAATCCACTTTAAGAGTAAAAAAGTAATATTTTGTGCATATGTTGAGTTTGTAAAAGGTTCAAATGTCAAGATTTTGATCAAGATTTGTGCTTAAATTTTGTTCAACAGAAACAATTTAATTCACTTTTTCTGTTTTTATTTTTTTAAATATATTTTAGTTTGCTCAGTTTACGAACAAGTTAACGATAATGAAAAATACTTTTACTTTTCAGTCCAGTTAAAAAACGCAGTGCAGTAGAAAGTACAGATACTCCTCTGAAATGTAGTAAAAGTAAAAAGTATCCACTTTAAAATGTACTTAAGTAAAGTACAGATACTTCAGGTGTATACTTACAGTACAGTACTTTATATTTTGGTGGAACATAAAGTAAAGTAGTAAAGTAATAGTTTCCAGTCTCCAGTTATTGAAAATTGGGACATTTGCAGGGTGTGGTCTCAAGTTGACAATTTACAGTATTTTTAATAATATTTTTCTGTATTTGTCCAAAGTTCAGAGTGGAAGAAACAGCCTCGTTCACCGGTTTGGCGTCAAGTTAAAAGTTTGAACCTGAAGTTTGAATCCTACGTAATACAGCCAAAGGAAAAAGGCGACATGTTCTGAACTATTCCAATATTCTATAATCGAAAGGCCAATATTTTGTCCCACGTCCATGTCCCACGTCCATGTCCCAGCCCGTCACACAGAGTCTCACTGTTCAAAAACGACACACACTTCATCACAAGAGCCACCGATTTCTCTTTTTGGTTTTTATTTAAGGGAAAAATCAATCCCTGTATTTGTGCTTTATAGTTATATAGAGATGCACCGATCCAGCTTTTTCACTTCTGATACCGATTCCAAATGTGTTATGTAGCTGTTTTTATGTCTCAAGCTACAGAACAACTTTGCATGAATAAAAGTTCAAACATTCTGAGAGTTTGAGCTGATATTTGGACGTTGAGAAGCGATTCCAGCTCATTTTTCAGTATCAGCGCTGAAATCTGACACCGAAATATTAAAACTGCACTCACGAAACTGCCAATCACCGATCGATTTCGATACAGGGAAAGTCTTAATACTGATTTTGACATTAAACCACATTAAAATACACATCAGACTGTAACACGATACACAAAATAACAGTGTTTTCTTTCATTTTAATGTTGATTTTATTGTAGTATTTATGTTTTATATCTGACACAAGCTCAAATGAACATCTAGCTTTGAAAATTGATTTGAATATTTCCCAAATATGAGCAACAATAATGTCGCTAATCCTGTATTTGAGATTTGATATTTGAGGTTTGTGGCTGTTTACTGAAGAGATCTTAGTTTATAAAGGGTTTTTTTTTACATTTATTTGTGGAAAAAGACGTGAGTCCCCTCTGAAGGCACCTGCTCACACATTCCTCAGTGCGGGCGTAGCAGCCGTGCAAATAAAATGGTGGGAGGTGAAGGAGGCGTGTGTGTGTGTAGTTGTAGAGCTGTTTGTTTCTGCAGCTGTTTGTCTTCTGCAGGTGCCCTGGGTCTGAGCGATGACACAGAGGATGCCAGAGTATTTTATAAAGCTGTAATCTTTTCATAGCTTTAAAATCCTCGTTTTTATGTTTGGGTTTAGGACTATATGCAGGTATATGGGATTGTAACTGGTTTGAAGATCTGAACAGACAAGACCACCCACTGAAGCAAAACCGATGGAAAAATAAAGATGTTTAGAGATGCCAAAACCTGTTTTCCTACTTTCTTTCCATTTTGCTTAAACATCCACTATGTAACTTTTCTGGTGTCCATGGATACTGTATTTTCCAGACTATATTTCGCACTTTTTTCATAGTTTGGGGTGCGACTTATATGTGAAATATATGCTTTTTTTCTTCATTATTATGCATTTTTTGGCTGGTGCGACTTATACTCCGGAAAATACGTCATGTTCTGAAATACTCCACAGTATGGCATTAAGCTAATTCATCAGATGACACCACCAGCGACAAGATACAGGTCAGATCTGCGGAGAGGCGACCCCGCTCACGATAAGAATACATGCTTTTTAAGGCATTTTTTCAGCAAATAACACACGTCATGGACTAAACCCAAGATAGACAAGTTTAAAGACTGTGGAACATTGCAGGCAAAAAAATAACTATATCTCCATGGAGACAAGCACATGAAGCCACCAGGACAAGATACAGGTCAGATCTGCGGAGAGGCGACCCCTCTCACGATAAGAATGCATGTTTTTTAAGGCATTTTTTCAGCAAATAACACACGTCATGGACTAAACCCAAGATAGACAAGTGGAAAAGACTGTGGGATGGCAGGCAAAACTATAAAAGCTACATAGTGCACCTTTAATTATAAAAGCAAAAGATACAGGTCACTCTGAGGAGAGCACGACCCCGTATAACGAGTAGTGTGTTATGTGTTTAAGGCGTTTTTTCAGAATTAACACAGGAATCCAGGTTTAAGCACTGTGGAACAACTTAAGCCACAAGTTCCCCCAGATAAAAGCTACACACTATCAGGAAAAGTTTTGAGGAAGCACGGGAACGTAAGAGTATAGGGTGTGTTAATACAACTGCAAATGTGGAATAATACAGGACTTAGCACTTTGTCTACTCACTGTACATATACAAGAAGTGACTAATTGTAGTGATAGCAAGTACTGTACTAGAACTAGCTCCTCAGATGTACTTACTTGTACTTAAATGTGCTAATTTAGAGATGCACTGAGCTAAGAAAAAACATATTTCACATATAAACTGCGTAGTATAAGTTGCAGCTCCGGCCAAACTATGAAAAAAGTGCCACTTATAGTCTGGAAAATACAATACTTACAACGGAACAGCTTTGTGTGAATAAAAGTGCAAACATTGAGACTTTCTGGGTCGACTACAACCAGTAAATCAGTGTAATGTTATAATTTACATATGTTCCCATGTATAACGTTATCTCTTGTTTTTTTTTTGTTGGCTTTTATGTGAAGCACTTTGGTCAGCTGAAGTCGTTTTAAATGTGCGATATACATAAACCGATATGTCCAAACTGGATATCGACTGAACCGATATTTGCAAGTCGATAATTGACCCTGTAGTACCAGTATCAGATCAGTGCATACCTACAAAGTATTATGATATACAGCTACTTTTTACAGCTACTTCATATATACATCAGGTACAAGGCTAAACCCAGACACATGTTAATGCAGTGTTACTTCAGTAAAAGTACAAATACACAGGCAAAAAGTTACTCAAGTAAAAGTATCACATATAATAAGTCGCACTTTTTTTGCGACTTACACTCAGATGTAATTTATATGTGAAATATATGTTTTTTTTCTTCATTATTATGCATTTTTGGCTGGTGCGACTTATAGAAAATACAGTACCTGCTTAAAAATGCACATAAAAGAGTAAAAAGTAAAAGTATTTCACACAAGTGTTGTTCGTATTGCTTAAAAATGATACATATTTTGTTCAAAAGTAACAATACGAATCAATTTGTTAATTTTTCTCATGCATTTTGTGAAAACTTTAGTCAGGATATTACTACAAACATGTACTTAAATCATATGAAAAGTACTTTTTGCATTTCAGTCCTGCTCAAAAACATAGTGGAATAGAAAGTACAGATACCGCTCTCAAATGTAGTGAAGTAAAAGTAAAAAGTACCACTGTAAAATAAGTAAAAACCACTTCCAAATATACAAAAATACCTACAAATTCCACTACTTACTACGCACTTTACCTCCACCACTTTTTAGCCAAACCACATTGTGAATAAATAAAATAATAACTCATGACATGGCAGGAAGGAATAACCAACCACAAATACACAGAAGGTCCGACTGGTTAAAACTGGGGGAAATCACAAAATAGACAATTACGGAAAAGTTTCACAAAGCCTGGAGGATGTGCTGAGTTGCGTCTTGTTAGTCAATCATTCCGAGTGAGAGGTGCTAGCCACATCCTGACCACACACACTAAAGACACAATCCCCCCTCTCCCAATTCCCATAGTCTTCCTCCTCCACCACCAGCAGCAGCACCAACCTTTTTACAGCCCGAGGATCAGACAGGCGTGAGGAGGGGTTGTTTTTGAAGGACAGATTGGTGGGGAAAGGGCCTATTCTTGCACACTCCCTCTGCTCCTGTTCAAACAAGCCACTGACAAATGTGCTGTTTTACGTCCCAAAAACAAAACGTGCTGTACATGTTTCCCTTTAGGCCTCGCTCTGTTTATACTATTGTCATTTTGGTCTAATCTTTCAGCGTTTTTCTATCTCGGTTGCCTTAAAATCCTTATTCTTATCCAATGTAAATAACTACCCAAGGAGAGCCAGTGACCGCAAATGGAGGGGAATGGCTCATGGGAAGATGCAGTGATCTTTTCTGCCAAGAGTTAAACCCAAGTTACTACATTTTTATGCTGTATGCCTGCTCAAATTCGCTAGTTTCAACCAAAGAAGAGACATAATCAGAGGAAAAACAGATTAGACGCAATTTAAAGGGTCTATATCGCACTGTTTTCTGTTAAAATGTTGGTTCTTCATCAAAAATAACTGTACCTGGGGTTGTGTTTTGTTTCATTCACATGTTTAACACACAAACCCTCAGAGTTTTTGTTGTTTTAAGACAATGGCGAACTTAAACTTATCTGTAAAAGGTCAGATCTGTGGAAAGGCGAGCCTGGTCTCAATAAGAATGCATGTTTTAAAGGTATTTTAGCAATACAATGCCTGAAATTAAACACATGCAAAAGAGATATGTCCCAGGCAGCGAAATCAGAATCAGATCAGAATCTTTCAGACTTTTATTGCCATTGCCAACTTACTTCGGTGATAAAGAGCAACATAAAACACAGAATAAGTACAAATAAGGGTGTTTAAAGTAAAAAAAATACGCTTAAAAATAAAATAAAACACTTAGAGGTAGCAGCAAATCACCAGAGCGACCGTACGTGCCGCCATCTTGGAAACAATCACCTTTCCATGGAGCTAAGTAAGATGCAGCCCCTCCACTAGAAAAGTTACATAGTGCACCTTTAAAGGCCCATATTACGCAGTTTTCTGATCTAAGTTATAATGTTGTTTCCTAATAATGTTTTGTTTCATTCACACATGTTCAACACACAAACTCTGCATATTAAGGCTCTTTAGTTCCTCTCTCAAAAAACCCTGTTCCACCTTGTGATGTCATGTGGTGATACAGGAAGTGCTCAATCTACTCCGTGCACCTTCACTAGAATCATTTGGATAATTTCAGCCATAGAATTGCCAGTCTTTACTAAACAAAAAGGTAAAAGGAGCTCTCGACATGAAAACTACCACTTCATGACATCACAAGGTGGAACGCAGATGTCTACAGACTAATAACGGATGCGAGAGTAAAACAAAACACAACTCCAGCTGCGTTTTAGATGAAGTAGCAACAGTCTAACTTGGTTTAAAGCTCACAAGAGTCAATTTTGCGTAATACGGGACCTTTAAATGTCCAAGGGAGCGGCGAATTGAAGAAACAAATTGTCAGTTTATTTCCCGCTCCCTCGGTGAACGCCACGTGAGTCTAGCCTCCCGATAGATTAGTGCAAATTTAAAAGGCTAACCTCCTGGCAGGTTGGGATAACGCTTTACCCAGCCGCTGCACGTGAGGAAAAAACTGAAAGAAAGTAAGAAAGAAAGTAAGAACGTCTGGCAGATGACGTTACGATTTCAAACTGGTGAGTGCCGTTTTAGACTTTAGACAAAGATAGCACAGAAAAGTGGTTTAAAGGATGCAGAAGTGGGCATGCAGGAGCGGGTAGCACTTGACCTCATTGTGCGAGCCGGCTAACTGCTGACCTCTCTGCTCAATAGCTACAAACGCAAGTCAACCAGAGCATAATAACAGGGTTTGAGCAGCAGTGCACCGGCGCCAGGAACCACGAGGCAGGTTCATCTCTCTTCTGTTTCCCCCAGTGGTTTTGCTGTAGGGATGTTATTCTCATTCATTCAGTCTGCTGCCTAGAAAGCACCGGGTTTCAACTCTTTGGGAGTAAACACGTGATTTTTATTAGTATGTTAGTCACAACTCCATTTTGAATATTAGCTGATGTTGTTAAGTTGTTTTGTGTATGGATTTACTGTGGTTTTCTATCTTGTTTTGTCATCATACAGGGTGGCCCAAAAGTCACTGACACTTTTAAATCTTCAGTAGCTCCTTTAATTCTTAAGTTATACTCACCAAATTTTAGCAGTAGATAAACTGAACCTTCCCAGATTTTTGACAATATATACAGTTATAATTGTTCACTTACACTTGAACTTATCACTACTTAAACTAGGGGAAGTAAAAATGATCTAATTGGTGGTGGGTTTGTCTCTGAACAGCCTGATCCAACACACTTTACATAACATTTAAAACATTTCCGGGCTTATGTCTCTTATTTGATCCTCGATATTATGTTTTAAGTGGTTTATTGTCTGAGGTTTATTCACAAACACCTTTTCTTTAAGATAGACCCACAGGAAGAAATCAGGACTAGTCAGGTCTGTGGAGATCAAATACTGCCCCCTGTCTTTGAAAAACACTTATTATTCCTTTAATGGCATTTACGCTCGGGGTATCTCTGGTATTAAAATGTCGAAGTAAACACCGCTGGGTTTTGTGAATTTGACCCATGTACTCAAAGTACCACTGTACAATGAGGGTTTTCGTTCCTCGGTGCTGTATTTGCTCAGATTAATGTAGGAAGGGTCGTTCTAAATGCTCTGAAAAAAAAAAAATATATATATATACGAAATAAAAGAGTTATGACGTTTTTTCAACTGTCAGTGACTTTTGGGCCATCCTGTAAAAACAATAATATATATTTCAGTTGTCATTTTTTTAACCTAAACAATACAGACTTTAAATCGTTGCTGTTTAACACACAAAAAATTTACAAATTTCTTCGTCCTAAGTCTGATCTCGGCTCCAAACCACATGACTGTCCTGACAGAGAAGTGGCTGTAGACGTCTTGATTAAAAACTTACAGTTAGAAATTATTCAATCAATTAAAATAAGATTATTATACAATGTTGTCATTTTTGTAAATGCGAATCAGCTGAAAACAAGAGATGTGTCAGTACGAGGTCAGACATTAAAGGTCCTATATTACGCAACTTGATTCCTGTAGCTTTAAGCCGTGTTATAATGTTGTTACTTCCTCAGAAACAGACCTGGAGTTGTATTTGGTTTCATTCACACATGTTTGAATAATCCAGTTGAGCCAGGGAAAGGGAAGTAACAAACAAGATGGAAAATTGTAAAACTAAAGTTATAATTTATCAAAGAGGAACGTTCAAGTAAAAACTAACAAAAAGAGGCTCTTGTGGAGAAAATAGGGCACTCTCTCAAAGGCTCTGATTTTAAATTTACTAAAGTCTGACCTTCTTTGACCCCGTGAGCTGTCTGTTATTTCATATATTCATGGATATCAAGACTAACTATGCTATTAGTTTAGTTTTTGCTTTTTTTCACTCATTTGTTGGGTTTTTTTTGGGGGGGGGAGGAGTAGGCACCTTCTGTTTTAGTCGTCCGTTGGCTGTGTGTGTATTTGTTTTAAAGTTTGTACATTTTAAACCGTTAATCTCTCATATTAACCCAGGATATTACACCTTTCCATGTAATCTGTCTTTTATATTCTGGAAAATCTCTAAATCAGTCATACATTAAAAAAGAGCTAACAAAACAAAAAGCTACAAGTGTCTCGATTTACAAAGTCACAACATTCACGCATCCACAAAAGTGGCCTGCTGTTCGCTGACAGAACCCAGTTGCATGCACCAAACCACACTGTGAATAAATAAAATAATAAATCATGCTTTCTTTGAAATTTAAAAGGTCCTATATTACACAAAACTGACTCTTGTGAGCTTTAAACCAAGTCAGAATGTCGCTACTTCATCAAAAACACAGCTGGAGTTGTGTTTTGTTTCATTCACACATGCATTATTAGTCTGTGCACATCTGTGTTCCACCTTGTGATGTCATGAAGTGGTAGTTTTTAAGTCAACAGCTCCTTTTAGCTTTTTGTTTAGTAGAGATTCTAAAGGTGTGACAGTTGCAGGTGAATAATCAGAAAGCACCAACCGCAGGAGAGGTCTGTCGGATCAAGGCTTGCACACAAACAGGGATCAGCAGCAGCAGCAGGGACTTTACACATGTGGCTGTGGGAGGAGCTGGAGGCCTGGGGCTGTAACGTCCAGTATTATTAGTCACCAAAGCTCGAAATGCTCTGTTCCACCGTATGATGTCATAAAGTGTTAGTTTTCAAGTTGACAGCTACTTTTTACCTTTTGCGTGGTAGAGATTTGTCAGGATTTGTTTTTTTTTTTTGTGTGTTTTGAACTATTTTCCCCCCTCCCGTCTGTATCTGAGCCTGGAGCTGGGTGGAGATTTGGGCTCCTCCCGTTCACACCTGGAGCTAATCTGCACCAGCTGCACCTGGGGCGGATAAAGGAGCCAGGACGTGACACTCGGGGCCAGATCATCTTGTCATCTTCACGTCATGTTCCGGTGTACTTACTCATCTATCCACTGTGATTCCACTCCTTGCTACTACTTTGCACCTCTGTCTCTGACCCAGCTCTCCATGTCCGGTATGAACACCCCAGCCTTTGACCCTGCGACCCACGACCCGCTCCAGGACGACTGCCTACAACAGCGCCCCCAACTGTCTGTTATGACGACCTTCATTCAATTTCCTATATCTACAAATAAACTCTGTTCTGACTGTTCCCCCGAGTCCTGTCTCTTTGGTCCCCCGGCCGGTCATTATGACAAGATTGGAAATTCCAGGGCTGAAATTTTTCAAATAGAGGAGCAATTTTCTCCATACACACTGTATATATGGTCACATTTGCAGATTTACAACTGAACACAGTACAGAATTCAGACTCATTTCTTCATCCTAAGTCTGATCCGGCTCCAAACCACATGACAGAGAACTGGCTGTAGACATCTTGATTAAAAACTAACCAAACCAATTAAAATCAGATTATTATGGACACTTCCTGTATTGTGATGGAGTATTTTTAGTTTAAGAGAAGAACTCAGCCTAAATATGCAGAATTTGTGAGTTAAACATGTGAATGAAACAAAACACAAGTCCAGGTCTGTTAGTGATGAAGAAACAACATTATAACATAGAAAATAGCGTAATAAGGGACCTTTAAGATGAGCATATACTGACTGAGATCACTTGCCCAACAAAGTTTTGTAATGCAATCATCCCGTACACATTGCATTACTTCTGCTCAATTTGCAAGCGTCTGGTAAATGTCTCAAGTATCGTGTTGAAATACATAAGCCAAACATAAACCCACTAAAAACAAATGTAGAAACCTTTAAATCTCTATTTTTGGCAAAACAAAAGTATGAAATATAGAGATTTCCTCATGCAACTGCAGCCAGTAAAAAACACGCTGATGGCATTTCAAGACCTGCGCACACACATCACAGGGAGTAACGCAGGAGGGTTCGCAGAGGAAGAGGGATAGAGTTATGGAGCTCTTGGGACGGAAAAGTTTGTCTATCCCAGCTTCCCATCCTAGCTTGATGGTGATAGCATCTCCTGTTGCGTAATGATGATGGGTAAGAATTCACGTCCCTTTCCTTTCTCTCACGAGCTCCTCATATCAGCGTCGTCCCAAAAATCACACCTGCATCTCATAAAACACAACATTTGTTCAGCTCCGTCTGTCTCGGCGGTATCAGAGGAGCCTGACTGAGTTTTGATTGTCATTTCGTGTTTGTAGACGTGACATAGGGGGGCGCCGTTATCTGTGTTGGTAGAGATACACGCAGGATCACAATGTTATCAGAGTAAAGTCGTCCCTTATGTGGGTCTTTCCTCTGTTGCGTGCTCGCTGAGGTCATGCAGGCTGCAGGATCCAGCTTAGAGATACGTGTAAACAACTAAAACTCTTCCAGAACATTACAATAACAAGTCGAAAAAATCTGTCAGAATGTTTGGGTGGTTGGGTCAGACGAGATGGATGGGCTCCAAAATGTGCTGTGCAACTGCAAAACTCAGCAAACGGTTTTGTTTTGTTCTCCAGTTTATACACGATGGAGACATTATGATCTATTTTATCTACACTGTGCGGTTAATCTGACATATTTGTAATCTTTAACAGCGCTAAGCTAGTCTGTGCTATCCCTCGTGCTAAAACATGAACCAAACATTAACATTTAAAGTCTCATGAGGCGATTGGCCACATATACTACTGTGATTTGATGCTATAATCCTCCATACCTGAAAAATACACACATTTGGTTCTATACAACTGAATGCAGAGGTGGAAAGTGCAGATTTGTCCTGTTAATCTCAGTTTATATTCACACATTTGTTCATTTCCTATAATTTTTCAATATTCAACTAAACATTAAACATAACTAAACTGTTTAAACTTTTAGTTATAGTCAATCTTTAATTTAAACCCCACACTTACCCTAAAATCTCTTTAAAGTAACAGAGATTTTTAAGGGTATTTAAGGGTTTTTCAGGGTATTTAAGTGGTGCAACTTTCTGGAGAACTTCAGTGCAGTTGTGGTTGTTTGGCAGATTAAAGTTACTCATGTTCTGTTTTCATGTGAACGGTTTATGTGATTTTCTTAAATGATTTTGGCGTCCAACCGAAGTCGTCTTTTAAATACATTTATCTGGTAAAAGACACTTATTTATGCACGTCTGCCTCCTACTTGGACCACTCCGAACCAGCTTCCACAAACTGCACTTAAGTCAAACTTTCAGGTATCTCATCTGTACTTTATTTTATTTTAAAGTGGATACTTCACTACATTTGAGAGCAGAATCTGTACTTTCTACTTATATTTTTGAACTGGACTAAAAAGTAAGAAAGCTTGAGTAGTTTATTGTTAACATGTACAAAAATACACAAATAAAAACAGCTTGAATACAAAAATCGATTCAAGTTTCTGTTCTGAAAAAATCAGCTCAAATCTTCATCAAAATCTCTACATTTGAAGCTTTATCACGTCACAAAATCGGCAATAAATACTTTTACTTTTTACTCTTTAACTACATTTTTAACTCGTTTACTCAAGTAGATTTTTAATGTGATACTTTTACTTTTACTTGAGTATTTTTTTGCTCCGATATCTGTACTTCTTCATTTGTTTTAAGTAACAAAACTGAGACTTCTTCCACCACTGATAGAATGTAATTTCAGCAAAAAAAACTCTATTATTTCCTCGTATTAGTTCTGATGTCGACGTGGGTCCAATTCTGTACCATTTTTTGAACTGATACTTGCTCAAACGAGTATCTAGTTTTAATACTACCTGTAGTTTTAATGTCTATTAGTATTTGGGCATCGATTCTTTTACTACACGCTTTATGTTGAAAACTCTGTACTAAACGAAGCTATTTGATTTATAAAGTTATTGTCCAGCCCCAGAACATTTCCATTACACTGGGTAGACGCGGCTGACAGTGAATCATAAGCGCTAAAACACATTAAAACACTGCTTTCCGTTCATATTTTAAAACAACGTAAAACTACAATTCCTCTTTTCTGGGTGGGTGCTGTATAAAATTTATTTGCTGACCTCCTGGTTGTCCCGCTGCCCCTCACCCACCTTAGCCCCGCCTCTTTTTAGCACCTCAGTGGGCTCTGAAAGGCTCCTTCTGTCTGGAAATGACTGCTACAACTTTCCTCACCATTTAAAAGCACAAAGGCTGGATTTGTTAGTGCCTTTGATTAATTGCAGTAAGGTGTGTTAACCTCGTAGACTCACGCTTCCTCGGTTTTGACCCCTGCTTTAGTATCCCCTCAACTGGGGTTCACATGATGTATTTGATTACCTCAGAGGACGGCTTGAACAACACCTCTTTAACAGAAGCGCCAAAGCCAGACACGTGCGTATATACTGTACATGAACTGTAAAGTGTGGGCTTAATGCAAAACACATGGAGAGTAACGCTATGGACTTCCCCATTAGTCACACAGTTCAGGCCGTGAGGGTGGAACAAATGTCAAAGCCTAACACGGTTAATAATCCCATTGGTCTAACACGGAAAGTGAGTTTGATGAGCTAAAAAACATGCTAGCTCTGAACTTTTGACTTGGTAGAACAATAGACCATATAAAGAAGTGAACAAAGGGAGTCTGACGTCATCCACAGCGTTCGGCTCCAGTTAAATGAAGCTCATCGAGGCCAATTTGGTCCTATATTTGGGATTCGAGTATCATGGCAACCAAAGAGCCAATCTGGAGTGAAGATGTTTGAAGGTAACGCCCCTTCCTGCACTTAGAAACGCTGTCAATCAAACCTGTTGCTAACGCTAACGGGAGTGACCTCAGGGAAAGAAGAAGGCGGCTGATTTGTCTGTTATTAATGTTCATATCTTGATTTACGGACGAACAGCGAAAATAAAAATGCCGTATTTTCCAGGGCAACAACTCACACTTTTTTTCTTTTCATAGTCTGGCCGAGGATGCGACTTATACTCAGAATATAAGTCACATCTGAGGATATAATTTCACATCTTTGTTACGGTCACACTGACAACCTCATTTTTTTCTTCATTATTATGCATTTTTTTTACTTTTAGTCCAGAAAATGCCGTACCTGGATCACGTAGAGGAGGTTTAAACAAACATTTTAAGACCAAAATGAGGCTCACTGCAGCAGTTACAGAGAGACGGGCCACAGTTTTTCAATGTAAAGTGAATTGGAGCCAGAGTTGATCTCACTTCCTGTTTGGAACGTGGTAGCTAGCAGGTTAGCTATGTCCATTTATATATGCAGTCTATGGGTGGGACACAGAAAACTGCATTGTCACTCATCTATAATCTATAATCTTAGCGAAACAAGCAACTGGCTAATTCAATATTCCTCTGTAATGTGCTCTGGGAACATGACGCACAAAGTAGATTATCAAGTACATAAAAACAAATCAATTTTTCAGAACAAGACATACTTTCTTTGTAATTTCTTGCATTCTTTCTCGCATCTCTCTCTGTTCTTGTTATCTTCAGTACACAGACGATGACAAATGTATTAAGGGCTAAACAGTTTCAGAAAAAAAAAAAAAACATGTGCGCTCAGACCTTTACATTTATGTTTTTACAACAAGATTCAGTTCACAATGCATGTTTTAACTCATCCAGGCAAATTAAACCTTTGAGAGAGACAGAAAACTGAAATATGAACCACTAAACTAATACACAAATCATTTCAGAACATGTGGGTAAAATGGTCGTTCTAAAAATAACCCGCAACAGGTGAAATCCGTGAAGTATCAGCTTTAGTTTTTACAGTTATTCTATATG
This sequence comes from Periophthalmus modestus, assembly GCA_019594935.1. Taxonomy (NCBI): domain Eukaryota; kingdom Metazoa; phylum Chordata; class Actinopteri; order Gobiiformes; family Gobiidae; genus Periophthalmus; species Periophthalmus modestus. Next base: position 31,775,381 of record JAIEZT010001390.1, read on the forward strand.
TTTCTTGGCTGTAAAACCCCTCACCACACACTTTATACACTTTTCTGACACAGGCATTAACATTTTCTCACATTTCTCTCTTGTTTAAACTCTCTCAAAGTTCAAACCTTCGTCGGTGCCTTTGTCGGTGCAGAACGTTTCATCGACATTGTGGGTTTTGTCGGGGAGAAAACTTGCAAACATACAGCACTTCAGAGTCACACTGCGATCCAACATTTATGTAAATTTGTCTGACACATTCTGTACTGTACAGGAGACACGGAGGAGACTGATGGACAATGCTCTACAGTCCCTCAGCCAATCAGGACGCAGAACACAATGGTCTACAGCCCCTCAGCCAATCAGGACGCAGAACACAATGGTCTACAGTCCCTCAGCCAATCAGGACGCAGAACACATGGGTCTACAGTCCCTCAGCCAATCAGGACACAGAACACAATGGTCTACACAGCAATCAGGACGCATGGTCCACCCTCAGCCAATCAGACACTTTCAAAGACAGACACTGGGGACGATGGGGCTCAAGTGTCTTGCCCCAACGACGGCATTCATCTGTAGAGCTGGAGCTGCACTGCCAACCTGTGGGTCAGTGGGTCTGATGTTTCTGTCAAGAACGGGACAAACTACCAACTGAACTACTGTCACCCCATTGTTTAAGACGTCTCTAAGCCGCAGGATTAACCAGTTTTACACATAATAAGCTGTTGGCAACGGAAATGATAAAACAAAGTCCAAATGCTGCCTCTTTGATTTGCTTCGATCGTGATTCATTTTGCAGGTTACAGCGGAATCTTGTGACTAGAATAGAGTGTATTATGTCCAGTAGTGTCATTTACCAGGCGGAACACACAGATGGCCGAAGAACAGGCCCATAACAACAGATGTGGTACAAACACACAAAGACCACTAACTCAGACAAGTGACAGGAAGACAAGCCCACAGCAGCAACAAATCAGGACAATGCTAATGAAGGGACTCAAATCCAACCATTTATTCGACGAAAAACAGGAGCACAATCAGGATAATGCTTCATGTTTAAGTGAATATCTTTTTAATCTGCTATATTTTTAATTAATTTGTGTTATGGCCCCAACATAGACGTCTACAAGAAGCATCAAAATGAATTGGGTCAGGTTTAAGTGTCCAGTGAGGTTCATCTGGTCTGTTTTAATAGATAATTTTTTCAGATAAAGGCTTAGTTTGTCCTCATACCTGACAGTTTGGACTGCTCATTAGCGCTTTTCCTCGGAGTGGTCATGTGATGTTGTTGCGGCGTGTCCGGGCAGCTGATTTAAACGATTCCTGACCAATGTAAAAGAGAGAACCACATAATGGACCGAGTACCACATAATGGACTGACCACTCTAAGGAAGAGCGCGAGTGAGCAGCCGAAACTGTCAGGAATGAAAACTAAAACCTTGGTCTGAAAAAATTAAATTAAGGCACGGTCAAACTATGGCTCAGGGGCAAAACGCGGCCCTCAGACCAATTTTTCTTGGCCCGCATTACTTTTAAGCAGTAGTTTTTTACTGCAAGTTTTGAAAAATCTACCGTGATAAAGCTAATACCAAATATTTTGTGAGTCCCTTTGAGGATCTAGGTATGAATAAAGGTCTGGTGGCTCATTCTAACCTGTTATAAATGCACAATTATTCACCGTGTTGACCACCACCACGTTTTGATTATGGCCCTTGATGAAAAACGTTTGGGCACAGTGGGTATAAGTGGTTAGAGAACACTGTTTGTCAATCTACTTGTCCTTAAAAGGTGATGCTTTTGCTTCGACCTGTTCTGACATGTAACTTGGCCTGGTGGCGTCACTGCTTGCTTCCATGGAGATAGACAAGTTAAATGCCATACTGTTGAACATTCAGTATGGCACGAATGGAAAAAAACAACTATTCACTTCGCTACATGTTCTGTATCTCACAAAACATACAGCTAGGACACTTATCCTATCACCAAACACGTCTGCTTACCCACAAGTGAACACCAAAATGGACAGATGTGGAACGAATGAACAAAAACAGCAACTTATCCTCCCAAGACAAACAAAGTGTCAACTCCTCTTATCACAGCTGGGCCTGCGGCTGACCGTGCCCACATGTTCAGATTAACTTTTCCCCATTTTAACACAAACACAACATAGACACAAAACCAAAAACATCAGCATTTTCAAAAGGGAGGGAGCAGACATGGTTATTATGTGAAATGGAGACAAACACACATCAGTGCATGAAGCAAAAATAGTTGTGAAATTTAATCTTTTAGACATGTTATAATGGTGTTACCTCATCCAAAACATATCTGGAGTTGTGTTTTGTGTTTGCATTATTAGTCTGTAACATCTCCAAAGCTCAAAATGCTCTGTTCCACCTTGTGATGTCATGAAGAGGTAGTTAACAGCGACCTTTTACCTTCATCCAAATGTTTCTAGTGAAGCTCCAGGTCTGTTTGTGATGAGGAAACAACATTATAACCGCTCAGAAAATATCGTCATATGGGATCTTCAAAGCCCTATAAAGCCCCCTGCTTTATTTTTAGTCTTTACTTTGAACTGTTTATTTTGGTTCCAGGAAGAGGTCCCAAGCGCCTGATGAGCTGTGGAGACTTTATCAACAAAAGTTCGACTTAAGTTAGTGTGTCTTGTCTGCGCTGCTTGGCTGTGCCCACATGTGCCGTCCATATGACCCTAAAAGAGCTCCTTCCCTCCACAAAACCACGAGGGGATTCCAGGCAGCCTTACTGTATTCTGAGTCTGGTTTAGTCTAAATGTGCCGTGTGCAGCTCTGTGGCTTTGCTAATGATCATGTGTCTAAATGGGAGCTTGAACAGGTGATGCTTGGATTGGCTGTATTGCAGTTGTTGTTGCTGAGCTGTTTTCTTCCTATAAAAAGGTTAATACAGTGTTTGTCTGTGCCTCGCTGTTTCACTTTTTTAGTACAATTTTGCATGCTTTTTTTACAGCAGTGTGACTCTGAAGTGCTGTATGTTTGCAAGTTTTCTCCCCGACAAAACCCACAATGTCGATGAAACGTTCTGCACCGACAAAGGCACCGACGAAGGTTTGAACTTTGAGAGAGTTTAAACAAGAGAGAAATGTGAGAAAAGTGTATAAAGTGTGTGGTGAGGGGTTTTACAGCTGCAAAACTTATAGAACCATTGTAAAAAACAAAGCTGACAACTTTATTGCAGGTTATTTTTAGAACGTGACCCCTGCAATAAACAAGGGACCACTGTACGTCACTGTATGATTACACTGCAAGTTTATATTCTTTTTTTTTACATTTAATTAACATTCAGTTAATTTTAAACAGTTTGCAGTGTTTTCTAACTATTCACTTTCATGAGTTGAGCAGTTTTCTCAACTTTCACAAACTTTCAGCAGTTTTGTAAAGCTAAAACAACTAGCATGCAAACACTAATCAGGCTAATACAATAGTTTCTAAATCTTTCTTTCTTCGTCTTTATTTATATAGAGGTTTATTAGACGAGAACAGCACTGTATGAAATATATCTATAAAAAACTGACAGAATGCCTCACCTGCTGCTTGTTAATCATTGATAACAGAACATTTATTATCAGATCAGAGGGGCAGAGGGGCCCAAACGCTTTTCACCAAGGGCCATATCTTGAAAAATATTCAACACAGAGGGCCAGTGGTTAATACAGTGGATAATTCAGACGATGCATTTAACATAGTTTTGACTTTATACTTTAAATAAGGCCTGAAATATTAATATTAGGTCTGTATGACAATGAAATGTGAGGTTATTTAGGTTATATTGGTATATTTACTCAAATTTGCTGTGAAAAAGTACTGATTTAGATCAATTGGGCCAGAAGGCCTGAGGGCCAATAAAAATTGGTCTGAGGGCCGCATTTGGCCCCCGGGCCATAGTTTGGACACCTCTGGTATAAGGTTAAGGACGAGCTGCACCAAAACTGAAATGGAAATGAGGGTTTTTAGCTGTTTTGCTTCACAAAAATGGAATAAACTCCAAGGAAAAGCAAAACTGGATGCATTGGTGACACAATCACACTTTAATAATCTGGTAATGAACTTTTATACAAACACCTGCTCCTGTTTCTAATGTTTTCTGTATTATTTTAAAAACAAGAACCCAAGTGATCTCATTTGGTTAAAGATAAAGGAGAGAAGAAAGAAAAGGAACCCAATGAGAGCACTCGGGCCCCCTTTTTCATATTTACAGTCCAATACAAGCAGAAAAACAAACAAGACAAGCAACTATACGAGTCACACACAGACTTACTCTGACCTCAAGAGCTGCTTATGCAACACATTTATACTGGAGCATGGCACATTTTGCTCAAATATATAGTCCCTTTAAGCTACACAGGGCACATTAAAGGAACAGTTGACTGCCAGGTAAGCGTTTTGTCTCAGTTATTTTCAGCTCGGACTCTCTCTCTCTCGTCACTTTTCTTTTGAACCTGGACAACAGTAGTTAGCTCATTTGCAGGAGCAGCTGAAATCTAGCACGTCCCTGAGTGTTGAAGCATGTGTCGGTTGCTGACGAAGCTACAGACAAGCGCAAACATAAACACATTCCAGCGCGAGAGAGGCGAGCCCCTGACAGAGGCGTGGCCAAACTGACAGACTTACAGAAACACAAGGAGAGCTTTAATGAATGAAACGCACGGCTTCAACGCAAATAAGAATCCTGTATGTAATTAAGGAGATGTTTGAAATGTATAGAGATGGGTACATTTCACTCAAGTAAATTGTGCTTCTCTGTGTAGTTTTAGACATGATACTTTTATTCCTACTCAAGTAATGCCGTATTTTTGTGTATCTTGTCTGTGTCATGTTTTTGTCCTTCTTTCAGTGCAATAAAATCAAACAAAATGACAGGAATATTTTTTATTTTTGTCTGTTTTTTTGCGAAAAAAGTGTGTCTCTTGCAATTATGCTTACTTGCAAAGTAGTTCCCCAAATACTTTTTACTTGAGTATTTTTGAGGATCACTACTTTGTACTTCTATTTGAGTAATATTTAGAAAGACAGTGCTCATACTGGAGAGAAATTCTTAGCTGCTCTGGCAACGTCTAACAATGCAACTGTCACACAGAGGTCAATACACAAACAGAACATCAGAGTCACACGGGACTTTGAACAACACATACTAACAGTTTCACAGAGATGAGAGGAAGAGAAAGAGAGAGAGAGAAAGAGAGAGAAAGAGAGGGGGGAAGGGAGAAGAAGAGAGAGGGAGAGAAAGAGAGAGGGAGAGAGAGAGAGAGGGGGAGAGAGAGGGGGGGGGGGGGGGGGGGGGGGGGGAGGAGAGGAGGAGAGAGAGAGAAAAAGAGAGAGAGGAGAGAGGAGAGAGAGAGAGAGAGGGAGAGAGGAGAGGAGAGAGAGGAGGAGAGAGAGGAGAGAGAGAGGGAGAGACAGAGAATGAGGGGAAGAGAGAAAGAAAGAGACAGCAAGAGGAGGAAGAGAGGAAGGGAGGGGGAGAGGGAAAAAGGAGAGGGACGGAACAAGGGAGGGGGAGAGAGAGAAAGAGAGAGAGGGGGGAAGAAAGAGAGAGGGGGGAGTAGAGAGAGAGATACAGGAAGGGAGAGACAGAAAGAGAGGGGGGAGAGAGAAAAGAGAGACAGAGAGGGAGGAGGGATAGAGAGAGAGAGAAAAGAGAGAGGATAGAGAGAGAGAGAGGGAGAAGGAAGGAAGGAAGGAAGGGAGAGACAGAGAGAGGAGAGGAGGAGGAGGAGGGAGAGAGAGGAGAGTGATAGGGAGGGAACGAGGGAGGAGGAGGGAGAGAGAAAGAGAGAGCAAGAGGGAGGGAGAGAGAGAGGAGATGGAGAGAGAGAGAGAGAGAGGAGGAAGAGGGGGAGGGAGAGAGAGTGATAGAGAGGGAGGAAGGGAAGGAGAGGAAGAGGGAGAGAGCAACATCAAAGCACAGAGAAGAATCGTCCAGTAAATCACTGGCCGATTTCTAAACAGGTTAAGACGTTTGGCGATCTCCTTTTCTCAGCGGAAAACACTCATCAACAAGCACTTATTACACAGGCCACAGCAGCATTTCCATTCACCTCATTTTAGTCCCACTTTCACTCGGGGAAACTTGGCTAACTGTTTTGGACTATGCTAAAAGCAGCGCTTAAGTGCAAAGTCATGGAAAAACCTCTCCAGATTACATATTAAAATCCAGGTTAATGGAGTAATGAAGAAATTGAGTTTAGATGCTCTGACAGGGCAGAACATTCCCACTGACGTCAGAGGTTTAATCAAATAATGGAATACCACACGGAATATTACACAGCAGAGAACATTGTTTAGCAGAACAGTTTTATGAAGATCTTAGCCTTAACAAATGGGGATGTCAAGATTTAGTCAGCGTTAGTAGTTAGAAGAGTTATTGTGGTTCAGTTGTCAAAGTTTAAAGTCATTTCAAGTTAATCTAATACTGGAATAAGTTACTCAGAATGCAAACAGGCTTTTATCTGTCTTTTTATGTCACATTAACTGTTGTGGTGAAGAAGCAGTTGAGGCAAAAAGCAAAAAGGCAAAGTTCTCGATTTAAGGTCAATCTCTGTTCCTACACTCTCCTATGGCCATGAGCTTTGGATAATGACCAAAAGGACAAAGGACAAGATGGCTGACACAAGCGGTCAAAATGAGTTCCTTAGAGATAAAGTGAGGAGCTCGGTCACATGGGAGGAGCTCGGAGTAGCTGCTCCTCCACGCCGAAGAGGAGCAGCTGAGGTGGATCAGGGCTTCTGTTCTAGTTGCTTCATGGACGCTTCTCTGGAAAGGTGTTCTGGACATGTCCCACTGGGAGGAAGACCCCGAGGAAGACCCGGGACACGCTGGAGGGACTATGTCTCTCGGCTGGCCTGGGAACAACTTCGGGGCCCACTGGAGGAGCTGTAGGAAGTGTCTGGGGTGTGGGACGTCTGGGAGTCCCTGCTTAGACTGCTGCCCTCGTGACCTGGCCCAGGATAAGTGTAAGAAAACAAATGGATGCATAGACTAAATAATTAAGTATGATTTCAAAAAAGAGCCCATGATATTGTGGCATTTGCAAGATTAATTAATATGATAATACTCAGAATAACAAACACTTTCTGCTGATTTGAGCCATAAAGTTGTCTATTTTGCATTTCTAGAAGAGCACTGTCGAGGTATAGAGGCTCACTAAACAACTTAAACCTGATTTCAAATAAACCAGTCATTTAATTTTTCATCATCATCATCATTTTGTGAATCACTTCTGGATCCGGGCCCATCCTTTGAGGTCCAGTCTGTCCAGTTTATGCAATAGTCGTATAGGCGAAGTATGGGAACCGGATTAGTTCACATTGTTTCTTTGTGCATTTAGTCATGTTTACTCACTCCACCCATCACACAGACAGTCTTTACAGTCAGGCCGGTTCAAAGGCATCTTCTATCTGTCAATGGGAGTGTTTTATGACTGGAACTATACTACGTCATGAATAATACAACGAGGGATTGAGTTTTATATTGTTGCTTGTTCCTGGTGTTGTCAGATAAACGTGATGGTGTTCTGTTTGTGTAAATGCTCTTTATATGCATGACAGAAAGGTGTGCGTGTTTAAGAGCAGTGTCTCCAGGGATTGTTTACTTTTCCAGGGTCTTTAAGTTTCCACACTGCTCCTTTTAAGACCGGGATGGACCGAGGGGTCGCTGAAAGCAATACAAAAACTCTCTTTAAAGATGTAAAGGGCTGAACTTAAAAGGTGCAAAATTATAGATAAAATTCACACAAGTCTCTGTTTTTACGGCAGATTTCACAGCCTCGCCTTGTGCTCATAAACTATGCACACAGACAGCACTAAATATCACTTTTCTGTTGGAGGATCTGCGACCTTCTTGTCTCCAAGGAGATGTTATGTTCCATGGCATGGCATTAAACTTACCTATCTCCGTGGAGACAAGTAGGAGACCCCACCAAGTCGTAACAGGTGAAATCTGTGGTGAAGCTAAATCTAAAGAAAAAAAGCCATGTTTTCAATGGTATTTTTCGCCAAACATGCAACTGAATAAATGCAAAATAGAAATAGATGGAAAATGTAATGCCATATTGTGAAACATTCCAGGCAAAACAATAACTTCTGCATGGAGACAAGGTAATTGCACACCACCGACCAAAAAAAATACAGCGTACCTGGAAGAATCTAGCTTGAAAACTGTAGACTTCGATTAAGCCTCTGGAACATTTTCAAACTCAGGAACGATTAGTCGATGTCAGCCTCTGGAACTTTTTACAAAGAAGACAAAACGAAACAAAATTAAACAAATCTTTAAATCCGATATGGGTTTTTTCATGTCCGATGCTGATACGGTTTAGAGTCCACAGCGATGGCCGATAAGCTCTGCCTGTTCTTTTGCACTGACGTCTTAGATTTTGAAATAAAAACTAATATAACATAAATATTGTCCATACTTTTTTACTGTTCTGCATAATTAAACTATAATAAGCGAAGATCATCTGAATAGAAACCCCTGATGGTGTTAAAATAAAGCTTTATGCAGCAGCTGGTGAAGTCAAACCAAATATTGGCCTGGGCAGGACATCTGAGGTCGATAACCATACGCAAAAAAGGGCAAATATCGGCCCAATACATCATAGTTATGGTCACATTTTTATTTTACGCTTTTCTGTGTAGACTCTGCACCCCTGACTGGGCGACAGGTGCGTAGGAGGAGAAGCACTTGGTCTGAAAGGTTAAGAAGACTCCCGCACACTGTCTCACTCTTGATTCACTCACAACATTTCAGTCCCTCTGACTCAAACACTTAACGTTAAGGAATCACGTGTCTTGCCCAAGGATACAACAACAGCATTCATCTGTGGGAGCTGGAATCGTACCGCCAACCTGTGGGTCAGCAAAATGATATATTGGTCTATCTCTGTTTATCAGCATTAGCAGATTATTGTTCATTTCTCTAATTAGATCTGGAGAGAATCTGAAATCTCCACACTTATTACTCCGATTTTGCACAATTTGGAAATCTTTTTATCCATTCACATCCTGCCGTAATCCGACAGTTCACATGTCTTTCCTGCTTGAGTAAGTGACACCAGTCGAAGCTCATACGAGGGGTTTAAACCATCTCTGTGCACTGAGCGGTGATTACATGTAATTCCTGGTTGGACAAATGTGTTTCCACTTAAAGCGCACCCTTCCTGATCCCAGCGTGATCCCGGCGTGCGCTCTCTCCCCTCACTTCCCCCATGTCTGTCTGTCCCATTGGTTTGTGTGTAATTAAATACTACAACCAAGTCACCACAAATCCACTGCTGTATCGACTGCACCAGAACTAACAAAGTGAAGTTTTGAAGGAGCACACAGAAGTACAGGGCCAGCGAGGCCTTAAAGCGACGGGGTGGGCCAGGGTTGGTATTGATTATATGCATCAGAAGCGTGGAAATTGGTGAGTTTGTGGGTTTTCTGGGCATCACGCTGATTACATAGTGTGAGACTGGCAACAAAAACTAAAGCTTAACATGGCTCGAAGGGGATATGAAACTGTTGGAGATTTGGTAAGAAGTGCTCCAGCTTAGATATGGACTTCATACACTCCTGATCAAAAGTTTAAGATCAGCTGAAAAATTGCAAGTGCACAATTCTCCGCCTGACAAAGGACTTCTTCCAGAGAAATAACATCACTCTTTTGAACCATCCTGCGTGTTCCCCTGATCTACATCGAACTGAGAACATTTGGGGTTAGATGCAAGGGAAGTTTACAAAAATGGACACCAGTTCCAGACAGTGAACAGACAGTCTCCTGGAAACACTAGCATCACGCATCTCGAAACTAATTTTTGAGGTGATTAACAAGAATGGCACAGCTACCCACTACCCAAGTCCTTTTTTGAAAATTTTATTTCTATTTTTGGGTTTTTTGGGGTTTTTTGAGATGTGGTCTTTAACTTTTGATCAGCCGATGAACAGCCAATTTCAGTTTAATCGTTGTTTGCAATAAATCACTTACTCAGAATTGTTTTTGTCTCACTCCCTTTTCTTCTTGCGTTTTGAAGCACTACTTAGAACCTTCTTAAGATCCAACTGTGCAAAATGTGAATTCTTGCAATTTTTCAACCTGTCTTAAAATTTTGATCAGGAGTGTACATGTTTTTCTGCCTGTCTCCAAAAGGCAAAATGTTTTCACCTCATCCCTGAAGTAGCCGTGGGCGCTGCCATTGTCATTTGTGTTGCATGGAGCTGCAGATCTTGACAGCAAATAAGTTCTTTAGGGACTACAGAGCCGTTTTAAAGCTTCGCAGAGAATCGTGCAGTGTTGACTTGTTGCTGCAAGTAAACATTTAACATTTGATGCACACCAACGTACTTCATTTAATATTTAAGCGCCAAAACTTTTCCCAAATTCTCCATTGAAACAAACGGGATTTCCACTTAAGCAGAAGTGCGACTACAAAGAAAGCACAGGTTAGTTGCATTTACAGAAAAAAGTGATAAATACTGTGCACTGTTCTGATCTGTTAATATGTGTTTTTTTGTCTAAAGTGCAGAAGCAGAAAATTCCAGGGACAACTAGGGCCCAGTGTTTCCCTGGAGTATAAAAGACCTACTTCTGCCTCCTCTTTTTCTCATCTCAGTCCATCCTCCAGTCCGCCGTGCCGCAGTCACCAGTTTTTGCACTTTCACACACCTCAACACTCACACACAGCATCACTACTTCCTGCCTAATTTTATCTGTATGAGGATTTTGGCGAGTCACACAAAAAAGAATAAATATTTAAAGCTGAGACAGTGGACAGAGCTGCAGGTGGATGTCACTGACAACATGTTAAACACCACACTCCCCTCGAGGTTTCTCTTTTACTTTCTGGGTGTTTCCTTGCCGAGAAGGAGGGTCTAAGAATAGGGGGCGCTCTGGAGCTGTTCTCCCTTTTTATGTTTTCTATTGATTAAGATGTCTGTGTAATCCCTAATCACCAGAATTGAAGAAGCGGCTTGGATGAGCAGCAAAACGTCTTCACTCCTACAACAATTTGTCCAGTTGACAGATTTAAACTCCGTCTTTTGATTCGTTTGCTCGTCTGTTTCTCTTTCATTGTTGATTTTCTAACTTTCTGTTGGTTAAATCAATTCTCATGATCATCCTTAAGAGGTGACTGCTGCTGTGATTTTGGGCTTTACAAAAATAAACTGAATTAAATTAAAATGAATACTTCACTGGACGACACTTCTGTGTTTAGGAAGAGACATGTTTGTGTCTCAGTGCTAATGCTAATGCTAAATTTGAGGCATAATACATATTAATTATTGGGTAGTCCTTATTTTTATTCATTTGCATTGTAATAGATTGTTTATTTAATGTTTTCCCGATATCAATAAAAGTGACTGTTCGCTTTGAGCCTATTCACATTCACTGACAACAGAAATATAACTATTACTGTTTAAATAAAGGCCCTAAAAAGGTTAAAACGTTGCTGCTCGAGTCGTCCCTGTTCTTTTGTTGCTGTCTGTGGAGCCGAGCCGTAACATGCACAAACACAACAGACTGAAGAAACTCTAATCCTCTGGAAAAGGCTGTATTTTTACAAATGACTAAGAGTTGGCGTCCAGCGCACAGTTCACAGATGTTTGACCTTTCCAAGATGGTGTCCATGGGAGAACACAAATATGAGCAACAGGGGTCCAGTGCTATGTCAAGATAAAAACTCCCCTCTTTTCCAGCCTTGACCCATAACTGCTACTTTAAAGGCGCACTGTGTAACCTTTTTGGATGGAGAGTATTGCTTTCTTTGCCTGAAAAGTTCCACAGTATGGCATTCACCTTCCCTATATCAGATTCATTCAGTTACAGGTGCTTTTAACGCCCAAAAATACCTGCACTCTCACTGTGCACGGTCTCCCCTCTCCACAGACCTGACATGTACCCTTACCTAACTCTGTCACCTGCGTATTTCCAAGGCAAACGCAGAGATAGAAAAGTTTAATGCTATACTGTGAAACATTCCAGGTGAAGCAGTAAGAGCCAAATTGAATGGCGTGCAGCGGAACAAACTTTAACATCTCCCTGGACACAAGCAGGTCATCAACTCGCCACCAGAAAAGTTACGTAGTGAAACTTAAACTACAATCACCATTTTACTCTTTATATTATTTATAATATTATGATTCACTATTATTATTGTTATTACACTGTATTATTTCTATATGCTTATTTTTAATTAACTTATTTTTTGTCTTTATTGTGTATTATTATTATTATTATTATCATTATTACTATTATTATTATATTATTATTATTATATTATCATTATTTATTATTATTTATTATTATTGTATTTATGTTTTATTTTATTTTTTAATTTTATTATTGATTTATTATTTATTTATTTTTCTCTTCAGTGTAAATACCCATGGGGGGGGGGTTGAAAAACAGGGAAAAAATGTAACCTTACTGTAACCTGTATAGCTGCAGATGAGATTAATAAAAATTTGATCACAAAAACTACAATCACCATTCTATATTTGGTGTCATTTCGCTTCTTTATCTGTCACTTCCCTCCATTCTTACTGATGTCATTTAAAAAAAGGAAGCGTGACACATGAAGGTGTCGGGGGGAACCAGAAAGCTCATAAAACACAGCCCTTCAATAGAAAATATACCGTCATCTCTTTCACTGGAAACAAGTAGGAGGTTTACATTGCTTTTTTCTAACAAATGCTTATTCCTCTGCTCATATGTGCTTAAGCGTGACTCAGTGGTTTTACAAGAATAGCCCATGCTGTATATGTGGCCTCACACCAGAACAGTAATGGTACCAGTGTTTTCACAGCTGGGACAGGACACAAAGCCGCCAGAGCAAACAGACGTGGACAATGTGTGTGAGCTGGTGGTACAACGACGCAGCGCAGATTAACCCTGATTATATGGTAAAGCTACACGCCCGACACTGACCTCTGCTTAAACACAGAGAACAGGGAAATACACCATAATATTACCAGCATTACTACTACTACTACTAACGCTGTGCAAGTACCTGACTCGATAACACATTTTAAAGTGCGATATATTGTTGTAAACGATAAACGCTGTAGATGATAAATGATAATACTGAAACCAATCCTGGACGGCTCTCTAGGGAGGGGTTCTGAGCATATTCCACCAGGAGGAAGCCCCAGGGAAGGGACTGTGTCTCTGGCTGGCCTGGGAACGCCTTGGGGTCCCACCGGAGGAGCTGGAGGACATGTCTGGGGTGAGGGAAGTCTGGGAGTTTCTGCTTAGACTGCTGCCCCCGCGACAATGGAAGGATGGATGAAAACCAAACCATAAAGCAGAATTATGTCCAAAAACGTATTCTAAATGTTAAAATACTGCTAAAAAATATGAGCAATAAATAGGTAATAAAACAGTAACAATCTATAAAGAGTCTTAGAAGTTCATAATTCCACTTTCTACATCTCAAATTTCATCAAAAAACAGAAAAATAACCAACATTTCCTCATTAGTGCAAAGAAAAAGACCCCACGATAAGTACAAACCCCCAAACACGATTGTTCCATCTGTCATGTGCTGAACGATAAGTGAATATAGTCAATATTCACCTGTGAAATATGGATAAAATTGGTTTAACAGGTTGGTTTAACTTCTAACTTCAAATAAACTGTTGTAATAATTGTACATATAGTGAGCGTGAACGACATCAACCTGCCGAGGGGCTCAAAATGGCTATAATCTTTATATATTTTAATTATTTTTAAATGCCTTTACAAATAAGAAAAGAAAATAAGAAAGACATTTACAGCTGTCCATGATATTCTTGGGTCTTTTTATGGAAAGGTGGAGGTTTGGACAAGAGTTCAGCCTTCTGAGGTTGAAATTTGACTATTTTTTTGTTTAATTTGGCTCTTATTCAAAGTCTGTAATGTCTGTTTGTCTGTGGAGGAAATGAATACTGAAAGTTCATGATCAATCAATATGAGGGGGAAATGATTCATTAGAGTTATGTCATTGCCCGGCCCTAACACCACAGTACAAACATCGCACTAAGACCACAATGAGCACAGCAAATGAATAAGTCATTATCATAATCCTAATTAATGCTACTACTTCATCTGTACAGTTAGTACTACAGTGACTCATAAACCACAGCTACTGCAATAATTACACCCACTACTAAAACATGTGGAATTCAACCTGGGACCTTATGGGAACTGTGCCACCAAGGCTGGGCTGATGGCACGATTCCCAAAAGGAACTGTGCCATCAAACAAACCTTCCATGAGAAAAAAAGCTACTCATATTGTTACATGTACTACTACTACTACTACTACTACTACAAAGTTGACAGAGTCTGTTGTCCCAGAATTGGACTCTCCTTCCTATTAATTTGTATTATAAGGGACCCATGTGAGGCTTATTTCCCTGGGTCCCTAAATTCCTGTCGTCGAGTCTGCTGGTACTACTACTACTACTACTACTACTACTACTACTACTACTACTACTACTACTACTACTACTACTACTACTACTACTACTACTACTACTACTACTACTACTACTACTGGGTGGACAAAGGGATCTGTTGTCCCAGGGTCTTAAGGACCCAGAATTGGAGCCTCCTCTTATTAATGTATATTAGACGGGGGCCCATGAGAGGCTTCTTGCCTGAGGCCCCGCTACTACTACTACTACTACAACTACTACTACTACTCCCCCAGGGTCTTCGGGCCATGGAACTGGACCCTTTTCCTATTTATATTAGAGAAGGCCCATGTGAGGCTTCTTGCCCCAGTCCCTCAAATTTCTGTTGACAGGCCTGCTGCTCCTATTACTGTACTACTACTACTACTACTACTACTACTACTACTACTACTACTACTACTACTACTACTACTACTACTACTACTACTACTACTACTACTACTACTACTACCACAACCACAGTTACTACTACTGCTGCTACTACTACTACCACTACTACTGTTATTACTCCTACTACTACTACTACTACTGCTACTACTACTACTACTACTACTACTACTACTACTACTACAGCTACTTCTACTACTACTGCTGCTACTGCTACTACTGCTGCTGCTATTACTCTTCTACTGCTACTACTACTAATAATACCACAACCACAGCTACTACTAGTCCTACTACTACTGCTGCTACTACCACTACTACTACTACTACTACTGCTGCTTACTACTACTACTACTACTACTACTACTACTACTACTAGTCTACTACTACTACTAGTCCTGCTACTACTACTACTACTACACTACCACAGCTACTACTACTACTACCTACTACTACTGCTACTACTGCTGCTACTACCACTACTACTACTACTACTACTACCACAACCACAGTAGTACTACTACTGCTGCTACTACTACTACTACTACTACTACTACTACTACTACTACTACTGCTGCTATACTACTCCATTCTATTACTGCTACTACTACTACTACTACTACTACTACTAATACCACAACCACAGCTACTACTAGTCCTACTACTACTACTACTACTACTACTACTACTACTACTACTAATACCACAACCACAGCTACAACTAGTCCTACTACTACTACTACTACTACTACTACTACTAATACCATAACCACAGCTACTACTAGTCCTGCTACTACTACTACTACTACTACTACTACTACTGCTACTGCTACTACTACTGCTACTACTAATTCCTCAACCACAGCTACTACTAGTCCTACTACTACTGCTGCTACTACCACTACTACTACTACTACTGCTATTACTCCTTCTACTGCTACTACAACTACTACTACTACTACTAATACCACAACCACAGCTACAACTACTACTACTACCACCACTACTTCTCTAACCACACTCTGACTACTTCTACTAATCTAAATCATCATAATGTACTTGAAAACGCAGTAAAACTCGTGAAAGGTCAGATGAACTACTCCCCACCGCTAATATTAATGTCCATCAGAGCTCTTGATCTGGGTCCAGTCCTGCGGCGGAGGGAGTGTATTTTAGTTTTGCTGGTTTCTCCATCTGCATCACCACAAAAGCGTTTCTGCTCTCTCCCCGCGCGGCCTCGTCTCCTGTTCCCACGCCTCTTTTTGGGTTAAAAACATATTTCGGGCAAAACTGTGCTGCAAATCATGTGCGGTGGTAGTGGTGCACTTGCAATGCACCCAAAAGCATTACTCACTCGGCTCCATATCTGGCAACGAGCGGCGGACCGGACTGGCGTTTGTTTATCGAAGTACATTTGCGAAGTATGAATTGGTTCTTTCATTTATGCACTCGCGTTTTGTGCAGCAGCTCTGAGTCCGATCTGAGGCAGGCTAATTGCTGTTTCCAATCAAAACCGTGGTCGTTTAGCTTCTGATTTGAACCAGGCTAAAAACTAATTTCCAAAAGTTCGCAATAATGAGCTTGAACAAATGTCAAACAAAAATGCAAGTGCCAGTCTGAAAATGACTTTGTTTATGCCTCGATCTTTCTCTGCGATTCGCTTTTTGAGCATGAAAAAAGCTGGAAAAGGTGCAGGATTTTGTCTGTACTAATTGTTAACAAATGAAATGAATGGAAATAGCCAAGAACTTGCAGAATTCCCCTTTCATAACTGACTTTTTCAACGACTTTTCCCCAAAGGACGTCACAAAAACAAAAGAAATGTGAACTTAAAGGTCCCATATTACGTAAAATTTACTCTTTTGAGCTTTAAGTCATGTTATAATGCCGTTACCTCCTCAAAAACAGACCCCTGGAGTTGTGTTTTGCTTCATTTACACATGTTTGAGTAACTTTATTATTCATCTGTAACATCTCCAAAGCTCAAAATGCTCCGTTCCACCTTGTGATGTCATGAAGTGGTAGTTTTCAAGTTAACAGCTCCGTTTACCTTTAGTTCAGTAGAGAAACCTTCTGAAACCTTCCAAATGATTATAGTGAAGGTGTATAGAGTTTAAAACACAGTGGAGCACTTCCTGTATTACCACACGATGACATCACAAGGTGCAACAGAGTGTTTTGAGAGAAGAACTAAAGAGACTAAATACGCAGGGTTTGTGTTTGTGTGTTAAACATGTGTGAACGAAACAAAACGACAAGGAAACCACATTAGAACATCAGAAAATTGCGTAATATGGGCGCTTTAAAGGCGTACTATGTAACTTTTCTAATGGACGTTCTTGCAACTTACTTCCATGGAAATGTGATTGCACTGCCTGGAAATGTGATTGCACTGCCTGGAAATGTGATTGCACTGCCTGGAACATATCAATTTTCCATTCAATTTCAGGCGTTGTAGTGCTAAAAATACCTTGAAAACAGCATTCGTATTGAGACCGGGTTCGCCCCTCCACAGATCTGACCTTTTACACATAGATTTAAGTTCGTATTGTAGTATTGTCTTAAAATACACAACCTGCACCATTTTGTTTCGTTAGCAAAGCACGTTACACAGATCAATGAGTTCATAACAGCTTTGTCCATTAGAGAAGCGGCCATTGTGCGCTTTAACACGCCCCCGCTGTATCGTCAGGCGAAATTACACCAGGAAGTGCTTTAAACTTTTTACTTTAGTGCATAGAAATGAATGACAAATGGGTTGTACTGAAGGGCGCCTTGTGCGGTGGATACAAGATTATACAAGAGGCTATTGGAGCAGACTAATAATACAGTCCAAGGTCTTTGTTAATGCGGTTGTATAGATGTATGCATGAGTAATGAATAAGATCCTGGTGCATTATGAGCCAGTTCCTCTAATGCAGTCCCCACAGACGCAAGATATAAACAGATAGACTGAATGGCAGAGCGAGAGAGAGTAAGCGCATTGTTATTGGAGCCGTGTAAGTCATTTAAGCTTTAAAGAGTTCCAGATGTGCATGGGCCAACCTCGAAGAAAGAAAAAAGTCAGAAAAATCGAAGGAAGAGGAAGGGGAATTAATAAGGAAATTGTTGCAGACCAGTTCTTTTGTGGCGGTGGCGTGAGACCGGGCCGTTGGCGAGCGCATGTGCTGTTCGCTCGTGGGGTTTTGGGTGTGGGGTGTCAGGTGGTAGTGGGTTATGTGGGTTATACAGGACCTGGACCTATAAAAAGCCGGGGTGGTCAGAATAATGGGCTGTTGTCATTTGGACTGAGCTCGCTGCGAAAGGACAGTGGTGGAGATGGTTTGTAGTTTTATACCAGCCATGGTGAAGTCGCAGTGGAAACAAAAAACGTCGGCTATATTTGACCTAAACAATGTGGAACTGGATGAATAACATTACGGCAACATTATATCTATGTATAGTATCATATTATAGGTTCTTAAAGGGGTTGCGCCTAGTTTTCATATAAGAAAGTAAAAACGATTTTACTTTCCCTGGCTGCAGAAACTGGGAGGTTTTCTCAAGCCCCTGAAGAAGAAAGACTCTGTGGTTTATGTGAGTTGAGAGAAGTGGAAAGTCAAGCTCGTTTTTTGTTGTATTGTCCATTTTATGATGAATTTATAAATGTTTTATTTGATGAAATGTTCACGCGATGCCCTGATGTTCCACAACAAGATGAGATGTTAATAGGTTAGTATAATTTCTCTATAAAGCCTGGAAGAAGCAGGAAATGAGTTTGTTTAAATAAGTCAATTGGTGTCTGAAACTGGCCAGTTGTATTTGATTGTATTTTGCTAATGGTGACTTATAAACCCATTAAAAAGCTCAACATTTTTTTCAGTAGAGGTTTGCAAGACACAATAATCACTTTGCCCCAGTGCAGATATTTTGTTAAAGCAGCTTTTAGGGTCAAAATGAGACCGCTGTGTGTTGCCTCCATTTGATTATACAACGTTTTTATCCTCCACGAGCCAGGAAGTAAGGTATGCTAGTTGTTGTTAGCATTACCGTGACAACAAAACGCCGTTCTGGCCTCTGAAAGTCATGAAACGAGCTTATGAGCTCATCACTGTGAATAACTGCAGTACTAAAGTTGCATTTGGATCTTCGTCAAAAGCAGTAAAACTCGTTCTGTTTTAAAAATCAGGTGCAGCGCCTTTAATGGCTGCAGGCTTCCTTCAACGATCCAAATGAATTAGCGCAATTAGTGAATTATTATCTATCAGCGTAAGAGCTCACCATGACGATTACCGCCTAAAGTAAAGTTCTCTCCTGTTCAAACTCCGCCCTCCTTACATCAACGAACCACACCCACCCACCAGGCCCGGGACGATATTGAAATTTTGTGTTGCGATTAACGATTATATCACGATAATGATTACAGCTGCTGACAGTTTAGAAATGTTATGGATATGAATAATTATCATTTTAATGTCATGAATAAGTTCCTTGTTTAAACAACTTTTTCCCAGGGAGGCCCAAAAGTCACTGACACTTTTAAATCTTCAGTAGCTCCTATGAGTCTTAAGTTATACTCACCAAATTTTAGCAGTAGATAAACTGAACCTTCCCAGATTTTTGGCCATATACACAGTTATAATTGTTCACTTACACTTGAACTTATCACTACTTAAACTAGAGGAAGTAAAAATGACCTAATTGGTGGTGGGTTTCACTCTGAACAGCCTGATCCAACAAACTTTACATAACATGTAAAGCATTTCTGGTTTTATGGCTCTTATTTAATCCTCGATGTTACATTTTAAGTCGTTTATTGTCTGAGGTTTATTCACAAACACCTTTTCTTTAAGATAGACCCACAGGAAGAAATCGGGACTAGTCAGGTCTGTGGAGATCACATACTGCCCCCTGTCTGTGAAAAACACTTATTATTCCTTTAATGGCATTTACGCTTGGGGCATCTCTGGTATTAAAATGTCGACGGTAACACTGCAGGGTTTGTGAATTTGACCCATGTGACTCAAAGTACCACTGTACAATGAGGGTTCGTTCCTCGGTGCTGTATTTGCTCAGATTAATGTCGGAAGGGTCGTTCTAAATGCTCTGAAAAAATAAAAGAAAAATATTTAGAAACAAAAGAGTTATGACATTTTTTCAACTGTCAGTGACTTTTGGGCCACCCTGTATAATTGTTCTTTGTTATCAGTGAAAATAGCTATGATCTAGTAGAGAACACTGTGAATAAACAGGGCCCTCGACCGAAATTTGGGGCCCGGGACAAGACGTCTCATAATTCCTAAAACCCTGAGATATAAATTGTCCCAAAAACGATTACTGTGTTCCCTTTTTATCACGATAAACAATATTATCTAGACACACCAACTGAGATACTGTTGCGTAAATGACCAAAATGTCAAACTCCTGCCTCCCCGAACTGGACTCAACTTTACAACTATAAAAGTTCTATTGTCCTGGACAGTTTTGCTCATCTCTGTCTCCGTCCTCGTACTTGTTTACTGCCTCTAGTTCAGTTTCTATTCCTCTATGAAACAGTTTGGACACATGCGAGTTGATCTTGTGATTCATATGACCATCAAGAAAATGTCACGCTGTTATTTACTTCTTCTTTTACCACAAGATATCTTGCCGTTATGACAAGAGACAGTCCTAAATCATGCTCCAATTTGTCAATATTTGCAGTGGCATGTGAATTCACAGTATGCAAATCCCCCAAAACCAGATGATCACAATGTCTCTGGCACCACTTCAGCCGGCTCCACCCTGTTCTCCAGACGTGCTCCTGCATGACACCCCAGCTCCAGCTTCTGCGTCCTTTTGTAGGTGACATTTTGAGGACTTTTCACCATTAAAAAGATGGAATGTTTTGGTTGCAATGGTGGAAGAAGTGCTCAGTGTTGTGGCTTAAAATTAAAGATACCACAGTAAAGAAATGCTCAAGTAAAAGTAAAAGTATCTCGTGAAAAATATACTTAAGTAACAGTATTAAAGTGCATGTTTTAAAATGTACTTAGAGTAAAAAGTAAACGTATTTCCTGCATTTCCCTGCATTTCCCTGCATATTCCTCTCAATAAATCCATAAAAATACTTTTCAGTCCTGTTCGAAAATGTAGTGGAGTAGAAAGTACAAACACTGCTCTCAGTAAAAGTAAAAAGTATCCACCTTCAAAATCTGCTTAAGTAAAGTCCAGATGTCTGTGTAATAATCAGGTCTGATCCGAAGTAAAAGCTAAAAGTAAAATCTGTCAACCGGATAAAAAGTTGTAAGAGAAGAACTGAAGAAGTGGCAAAACAGACAAAACATTTAGCTTTTACTGAAGTACAGATACCTAAAATAACTACTTAAGTACAGTACTTCAGGGGCGACAGTGGCTCAGTGGTTAGAACTTTTGTCCCCCAACCTGAGGGTCATTGTTGTGTCCTTAGGCAAGACACTTCCCCCATGAAAGTGGTGTGTGTGTGAATGACTATAGTGTAGCGCTTTGAGAGGATTTGACAAGCCTTATTATTATTATCATTATTATTACTTTACTACTTGCACTTTGTTACATTCCATCACTGATGTGCTGTGTGTGTGTCGTCTGTTCGGTTTCATTTTCAGTTTTTCTCAAATCAAATATTTCATGTTTGCTTTAGAACAGCTTATTTGATTTTGCTATTTCGTTGTAGCTTCTTGCTGCATCGATCGACGTGAACAGATCTGTCACGACACATCTTGAAGCACGACATATCACTACAGAGAAATATCAGGATAAACGATAATACTCAAACTACTTTTTGCCACTAATTAAGATTTAAATAACGCAAGATAATCCCAGTGAAGCCTTTAAATCGACTGTTTCATTAAAAGACATGAGCTGCAACAAATAAACAGCAGAATGTAGCAGTAATTAGCCATAAAACGGACTTATTCACCCCTCTACCGCTGAAATCTTATTGCATTACAACAAAAATACCCAAAATCTCCCACTTTTGCAAAGAAAAAGTCCTCATAATGAAAACTGAAATGTATTGTTCCAGCTTAAATCGACATAGTAATTATCATGACAGGCCAACATGTGCGCTGTCCTAATTCATTCTTAAATAAATAAACTTTTAACTGCTATGACAACAGCTCATTCTTCTTCATTCCAAACCCTATGGATAAGTGTGTCTTTTGCATCTCGGTGCCAGGCCTGTGCAGCGTGGTTTCACTGCCTCTGCGTTGGGCAAAGCTGATGATCACACAACAAAGGGCCATTGTTCGGCCCTGAAAGCTCCGCTCCCGGGATCTGGTAGTGGGCCACAAACAAAGGGCTGGCTGCACTGTCCCAACACGAGCTCGTGAATGTACTCCGCACCAGACTCGCCAAAACTGCAATGGAAACACGAGCTGCGAGAGTTTGACAAAGAGCAGAGCCATACATACAGTATACAGCGGAGTGCTCGCTTACATTCCAACGGACTCAGGGACGTTTGACGATGTTTATTGTTATACTGCAACCAACTGATCGTGCCATATCTATGAGGATGTCCCTGGCCTTAAATATGTAAAAAATAACAAATAGACCACGATTCTTTCCTCTATTTCACAGCCTAACGTCACCAAAACATGTCAAACTGTTCTGTACTTACTGCATTTTCTGCTATAATGTTGTTTCCTCATCACAAACAGACCTGGAGTTGTGTTTTGTTTCATTCTTACATGTTTAACACACGAACAAACAAAAATTTAGGCTACGTTCTTCTCCTAAACTGAAAACACACTCTTCCACCTTGTGATGTCATCATGTGGTAATACAGGAAGTGCTCCACTGTGTTTTTAAACTCCATAAAAACCTTCACTAGAATCATTTGGATGGTTTCAGCTCTGGAATTGACAACCTCTACTGAAAAAAACTACCACTTCATGACATCACGAGGTGCAACAGAGCATTTTGAGCTTTGGAGATGTTACAGACTAAGAATAAAGTGTGACTCAAACATGTGTGAATGAAACAAAACATGACTCCAGGTCTGTTTTGGAGGAGGTAACAGTGTTATAACATGATTGAAAACTCATAAGACTCTATTTTGAGTAATACAGAACCTTTAAGGAACAAACTTAATACCAAAGTGAAGATGAAAACACATTTTTTATAGAATAGAACTTTCAAAGTGTAACTAGGACTATTCAGAAATGGTAATTGGGTCATTTCTTCAGTATCGATACCTATTCAGCTGAGTTTCGATCCTAGTTTTAGTATCGATTAGTATCTGATTTTCACTTTTACAAACCAACACCAGCACTAGAGTCTTGTTGGGGCCTGGTAAAGAAAATATAGCATTTTTACAATAAACTGACTGTATCAGCATGAGGTCAGGGTTGTGTTAATACTGTGTCCTGTAGCTTTGTTAAAACAGGTCTGTTTTTGGATTGTTTTAAAGTAAAAAAGAGACTTTAGGGCTAAGTTATGGCTACTCTCTCCCAAACCTCATGAGTTTGACAAAGCGCAGGCCAACAAATGGGCAGGGACTGGGCTGCACAGCTGGGATCAGGGATGTGGTCAGTGGAGGGTGGAGGAAAGGGATAAGGAGAGGATTTTTGGAGGAGTAGAGCCAAGCAGTGGGGGAGTGGACAGGAGCAGTGAATAACAGAACATAAACTACAACAGAACAAGATCCAAACATGTGGAGCTGCTAAAAGTCAATCAGAGAAATGAGAATAGGCCAATCAAACTTCTCCCTGTGGAGCAGCCCCTCAGAAAAAGCTCTCTTTGTCTCAATCAGAACATTATGCAATGTTTTCTCAACACTGACAAGCCAAATCAGCAACATATCCGTCATAGAGCAGCAGGAGAAAGCAGCTATTGTACCAGAGGCAGGCTGCAGCTCACCTTTTCCGAGAGAGTGTGGAAAGTAGTGTCCAGGGGCTCGGAGTGACAGACGCACAGGGCAGTCAGAGAGGGACAGGTCATTTTTCACAGTGATACAGACTGACAGTGATAGTGCCAGAGGTGTAAATGGACAAACACGTGGAGCTTTGAAGTTACCTGCTCAAACATCTGGGGAAATAGCTCCAGGACTAAACAAAAGTGTAACTCCACATTACAGTGTCCAGTTTCAGGACAGGCTCGTGGAGATTCACAGGAGTCAGGGTTTATTCTCAGATGTTGTGCAGTACTGTTTTTGTGGCAGATCATAAAGGACGCACACTTATGTGTAAATAAAGTAGAAACATATTTACCACTGGCGTTCTTGCCGCAGATCAGGTGCTCTTGCTGCTGCAGGACCCCCCACAGCTCTGCGTCATTGTTCACGAGCCCCTCCAGACTCTCCGCGCTCACGGGGCACGCGCCTGACCCAGCCTCTGGACCCGCGTGACCCCTCTCCGCCATCAGGACCCGCGCGCCGATCTCCTCCACCAGAGCCTCCATGCACGCGGTCAGGCAGATCGCCGCGTGCTCGTGGATGCGCACGGAGATGCGCGTGTCCACCATCCAGCGGAAGAAGCGGCCCACGGACAGGCTCAGGCCGCAGCGCGCGGACTTACCCTTCCTCAGCAGCTCCCCCGCGCTCATGCAGTACATGGAGATGGCTCTGACTGTGGCGGACACGCAGTGATCCGCCAGGGCCCAGCTCAGCACGAGCCGGATGCCACTCTGCACCTCGAAGCGCGTGCAGCGGCAGTGCATGACGCTCAGGCGCTGCGCTTCTCTGGAGATGCGGATGAGAGCCCTGCGCAGGAGCCCGGACAGTTTCTTCACGGCCTCGGGGGAGAACACAGCAGAAAGTCCCCCTTTGGAGAAGCTACCGGCCACTCTGCGCAGGATCTTTGCCACTTCCTCCTCAGTCCAGGGGAACTCCTCCAGCTCTGGTAACCGCGGGCACTTGGAGAAGATGTCCTCGGGGTCCTCGGGGAGGACAGTGTTGACAGTGTCCCAGCTGTTGTTCCTGCTGTTCATGGAGCCGGAGTAGTACCACCAGTTGCCCCGGTGCGGAGCCGTCATGAAGGCTTGGGAGTTGGACTTGGAGGAGGACAGGCTGAGGGACTTACAGGAGTCTCCTGCGCCGTACCCCGAGTCCAGAGTCAGGTCCTCCAGGGTTTTCATGTTGCTGACACCGGCCATGTTGTACAGAGCCAGGGCTTTGGACGTGCGCTTTACCTGCGCGCAGCTCCAGTCAGGCTGGAACAACTGGTTACGCGCTGCAGCTTCCAGTCATGCTGCAAACTCGAGCTCAAAGCAAATCCAGCTGAAACTCTACTGTGTTTCCCTCATTCAGATAAGAAGTCAGAAAGTCTCACCTTTTCCCTTGGACAGAAAAAGAAGAAGGAATTTGAAACTTTCTTTAAAGTTCCCAATGAGCAGAAGTGTGGAGAAAATAACTCCTCTGTCTGTGAAACCAAACGAGTAAAGTTAATTGATAAATTCCGTATAGCAGCCACAACAAACTCCAAACGCGTCCTCGCTCCGTCTCCGTGTTTGAAAGTCCGAGTTTACTTCATCTGCGCTGTGCCTGATGCGCGCACGGCTCAGACTGACGTGGAGAGGCGGGGCAGAGGCGCAGAGGAGCCGCGCACCAATCACAGCACGACCCAGTGTGCGCGTAAAGCAGCCAGAGAGCGCCTCCAAACTCCAACTACTTCTGCTGTTTTAACACGAGTGTACTGTAACTGTGTGACGTGACCTCTGTCTGGAGATGACTGCGTGACATGTCTCAAATCAGTGACATTCACGTGACGAAACGGTCTTTCCCCATTTGTATTTCACAACAAAACAAACAGAGCAGCTTTGGAGTCATACCTCAGAAGCTATAGAGACATGAATATAAGGTCTGATTTAAATAAGAACAAAGCAAAAACAAAGCCACACAACCTGCTGCAGACTGAGGGACTGATCCAAAACTCCAGCCTGAGGAGTGCGCAGGAGTGTCCAGGGCACACGAGCCTCGAGGGGCGGGGTCCTGTTGACTCTGAGTGAGAAAAGGCTTATCGAAAGTGTGGTTAAAAGCTTTGAAAGGATTTAATCACACCTGCAGCGCACGTTTACAGCTCTTTCTTCAGAAATCTGTGGATCCCTCTGGAGAATTATAATATCACTGCAGCTCTGTGATTATCACCAGTGAAATCCTATAGTTTATGTCCAAAACAAAGTGTGCGTAACCACAACGCGTCATTTTTGGATCAGTGTGTGAAGACTGTGAGTTTTCCAAGTCACACACTGAGTAAAATCACATGGGCAGAGATACAGAGAGTCATCAGTGCGCAAAGCAATCACTGCGCACAAACCAGTCACTGCGCAAATACCGAGACAAGTGCGTCTGTGAGGAGTGCGCGAAAGCTACAATCACTCAGCACTGACTGACTGTTTAGTGCTGGAAGAAGTACTCAGTTTTGTCACTTAAGTAAAAAGTACTCACGTAAATGTATAATATAAAAATACTTAAGTAAAAGTATCATATGAAAAAATACTCAAGTAAAAGTATATGAAAAAACACTAAAGTAAAAGTATTAGATAAAAAAAAAACAACTATTTGAATAAAAGTAACAAAAAAGTAAAATATCAAATGAAAAAAAAATACTGAACTAAAAGTATTATATGAAAAAATACTCAAGTAAAACTATCATATAAAAAAATAGTTAAGTAAAAGTCTCATATGAAAAAAAAAAAAAAAAAAAAAACTTCAGTAAAAGTATTAAAATGCCCGTTTAAAAATGTACTTAGAATTAAAAAGTAAACAAGTCTGAGATTTTAAAATGTGGTTTTGATAAAGTTTGATGTTGATTTTGTTCTACAGAAACAATGGAATCAATATTTTTCACAAACTGCTTTAAATTTATTGTTATTATTTATTCATTTTAATGACAGATGTTTTCAAAATAAACCCTCAGCGTTTTCAGCAGGCCTCAAACAATGATAAAAACACTTTTACTTTTGAGTCCAGTTCAACACTGTAGTGGAGTAGAAAGTACAGATACTGCTCTCAAATGTAGTGAAGTAAAAGTAAAAAGTATGTAGGCTACTTAAAAATGTACTTGAGTCACTACTTTCACTTTTTTACTCCACTGCCCACATTATAACAGCATCGTTCACATGTTATTTCTCTTCTGTAGGTGACCACTGACCACATCCTATAGACAAGACATTTATGACCATGAGTGGAAATAGTGACTGAAACAGCAAACGCACAAGCTCACACTGAAACACACAAGCTCACACTGAAACACACAAGCTCACACTGAAACACACAAGCTCACACTGAAACACACAAGCTCACACTGAAACACACACAAGCTCACACTGAAACACACACTCACTTTGAAACACACACAAGCTCACACTGAAACACACAAGCTCACACTGAAACACACAAGCTCACACTGAAACACACAAGCTCACACAGAAACACACACAAGCTCACACTGAAACACACGAGCTCACACTGAAACACACGAGCTCACACTGAAACACACACAAGCTCACACTGAAACACACAAGCTCACACTGAAACACACACAAGCTCATAATGAAACACACAAGCTCACACTGAAACACACACACTCACTCTGAAACACACAAGCTCACACAGAAAAGGGAGTGAAGCTCACACTGAAACACACAAGCTCACACTGAAACACACAAGCTCACACAGAAACACACACAAGCTCACACTGAAACACACAAGCTCACACTGAAACACACAAGCTCACACTGAAACACACGAGCTCACACTGAAACACACACAATGATCTCACACTGACCTCACACAAGCTCAACTGAGTCACACACTGTTGATTAATTTGCTTGTCTGTTTCTGTTTCATTGTTGATTTTCTAATTCTGTTGGTTGATCATCTCTCATGTTCTCATCCTAAGAGACGACTGCTGTCGTGATTTTGGGCTCTACAAAAATAAATTGAATTGAATTGAATTGTTCAAACACACGAGCTCACACTGAAACACACACACTCACTTTGAAACACATGCGCTCAGTCTGAATCACTGTCTGCCAAAATGAAAAGGGAGTGACCCGCGCAGCTCTGTGGACCTCCTGGTTTGTTCTAATGACATCAGACAGATCACAGGAGGTTCACACTTACCTCACAGACTCTTACACCAAACAGCCGGGCGGGGACAGGACCACCTCATCATGGACCTGCTGCTCTGTGTTCAGGCAGGATGATCTCATCATGGACCTCCTGCGCTGTGTTCAGACAGGGCCACCTCATCATGGACCTCCTGCACCTCCTGCACTGTGTTCAGGCAGGATGATCTCATCATGGACCTCCTGCGCTGTGTTCAGGGTGGACCACCTCATCATGGACCTCATGAATCTGCTGCGCTGTGTTCAGGGTGGACCACCTCATCATGGACCTCCTGCGCTGTGTTCAGGCAGGATCACCTCATCATGGACCACCCCATCATGGACCTCCTGCGCTGTGTTCAGGGTGGACCACCTCATCATAGACCTCCTACGCTGTGTTCAGGGTGGACCACCTCATCATGGACCTCCTGCACCTCCTGCGCTGTGTTCAGGCCGGACCACCTCATCGTAGACCTCTAGTGCAGCGTTCAGAAGGAAGAAAAGTGGCATTTCAAAAACTCAAAATTAAAATGGAAAATAAACCAAACCCAGGGCCCTCACATATGACAAGAATAAAACCTTTTTTTTTTGTCTCTAATTATTTATTTCTTTGAACACAGTATGAAAGTATCAGCTACACTTTACAAAAGCGTCAGAATGCCAACAGCACCCTCTTGTGGACATTGAAGGCAACAAATACCATTTTCATGTGATGCTGTGCACGAGTTTGCAGAGGATGATGAAACCAGGAGGGAAAATGCAACAGACAAAAACTCATAAAAGTTTGAAAAGAATGACCGTAAGGATAATACATTTTATTTGCAAAAAACAGATTGAAATAAAGGAACAATACATTCTTAAACCCACTCTCTACAAAACAATTTCACAGAAATTACTTTGGAATGTCGTCCCATTTGTTTTTGAAATGTATTTTCTTGCATTTATTCCTATTTGTTTTGTAATTTATAAATAGGTTGCTAAAGGTTGAACAGTATACAACTTTATGGCAACAGTGACCTAGACGGCGTTTGAACAATCCTACAGTCAGTAATCACGTCACCAGTTCAGTGAGAGCTCCTGCTACGGTTTGATAGAAGAACTGTGTTACATGAACAGGGTCATAGAGACTTAAACGAACAGGAGCTGCAGCTGCCGGGACCTTTCCATCAGGCCTCCTGTTTACAGTAGTAGCTCTGACCATCCACAGCTCTGTGCTTAGACAAGGTAGAGCTAAAGATGTAGTTTAAATCTGTCAACTGGACAAATCGTTGTAGGAGTGAAGATGTTTCGCTGCTCATCCAAGACGCTTCTTCAGTAAGGACATGGACCTCCTGCGCTGTGTTCAGGCAGAACCACCTCTCATCATGGACCTCCTGCTCTGTGTTCAGACAAGATGACCTCATTATGGACCTCCTGCACTGTGTTCAGACAAGATGACCTCATTATGGACCTCCTGCACTGTGTTCAGACAAGATGACCTCATTATGGACCTCCTGCTCTGTGTTCAGACAGGACCACCTCATCATGGACTTCCTGCGCTGTGTTCAGGCAGGACCACCTCATCATGGACTTCCTGCGCTGTGTTCAGGCAGGAGGTCCACGGACGAGGCCAAGCTGGGAACAGGGACTACTGGGAACAACTGAACAACTTGTCAGACTGTGACCTTACCCAGACAGAGAAAAAGGTTCTCTCCAAAGGACTGAACTTCTCTGTAACATCGAACCAGATCCCCACAGTGGACTACATTACAGCAGCAGAAACGGCCAGAAACAATAAGCTCACAGACACCAAAAACTGAAGAAGTGGCTTAGACGAGCAGAGAAACGTCTTCACTCCTACAACGACTTGCCAGTTAACAGATTTAAACTTCGTCGTTTATTCTGGATCAGACCTGAACGACTGAGGGGTCACACAGACATCTTAGACAAGGTAGCGACACTTATACACTTTAAAGAATCTGTTTGTAACAATCTCCTGCTCAGAGCTGGGATGGCGTCATTTACACACTACAGCGATACTGCAGAACAAGGCACTCTCAGAGGGACACGCCCTCTCGTCCTACACAGTACCATGAATCAAGAACCCTTTTGACAACGATATTTCACTCATCTGTCTTTGTGTTTTCAAGTTACCGTTTATATTAGGTCCCATTTGTAAAGTTCAGTAATTAGGCCATTTTATGAAAGCTTCGTATTTTTATCATTTTGGTGATTTTAAAGACATCATTAGCAGAGTTAAATGTGTAAACGATTCACAAGTACAGTGTATGAGAACTAAAGCACCCGATCATTAGTACATCAACTATGTACAAAGCCATGAGAATAAAATCAAATTTAAATAATTTGACAAAACCCTGAAGTTAATTTAAAACAAGTCTCCCGGACATAATATGCAATAATAATATAATATAATATAATATGCATGTGAAACTCCAATAGCAGCAAAGCCAAATAACCTCTGAAACATAAATACATAAATAAAATCATGAGAGTAGCATGAATGGGAAGTTCAGCAGAGTCCTGGCTAATAACTAAATTCTCTGATGTGATAAGCCACAACCTACTTACCAGGAGTGCTTTACAAACATCACTGTATTAATGATATTCAACAGGTAGTAGTTCATTAAGAAATATTTTTGATGAAAAACAGTTTCCTATTTCACCTACGTCACCAGTTCTGAATCTACTGGAGTAACATGTCGACACATTCAGTTAAGCACTCGCAGAAAAGATCTTAGGTTGTCTTCATGTCCCCTTGTACAAAAGGTGCTGGACACAAAATCAGACCCGCACACAAACACACGCACACACACACACACCCACACCCACATACACACACACACACACACACACACCCCACACACTGATTGACAGTCTGTCTTTAAAGATTGCACCAAAAAGGACAGAGAGAAGCCGCTCAAAAAGTCCTCTCTGTGGACAGTAGTAGAGTCAGTGAGGCAAGTCATAAGTCAAAATGCGTAAACAAAACGCTTTCAAAATCCGGGTCCATTTCCTCATTCAGGCCGCGCCGCTCGGGCCGGTGGTGAAACACAGGCTTGTTTCCTAAAGGGGTTGAAGCACTCCCTCACTCACAGTGGATCTGCTGTCCTTTGGCCTCCTGACCAGAGGGTGGTGCTATCCTTTAGGGCTTTTCTTGTTCTGAGCGTTCCACATGCCCCGTTTGGAGTGGTAGTAGTGGAAAAAGTTCCTCAAACGGAGCCGCTCCACTTCTAATCCATTTTGCAACACTCTGAGGAGAAATCATTTTAGATTTTTAATTTCAACTTTGCTTTACAATTTGAAAGATAAATTCATCATTCTATCTGGGATTTTACCTGTCCAGCAGCTCCCAGTCCTCTCCTCCCCAGCGGTCTTTGAATTCCTCTGTGTTCATTCCTCCGATCTTATCAAAATCAGACTTGTAGATTCCAAAAAGGCCAAATCCATTGACCTCCCAGTAACCTGACAGTGACAGAGGAAACAGACATGTATTCAACCTGTGTTTAACCTGTTATTTCATGTACAACTTAAGGTCACGACTCATGTACCATCAGGCTCGTGTGGGGAGCTGCCGCAGCCCAGCCTCATGACGATGGGGGCGAAGGCCAGACGTCCCTCCACACAGTGTTTCCTGATACTCTCCAGGATGTTCATGGGGAAGTGAATGTGCAGGTCACACAAGAACACGATACTGTGACTGTCCTGGAAACAAGAACAACATTTATTTATACATATGATCATCAGTTTGGTTTAGTATCAGCCTGTTCTACAATAAAAAGATGACCCCTTGTGGCAAATTCTGCCACAAGGGGTCAGCAAAGACACATTTAAGGTTTTCCATGTGAAAAGTCTGATTTGGTGTAAATAAAGCAAAATAAATGTTGTCCACATTGTAAGCAGAGACTATTACACCCGGCGTAAGCTTTCTATTTACAGTAACAAAGCCACTTTATCTCAGTCGACAGTTGAGTGACAACTCTTTCATGTCTCCATGACAACGCTGACAGACAGTCGACAGATCACTGTCCACGCTCCTCGGGGCCCGGGGCTGTGTGAATGTATGAGAGAGAGAGAGAGAGAGAGAGAGACACAGACACAGGCAGAGAGAGAGAGAGAGGGAGAGAGAGAGAGAGAGAAAGAAAGAAAGAAAGAAAGAAAGAGAAAGAGAGAGAGACACACACAGACACAGACAGAGAGAGAGACAGAGGGAGAGAGAGAGAGAGAGAGAAAGAGAAAGAGAGACACACACACAGAGACACAGAGAGAGACGGGGGAGAGAGAGAGACAGAGGGAGAGAGGGAGGGAGAGAGAGACAGGAGGCACCAGGCACAAATAACCTGAGACGGGGAGTGGATGTGACAGCCATGGCAAACATATGACAGGGAAATGCAGCCAGGAGTCAGAGTGATTCTGTGGCCTGTGCTGGGCTGAGGGTGGAGCGGAGATAAGGTCCAGGCCCGTCACAGAGCGTCTGACATGTTCATAATTCATGAGTGTTCTGCCCGTCCATCAGCTCAAAGTGCATCGGTCAAAGTGGGTGAGTGACCTTCATAACTGACATATATTACTCCTTACCTCTATAGTGTCAACCCCGATCTGAAGTCCAGCTGAGCGCTCAAAGTTTCCTTCTCTCCTGAGATACTCATATCTGTCAAAACAAATATACAAAAATATTCGTCATAAATAATGCATTAGTCATATTTTTAACACGTTGAGTCCTGGGCACAGACCTGGGCACACTGCTCTCTCTGAGCGCCTGCTCCACATCCATGTCCTCACTTTCAAAGTCAACGATAATGACGCTGAAATTGTCGTCCTTGGTCTGACGATGGAGATTCTCCATGTCGGAGATAAACTGTTGGACCCAGCGAGCCTGGTTTTTCACTGCACAAAAGAGAGGAAGTGTTAAGAAGAGAAATGGTGAAAAGGTCAATTGATTGGTTCATATTGATTGTGAATAAAGTAACTTCTCTTTTGTCTGACCTGGCACAACGAAGTGAACCATTACATCTCTCCTCCACTGCAGCATGACGGGCTGGCAGAGCAGAGGTTTGGCGTAGGCAGTGCTCCAGGCGGTGGGTCCGGACCGCGCGGGGGGCTTGTTGGAGGGGGGCGGGGGCTGGGTGACGTGGTTGGGTGCGGCGGCGGCGGTGGGGGCGGCAGCAGGAGCGGAGGCCAGCACAGAGTCAGTGTTCTCCGGGCTCTCGTCTCCCTGTCTGCTGCGATGCAAAAGCAGGTAAATATATTCAGACAGGCGCACCA
Organism: Periophthalmus modestus; assembly: GCA_019594935.1. NCBI lineage: Eukaryota > Metazoa > Chordata > Actinopteri > Gobiiformes > Gobiidae > Periophthalmus > Periophthalmus modestus. Next base: position 31,808,521 of record JAIEZT010001390.1, read on the forward strand.
CGCTGCGGCCCCTCTCCATCAGCTCCAGCTCCACCAGGTACCGGTTCCCCCGCGCAGAGTCACGCCGCTTCTCCACATTTATGATCCGCAGGAGGGTGTAGATGCTGTGGCGTATAGAGCAGATGAAGTTTCAATGATTAGAAACAGCACACATTAAATATATAATGGTTCCGTATAATTTATTTCATTTATGTTACATTGTACCTTAAATAATCATAACGCATGTGTCATAAGAGGAAGTTCCAATTAATTTTTTTCACTTTGTCAATTTCTGTTCATCAGTTACTGTATTTTTTATTTTTATGTTTTATTTTTTAATTAAAGGGCACATGTTAAACTATTTTTTGATCTATATATAATGTTGTTTCCTTGTCACAAACAGACCTGAAGTTGTGTTTTGTTTCATTCACACATATTTAACACACAAACCCTGCAGATTTAGGCTTCTTTAGTTCTTCTCTCAAACTGAAAACACTCTGTTCCACCTTGTGATGTCATCATGTGGTAATACAGGAAGTGCTCCATTGTGTTTTTAAACTCCACACACCTTCACTAGAATCATTTGGATAATTTCAGCCCTGGAATTGTCAATCTTTATTGAACTAAAGGTAAAAGGAGCTGTTGACTTGAAAACTGCCACTTCATGACATCACAAGGTGGAACAGAGCATTTTGAGCTTTGGAGATGTGCAAACTAATAAACCAGAGTTACTCAAACATGTGAATGAAACAAAACAGCATTACAGCATGACTTAAACTTCATAAGAGTCAATTTTGCGTATCGTATTTTCTGGAGTATAAGTCGCACCAGAGAAAAAAATGTATAAGAATGAAGAGAAAAAACATATATTTCACATATAAGTTGCATCTGAGTATAAGTCGCACACCCGGCCAAACTAAGAACGACTTATACTCCAGAAAATACAGTAATATACCACTCTTAAATACTGAAAAAATAGAATATGCAAAACCACAGTCCATGGCTCGCTCTGAATAACCTTCGCTCCGTCTCATGAGCCTTACCCTCCGTTGCGTTCGTTGAGCTTCTCCATGTACTGCGCCAACACGTCCACGACCTCGCTCTCCGCCAGCTGCAGGTTCCCCGACACGTTACAGCGCAGGTCGTTCCAGTCGGACCTCAGCAGCTCAAAGTCCATGGGGTTCACAGAGAAAGTGCGCTGCCAGTTGATGCTCTCCTCCGCCCAGCCCGGCCTCGGCTCCACCTCCTCGTAGCTGTAGTCCGACAGCTCCCCTTCCTCCGGCTCCGGCTCTACGTCCGGTTCTTGGTCTGGATCTGGGTTGGACCTGTTTATTTCCGGGTCAAATTCGGGTTGATTTGGGTCTTGGTCCCTTGGATGTGATTCTGTAATTTCTGAAGTTCTGAGGTAAGAAGTAACACGTATTTGTGAGTTGTGTGTGGTGTTTAAAGGAGGTAGAGGAGTAGTAGGTGTTTTCTTTATAGCTTCTTTATGATAATCGCCTTTTCTTTTCATTTTCTGTATCTGCTTTTCCACGACAGACTTGTGCACACTTTCATTTTGTATGCTGCCATTTTGAGGACCGGTTTTATCTTTTAACGGGGGCCAGAGAGGTGGACTAACATAATTCCTCCCTCCTGTTGTATGTCCCTTAGCTCCGACATTGACAAGTTTGGTAGTTTTTCCATTCTGATATAAAAACACTCCAGGGAAAACTTCTCTGGGATGCTTGGACGCCTTTTCCCGCTCTTCCCTCCTCTCCCGGCGTTCCCTCTCTCTTTCTTTAGCCGGTCGAGGTCTCGTTATGTAGATTTTACTCTCCTCCTTCTTTTTGTTGTCGTGGAGGTTGTTGCTATGGGCGGAGTTGGTGAGGATTTGCTTGGCACGGTTTGCGAGGACAGAAAGGTGGGATTTTTGTGGAAAGAGTAAGGAATTTTTGTTAAGTTTAGGCGGAGAGTCTGCGTCCTTGTCTCCTTCTGGTTCTTCTGGTCCGGTTCGGATCCACGACAGGGATCGGCCACGGACCACGCTGTAGGCATCTGACTGGAAAGCGCCACGTTGGATCTCCGAAGGCACTTTTCCCATGTTTCCTCGTACCCACTCTCTGTCCTGATCGACAAAGTGCCGTCTTCCTCTCCGTTGCATGATTCGGTTCAGTGCGTCTTCATCCTCGTCCGCCTCCTCTTCCTCTGGTTCTCTGGCACCGGCGGTCGGAGGAGCAGGCCTCGCACGACGGGGATGTTCAGGGTCGGACGTGTGGCTGATTTGGCTGGGTTTTTTGGGTGGAGGAGTACCAACGATCTCTGCTTCGTCTTCGGTGTCTACGACTTCTTCTTCCTCGAGGAAATCTGGATTGAAAAAAAACAAAACAAAAACAGACATATTGAATACAATTTCTTAACATTTTAACATCTTTAAAGCTGCATTGTGCAACTTTTCTGGGGGAAGGACTGCCAACGGCTTGTTTTCAGAGAGATATTACGATGCCAGAAACATTAAATGGACAGAAGTGACACCATCAGGCAAAGTTACAGGTCAAATCTCTGCAGAGGCGAGCCCACTTACATTAAAAGGTTTATATTGCGCTATTTTCTAATGTTATAATGTTGTTTCCTCATCACAAACAGACCTGGAGTTGTGTTTTAGTTTCATTCACACAGGTTTAACACACAAACACACCTGCATATTTAGGCTTCTTTATCTCAACCTGAAAAGACTCTGTTCCACCTTGTGATGTCATCATGTGGTAATACAGGAAATGCTTCGCTGTGTTTTTCAACTCCACACACCTTCACTTGAATCATTTGGATTATTTAAACCTGGAATTGCAAATCTCTAAATAAACTAAAGGTAAAAGGAGCTGTTAACCTAAAAACTACCACTTCATGACATCACAAGGTGGAACAGGGGGTTTTGAGCTTTGGAGATGTACAGACTAATAATAAAGGGTTAATCGAGCATGTGTGAATGAAACAAAACACAACTCCAGCTCTTTTTTTGAGGAGGTAACAACATTATAACATGACTTAAAGCTCAAACGGGAAGATTTTTTGTAAAACTGGACCTTTAAGAATATTTTTCAATGTATTAATGAGCAATAAAAACAGCTGTAAACCAACAAATGCGAAACAAGCAAGAGACAACCCCTATCCTATTTATCATCTTAAAATTAACAATATTTCCAGGACATTTGTGATTGTGAAATAACTGGTAATGTGCTCAGATTTATCCAAGAGAGAAGGAAAGAGAATCAGCAAAGCACATTTACATCTGTGCATAGGTGTTTTATTCTTAGTTACCATCTGGGTTGGGGAAGAAGAACGGCCTGTCATCCTCCTCCTCATCCATCTTCATGTATTTGTAGAAGCCAAACCTGGGGAACATAACAAGGCACAGTCAAACGCAGTCTCAGAAGATGCTGGTGTAGCGTACAAACTGTCCTTACCTTTCCAAGTAGATCGGAGACTCTCTGTAGAAACACTTGTTCTCTCGCTCCATGTGTGTCAGACGTGTGAAGTCGTTGGGGTATACAAAAGACAGATAAACCTAAAAAAAAGAAGGAAAAGAAGGACGAAATGTAATAAATTCACAACAGTCCCAGTGTTGCGCAGTTGTAAAGATGCTCTAAGGATTTTCACAGGTTTTGGTATGTGTCAAGGCAGCTGCAGTACCACACATTGTCCTGTAGAGGGGGGAAGCACACAACACTGAAGCTGAAGCTTAGTTACGAGAGTCAGGATAATGGTCATGGCATATGAAAGGATATATTTGTATTTGTTTAGTTTTTTCCCAGTTCATAATGTATATTTTACATTTTAATACATTTTCTTTTAGATACTATTATTACCATTAAGTTTTAAGTAACTTGTTTTGTATCATTCATTTACAAATGAGAAAATTTGGGATTTGCAAATTTAAGAATATGTGGAGAAGGATTTGAGTAGGTTATATTAAAAAGACAATGAGAATTTTTTATTACTTTCCTTTTTTAATATAATCTCTACATCTGTAAGGCATGAATTTGTATATTTATTATTATTATTATTATTATTATTATTATTATTATTTATTATGTTATTTATTTATTTTCCTTATTGTGTTTTTTTTTTATTTATTTTTATTATTATTATTTTTTTTTTTTTTGTTCTTTGTATATGCCCATCAAAAGGGGATCTCAGGGAAAATTATTATTATTATTATTATATTGTTATTATTGTTATTGTTATTATTATTATTATTATTATTTATTATTATTATTATTATTAATTAATTAATTTTTTTATTTATTTATTTATTTATTTTTACTTTAATTTAATTTTTTGTCTATCAAAAGGGGATCTCTGGAAAACAGGTGGAAGGTGTGGGGCTTAAAAAGAGGAAAAATGTAATGAAAATGTAACTTGTATAACTGCAGATGATATCAGTACTTCAATAACAAAATTTTATCATAATAAAAAAAAAAAAAAAAAGAAAATGAGAAATGATCCAGGTAACTAACAAACTAATTAGTTTACGTGAGGTTTCTGTTGGAGCCTTTAACACTCTGATATTAAAGTAGATAACGAGACAGTTGGTTGCAGTTTAATTACAACATGCAGAAAAGCAGACTGGTCCAAAACATGTTCAAACTTCACACCAAACATCAGAACGTGAGAAAGAAACGCAACAACTTTGAATAAACATAATTTAATCAAGATCAAGATTGGAAATTGGAAAGTGACAGATTCACAGCCAGACCTGTCACTAAAAGCATTTGGTCTGGAGAACTGATAGTGCTGTCACGATACTGAAATTTAACTTTGATACTAAGGAGTAGACTCGATACCGATGGTCCATGGACGATACTAGTCTATGTGTCTTATATTCATTCTGATCCAGCTCAACATCTCTCTAAAGCTTCAGGAAAGGTTCATTTCTGTCGTGTGGATGTGACTTTTAGTATCGATACCTGCGCAAATGAGAGTCTAGCTTCGATACGAGCTTTAATATCGATTAGTATCTGATTTTCGATACTTTTGACAAGCCTAGTTTGGAGTCCAAAAAAAAAAATGAAGGAAACATTTGGACTAAACATGTATATTTAAAGCCGTTATATTTGTTTTTAATACGACAGGAACAAGAAAGGAGCGAGGTCGGTGATGGTAAAGACTTTAAAGAGTCATATTACGCTGCTTTCCGATCTGTTTCCTCATCACAAAATGACCTGGAGTTGTGTTTTGTTTCATTCACATGCATATTTAGGCTGAGTTCTTCTCTCAAACTGAAAACATTCTGTTCCACCTTGTGATGTCATCATGTGGTAACACAGGAAACGCTCCACTGTGTCGTTAAACTAGAATCATTTGGATGATTTCAGCCCCGGAACTGCCAATCTCCACTGAACTAAAGGTAAAAGCAGCTGTCAACCCTTTAAGGACTGAGCACATTATAGACCATTATCGCTCGCCTAGACTTTTTTTCTTTTTAAAGCCATAAAAATCATGTTAAAAGAAGTATCAGCATGTACTTTTGCCCTTTTTCACACAACTACCTCTATTTTACATATCCATACTTATTTTTCCTGCATCAAATAACTGACTGGGAGAATCCCGGCGGCACCTGCGCTCTGATTGGTCGTCTTCAAGGGGCGACGTGAGCACATTACCATAATGACAGTAACATATTTAAAGAGCCTCATGCCTCTGCTTTGAGACGCTGTTTGAATTTACAGTAATGGAAACTCAGCAACGCAAGCGACGCTATAGGGTTAACTTGAAAACTACCACTTCATGACATCACAAGGTGCAACAGAGCATTTTGCGCTTGAGGGTTACTCAAACATGTGTGAATAAAACAAAACACAGCTCCAGGTCTGTTTTAGCTGAGGAAACAACATTATAACACGGCTAAAAGAGTCACAAGAGTCAGTTTTGTGTAGCGTAGGAGCTTTAACGGAACAAATCGACAAGCCAGTAAAAAAAAAAGTTTCTGATGTGCAGTTTAAATCAATACACACACTAACAAAGTGCTATGTAAAGATGTTCCCAGCTACAATCACTAGCTATAAATTTGCAGGCGCCCGTTCAATGCAATTATACACACACACACACACACACACACACACACACACACACACACACACACACACACACACACACACACACACACACACACACACACACACACACACACACACACAGACGTTACACCATCGAGCTGGTTTAGTGCAGCTCTGACTCATTCTGACATTTGTGTTCTCACGTGCAGTTTCTCCTTGTACCTTCGCTCGTGGAAGCTGCGTTAAAATGGCAGCTCGGTGAGGATGGAGAGGATTACAGGTACTTACGAACTGCAGCCCCTGATATCGTGCGATGGGGAAGTCTTTGACCACGTAGGTCGGGGAGTAGAGGCAGGCGGGCAGCACGTTCTCCAGGCGAGCGGGGTCGATCATCGGAACTAAAACAGGGGCGGAGACGGGTTAAGTGAGTTATTCTTTCAGTGTACGAAAGTGTAAGAACAGGCCTGTCACGATAACACATTATGAAGCGTGATATAACAAAGTCAATATAGATGATAAATGATAATACTGAAACACAATTACCCACCAAAAAGTATTCTAAATGGACAATATTCTTGAAAAATATGACAGAATGCAACAGTTTGAGTTTGAGTAGTGAGTTTGTGTCTATAATGAGTCATAAACTTCACCATAATTCAATTCTACAGCTCAAATCTCATCAGAAAACAGAAAAATAACCAAACTTTTCCCACTAGTGCAAAGAAAAAGTGAAACAGATGATTGTTCCTTCATCATATATTGAATGAGTTGATGAGATTATTGTGAAAATCAGAAAGAAATTGAAGTATTTACCCTAAACGCAGTAATAATTACACATGCACAGTGGTGGAACATAAAGTAAAAGTAGTAAAAGTACTGTACTAAAGTAAAAATTTGAGGTATTTGTACTTTACTTGTCTGTAAATTGGATACTTTTTACTTTTACTTATCTGTACTTTTTCTACTCTACATTTTGAACAGGCTGATGGTATCTTTTTTTATTTTTTTTTAACACGTTCGTAATTTGAGCAAGCAAAAATTAAAATAAAAACAGCAAGGAAAAAAAACTGATTCAATTGTCTCTACTGATCAAAATTCAGGACAAATCTTTATCAAAATCACCACATTTGAAACTCATTTCGATCTCAAAACCTGCACGAAATACAGGGTGGTCCAAAAGTCACTGACAGCTGAAAAAACTTCATAACTCTTTTGTTTCTAAATATTTTTCTTTTATTTTTTCAGAGCATTTAGAACGACCCTTCCGACATTAATCTGAGCAAATACAGCACCGAGGAACGAGCCCTCATTGTACAGTGGTACTTTGAGTCACATGGGTCAAATTCACAAACCCAGCGGTGTTACCGTCGACATTTTAATACCAGAGATGCCCCAAGAGTAAATGCCATTAAAGGAATAATAAGTGGTTTTCACAGACAGGGGGCAGTATGTGATCTCCACAGACCTGACTAGTCCCGATTTCTTCCTGTGGGTCTATCTTAAAGAAAAGGTGTTTGTGAATAAACCTCAGACAATAAACGACTTAAAACGTAATAATGAGGAGCAAATAAGAGACATAAGCCCAGAAATGTTTTAAATGTTATGTAAAGTGTGTTGGATTGGGCTGTTCTATTAGACTATTAGGTCATTTTTACTTCCCCTAGTTTAAGTAGTGATAAGTTGAAGTGTAAATGAACAATTATAACCGTATATATTGCAAAAAATCTGGGAAGGTTCAGTTTATCTACTGCTAAAATGTGGTGAGTAAAACTTAAGAATTATAGGAGCTACTGAAGATTTAAAAGTGTCAGTGACTTTTGGGCCAGACTATACCTTTACTTTTTACTCTTTAAGTACATTTTTAAACACGTTTTTAATACTCTTACTTAAGCAGAATGTTTAATGCAATACTTTTACTTTTATTTGAGTATCTTTTTACTTAACAAAACTGAGCACTTCTTCCACCATTTACACTCGGCTCCTTTCGCCACTAGAAACCTCAAAATGACAAAAATGCATTTGAGTATAAAGTAAAGGATGATTGACAAAAGGATCCAGCAGCAGCTCTATTTGGCTGACAGTTTAACCATATACTAGACATACAAATAAAACAGCGGAAATATGATTGCATAAAACGAAATTCGACACACAAAAGACACATATATCTGTTTCTTGATTCAACAGAGCGAATAAGGAAGAGGGTGCAATGGAACACAGCCAGTCAGGCAAAATGATAGACTTAATATAGCAAAACTGACAGCCAAATAAGACTGTGAGCCAGAGGACGAGCCGACCAGTCAATCAGACGCAGTGGAGAGGAGGAAAAGAGGGCAGGAGTGGGGACATGCTGAAATGATGAGTGTCAGATTTACTGCTATAGAAGGTGTCCCTCGGGTCTGGCTTGAGCATGTCGGCCCCATGCTGAGAGCTCGGAGGCGCAGACTGCTCCGGGAGACGGATGTGACTGGCCAAGGTCTGGGGGATGTGCTCCACGCTGTTCATCTTCAAAGTCGACTCATCTGGAACACACAAGACACAGGCTGAGTCAGAGCGAGCGCCAGGACTGAGGAGGAGAGGTATTACATGTAAATCTGGCAGCTAATGATGGGCAAGTCATGACGCTGGTGATTGTGATGTATATGAGGATGATATTCAGTTCTGCTGCATGGTTGTTCTGCAGGTATTGTCTAGTTTATATTTATGTAACACTGTAGTTTGCATATCTGGCATATTCAGAATGATATCGCTCTATATCTTTTACACAGATGGTCATCAGTCTGGTTCCCACGGCCTCCGTTATGTCTCGAACCAGGCCAAACATGATGCAATCGTGGAGTCATTTCACGACATTGATCTCACACACAGAGCTGAACGCTTTGCTCATCGGTTCTGCAGAAATACGACATGTTTTTCAGTCTCCTATAATGTTTTTTCCCTGTCTTTTTCCCTCTCGTAAACTGCCATTTTTGTTTTGATACACACGGACCATGCTTGTCCCTGATTGGCTGATCCACCTGTCAATCACAGCCATCTGAACTCGGGGAGATTCACATTTTATCATCGTTTCACGTGAATTTTGCTCAAAGACAAAGACAATAAAACTTATTCTGAAATTTGCAGTGGTGGAAGAAGTACTCCATTTGGTTACTTAAGTAAAAGTACAAAAAAAAGAAACTCAAGTAAAAGTATCACGTGAAAAAATCGAGCAAAAAAAAAAAAAAAACTCACCTAAAAGTACCACGTAAAAATCTGCTGAAGTAAAAGTATAATTAAAACTAAAGAGTAAATGATGGGATTATTGTGCTAGGCCGATGTAAGAGTATAAGTATATATAAGTTTACAGTATTAGTTATAACATGTCTGTTCTTTACTTGGTTCAGATGTATTTTCAGGAGTTTCAGACAGTTTCCTTCTTGATTTGAAGGATTTAGCATCAAAATATATCTTTTGTAGAGGTTTGTTCTGACAAAATCCTTCAAATCAGAAAGAAATTTTAATATTTACCTCAAACGCAGTAATAATTACACATGGACAGTGGCGGAACATAAAGTAAAAGCAATAAAAGTACTGTACTAAAGTAAACATTTAGGTATTTGTACTTTTGACTTATAAATTGGATACTTTTTACTTGTACTTGGGTATTTGTACTTTTCTAGTCCTCTACATTTTTGAACTGGACTGAACAATAGTTTGAGACCTGCTGAAAAGTCTTTAAAAAGTTACATTTTTAAAGATTTTATGTCTTTTAAAGGTGATTTTGAGAAAGATTTGAGCTGAATTTTGTTCAACAGAAACAATTCAATCATTTTTTCCTCTGTTTTTAATTGTTTTTTTTTTTTGCTAAAATATACAAACATGTTAAAAATAAAACCTCAGCCTTTTCAGCAGGTCTCAGACAATCATAAAAATACTTTTACTTTTCAGTCCAGATCAAAAATTAGTGGAGTAAAAAGTACAGACACTGCAAATGTAGTGAAGTAAAAGTAAAAAGTACCTAGTTTAAAGTGTACTTAGGTAAAGTACAGATAATTTCTCTCAAATGTAGTGAAGTAAAAGTAAAAAGTATCCACTGTAAAATGTACTTAAGTGAAGTACAGATACTTTCTCTCAAATGTAATGAGGTAAAAGTAAAAAAGTATCCAGTTTAAAATGTACTTAAGTAAAGTACAGATACTTTCTCTCAAATGTAGTGAAGTAAAAGTAAAAAGTATCCACTGTAAAATGTACTTAAGTGAAGTACAGATACTTTCTCTCAAATGTAATGAGGTAAAAGTAAAAAAGTATCCAGTTTATAATGTACTTAAGTAAAGTACAGATACTTTTTCTGAAATGTAGTGAAGTAACAGTAAAAAGTATCCAGTTTAAAAGGTACTCAAGTAAAGTACAGATACTTTTTCTCAAATGCAATGAAGTGAAAAGTATCCAGTTTAAAATGTACTTAAATAAAGTACAGATACTTTTTCTGAAATGTAGTGAAGTACAGATACCTAAATTTGCTCTTAAGCACAGTATTTATTTACTACTTTCACTTCACGTCCCAGTGCTGTAAACGTGTAATATCATGATAAAAGTCTGTGCTGAGGGAGATTTTCCTCAGTGGCGACAGGAGGAAAACAGAGATTGTGGCTAATTGTTGCAGCGAAAGCTCAGAGTGATTTAAACACGACTGTGGAGGTTCTGCAGAGGCTAAAACTCCAATAATGAAAGAGATAAGACATGATTAGTGCGAGCAGAACTTATAACTTAAACAGCCTGAAACACGTTAGTACAATGAAGCAGCCGGAGGTCTATCGTCACTTTAATCTTCTCTCTTTTATATCTTGACAAAAAGTTTGAGCCATGTCGCCCTGCCCTACTACAACTTGAGTTTTAGCTGACGAAAGGCGAACGAACCTCACGCGGAATCAAAATAGGACAAAGCTGAAGTTGGAAAGAACGTAAAAGAAACACCCAAAGCAGCCTGAGTCATAATTATACTGATCAATGCAAAGGGAGGAGAGCGTGTGATTAATGGAGCGTCAGCACCAAGGCCTGATGTGGAGATGGTTATAATTAACAGGGTGGTCAGCATCCCAGCGTCCTCCGGGGGCAGCGTGGGTACGCACTGTGCTGCTGGTGCATTCTGGACGACCTGTAATGGTGACTCATGATAACAAAAGCACAAAAGCAATCTGTAAAAATGTCGTTCTGTTCAAGGAAACGAGGAAGTGAGTCCAAGCCAGACCTCGTTCAAATTAGTAATGGATTTTTAAAAGGAGATACTTGTGTCTGCTGTGTATCTATAATCCATGAAACCTGTGGATTATTGTTACTTTGTACATTTTAAATTGCAATATTCATCTAAAATAGGGCTCGGTGACCTTTAACCTTTTATCCAAAGAGCCATTTGGACCCAGGTTCCTCAGAAAATGACTTTTTGACTTCTAAAATGAAGATAACACTGTATATATTGGGGTTTTTTTTTACCTTTTCGCTTTGTATAAACAGCTATAGTGTGTATTTATGAAATCTATGAAGTGCTACAGAGATTTTTGCTCCTGAAACTCTGCAAATCAGGGCTGTACGAACTTACTTACATCTTTACGAAGGACTGTAGCTGTCGTCTGCGAGGCCTGAGCGCTGCTTGTTTTTCACATACTTCTGCGAGGGCGACGCTTATTTTGAGCGACAAAAAATAATAAAATATGTTTTTATTTTAATATATAAAAATCACAATAATCTTCCAATTTAAACTACAATTTAAAAAAGAACTAACACAAATAAAATACACTGCAATGAAATACTTATCATTTATTTTCCCAAGCAGGACGAAAGGACGAAAGAGCCGCGAGTTGCCGATTCCTGAGCTAAAACGACTTAATAAAAGAAACAAGTCCGCTGAGTTCTGTGTTAGAAAACTGCGGTGCCCAACGGAGCCGACGTCACCGTAAACTTCATCACCATAAAGAGCCGTGTAGCTGTTGGCGCCCCCTATGGACACCTGAACATCCCACTAGAACAGCAGATTTTTTTTCCTTAATTTGTACCAAAATGACTATGTGACGCTGCCGAATCCAGGTGAAAATAAACCTGAAGTGCAGAGGAGTGGGCGTGTACCGGTGGAGGTGAAAACGAAGGTTGATCAGCAAAATGGCGTCTTCAAAATAAGTGATTAAAGATGCTCAAACCTGCATGAATCACAAATACAACGTCGAGAGGGTAAATGAGAAGGGGAAACAACACGGGTAAAAGCTCTGAAAAGTTGATTTTGGCAGAATAGATCTACAAAATTGAAACATTTTAGATAAAGTTAAAGCAGCAATTTTACAGAATTTTACCTCCCAGAAAAAGATATTTAGGCCTATTACAAAAATGACTAAATCTACCTTTCGTTTAGTGCATGAGACTTGAAACAATGTATTTTTAGGCTCAGTATTTATCATGTGTACAATTTATTTGCAAAAGTGAGGAGTTTTTTATGCAATAACGTAAGATTTGAGGTGTAGAAGGTTGAATAAATAACTTCTATGGCTGATTTTTGGTTCATTTTGCTGTTTATTTATTGCAGCTCAGGCTTTTTTAATGATACAGTTTAAAATAGTTTTACTGGGATTGTCCTGTTTTGTGTCAGTCACTAAAGCAGATTCAATATTATCATTTATCGCAATAATTCTCTGTAACAACATATTGTGCTTAGATTCAGATCTGATTAATCTGTATTCAGTAATCTCAATGAGACTTTTCCTGGTCAAATGAATGTAAATTAACTAAAAACTTAAAAAAAACACACCAAACAGGACATTTCAAGGACTTTTCAAGGACTTTTAAAATTATATAATCACATGTTTACAGATATATTACCCCGTTTTATACAGTTTTTGTAATTAAGACGTGGCCTAAAAGCTGAAGTCCACAATAATTGCAAATTAATTCAACACCAAGGCAAACGCAGTCATTATATTCACATAACCTTAACATGGCCCAGACCCAGATACTACAGACACATTTTGCACTTTTTATTGTATTAAACCTCCAGCAAAGGCCGATATTTAGCTGCTTAAAAGTACCTGTAAAGCTTTATTTGAACACAATTTAAATGACATAATATGGGGAAAATAATCTAAATCAGGGCTATGTATCCTCCAAAAATATCGGCAGAACTTATCGGACGTCGCTTGCTCTGGATTACAAACAATTGGTGTCAGAATCAGTCATGAAAAAAACAAAATCGATCAATATTTACCTAAAACCAGAGGAGAAGCAGCTAGAGCAGAGGTCCCCAACTTTTTTTGCACCACAGACCAGAATAGTGTAGGTTTAATTTGTAGATTTAACTTCTACGTGTGGCACCTCACTATAACTCACTATACGCTGAATCAGTAGGAAACCTGTGATTGTTTCTTCTTTCCTTCTTGTTCACGTTTGTTTCTTTCAAAAACTCTAAAGTCTTAATCCAGGAGCTTAGTCTCCATGAGCCACAGCAGTTTTGAAGGTTTCCATTGCCTTTTCTTCGCACACACACAGAGCCGACTCGTGAGACTCACCTGTAGAGACAAACCCAGATTTAAAGCAGGACTCCGGTGTCGTCTGTTAAATTGATCTTTCTTTTTCTTAGAGGTTGTAGGCTCCTCTTTTAGCCTTTTCCCCTTTGCAAAAAAGCCCTCAAAACACTTACATTTGTGGCTCTTGTCTCCTCTCTCGTCTCCTCTCTCATCTCCTTTCTCGTCTCCTCTCTCGTCTCCTCTCTCGTCTCCTCTCTCGTCTCCTCTCTCGTCTCCTCTCTCGTCTCCGCTCTCGTCTCCTCTCTCATCTCCTCTCTCGTCTCCTCTCTCATCTCCTTTCTCGTCTCCTCTCTCGTCTCCTCTCTCGTCTCCTCTCTCGTCTCCTCTCTCGTCTCCGCTCTCGTCTCCTCTCTCGTCTCCTCTCTCGTCTCCTCTCTCGTCTCCTCTCTCGTCTCCTCTCTCGTCTCCCTCCTCGTCTCCCCTCTCGTCTCCCCTCTCGTCTCCTCTCGTTCCTCTCTCGTCTCCGCTCTCGTGTCCGCTCTCGTCTCCTCTCTCGTCTCCTCTCTCGTCTCCTCTCTCGTCTCCTCTCTCGTCTCCCCTCTCTCGTCTCCCCTCTCGTCTCCTCTCTCGTCTCCTCTGTCGTCTCCTCTCTCTCGTCTCCTCTCTCGTCTCCTCTCTCGTCTCCTCTCCTCTCCTCTCTCGTCCTTTCTCGTCTCTTTTCTCGTCTCCTCTCTCGTCTCCTCTCTCATCTCCTCTCTTCTCCTCTCTCGTCTCCTCTCTCGTCGTCTCCCTTTCTCGTCTCCCTCTGTCGTCTCCTCTGTCGTCTCCTCTCTCGTCTCCCTTTCTCGTCTCCTCTGTCGTCTCCTTTCTCTTCTCCTCTCTCGTCTCCTCTCTCATCTCCTCTCTTCTCCTCTCTTCTCCTCTCTCGTCTCCTCTCTCGTCTCCTTTTTCTCTCCTCCTCTCTCGTCTCCTCTCTCGTCTCCTCTCTGGTCTCCTCTGTCGTCTCCTTTCTCGTCTCCTTTCTCTTCTCTCCTCTCTCGTCTCCTCTCTCGTCTCCTTTCTCGTCTCTTTCTCGTCTCCTCTCTCGTCTCCTCTCTTCTCCTCTCTCGTCTCCTCTCTCGTCTCCTCTTCTCGTCTCCTCTGTCGTCTCCTCTCTCGTCTCTCTCGTCTCCTTTCTCGTCTCCTCTCTCCCTCTCCTTCTGTCGTCTCCTTTCTCGTCTCCTTTCTCTTCTCCTCTCTCGTCTCCTCTCCTCGTCTCCTCTCTCGTCTCCTCTCTCGTCTCCTCTCTCGTCTCCTCTCTCGTCTCCTCTCTCGTCTCCTCTCTCGTCTCCTCTCTCGTCTCCTCTCTCTCTCTCTCTCTCCTCTCTCGTCTCCTCTCTCTCGTCTCTCTCTCTCGTCGTCTCCTCTCTCGTCTCCTTTCTCTCTTCTCTCTCTCTCTCTCCTTTCTCGTCTCCTCTCTCATCTCCTTTCTCGTCTCCTCTCTCATCTCCTCTATTGTCTCCTCTCTCATCTCCTCTCGTCTCCTCTCTCATCTCCTCTCTCGTCTCTTTTCCACTTTCCACGAGCTTGTGGCTCTACTTTTGATGCGTTATACGTGAGCAGATCTAGCACAGATATCCTCTCTCGTCTCCTCTGTCGTCTCTCCTTTCTCGTCTCCTCTCTCTTCTCCTCTCTCGTCTCCTCTCTCGTCTCCTTTCTCGTCTCTTTTCTCGTCTCCTCTCTCGTCTCCTCTCTTCTCCTCTCTCGTCTCCTCTCTCGTCTCCTTTCTCGTCTCCTCTCTCGTCTCCTCTCTCGTCTCCTTTCTCGTCTCCTCTGTCGTCTCCTTTCTCGTCTCCTTTCTCTTCTCCTCTCTCGTCTCCTCTCTCGTCTCCTTTCTCGTCTCCTTCTCTCGTCTCCTTTCTCGTCTCCTCTCCTCTCTCCTCTCTCGTCTCCTCTCTCTCCTCTCTCGTCTCCTCTCCTCGTCTCCTCTCCGCTCCTCTCTCGTCTCCTCTCTCGTCTCCTTTCTCGTCTCCTCTGTCGTCTCCCTCTCTCGTCTCCTTTCTCTTCTCCTCTCTCGTCTCCTTTCTCGTCTCCTCTCTCTCTCGTCTCCTTTCTCGTCTCCTCTCTCTCATCTCCTCTATTGTCTCCTCTCTCATCTCCTCTCGTCTCCTCTCGTCTCCTCTCTCGTCTCTTTTCCACTTTCACGAGCTTGTGGCTCCACTTTTGATGCGTTATACGTGAGCAGATCTAGCACAGATATAATAAACTCGTTGTTATATCAGATGGATTTATGTGGAGATTTCCTATCAGGATTTTCATTATATATCTACGGACGAGCTTATTATGTGTCATGAGGGACGGGTGAAAGATACGTCAGAGAAGATCCGCTCTCTGATAAATTATTTACTGTTTTTGTGGTGGTTGGGGCCTAGACTGTCCTGTCACCTTCTTGTATCAGACGTTGAACATAAAGACGATAAAAGTTGGGACTCCATACTGTCCTCAAAATGGCTCCTTCCATATCTGCATGTGAACTTTCCCAACTTTGAACAAAACAGCAGATGAAACTTCAAATCTCAAAGGAAGCTAGTGCATAATTTACCTTGCCTTGCTGATAAAACAATAAAAAAATCAAACAAAGGATTGTGTCTTGGTGCGGCGCTGGTAGATATTATACAGTCATTTGTTGTTCATATTGAAATATTTCCTCTCCAGGCCTGCAGAAAGACATTACAAATTCATCAGGTATAACTCAGGTGCTTTTTATTTATGTGCCGTGATTCTGGCTCTGTAATAAACACCCAATATCACACGATGCATTTGACTTCAAACCGTGACAAATTGTGCAGCAGCAGCTTCTATGAAAACGACACCATTATGTAAATTATCCAGCGCTTGCCTTTCAACGGTACGGGAGTGATTTTCTATTGTTTCGGCTTATTAAGTAATGCCAAACATAACTGCTTTGGTTAAATTGCTCGATGGAGTCTCCCGTGGGAAACATTATAATTATTGTCCATATTCATAGTCTTTTAAAGCAGATCTATTCCACAAAATCGACTTTTCAGAGCTTCTATCCGTGTTTAACTTGTTTCCGCTCAACATTTACTCACCCGAAGTTGTATTTGAAGAGATTTGTGGGTTTTTTAGCAAGTCTTTGATCGCTTATATCGCCGATGAATTCCCGTTTTTTTATATACGCCTGCTGCTTTGTACTTCCTTCGTTCTCCAGTTTCATTTTCTTAATCGGCGATACATGTAGGATTCGGCAGTGTCGCGTAATGATTTCCGTTTTCTAATGCGGAAGTCAGTAGATTTGTTTCTTTTATGAAGTCGTTTTAGATGAATATTGTGATTTAAAATGTGTAAATTATAACATATTGATCCACGGGTGTCATAGATTATAACTACAGAGCGACACAAGCTCAATAGATCTGCTTTAAAACGGCAAATCTTAGAAAAAAGGAACAAAATGTACACGATGGGAGGCTCAGACTAAACTATAAGTATTGGAAATAAAGCTGGGTCTCATTAAGATGTTGCCGATACGATATATAGGTCACGATGCGATACATATCTAAATACAGCACTTTTTCGATTCGATACAATACGATACATTCGATTGATCCATTCGATATGATTCAGTGAAAAATCTAGGCTTTCGTGACTCTTATAAATCAGTCACATTTTCACAAAAACTAAACTTTAATGGTGCATTTATGTTCCCATGAATGAACATTGCATTTAATTTACAAGTGCATTTAGTTTACTGCATTTTACAAACTAGAAAAACTCACCAAGACTGTTTCATTGATCAATATGATTCATCCACAGTTTATACGAGCTCCACATTTACATTTACACAGAGACATGTGCAGTTTAACGGCTCTGAAGGATCACGACATATCGACTAAAACAACTGTGATACTGTGGAGTTTTTGTTAAACCTCTGTCTGTGCAAAGATAAGATGAAATACACCTGTTTTAATCAAAAAACAGAGAATCAAATGTCAAATGTTCTGCAGAAACACGCTTCTTTCCTCTAAACAGGCCACACTATAGAGCTGTGACTGAATAACTTGGTAAAACATACAAAAAATATATATCAGTACTGTATTATTAAATTAAACGATACAATATTTTGATATTTTTGCACAGCCCTAACTGGAAGCCTTTCATAACGCTGATTTAAGCATCAGGGGTAAATGCACAAACTAATTATTTCCAAATGTGCCCGTAGCACATGAACTTTTCTGTATCCAGACAGCGCTTAGCTAACCAAACTGTTCATTTCTTCCTTGCTTCATTACGAGCATTTTCTGCAAATATTACCAAAATTTTCCTTGGTCTGTCGCTGTCCGACAGACAGGCAAACCAACAAACAAACCAATCAACTGCACATTTGTCTCCAAAAAGCCTCAAAGCTGTGCAGTTTACGGTGCTGTACAAGAATAAAAAACGAACACAGAAATAAACATTACCTATTTAAGGCAATATGTTCTGTTTCTGAAGCAGCTGACCTTTAATGTTAGAGCGAAAATGGAAAACAGACAGAATTACAGCATTGTGTGGAGATGGGTGGGGAAGACGCCGTCGCTTCTCCCGATGACATCACACACAGGCGAGCACAAGGCGTCCTTCTTGTGTGTTGTAACTGGCCGTAATTAAAGGCCAATAGTGAGTCTCATCCATAGCAACCGGCGCTATCCACAAAAAAGACATCTCCATACGTCACATTTTAGCACGAGGCATCTGTGCTTGTTAGGCACTCACTGAATACCTGTGAGACGCTGCTATTCTTAGTACGCCGTCAAGACACTGACTCAGGGAAGCAGAGCTGGGACTGTCAGTCAGATGGAAAAGAATCAGACTGAAGCGTCACACAGGGCCGAGGCGACAGGAACTCGTAATCTTAATCTGCGGCTGGGTGTGAGGACCAAACAAGGTTCAGTCAAGGTCATGGTGATATCATTCAGTAACTTGGTGTTGTCATGATGCTAAAACTTTGATACGAAGGAAAAGACTCGATCATAGACGGGATAAAGACTAAGTGAGTGTGACGTCGCTCAGCTCCAGACACATGAAGCTCATCGAGACGAGCGGTCATAAGGGTGGGTTTGGAGCCAAGTTTTATGTTTGTAATACTGACCGTGAGTATCATAGCAACCAAAGAGCCAATCGGGAGCGAGGCTGTTGAACGTAACGCCCCTTAACTGGAATAGTTAAAGCCAAATGAGATTATAACATGCACAAGTTTTCAAAAGTTTGCACATGTGACAAAGAAATGGCCAAAATTAAAAACTGAGACAAAATCACGGGCCAAACTAAGTATTTACTGAAAAATTAGAACAATATCTGCCTGTTTTTCAGAAGGGGTGGATTCAATTTGAGTTACAGGCGACAGGTAGTGATGCAACGAGGGTCATTTTGGGGGTCAACCACGCATTTGCAAAGCATTCTGGGATTCGTAGTATTAGTGGTGCATGCGCTATACTGGTGCGTCAGTTCTAATACATTTTTGATATGGTCTCGCAGGCCAAATATTATTACATCGAGGGCCAAATCCGTCCCGTGGGCCTGAGTTTGACATGTCTGTATTAGATGTATGTATCATATCTTCACAGGTCTTTCATCCACCTACACCAAACTGTTCTTCTAACGGAACATCAGCCTGTCCAGGGACGACAGGTGGAAATTTGTATTTTTGCTATGACCTGGCACCATACAGAACATCTTTCCTGTTTTTTAAGGTCAATGTAATGTCGTGCACTGTCCCTGTCTCAATAAAAGCAGACCAGACCATACCATTCCTACCTGCACCACTGGTTTAGCAGGGAGCGGGGCCCTTAGCAACGCTGTCAATCAAACCTGTTGCTAACGCTAACGGGATCACCTCGGGGAAAGAAGGCGCCTGATTTGTCTGTTATTAATGTTCATAGCTAGATTTACAGACACAATCGTAAAATAAAAACACCAGGATTATGCAGAGAGAGAGTTAATACAAACATTTAAGACCAAAATATCAAGTGATTGGAGCCAGAGTTGCCAATTTTGACACCACAATAATGAAAACTTTATTATTACTCTTTATTTAGACAATCCAACTTTCTAAAATACTACAATGAGAGGACTGTTCTCATGCTGGGTTAAAAGCCACTGAGTAAAGGTTATTTTTGAACAAAACTTAAAAGCATCAGCTGAACTGGAGATGTTAATGTGACGGGGAAAAACATTTTAAAGTTTAGACCACAGAAAAGGCTTTTGAGTGTCATTTTTGGGCCTCAGACCACAGAGCGTGCGAGTGTAGGGAACAATGAGGTCTGAGATGTATGTGGGAGACTGTGAACTGCTTTAAAAACAAAAAAATAATTAAAATCAACTCTAAAATAAAGGGGAAAATAGGTGTGATGTGTTCTCTTGATGTGTGATGGTTAAAAGACGAGCTGCAGGATTTTTATTTCACTTTTAGCATGACAGGTTAGATAACGTTTTCTACAGAAGTCAAGACCTGCAGAGATAAAGAGTGGACCACCTGCTTCCAAATCACTTAAAGATAAAACCGATATGAGTTTAGATAAAAGACAAATGTGATAAAAACTGGATTTAACCAAACTAGAATGTCATTTTCAACACAAAATTTATGTTCTAATGGAAGCTAGAGGTGGGACTTCATACATTTTCTTCTTCCCACTCCTTTTCGAGTTTAAATATGAACAAATCTGTGAGATGTGCTTTGTGCCTGATACATGTGCTCGAAACGAATAAAAAATTAAAATATTTTATAGGAGTTCTGATACAGACCGCTCTAAAACTACTCGGGAAAGTTCATATTTATGTGACTTTTTCCAGTGTTAGTAACAGAAACATTCAAATCTGTGAAGTGGACAGACAGTTTTTCAGAATGAAGGTGTTCGGCTGCTCGTTCAAGCCGCTTCTTCAGTTGGATGAGCAGCAAAACACTTTAAAAACCTTTCTCCAGTTGACAGATTTGAATTTTTCTTTTATTGTGGATCAAACCTGGAGCACTGAGGGACACAGACATCTTTTTCAGGATTGATACCGGCTCAATAAATGTCTAAATACCGGGTTTAGTATTGATTCACATCTGAGTATTGCTTTTACTTTTTTATACGACCACACAGAATACACTTATTTTAAATGTGGAACCAGTTTCCTGTGACTCTGAACATTCAAACATAGAATATTTACTTTTGAATAGTTAATCACTATAGCAATGGTCTCAATATTCCACCACTATGAAACCAGTGCATGGACCATTTTTAGAAATAGGTGTGTCCCCAGAATGTGTGGCAGAGCGGCTCGGTGCTTCAGAGGACTTGGGTTATGTCCCAGAAGGACTGTGGCCAGTGGCCCTTTTTTTTCAGTGGAATCTGCATGTGGTTTTTCTGTGTTCCAGACTTCCTCCCACTAAAGACATCTATTCATAATCATCCAGCTCCAGTCTGTTAGCATGGCCCTTTTGACCCTTTCTTTAAATACGCAGGGTCTAGGAGAGGGTATACATGCTTTTTTTTGTAATTACTGAAAAAACATGAGCTTGGGGGGCATTTTTTGAAATTATAATGTGGTATTTCTGCTGAGCTTTGTACCTCAACAACTGCATTAATTCTGTATTCTGATGTTTGCATTATAATGGGTCTGGCTGGGACAGATTAGCTTGAAAATTGAGTTTCATGTTTGCTATTTTATTTGCTTTTGTCATTTTTTCTCTGTACTGTTACTGGGTGTTTATCCTTTCTGTGCAACGCAACAAGAATGACTAGTTTCCCAGTGTAGCTCATAAACAAAACATAATGAATTTAAACCAATTAGCTCAGATGCTATGGATGCTACATAGTCTGTGCCATCTACTACACAGCAAAAGATGAAATTTAAATCTGTCAACTGCTTCTTCAGTTCTGGTCAGATTACTGGTGGACACTTCAGAAAATTTTCAAACCTACAAACAATTTAAGATAGAAATTTGCTCACCCAGAGGACAAAACCCTGAGCCATAAACAAAGTAATGCAATCTACTCCATTCAGTGTAGTAAAAAGTGCCGTGAGTGGTACATTGGAGAAACTAAACAGCCACTGCATAAGAGAATGTACCAACACAGTCGCAAGAGCAGCTCAGGACCTCAGTCTGCCGTAAATCTCCAACTTAAAGCCACTAACCACTCCTTTGAAGACAGTGAAGTACAGATTTTAGCCAGAGAAAAGAAATGGGTTGAGAGGAGGAGTTAAAGAAGCTGTTTTTGTAAGGAAAGAGAATCCTTCCTTAAACAGGTCAGATTACTAGTGGACACTGCCTTATATCTGTCTGAAGGGAGGAGCTAACTACACTGAAACTGTCCGTAATGGCCTCCTACTGTTCTGTTTGTTCCTGTTTGTTTTAGGACTAAGGATAAATTTGTAGATCGGTGAGAGATTATGTCTCAGGCCTCCATTCCTGTTTAAGGAAGGATTGTCCTATCAAAAATAACTTCTTTAACTCCCCTCTCAAACCATTTCTTTTCTCTGGCTCAGATCTGAACTTCACTCTCTTCAAGTCGTGGTTAGTGGCTTTGAGATGGAGATGTACAGCAGACTGTGGTCCTGAGCTGCTCTTGAAATCGGTGTTGGTACATTCTCTTATGCAGTGGTTTTTAGTTTCTCCAATGTAACTCACTGCACTCTTCACTACACTGAATGGAGTAAACTACATTACTTTGGTTATGGCTCGGGGTTTTGTCCTTTGGGTGAACCAGTTTTTGTCTTAAAGTGTTTGTAGGTTTGAAAATTCTCTTAAGTGTCCAGCTCCTACAACGATTTGTCCATTTAACAGATTTAAACTTTGTCTTTTGCTGTGCATCAGACCTGGACGACTGAGGATTACACGGACATCATCTACTACATGTTTTATCTGAGAACCTTACTTTGTTAAACACAAAATGGTCTTCTTTCCAGTTCAGCAGTGTTGCGGATGAGCTGTTACCTGTGTATAAGGAGATGTAGGCAGAGTCGATCACCTCGTACTTCAGACCGGGCAGAAATGGACGCCACTGCAAGGGGACAAACAGAAAAAGAGAGTCAGATGAGCTACAATTCTTTTAAATAGATTTCACAATTACACCGTCACTTCTGGTTAACTACGATATAATACGTGGAGACAGGTCATTTTCCAACCTCTTGAGTTTTGCATATAAATATAAACAGGTCCTCGGGCTCATGCTAATGCCTCTGCACGCTCTGAAGAACCCACGGCTTTGGATCTGGGGTTAAAGCATACCATCATTATTTTATAGTTGGATCTTAAGAGTGTCAAATGCTAAAATAGTAGCATATTGCACATAAGCTGTTTCATTTGCACATAAGGACACATACTCTATAGGCTACGACAAATAAAAAGCCTCCTGCAGAGAGCGCAGCAGGAGGAGCTCAGCGGGGGCGCAGTGTGACAGAGTTTTAGGGATGTTTTCAAGGTTGATATAGGGAACATCAAATAAGTCAAACAGGGCAAAAAGTGGAGACGAAAAGTTCTGTTAAACGTATACATAAAAGTTTTCTACAATTTGTATCATAAAAAGCAATGGATGAAATGGTAAAAGCTGCAAAATCCAGCTGGAAAGTGTTGGAGGTTAAACATGATCCTGATGTAACTATGGGCCTCAACATACTTTTAACTCCATCAAATTATAAAACAAAAGGAGTTTTTAATGTAAACTGAAGATACTTTATTTATTTATTATTTATCTTTATACAGGGAAACCCAATGAGAGCCGCTTGGACTCTTTTTCTTGGATGCCGTGTTAAAAATACAAAACAAGCAGAAAAAAACTAAAACAAGTATAAAAGCCCATATAAAACATTAAAAACAGGAGCAGGTGTGTGAATAAAAGTTCGTTATCAGATTATTAAATTACAATTGTGTCACCGACATATCCAGTTTTACTTTTCCTTGGAGTGTATTCCTTTTTTGTGAAGCAAACCAGCTGAAATCCTCTTTCTCGTCTCGGTCTGGATAATCAGCGAAACGTCTTCACTCTAAAACCTTTGTCCAGTTGGCAGAATTGAATTCTTACAGTGGCTCATACCTGGACGACTGAGGGATTTCACAGACCACGTACAGTATAAAGCTCACAGTTGGCAGTAAATTGGTTTAGACATTCTCCATTACGTTTCCACAGAGAGGTGGTGGTGCATATATGCTCGATCCGTCATACATGTGTGAACAAGAGCGAACATGCAGACTGGAAACACGCAGGAATCCTGTGTTTGGCTTTGACAGCAGGAGGAGCGGCGGTCGGCTTTTAGTCCACAGATGAGACCAAATTGATATGTGAGAGAATAAATAAAAAGTATTGAGCACTGTGTGAAATGGCAGGAGGCAGCGTGCAGCCTGTTTTATAACATATCACGACATTTCACAGACCAAACAGACAGTGACATACAGTAAAAGCGCCTCAAAAATATATAGAGCGAAAAGTTTTCTCCCAACTTTGATTTCTATAAACATAAATAAAACTCCAGCTGAGGCGGTGTTTTTCTATATCTCCGGAGTCTATTTCTTTGGAGAGGAAGCGCTCGCTGCAGTGCTGTTTGTTTACTTCAATTCAATTGCGAGCTCCAGAGCCACAGGCACAAGGAAACCAAGTGAGTTTGACTGTGACACACAGGAGGTAATGAAATAAAAATACCTGACCTTTCACATTTCATGTTTAAATCAATTTAGTTGTGAGGCTTGATAAGATTAGCAGAAACCAAACACTTGAGTGTATTAATCATAACCGCTCCCATATGGTTTTATTCTACCTGACAAAGCATCAGGCGGTTATTGAAATCTCTGGGTTATATCAACACAACTCAAGTCCTTGTCTCAAAGGTTGTACCGACTTTCAATTGTAAAGCAAGAAAAAAGGAGTTAAATCAAATTAAAATGAGTAAATAACACAAATAAAAATAAATAAATAATGATAAGTGTCACGATAACGACTATATCAACTTATCGTTTAATATGTGAAAGCTGTAAGAATTAAAAAAAAAAAAAAAAAAAAAAATTATCTTGTGAACAGTTTCTTTGCACTACTCGGAAATCAAATTTTGGGTTATTTTGTGGCTGTGTGATCAGATTTAAGCCATAAAAGGTTGAATTAATAATTAATCTATGACTCGTTACAGATGCAAACTCACGACTTAAGTGTTTCACTATCAGTATTTAGATTTAGAAAAGTTTTTGTGGTTTAAATCTGCTCTCGGGTCGTTGAGTCATACATCAGTTTCAATATTATCATCTATATTTACTTCAGCGATATATCAAACTTCAAAATACATGACAGCCTGACATAAAAGATCCATAATCAACAACTACTTAACACTTTACAATTTCAACAAAGTAACAACTGCATCACCCAGTTATAAATATACTTTAAATATAGTCTTAGTAATCAAAAATCTTTACATTTTACAACATTCTTTTGTAACTTAAGTTTATCCTTCTTATCCTGGAACCATTGTCAGGTTGTATTATGTTGCATGGAGCCGCTGATCTTGATAGTAAATACTTTCTATAGGGACTACAGAGCCGTTTTAAAGTTTTCCAGAGAACCGGTGCAGTGTTGACTTGTTGCACATGAACATTTAACATTTTAGACAGAAGAACCTACTTTATATCAGATTTTAGCTGTGAAATTTCCCCCAAATTCTCCATTAAAATGACCAGAAGTGCCGTCACAAAGTAAGCACAGTTTACTGCAAAAGCGGTCAGTATAATGTTGTCTCTTGTGTATCTCGGGCGTCACGTTCTAAAAATAACCTGCAATAGGCGAAATCTAAGAAGTATCAGCTTTATTTTTTACAATTATTCTATATGTTTTGCTGTAAAACCCCTCACCACACACTTTATACACTTTTCTCACACAGGCATTAACATTTTCTCGCATTTCTCTCTTGTTTAAACTCTCTCAAAGTTCAAACCTTCGTAGATCATATCCCTCTTCCTCGATGATCGCTTTAAATGTGTTGCGGTATCTGCAGAGGTGCCTCTCCGTGCCGAGAAACACTTAAGTCCAAAGTGTTTCTGAAATTTATTGGTGCCGAAGGTTTCATCGACATTGTGGGTTTTGTCGGGGAGAAAACTTGCAAACATACAGCACTTCAGAGTCACACTGTGATCCAACATTTATGTAAATTTGTCTGACACATTCTGTACTGTACAGGAGACACGGAGGAGACTGATGGACAATGGTTTACAGTCCCTCAGCCAATCAGGACGCAGAACACAATGGTCTACAGTCCCTCAGCCAATCAGGACGCAGAACACAATAGTCTACAGTCCCTCAGCCAATCAGGACGCAGAACACAATAGTCTACAGTCCTTGAGCCAATCAGGATACAGAACACAATGGTCTACAGTCCCTCAGCCAATCAGGACGCAGAACACAATAGTCTACAGTCCTTTAGCCAATCAGGACGCAGAACACAATGGTCTACAGTCCCTCAGCCAATCAGGACGCAGAACACAATGCACGTTCATATTCTGTAAAAAAAAAAGCATGCAAAATCGCATTAAAAAAAAATCTGCGAAACAGCGAGACTGCGAAAGGTGAACCACGATATAGCGAGGCACCACTGTACTCAAATATATCATTCTTGGCCAGTTATTATTATTATTCTTCCAACAAAAACATAAAAACACCCGAGACGCCATTTAAAACAGTTGGGAGTTCATCCGCAGTTCAGACCATTACATGTGGGAAACAGACATCGGGTTAATTCTTAATGAGGTTCCCACGAGCGCATTCACTGAATATACTGCTCACTTCGCCTCACTTCCAATTCATTTAGCGTGTGATTGGAAGTCACTCACTGGAAACAAGTGTTCCCTTTGACCTGCGTTTGTACTTCTGCTGCCAGAGGACTGTACGGCCTTAGCGACTATAGTTTGGCGCGAGCTGACATGTTGCTAACACGCCAAGAATTGTGCTGCACAGACGAAGCCAAATTACCAAAGAGTGACAGTTTATTTGCTAATGAGCTAAATCTTCTTGTTTATTTAGAAGTGCCGTTATTGAAGTTTTTAGGGCTGGAAATGTTAAAATGCTGATGTAGAACAAACAAATAGGAACTGACAGAATATGATTTGCGTTACAAGTTTGGTTGATGGCTTTGATATCTCCTTATGCTGCGTTGAACTGACAGGCAGTTTGTCAGAGTATGAACAGCCCTGGTGAACCCGCAGAGGCAGACGGATGGTGGAGCTCTGCACGCACCAGTCTAGTGTTTCAGGCCAGCTGCGTGTTCAAAGCAGCGGCTGGACAAAAACAATATTAAAACAACCGTCAAAAGGAAATTATACTGGGTACACTGTGTAATTTGATAAAAAAACAGTACCCCGTGTTCTCTTCCTTCTGTGTGCTCCATTAAGAACATGATTTTACAATTAGGAAGTGATTAAGTTTAACAGGTTTATAATGACAGAAATAAAGTCAAGCTATTTTTTTCTGAGTCAACAGGAAAGTCAGAAAGGCAAACAAAAATATAAAATAATAAAACATTTTTTACTTGCTACCATATTTTTGTGCCAAGGCTGCACGATTTGGACAAAGTATGTACTGTATTTTCTGGATTATAAGTGTCAGTTTTTTCAGTTTGTCCAGGGGTGCGACTTATACTTATAGATGCGATTTATATATGAAATTATTCCAGTATATGATTTCACATCTTCGGCTTGTGGACCAGTATGACAGCCATGTAGAAAAGGAAGAGGAGCTTCATCTTCCTCTGGAGTTGGTGGAGTTGCTCAGAAGCGACACAAGGATGAAGAATTCAGTAGATTTAGTGATTTGGACTGAGATCCAGAGTAAACTTGTTGTTTTTTCTGCTTTAGTTCTGTGATTAAATGTTAATGTTTAATGTGTTCAGTTCTGTCTGTGCTTCATGTAGCTGAATAAATATAAATGTGTGTCGTTAGCGTGTTGTACTAATATTCAGCCTGTTGTTCTTTGACTCAGATTTTGCTAAATAAATTTCCCCAAAAATGCAACTTATAGTCCAGTGCGACCTATATTTTTTCTTCATTATTATGCATTTTTTCGCTGGTACAACTTAATATACGGTACTTACTTGTTTCCAGCATTCTAATCTATAACAAAAAGTTGTAAGATTGTCTGAAAACACAAGAGAAAATACTAAATGGGTTTAAACAACACATTTTCAGGAGCCTGTGACCAATCTGAGCGTTCCTGGTCCTGTTTAGGCTAATGCTAGCTAGCTTGCGACTGTAATTCTATGTGTAAGAGACTTGTTTAACACCTGTTGTAGTTCTAGTCAGTCCAAGTCAGTTCTTTACGATCAGATTGTGTTAAAAACAGATCAGATCAGAGTCTAACTTGAGTAACGGAGCTTCAAACAGAACAGTGCCTACAGTTAGCAATGCAACTTATATTCCAGTGCAACTTCTGTATGTTTTTTCTTCATTATTATTTTTTTTTTCACTGGTGCGACTTATACTCCAGAGCGAGGTATAGTTTTTCAGACAAGCGGATTGGTCGAGCGGTCAGATCCACTG
This sequence comes from Periophthalmus modestus, assembly GCA_019594935.1. Classification (NCBI taxonomy): domain Eukaryota; kingdom Metazoa; phylum Chordata; class Actinopteri; order Gobiiformes; family Gobiidae; genus Periophthalmus; species Periophthalmus modestus. The sequence continues at coordinate 31,836,543 of JAIEZT010001390.1, forward strand.
ACCCACAGGTTGAAGGTGCATTTCCAGCCCCCACAGATGAATGCTGTTGTTGTGTCCTTGGGCGACACACTTAACCCACCTCGCCCCCAGTGTCTGAGTTCACTGCTGTATGAATGTGCGTGTGGTTTCTTGCTGTAAAGCGCTTTGAAGATGGAAAAGCGCTGTATAAAAATGTGACTATTTGTGATTTATGTTTTAATAATAGGAATAAGAGCAGAGTATGACAGTATTTTGTTGTTTGTGGAAGATAGTTCTACTTAAATTGCAGCCTTTGCGATTTGCTAATCCATTCAAATTGCGATTTTCATTCAATTCGCCATTAATCCTGCAGCTTTACTTTATGCAGTTTCTAATCGAGGGAGCAGATTCAGGTGTGTCCAAGCCCACATCAGTGCACCGGTGTGGGGTTGGCAGTGATGAGTGGGCCCTCGTGTTGCTAAGGAGCTGTCAGCTGTAGTTCCAGGCATCTGAGCATCAGTCTGTTCATACGCTACAGCGCACACACCAGCACAGGCTCACTGGGCTGATTTAGAATTAGTGAAGTGACGTTTCAAATGGTAAATGGTCATATTTTTATACAGCGCTTTTCCTCCTTCAGTGTGCACAGATACTGAGGGCGAGGGGGTTTAAGTGTCTTGCCCAAGGACACAACTGTGGGTCACTGTATCTGAATGGATCCCAAAGGCTGCCATTTTTGAAGTACAAACATTTCCTCCACAAAAGACAAAATATCTCGTCTTATTCAGTCTAAAAGCAGCACTTGAGCCTTTTTGTCAATTCTCCTGGACGTCTTGAAAATGTGAACTTTGAACACATTACTATTATTAAAACATAAATCGCAAATCTAACCGCAATCTCAGTGCTTGTCAGAAAAAAAAAAATCTTTATTAGATTTTTTAAAACAAAATAGTTCAGCCCAAATTCAAAATCAATTAATTAAATAAAAATTCATTCCAAGCCAATCATTTTTAGCATATAAATGATGCAAACATTGATGAGAAAAATTGGGTACTGTGATGGATTCTGGTATGGACTCGACAAAGAAAGATATTTGAGGTCACAACACATCCTCAATGCTCTTAACTGGCTCTGGATTATGGAGATATAATCCACATGCAAAAACTCCAGCTCTACTTTAGCTCTAACCTTTAGACTCTTGCACTCAGCTCCTCGTTTCATAACAGGCGATGAACTTAAAATCATCATCTGTCCATCCATCACTGTCCACTCTCTGAAAGGCAGGTTGGCCATCGCTATGTGTCAGAATATCTCTCTTGCTTGTTAATCATTGATACGAGAATCTTTAAGGCAAGATCACATGATTGTATAAGTCTAAGGACGAACCGCACCAGAACTGAGATGAGAAAAAAAGCGGCTTTTAGTTGTTTTGCTTCATAAAAAATGGAATATATTTCAAGGACAAGTAAAATACTGATGCCACAAATGCACTTTAAAAACCTAGTAACCAGCTTTGTTTTGTTTGCTTTTTGTTTGACGCCTGTGAAAAAAGTCTAAGTGCTCTCATTGGGTCTCCTTGTAAATATATGTATAAATAAATGAAACATTCATTATACACTTCTAATGCTCACATACAAAGCTCTGCCCTCGGTATCTCTCAGATCTCCTTCAGTGTACTCTCACATCAGACGGCTCAGCTCACTGGCGCTGGTCTCCTGGCTCTGCTTTGCACCACTTTTGAGAGTTGCTGCTTGTACAAGGCTCTGGAACACTCTCCCAGTCAACATCTGACACTGTGACACACTGAGACTTTGAAAAAACAGCTCCTCAGAAAGGCCCTTACTGACTTTAATCCACAGTGGTCCTACGCATTTCAGGATCATGTAAAGTGCCTTGGGTGTCTTGAAAGGCACTACATAAATCAAAAGTTTTTTATTGCACCACCTTGCCTGATCTCGTCTCATCTCCGAAGCTAAGCAGGGCTGGGCCTGGTTAGTGCTTGGATGGGAGACTGGTGGGAATATCAGGGGCTGCAGTAACTCTAGTGCAAACTGTTACTGTAGCTTTAGCATAGACCAGGGGTGGGCAAACTTTTTGACACACGAGCCACAATAGGTTCTAAAATCTGACAGAGGGGGCGGGGCCAGGATGTATGTATATGTATGTATGTATATATGTATATATATGTATGTATATATATATATATATATATATATATATATATATATATACATATACATGTGTGTGTGTGTATGTATGTATCACATTAGAGATTTGGCCTGTAACATGTAGCAAAGCATGAATATACAAGGCTCATTGTACAAACTGTTTTGCAAATGCATTGTTTTAAAAACTCGCCTTCAGAGAAAGGCTTGCTAGCTTTTGCTAATTTGAATGCCAGCAAAAAAACTTTCCTTGGTACTTTGATCGGACTTCGGTAAAAAAAAATATTTTGTTGTCCACTCTGCATAAAACACTCAGTGCTCACTATCCACTTTTCTTTGATAAGCCCATTTTTGCAGAAGGGTGATAAGAGAATAAGAGTAATACATGCAAACAAGGTTGATGTAGCTGAAGTGCGCCATCTTTTGAAAAAAAGTAAATTGAACAAGGTTTACCCTTACCAATTTTAATATAATTTGGTCATAATCGGTGCTGCGTGTGGCCCCCAGGCCGTAGTTTGCCCACCCCTGGCATAGACGTTATATATAAATAGAAATAACTAACCTGCTAGCCACAGCGTTTCAAACTGAAAGTGAACATGGGCTCGCGTCCGGCTCCATCGACTCTGACTCCAGTTCACTTTGTATTGAAAACCTGTCTGCCCTCTCTCTGTAACTGCTGCTGTCAGACTCGTCATTTTGGTCTGAAAATGTCTTTATTAACCTGCTCTACAAGATCCTGGTATTTTTACACTGCCTGGCCAAAAAAAAGTCGCCACCAAAAAAGTGGTCACAAACTCTAATATTTGGTTGCTCTGCCTTTAACTTTGATTACGGCACATTCACTGTGGAATTGTTTCGACTTCACTTCTGCAGTGTCACAGGATTTATTTCCATCCAGTGTTGCATTAATTTTTCACCAAGATGTTGCATTGATGCTGGTCGAGTCTGACGCTGCACAAAGCTTCTCCAGCACATCCCAAAGATTCTCACTGGGGTCTCACTCTGCTCCAGCCTCGACGAGCTTCATTTGACTGGAGCCGAACGCTGCGGGTGACGTTACCACTCACTCAGTCCACTTGTTTATACAGTCTATGGCCCTTAAGCAAGACACTTCACCTTCCGTAGTCTGAAAGTGGTGTGTGAGGGGCCGATGGCACAGACTGGCAGCCTCTCTCTCTCTGTCTACCCCCAGGCAGCTGTGTCTACAATCGTACGCACTAGACACTTGGAAGCTGAACACTGAATCAAGAGATAAGTACCGCATACATTATCAACAAGGCTTATTATTCCTGAGATGTCATAGTCTGCCTGAGGTTGGAAGAGCAATATTCAAAGACCGTCATGGAGGTGGATACAGAGGGTGTTTGATTTTCTCTGTTGAATTATATATTAGCCAAAGTCACGCACGCCAGCCATTTCAGTAAGACAAATGAGCTCAATAACCACAGCAATTACAGACATGTCACATTAGTGTGTGTATCCACGAGCTCTGATGGAAACCAATTAACATACATGCTAACACGATACAAAACAACGGATCCAGGCTATGCTAAGTGGAACAGGATCAAAAATATACAGAGAGATCAGTGCATCAAGTGTGAGACGGGCCTCTATTCTGACTATGTCTGAATCCAGGCTCAAAACGATTCTGTTCAGCTGTGAATATGACTGAAATGTGAATTTTACGATGATTATTTAGGCTTTGATTTGTTTGTATTGTGATTTTAATGTGTTTCTTATTCTGTAAAGCACTTTGAATGACTTTGTGTGCAAATTGTACCCATGTATACCAAAATCCTTAGAACTACTTGGTGTATTTGGTTTTATTTCAGCTTCCTGTACTCACTGTTATCCTCTTAGTTTTCACTGAGGAATACTTCATAAAGAACACAGGGCAGCCAGCAGAACTCAGCGTAACTTAGGAAAATGCTCAGCCGTCTGCATTTTCTTATTGATAACTCCCAGTTTAAAATAGAAAACTTAAAGAGCAGAGTAGCCGCTTTAGTCCCAGAAGAAATAGCCCAGAGGATCTACAATTTCACAGCCATATGACAGCTGAAACGACGCAAGGAAACCAAAGAAAACCACATAAAGAAGCGACTTTTGCTCTGGATCAGACCTGGACGACTTCACAGACTTCATATTTAAGTGTCTCCATCAGTTGTGTCGATGCCTCTTTATTCCCATATTTATGTTCCCAATTCTCCTTCATTTCCCTGGAGGATTTAAAACTTTTTTCCAACTTTATCACAAACCACAAGAGTACTTCTGAAAACGAGGTCTGTTCCACAAATAGTGATAGTTCTGATGGTACGAGACTTTCACACATTTGCAGCGAGGAAACAGATTATACAGTTGTTCAGCAAAATAGTTCAAACTTGCTTAAATTACCAGCGTCTATACAGTATGTGGGCACGTACCACAGTTATTCCTTTAATTTCTGCCTGACCTAGATACAATTTGAATTGATTTGTTTGAATATTAAGGAACAGAATTACACTGGGCCATTCTCAATTACAAATGCCGGATTAGTGACTTAAAAAATAATTAAATACTACCAAAGATAATGAGCCAGTCCTGTTAAAGCAGCAAAATCGACTTTTCTGAGCTTTTAACCATGTTTTCCTTTCTTTTTTCTCCTCTCGAAGTTGTTTTTGAAGTGATTTGTGCATGTTTGAGTAATCTTTAATCGCTTATTTTCAAAACGCTGTTGTGGAAAAATTACAATTCTAGATGAAAAGTAATCCATTTGTGACGCCCGGTGAGTTAAGAAATACAAAAAAAAGATTTGTTCTTTGTTATGGCAGATACAGACAGGACAGGGTCTCTCCGCACATCTCTGCCCTAGTCCCTCGTCTCCTCCTGGTCCCTCGTCTCCTCCCTGGTCCCTCATCCTCTACTGTCCCTCATCTCCCCCTGGTCCCTCGTCTCTCCCCAGTCCCTCGTCTCCTCCCTGGTCCCTCATCCCCTACTGTCCCTCGTCTCCTCCTGGTCCCTCATTTCTCCTCCTGGTCCCTCGTCTCCTCCTGTCCCTCGTCTCCTCCTGGTCCCTCGTCTCCTCCTGGTCCCTCATCTCCTCCTGGTCCCTCGTCTCCTCCTGGTCCCTCGTCGTCTTCCTCCCGGTCCATCGTCTCCTCCTGGTCCCTCGTCTTCTCCCTGGTCCCTCATCCCCTCTCCTGTCCCTCGTCTCCTCCCGGTCCCTCAACTCCTCCTGGTCCCTCGTCTCCTCCTGTCCCTCGTCTTCCTCCCTGTCCCCTCGTCTTCTCCCCTGTCCCTCGTCTTCCTCCTGGTCCCCCTCATCCCCCCCTGTCCCTCGTCTCCTTCCTGTCCTTCGTCTCCCCCTGGTCCCTCATCCCCTCCTGGTCCCTCTTCTCCTCCCGGTCCCTCGTCCCTCTGAGCATCTGAGCTGAGTGTTTCCTGGAGGATGTGACGGAGCCTTCACACATGTTCATGTCTCGTCAGAGTCTCTGCGTTTACACAAAGACATATGGTCCCAATATTTTTACTTCTCAACATGGATATACTTAATTTTCCATCACATCGCCATGTTGATGATCGATCCCTGTTTCCACCTCCACTGGTACAGGCCCACTGTGACGTACTTCTTTCTTTCTTTTCTTTCTTTATTCTTTATTTGTCAGGGATCATGTACAAATTCATTAATGTTACAAAAGAAAAGATGATTTGTACCAGATTTAGCTCCTGCTGCTCTCCATGTGCACATTAAAACACACATTTCATTACAATTACGTTATAAGACTAACAGTTCTTCTTTAAAATTAGCAGGAAAAAACGATAAATGTCCCTATGTCCAGCACACGATGTTTCCTTCAGCCCAAACACATATAAAAATCATCCTGTACAGGTTTTTGCAGTGAAACAGAACAAATGAACCAGACTGATGTGAGACACGTTTGATTATCTAAAATGTGCTTTTTCAAATTTCTAGTAAAATTATTCAAATCTACAGATGATTTCTTCAATTTTATTTTCTTAATCGGTGAAATGTGCAGGATTCAGCTGCGTCGCGTAGTCACTTTGGTACAAATCAAACTCAAATCTAACTCTACAGGGTCGGATGTCATCGCCGCTGATAGACTCATGGTTGCAGACTTTATATTACCGTAACCCTGCAACCAATTGTGCATCTCATGTAAATTCAAACGGCGTCTCAAAGCAGAGGTGTGGGGCTCCTTAAATATGTTCCTGTCATTACGGTAATGCGCTCACGTCGTCCCTCAAAGACGACCAATCAGAGCGCAGGTGCAGTCAGTTATTTGATGCGTCAAAGGAAAAATAAGTATGGATATGTAAAATAGAGGTAGTTGTGTGAAAAAGGGCAAAAGTACACGCTGATACTTCCTTTAACGTGATTTTTATGGCTAAAAAAAGAAAAAAAGTCTAGGCGAGCTACAGTGGTCTATGATGTGGTTAAGGAGACGTCGGCGCGGAAGTCAGTGTTTCTTTTATTACGTCGTTTTAGATGAATATTGTGATGTAAATGTGTAAATTCTAACACAATGATGCACAGGTGTTATAGATTAGACGTATAGAGCAAACACAAGCACGACAGGTGTTCATTACAGTGATAGAAGCAGTGAAATATTTCTTCACAAACCCACATCAGGAGTGGGTGATGAGACACTGTGGTGCCTTCAGAAGTTCACCTGCTCTGTGTGGGATAGTGAACTCTACTGTGTCAATGCTCAAATACGAATAATGACCTGCAAAAGTGTGGAAATTAAGATCAGAGGTGGATGAAGTACTCAGTTTTGTTACTTAAAAGAGGCAAAAAAAATACTCAAGTAAAAGTAAAATTATCACATGAACAAAATCGATTTATCTGTTTAAGTACCTGTTTAAACATATACTTGTTAATTAGTTAAAGTGTTAAATGTAGATATTATTGATTTAAAAATGTCACAATCCACGTGTTCCTGCTCCATGTTTTGCCTCTTGCTTTTTCCCTCCCTCACCTGCCTGAGTCTGGAGCTGGGCGGAGTTCCTGGCTCCTCCTGTGCGCACCTAGAACTCATCACCTGCCATGGATAAGAGGAGCCAGGACCTCACACTCGGCGCCAGATCGCCCGCGTGTCCAAGTGACTATCCAGTTGCTCCTAGTCTTTGTATTTTGCTCTTTTTGCCTCGCTAATTGGATGTTTTCTGCCACTCTTCAGATCCCGCTTCCTGGACTCCCAGCTCCTTCACTCCTGGCTCTGCTCCGACCTTGCTTCCCAGTCCCGGTACAGTCTGTCTTAGCCGCACTCAGCTCTCCACGCTCCGCCCCGGCCCCAGCCCTGCACCCCACTCTCCGCTCTCCGCCGAGTCAACCTTCATTGTTTGTGATATTAACACTATTTTAAATAAACACTGTAAACCTTTCCCTGGGTCCTGCATATCTTGGTCCAAATCCGGCCTGCATTCCAACAAAAAATGATACAAATTTTGGTCCACAGTAACACTACAAATCAATTTCTTCATTTTTCTCATGAATTTTGTGTATTTATTTTTGTTTGCTCAAAAAATACTCCCTCAAATCATATGAAAAGTACTTTTTACTTGTCAGTACCGTTCAAAAATGTAGTGGAGTAGAAAGTACAGATACTGCTCTCAAATGTAGTGAAGCAAAAGTAAAAAGTATCCACTGCAAAATGTACTTAAGTAAAGGACAGATACCTAAACATTCTAGTTAAGAACAGTACTTTGTTGCTTAAGTTCTGTTACTTAAGTATTAGTACAGATACAGAGGTAAAAAGTTGCTCAAATAAAAGTAAAAGTATCACATGAAAAAATTAAGTACTGATTTAAAAATGTACTTTTAGAGTAAAAAGTATTTCACATAAGTGTTGGTAAGTTGTGTTAAATGTAGAGATATTGATTAAAAATTATACATACTGTCAAATAAAATAAAAATAACCCCTCAAATCATATGAAAAGTACTTTTTTCTTCTCTGTCCTGTTCAAAAATGTAATACAGTAGAAAGTACAGATACGGCTCTCAAATGTAGTGAAGTGTAGAGTAAAAGTAAAAAGTATCCATGGTAAAAAGTACTTAAGTAAAAAAAACATTACTTTACTACTTCCACCGCTGATTAAGATGAACACAAGATGCTAAAGGCGGTGGATTCTTAAAACCTGCTTCGTCAAAGGTTTTATTTTATGATTTATTCTGTCTTCAGCTGTACAGAAAAAAAAAAAAAAAAAAATGACAGTGAAGAAATACCACTGACAGTTTAAAGGGGCACCGTGGAGCGTTTCCGGTGAAGGGTCTGCTACCCGCTCGTCTCCATGGAGATGTTATTACTTTACCTGGAATGTTCTGCAGTATGACATTAAACTTAACCATCTCCATAGAGACTCGCAGGTGCTGCCTCGGGGCCATGTTCGTTTTTAGTAATAAAAGTGTCTGCGGTTGAATAAATATAAGATATAAGTGCGACAGCAGCATGTGTAAGAGCTGCGGGTAAAGACTGGTGTGTGATCGTCTCGTCAGCAGTTTTATTATTCTTTTCTCCCATGAATAAACTATTCAAACATGTATTTTTGACGTTTTGATTCAAGAATGACGCTGTTTTTCGTGATGTGTTTCCAAGTCTGTGTAGTTCAGATAATGATGCTCTAAATATAATGACAATGACTTTAAAGCGCTTATATTACACTGTTTTCTGATGTTATAATGTTGTTTCCTCTTCACAAACAGACCTGGAGTTGTGTTTTGTTTCATTTAACAGATTTAGGCTTTCTTGAGTTCTTTGAGTTCTTCTATCAAACTGAAAACACTCTGTTCCACCTTGTGATGTCATGTGGTAACACAGGAAACCCTCTACTGTGTTGCTTAACTCCATACATCTTCACTAGAATCATTTGGATGATTTCAGCCCTGGAACTGCCAATCTCCACTGAACTAAAGGTAAAAGCAGCTGTCAAACCTTTAAGGACTGAGCACATTAAAGACCATTATCGCTTGAGTAGACTTTTTCTTTTTAAAGCCATAAAATATCACATTAAAGGAAGTATCAGCATGTACAACTACCTCTATTTTACATATCCATCCTTATTTTTCCTTTGATGCATCAAATAACTGACTGCACCTGTGCTCTGATTGGTCGTCTTCGAGGGCGACGTGAGCACATTATCGTAATGACAGTAACATATTTAAAGAGCCTCATGTCTCTGCTTTGAGACGCCGTTTGAATTTACATAAAGCACAATTGTTTGTGGAGTTACGGTAATGGAAAGTCTGCAACTGTGAGTCTATCGGCGGCGACAGCATCCGACGCCACAGAGTTAACTTGAAAACTAACGCTTCATGACATCACAAGGTGCAGCAGAGCGTTTGGAGCTTTGGAGATGTAGACAGACAAATAATGCCGGGTTACTCAAACATGTGTGAGTGAAACAAAACACAACTCCACGTCTGTTTTAGCTGAGGAAACAACGTTATAACATGGCTAAAAGAGTCATAAGAGTCAGTTTTGTGTAGTATATGACCTTTAACAGAACAAATCGACAAGTTCTTCCCCCAAAATGAAAAAAACTCCATTCCACCCTGTGATGTCATCATGTGGTAATACAGGAAGTGCTCTACTGTGTTTTTAAACTCCACACACCTTCACTAGAATCATTTGGATGATTTCACCCCTGGGAATTGCCAATTTCTACAGAACTAAAGGTAAAAAGTAGCTGTTAACTTGAAAAGACGTCTGTGTAATCCTTCAGTCCTCCAGGTCTGATCCAGAGCAAACAACGAAATTTAAATCTGTAAACTGGACAAATTGTTGTAAGAGTGTGATTTTCAGCAAAAATGGTGAGTGTGAGGAACTGGAAAACTGTTGGCTAACGCTAGCTAGTTTTTGACTGTAATTTCTGTGTGAGAGATTTGTTTAACAGCACGAGTCACGTCACCTGTTGTAGTTCCAGTCACGTCAGTTTTTTGTAAACCCTCAGTCGTCCAGGTCTGATCCAGAGCAAAAGAAGAAGTTTAAATCTGTCAACTGGACAAATCGTTGTAGGAGTGAAGACGTTTCTCTGCTCGTCCAAGTCTCTTCTTCAGTTCTGGTCAGATTACTGGACACTGCCTTATATCTGTCTGAAGGGAGGAGCTAACGACACTGAAACTGTAAACAGCTATTGTCTCCAGATTCAGCCGGAACAACCCAATTCAACCTGTAATGGCCTCCTATTGTTCTCTTTGTTCCTGTTTGTTTTGGGTCTGATGATAGAGTTGTAGATCGGTGAGAGATTATGTCTCAGGCCTCCATCCCTGTTTAAGAAAGGATCGTCTTTCCTAACAAAAAATAGCTTCTTTAACTCCTCTTAGCCAGAGAAAAGAAAGGTTTTTTTTCTTCTTCACTCCTACAATGATTTGTCCAGTTGACAGATTTCAATTTCGTCTTTTGTTAACTTGATAACTATCAATTCATGACATCACAAGGTGGAACAGAGCATTTTCAGCTTTGGAGATGTACAAACTAATAAACCAGTGTTACTCAAACATGTGTGAGTGAAACAAAACGCAACTCCAGGTCTGTTTTTGAGGAGGTAACGATGTTCTAACGAGGCTTACATCTTACAAGAATCAATTTTGGACCTTTACTACAAAAGTTACATAACGCACCTCTTAAAAATGTTAAAATGGTAACTGCGAAAGTAACAATTTCACCCTCTGCCATGCGTAAAAAAGTAATGCCTTCATTGTCTTTAAACATGGTCTATTTACTATAATTATATGCAAATAACTGATCAAAGAGCGAGCGCCAAATCTGTTGAAAGCACATTAAAAGTGTTTCGTTCCTTTAGCGAGGTCACATAAAAATTAAAGCTCCTTGAAAGCTGCTCATAGAAAAGATCAAAGTAATTAGTAATTTACGAGTTATGTAGAGGCGCAAACGGCGAGGGCGCGGCGAAGCACTGGAGTGGCACAAAAGGCAGAGGAACAGATTAGACGAGGTAAACGAGGAGGTAGTGAAAAAGTGAAACTACCGAGGCGTAAAATATGGCTCCATATGTTTGAGAAGTGCTGAACTTGTGTCAGTCCTAAAGGGCCGCAGAGGAGAGAGGGAGCACATCTCAGACACACACTATATACTTTAACAGCTGTTTCCATGGTCACAGAGCAGACGGGGCTTATGCGAGGAGGATTTAAAGGTGTACGATGTAACTTTTCAGGGGTATGTTCTCCCACGTGCTTGTCTCTGCATTGTGTTCTGCGTCCTGATTGGCTGAGGGACTGTAGACCATTGTGTTCTGCGTCCTGTTTGGCTAAAGGACTGTAGACCATTGTGTCCTGATTGGCTGGGACTGTCCTTCTGATTGATTGGCTAAAGGACTGTAGACCATTATGTTCTGTGTCATGATTGGCTGAGGGACTGTAGAGACATTGTGTTCTGCGTCCTGATTGGCTGAGGGACTGTAGAGCATTGTCCATCAGTCTGCTCCGTGATCTCCTGTACAGTACAGAATGTGTAGACCAAATGTCCATCAATCTTGGATCCAGTGTCTCCTGAACAGTGCTGAATGTGTCAGTTTTCTCCCCGAAAAACCCACAATGTCGATGATAAATGTTGGATCAAAGGCACCGACGAGTGACTTTGAGAGAAGTTTAACTGAGAAATGTTGTGAATGCCTGTGTGAGAGAAGTTTTCTCCCCGACAAACAGCTGCTTAACAATATAGAATAATAATGATAAAGCCGACTACTGCAGATTTCGTCTATTGCGGGTTATTTTTAGAACATAACAAGGGAAGGGACCACTGTATAAATCAACATAGCTAACCTGCTAGCCGTTGTGTTCCAAATAGAAAGTGAACAAGGGCGCGCTGCTGGCTCCATTGACTCTGGCTCCTGTTCACTTTCCATTGAACAACTGTGGCCATTTCTCTGTAACTGCTGCTGTCAGACTCGTCATTTTGGTCTTAAAATGTTCATATTAATCCGCTCTAAATGATCCTGGTGTTTTTATTTTGCTATTGTGTCCATAATCATCGCCCGTATACCTGCTAGCCTCGATGAGCTTCATTTGACCGAAGCCAAACACGTCAAGTCCCTTAGTCCACGTCTTTATACAGTCTATGAGTTTAACAGCTGTCTCCATGATCACACGGATGGATTTATGTGAAGAGCATTTAAAGGTGTGCTGTGTAACTTTTCTGGTGCATGTTCTGTCCCGTACTTGTCTCCACACAGACGTTATTGCTCTGCCTGGAATGTTCTACAGCGTGACATAAAATGTAACTATCTCCATGAAGACGGCAGGTGCTGCCTCAGGGACAGGTATGTTCAATAAAACTTCTGTGATTGAAAGAAAGCAGCGTAACGACAGATGTGGAAGGGAGGCAACTAACGATTATTTCATTATTAATAGTCAGTAATTTACTTTGATTAGACGATTAGTCAAACGGTTATTTCAGAGGCTCTGTGCACATCAGCACGCAGCAACTTGACTACTTCCTGTTCAGTTTTATCTCTAAGTTTAAAGATGAGGCAGCGGACGGGGGATGTGGGTAGAACGAGAGATGTTTGTCTCTCAATATCAACGCCAACGCTAATTTTAAGGCATAATAACACCACAAACTGAAGTATTCTACATAAAAAATACATGTGAGTCATTACTTTAATACATTTAATAGGTTGTTTATTTTACTTTTTCCAATTTTAATAAAAGCGACTGTTAGCTTTGAGACACAGTGAGCTCGCTAGTGCACAGAAACTATTATATAGAGATTTGTAAAATACAGTTTTTAACAAAAAAAAAGTTGAAACTTGGTCTGTCACGAGCTCGTCTCCATGAAAAACATGCATTTCTACTGTGATCAGATTCACCTCTCCGCAGATCTGACCTGTAGCTTGAACTGGTGGTGTCGCCTGCCTGTTTCCACGAAGAGAAATTTAATACTACGCTGTGATACATTCAAGAAAAAAGGAATAAAACCTACATGGTGTTATATCCTAATCAGAAAAGTTACGTAGTGCTTTTTGTCTAAGGTGCAGAGTATAAATGTGCAGATTGTGAATATTCAGGAGTGAGGCGGCAGAGGAAAGTCTTGGTCAACTATAGACATGCGACATGCCCTGTGAACCAAATAATCGACCAAAAGTGGGTATGGCCAGGCCTGTCGACAGAAATTTGGGGTCCCGGGGCAAGAAGCCTCACATGGGCCCCAATAATACAAATTTAACACAAAGTAATAGGAAGAGTGTCCAGTTCTGGGCCCCTGAGACGCTGAGGCCCCGGACAACAGACCCCTTTATCCGCCCTCTGTCGACTCCCCTGGGCCTGGCACTGGAAAAAACTGTCAAAATCATGAATGCAAATAAGTAAACAGCATCTTTATAAGTGAATAGGCAGATTAAACCGTCTAGACACTTCCAAAACTCCAGCCAACACCTGGTTTCTTCTTTTTGGAATCGTGCACATAAACCCTTACAATCCTTTAAAATAATTTCTCAAAAGTAAGACAAAATCAGGTTAACAAAGACACCATCGACCGATTAAATGATTGAACCACTAAAGAACTCCCACCGTACCTGGGAGAGCGTTCGGAGGTGGGCAGCTGCAGACGTGAGCCTGGAAGGAGCTATAAAACAGAACTGCTTTTCCATCCTACACCAGCCTCTCTCTATAAACTAGGACTAATTAAAACTTCTCCACACACTCCTGCGCTCTCCTGGTCTTAATCTCACTGCTTAATCACCAACTTTACCAGAGTTATTGAAATGTGGTTTCATTACAGACGATATATTACGAGATTTAATGTTGCAAGTATAAAAGTAAACAGTAAATGGTCAAATTTTTCCAGCTTTAAGACACTGAAAACGCTTTTACATCAAGGAAATCACACATATATTCATACAGCAGTGAACGCAGACACTGAGGGCGAGGTGGGTTAAGTGTCTTGCCCAAGAACACAACGATTGCATTCATCTGTGGGAGCTGGAATCGCACCGTCAACCTGTGGAGCAGTAGATCTGACCGATGGTGTTTATGTCGAGAGCGGGATTCGAACCGGCAACCTTCCGATCAGTGGACACACAAAAGGCATGTCATAGATTTGAAGCATAAAAACCACACAATGCGATTTTATGCAACAAGAAGAGCAAAAACAGTAAAAATTGAATAGATTTTAAGCAACACAGACCAGCCTCATTTGCATTATACTTGTCCCTCCGAGATCTCAACAAATGTTTGCACGAGAAAGGCCATCGGATGCAAAACATACATTATGCAAATTCTCATGCAAATTAATTCAAATAGACATATCCAGGCTTTAACATTCATTTTTAAAGATCACAGTTTATGGGAAATATATGACTTGTAGCTCGGTTGAACAGTTTTGGGAAAAAATGTCCTTTCTTGAGCTATTTTTCTGACCAACATTGCAATAAGCTCGGACCCAGCGGCGTGCGAGCTAACTCACTGTGTCTCAACGCTAACAGACACTTTTATTAAAATGGGAAACATGAAATAAACCTATTAAAATTCAAATGACTCTATTATGACTCAAAATTAGCATTAGCGTTAGCATTGAGACACAAGTATCTCTCTTTTGTGTGGTAATTGTGTGGTTTTTAACATGTTTTCAGTGACGTTCACCTGCAGCTCCCTGTCCACCGCCTCATCTTTAAATATTTATTCATTTTAGCAGCAAAAACTCATAGAGATAAAACTAGACAGGAAGTAGTGACGCTAACAGTGAGGCTGGGGGCGCTGTTGTGCACACAGCCCATTGCGATTTATGTTTTAATAATAGAATTTAGTTTTGTAGTTCACGATTTAAACCTGTCCAGGAAAACTGACAAAAAAATGAAATGTTAAACGGCAAATTACTACAAGAATTACATTTTAAAATATATTTGTAAAGGTCTAAACTACAAAAGATGATATGATATTTTGTTAGAAATTATGGTGCGTTAATAAATGCAGTTTTTGTCGTTTGCTAATTGAGTTAAAGGTCCTTTATTAGACAAAATAGACTCTTTTGAGATTTAAGAGTTGCGTTAATTCATAATTCATGTTTGAGTAACACTTTATTATTAGTCTGTCTACATCTCCAAAGCTCAAAATGCTCTGTTCCACCTCATGATGTCACAAAGTGGTAGTTTCCAAGTTAACAGCTACGTTTTTACCTTAAGTTCAGTCGAGATTGGCAATTCCACGGCTGAAATTATCTAAATGAGTCTAGAAATGAAGGTGCAGGGAGTTTAAAAACACACTGGGGCACTTCCTGTATTACCACATGATGACATCACAAGGTGGAACAGGGTGTTTTCAGTTTGAGAGAAGAACGTTAAACATGTGAATGACACAAAACACAACTCCAGGTCTGTTATAACAACATAAATCAGAAAATAGTTTAATACGAGCCCTTTAATTTAAACTCCAATTTGATCGAAAATAATCCTCAATTTCGTTTTTATTTCTTTTATGGAGAACATAAAAAAATCTGGGCTAAATCTCATTACATTAGCAGTGTTATGAGATGGAAGAAATGCAGGAGTCCCTCACGACTCGCCTGAATCGTGGAGTAACTTTCCATTCGAGATAAACATTTAACCGGGACTAGGTGCTAAAGGGAGATTGGAGGGAAGTAAATTCTGCCTCCATCTTAATCGCTCACAATCAGCTCATTCACTGACCTGCTGCTCCGCACACAAACATGTTTCCATGCCTTTGGGTCACATACAGACTCCTTCTATCTCGGCACAGTTTATTTTCCTTGCCCGGCGGCCTTTCCCTTTAATCTGCAATGTAAAAACACTAGTACAAAGTGAACAACCTTCCTCTCTCTTATTCAGTCACCCAGAGGTAACCTTAGGACAGCGTTTGTGCACTAACTGATACTCACCCCCTCCTTTCATTCTCTTTAAACAAATACATCCCTGGAGAAACTGCCCACCTTTGACCGAGCAATCACACCAGCAGCGGCAGAAAGAGCGGTGAATCCTGGGTATCTACTCTTTAACAAATGAGTAAGGGATTCCAGTGGATTTATAGGGGCCCTGGGTCTATGCTGTTGTGGGCCCAGTCATGGTAAATCTGCTATTTTTGTCAAGGTGTGAAATGTGTTCGGCTGCTAAATCAGACGCTTGGGCCTCGCTGACAGAGCTCCCTACACAAGATGGAGAGTAACCATTGTGCACATACTTTATTTTGAGTAGATAGGTAGTCTTTTTCTTATTATTTTAGTTTTATTTATTGCTTTTTTTTTTTTTTGTAACTCCACTGGGGCGACAGTAGCTCAGTTTGTAAAGTATTTGTCCAATGATCTGAAAGTGAGTGGTTCAAATCTCGTTCTTGACATAAACATCGTTGGTTGAGCGGTCAGATGCACTGATCCACAGGTTGCCGGTGCGATTCCCATGTCTGCGTGCACTCCTTTATGAATAGGTGATGATGTAAAGCGTTTTGAGTGGAAAAAAGGTGGAAAAGTGCTCTATAAACATGTGACCATTTACCATTTTGAAAACAGCATAAGCTCCAATAATCACAGTGGTCACTTAAGTTCTTTTGTTGCTTGTAATTATGTTTCTTGTGTTCGTCCCTGAGTCTTCATCTTTCCCCATAATAAATGATAAAATAAATTCCCCATGGCTGTTGGATCCCCTTGGATGTAGTCGTAGTAGTAAGAACACAAAAAAATAAAACATTATCACAGTCACATACACAAAACTTAGTCAGTGTGACTGAGGCTTTGGCTGAAGCTAAACTTATTTATGCCTAATTCCACATGTAAAAATCAATATACACAACAAGAAAAAAAACCCACAAACAATTACAAATAATTTAATAATACAGAAGAAAAACTATTATTTTTATATTGCTACAGTTACCTCTGGGTTTATATTTTTATATATATAATGATCATTAGTAATTCTTATTATCATAATCATAATTGTTATTTCTAATGATTAACATATCATCATTATTATTATTACTATCTTATTTTCTCATTACTTTATTTATATTATGTAATAGACAAGTTTATACTCTGTTCATTAATGTCCAGTTCAGTTGTCATAGTAACAGTTATACTATTGCTCTATATTTTTCTATAATTTTTTATTTATACATTTTTTTGAATACTTTAATTGATGTGCAGCTTTTTAATTCATCATCCAGACAGTTTCATAAATTAACCACTGTAACTGAGATGTACATGCTTTTTTTGTAGCCTAACCTCAACCTAAACCATAACTTTAACCTGTTTTAATATAAACTTTAAAGTGTGTTGTTGATCTAATAATAAAGGATTTACATAGTGACAAGTTGAGCGGCAAATTGCTACAAAAATCACATTTAAATATATTCGTAAAGGTCTAAACTACAGTTTTTTATGCAGAAGTGGAATGGTATTTTTGTTGTTTTTGGAAGAAGTAATGGTGCTTAAATAAATGCAGTTTTTGCCGGTAATTGCGTTAAAGGTCTTTTATTACAGAAAATTGCATTGCAAACATGGCTTAAAGCTCACAAGAGTCAATTTTCTGTAATAAAGGAGACATGAAGGAGACACGTGCCCATGGATTGAGTGTGTACAGCTTTTAGATTTCCCCAAAATGTGATAAATACCTGCTCATCCAAACATAAAGGAGTTGTGTTTGTGTCCCTCTCGACTGTCGCTCTAATTATGACCAATCAAGAAACTCTGAAGGTTGCAAAAATATGATGTTCTGTCGCGATACTACAATTTCAAACTCGATTTCAAGACTAAGGAATAATAAAAATCACTCTAGACAATGGACTGTGATAGATTTTCAACATTAAATCATAGTATTTGACGTACCTTTGAAAGAAATAAAAGTACACTCCTCCCATTTATTATATTTGATTATATTTGAGTGTTTGTGTGTAGGAACGAGAGTCTCAAAGTACGAACATACACCTGAATGTTGTCTTCTAGAAAAGCACCAAACGGCTCATTTTGAAAACGTCTTTGTAGCTGAAATTCCCCATTTTTGTGTCAAAGTCTATTGTTGGTCCAAAGAAGCAGCCAGTCTTTATTAGGAGGATACGCAGCAGAAATAGCCTCGTGTTGAATTGAAAAGACAGTTGGTCGGATGTGGTTAGGTTGCCACGGGAACCAGCGTGAAGACACACCATGACAGTCTGACTATTTATATACTCACGCTCCAAATATTTCAATATTAATAATGAAATACAAATGCTACTGTGAATAGTTTGTCTGGGTTTTCTAGTGAGAGCAAAGACTTGTTTATTTTATAATGGTCTTATATTTTATCCAGCGATTTTCCACCTTCAAAGCTATTTACAGCAAGGAACCACACACACATTCACACACACAGTCAGACACCAGATTTACTCGGTTTTCACGACCCAGGAAGTCTTCAACAAGCTTACAATTCTTTACAACTGTGGTGTGAAAAGCTCGAGTGAAAGGCCGTTGCTTTCGTAGGTGTAGATAAGATTTTAAACACAAGATGAGCAGTTTTGGGCATCAAAAAGCAGGATTATTCTAATATGTTTTTATCTGTTTTGACCTTTAACAGCCTCATCAAATCAATAACATCTGCAGCTTTTTACCATCTAAAAACATGTCAAAAATCAAATATAGACAGTCAAAACCAGACTCAGAGAGACATATCCTGCATTTGTCTCCAGTAGGTTAAATACTGTAACGTCCTGCTCACTGGCCTCTCCAAACGAGCCTTAAGACAGAACAGAACATCCAGATAGAACACTGCTGTGAGGGTCTGACTAGAACCAGGAAGTACGAGCACATGTGTCCTGTGCTCAGGTCTAGAACCAGGAAGTACTTCACACATGTGTCCTGTGCTCAGGTCTAGAACCAGGAAGTACTTCACACATGTGTCCTGTGTCTCTGGCTCCTGTGGCTCAGAGACTTTAAAGCAGCTCTGTGTGAACAAGTCTCTCCATGAACCAAAGAACATCTCCCACATGTGAGAGCCACATGGACCAGGACTAAATCTCACACTCTGAGGACTAAACCGGGACTAGACCAGGACCAAACCAGGACTAAACCAAGATTAAACCAGGACTAGACCAGGATTAAACCAGGATTAAACCAGGCCTAGACCAGGACTAGACCAGGACTAGACCAGGACTAGACCAGGACTAGACCAGGATTAAACCAGGACTAAACCAGGACTAAACCAGGACTAAACCAGGACTAAACCAGGATGAAACCAGGACTGAACCAGGATTAAACATACTGAATCAGTGTTTCAGTTTTATGCAGCAAAAATCTGCAACATTCTTCCTGAAGATGTGAGACAGGCCTCGACTTTGACAATGTTTAAATCCAGGCTCAAAACTGTTCTGTTTAGCTGTGAATATGACTGAAAGGTTTTTATTCTGCACTTCTTCTGTTTTAATGTTGATTTTATGACGATTATTTGTGATTATTTATGTTTTGATTTGTGTGATTTGAATGTCTTTCTTCTCCTGTAAAGCTCTTTGAATTACTTTGTGTACGAATTGTGCTGTAAAAATAAACTTGCCTTCCTTCAATCTGGCTGAATTCTGCTGCTGTCACCCATAATGCATTGTGACCACTTCCTGAGGCTTTCAAAATAAAACACAAGTCACCCAAAACTAGAGTGCGTCATGATTATTTTTAACAAAATTGCTGTTTTTAGCATGAAATAGACACAAATAAATTATGATGTGTCTATTATTAAATTACTATATACGTTTAATGAAACTGACTTTTACTGTGGGCAGAACTCGGACACTGGGAGAAAGGTGGGGGAAGTGTCTTGCCCAAGGATACAACGACAGTATTCATCCGTGGGAGCTGGAATTGTGCTGCCAACCTGTGAGTCACAAACGCTCAAACGCTACTGCCGTTCATCGAAATGTCAAATCTACACCACAGAAGCAAATATGTCTTTATATATTTGCACATTTACAAATGAAGAGCAAGGGAATTCTTTTGGGAATTCTTCCTTGTGTGAAATTATCTACAGATTGCTCTAGTTTGTCTTTAGGTTCACTTAGTAGAATTAGATTATGTCATTCATACATTTGCCATTTTAATCTCAACTATCTTGTCTTTGTGGTTGAATAACAGCACAATTTTGATGATATTGTAAAAAAAAAAGAATAAAAAAAGTGCTGACAGGCGGGATAATGAACTTTTTGTGTCATGTTGGACGAGTGTTTTTGTCCACGGATCCGAAGGTTGGCGGTTCGAATCCCACTCTCGACATAAACATCGTTGGTTGAGCGTCAGACCCACTGACTCACAGGTTGGTGGTGCGATTCTAGCTCCCACAAATGAATGCTGTTGTTGTGTCCTTGGGCAAAACACTTAACCCACCTTGCGTCCAGTGTCTTTGTCTTTGTGTATGAATGTGTGAGAGGCGCTTTGAGTGTCATCAAGGTGGAAAAGTGCTGTATGAAAGTGTGACCCATCAATTTTCTTCCTCTTATCCGGGGTTTGGTCGTGGGGTAGCAGTCTAAACAGGGACTCCCAGACTTCCCTCACCCCAGACACGTCCTTCAGCTCCTCCGGTGGGCATTCCCAGGCCAGCCGAGAGACCTAGTCCCTACGGCGTGTCCTGGGTCTTCCCCGGGGCCTCCTCCATTTCCCATTTACCACGTGAACAGGCCAAGAGATATTAACCAAAAACCAAGGACAAAACCTTTGATATAAGGCAGTTAAAAGCAAATTCAACCATGTAACTCTGACCTAACTTAACATCAATGCATCTTGACCTGATCGTCAGTCCAATCTTACAAAATAAGTCTGGATTTCTAACTCTAACCCTTATTACATTGAATTTTCTATTTGTGCTTATATGTGGCGTACACAGTAATCCTTTTTAACAATGTCAAGCCAAACCGACCCAACAAACAGATGAAAAGCAGTGTACAATTTCCCCCACTGCACCAGTTTACTCAATATAAAACCATGACAACCACCGATCCACCAATCAGAGTCGGGATAGAAAAAGCCGAGCGTTTAAAAGCCTAGAGGGATCAGGAAGTGTAGCCAAGGTTAAAACGCTGTGAAATGATTAATGGCTTATAAAGGAAGCAACAAACAAAACAAAAACTACGATAGAACAGTTAAGCAGATAAAGACTTGGAACGGAACAGTGAGTAATAGTGAAACGAGTAAGGCCGATAATAGCTGGAGGTCCTCAAGCATGCAGAATTTAAACGTTAACCTTGAGGCTGCTAAATTGACACTTAAGCTTTGAGAAGAAGAGAAGAAAAACCTGCTAGCGTTAGCCATAGCTGCTGCTCTGCCTGGCTGATGGTCACAGTGATGGGGATAACCTAGGGCTTGTTAAAAGAATCATTGCATCCACGCACCGCTGCCTTCTTTTTATCGTCCAGCCCCGGTTTTGTCTGCCACGTGAGACCTCAACTTGAAACTATGGCCAAACTCATCTCTTACCTTCGCCTGAGCTGTACAAAAGCAGAAGCTAAGGAGAAAATTCAAGTTTAAAGACGCATTATGTAACTTTTTCACAGACCAGATTGTTTGGAGATTCTATCTAAGTTGCATTGCTAAAAATCTATTGAAAACTGCAAAAAATCTATTGAAAAACATATATTCATAGTGTGAGCAGGTGTGCCTCTCCACAGATCTGACCTGTAGCTTAGCATAGCGGTGTTACCTGCTTGGTAGATACGCTTAATGCCACGCTGTGGAACATTCTACGCAGATCTCTCTGAAGATAAGCAAAAATATCTTCAGAGAGACCAGCAGATTATGGGCACAAAGTGAATCAGAGGTGTTTTAAGTGATTTTTATTAAAAGTAAAGTTAGGAAAGAAGAGTTTGGCGAACATTTTGTGCCAGAATCGCTATGTTGTTATGACGACGCACTTCCCTTTGATCTCTCTTTAACAGAACAAAGATTCAAGTTCATTTAAAAAGCACCAACCCCGACAACCGATGTTTCTCTGTATGTGGCTGTCTTTGGTCTTCGCTACTCAACTATTCACACAGCTACAGGTTTTGGCTTTTACTTCTCATGTTGCAAGACGTCACCTCCTCTTACTTAGGAAATCAACAAATTCCCCATCCAGCGCTCAGTCAGATGATATCGCCGCTGATAAACTCGTGGTTGTGGACTTTCCATGACCGTAACTCCGCAACTAACTGTGCTTCATGTAAATTCAAACAGCGTCTCAAAGCAGAGGCGTGGGGCTGAGGACTGGACTTTTTTCCCCCATTTTTTAGCCATAAAAATCATGTTAAAGGAAGTATCAGCATGTACTTTTGCCTTTTTTCACACAACTACCTCTACTTTACATATACATCTTTATTTTTCCTGCAACAAATAACTGATTGGGCTGACCTGCGCTCTGATTGGTCGTCTTCGAGGGACAGTAACACATTTAAAGAGCCCCACGCCTCTACTTTGAGACGGCGTTTGAATTTACATAAAGCACAGGTAGTTGAGGAGTTACAGTAATAGAAAGTCCGCAACAGCGAGTCTATCAGTGGTGATGGCAGGTAAGAGGTTATGTCCTTTTTGAAAGTAGAGATTAGATATTCCAAGAAGGGTATTGTAAACTCATTTTATAGAAAGTGGCAACCATTTCTTGACTTTTAAAAAAATGTCTAAGCCACCCCCCAAACTGCCCTTGTTTTATTTTCATTATTATTATCATTTATATTTTATTCATTTATTATTATTATTATTATTATTATTATTATTATTATTATTATTATTATTATTATTTATTTAATAATTTTTAATTAATTAAAATTTATTATTTTTTTTTTATATTTTCTTTTTACATATATTTTTTTATTTTATTTTGTGATACTATTTATATTCGTCTGTTCACTCAGGGTTTTGTTTGTGCGATTTATTTTTAAGTTTTAGTTTTTGTTATACATTTATTGTCTCCATGACAGTCCCATATTTGTTCACATGTCAATAAAAATACATGAAACCAAAAAAAAAAAAGCACCTACCCCAACTTCCACATGATCTGATCCCTTGTCATCTTGCTTGTGCAGAATTTCAAAGTAGTACCGTCTCGAAGAAATCAGGCTGATGAGAGAGAAAAGAAGAAGAATAACATTAGATTACATATTTGCTGCTATAAAACACTTTATTAGCCCAGAGTGGCTCCGGGCGAGACCCTTAATAAACCCCACAGTCGAGAGCCAAACAACTTGAGCTTCTAAGAAAACATACATCAAATGGCAATCTGTAAGAGTTAAGCGTCCCCACATGCAATTTGACGCTGAAGGCTAAGTGGGATAGAGCAGGCAGCCATCCCAGATATCGAAAACGCCTGCGGTGGTAAATAACACACTCCTTCTGATGCAGTGAATAAATCAATTTTTCACATTTTACACCAAGTATTTCTGAGGAAGAAGCGGTTAAAACTAGTAAAAAGGGACCAAAAGAGGTTTTACAGGTTGGATGGCTGATCAATGCCCTCCACGCTTAACGGACGCGGTGTTGTTTAATGTGGGTAATAGACTCGGCATCTGCTGATCACAGAGAGACAGAACAACAAGGCTGGTCTTCACGAGCAATTAAGTCCATGCAAACATAAAAATCATACATGAACAGATGTGTGGTGATGGGAAGCACATGTTTGTGACTAACTCAATTTGGAGCTGAAAATCCTACATGTTTTTAAAAGGGAGATTTCTGTCCATACTTTTAATGTCTTTTTTAAAATCACAAAACTGCTTATACCATTAACAAGAGTGTAATTTTATTCATATTCTGTGTGTTGTTTTAATCTGTTTATGACGTCGCTAGTTTAGTCAAGGTTTTCACTGTTCTTTCATTATCCATCCATCTATTTTATTCTGCCTTATCCAGGGCCGGCTCACAAAGGCAGCAGTTTCAGCAGGGAGGCCCAGACTTCCCTCTTCATGCACACTTCCTCCAGCTCTTCCGGGAGGATCCTGAGGCGTTCCCAGGCCAGCCCAGAGACATAGTCCCTTCAGCGTGTCCTGGGTCTTCCCCAGGGCCTCCTCCCGGTGAGATATGCCTGGAACACCTCCCAAGTGAGGCGTCCAGGAAGCATCCAAAACAGATGTCCGAGCTACTCCAAGCTCCTCCCGTGTGACTGAGCTCCTCACCCTAGCCCCTATCTATCTAAGGGAGCGCCCAGCCACCCTACAGAGGAAACCCATTTCGGCTCCTTGTATCTGTGATCTTGTCCTTTCTGTCATTGCCGGTGAGGGGAGGAACGTAGATCGACAGTAAATCGAGAACTTTGCCTTTTGACTCAGCTCTTTTATCACAACAGACCAATACAGCGACCGCATCACTGCAGACGCTGCACCGATCCACCTGTCAATCTCACGCTCCATCCGTCCCTCACTCGTGAACAAGACCCGAGATACTTGAACTCCTCCACTTGAGGCAAGGACTCTCCACCCACCCAGAGAGGGCAAACCGCCTTTTTCCGGTCGAGAACCATGGGCTCAGATTTGGAAACCGCCCCAGTGCTGCAGGTCCTGGCTCGACGAAGCATCAGGACAAAAACATCTGCAAACAGCAGAGATGAGATCCAGTGGTTCCCAAACCAGACCCCCTCCGGCCCCTGACTGCGCCTAGAAATTCTGCCCATAAATTAATGAACAGAACAGTTTTTTTCATTATTATTCGGACATTCGAGCCCAGCAACCATCTTAACCAATCAGTGATCAGCCCTTTTCACTCCTCAACCAATCAGGATTCACCAGCCGCCAGTGGAACCTTTGGTCGTACTCAGCGTTCATGTTTAGGACAGTCGCTCCTGCTGTCCTTCCCAACTTCAGACTTTCTCTTTCATTTCTTCTTCAATTTTTCATGTGTCCTTGAGAATCTAAGTCCATATTATTATTTTTACTACTCATCGTCCACATCCCATCAATCCAGCCTTAATTAGTTCTGTCTCTTTTGTTTGCATTGCTGTTGCGTAACTTGCCCCGGTGATGCATTCACGGACCAGCAGACCTTTGCATTTCCACTACGCTCTGCTGCCGTCCGTGGTGCGTTCACAGACACTCGGAATTTTTTACTTTAGGCGAGAAAATGCCATGGTCTTAATTTTAGTTCATTATTTCTTTGTATTATTGTACACAGTGTATCTCTAATATATTTCCTGTGTTTCTGTATAATAAGTACTTGCATATTTATTACTTTCTGTACTAAACTGGACACTTATAATACCGGTCACCTTAATAAATACATATATGCACATAAAAATAAATAAATAAAAAAAAATAAAAAATAGCTTTATTTTTAAGACAATTTTATTTTTAAGCATATCTTTTTTAACTTATATATTATTCAGTGTTTTTATTTTACTTTATCACCAAAGTAAGTTCCTATTTTGTGAGCTGTGTTCACTGACAATGGCAATAAAAATCTGAAAGATTCTTTTGATTCTGATTCCGTTTATTATTTATCGCCATTATTATGTTTGTTATTTCCATATATCTTTATTTGCTGAATTATTCTTTACATTCATAGTATTTATTCCTGCTTTTTAGAGACCATTAACTGTGAACATGACTTCAGTAAAGAGTATTTGTAGATACTGTACTAGTCGTAAATACAATCATTTATCTATTGAAAGTGATGTGACGTTCATGAACAAGTCGGGTCTTTTGAACGGTTCCTAAACATGAACGATTGATACCAAATCTCATTTTTTAAAAGAACTGAATCTTTTTCTTACAAATTGTTATGCATTTTTTTAATATAAATGAACCAGGAGCAGCACAGAAGCAGAGCAGGCAACACGAGGGAGAGATCTGTGCATAAAAAAAAACCTATGTGGAATCATCACAACAATTTGTTTTTTAATATTATTGTAGAGCAACGTTTTATTTAGGTTGTGAATAATTTCAAAGGGTAAACACACTCCCACGCTCAGTTTGAACCATTTTAAACAAATCTGATCCTTGGTCATTTCTCTCTGTGGTTAAAACGAGCTCTCACATCGTCGTATAAATAAACAGTAAAAGAGCCAGTCTTTTGAACGGCTCTTTGAAAGGAATGGATCCAAAAGATTCAGATCCCACAAATGAACCGAAAGTCCCATCACTAATTAAAAGTAGTAAAGTTTTAAGGTCTAATTCTATGGCACATAAAGTCACATCTTTATTGTCCGTACTTGGCCCCGCCCACTTTGCCGTGAAGCTGAAGCACTTCCTTTATGGTGGCACTTCCACTTAAGCAGGAATCCCAGTTGTTTAAATGGAGAATTTAGGTTTTGCAGCTAAAATGTGATATAAAGCAGGTTCATTTGTGTAAAATGTTAAATGTTCATGTGACCAACAAGTCAAAACTGCACCGATTCTCTGGAGGCTTTAAAACGTCTCTTTAGTCCATACAGAACTTATCTGCCTCATGTAAAATAAAATAAGCCCAATGACAATGACGCCACCTGTGGGAACTTCTGGAATAAGGTGAACAGCATAAACACACAAAGTTTTTTTTTACATGTTCGTGGTAACATACTGACTTTTAAAAGCTTTTGAGCAAATAAAAATACACAAAACTCATGAGAAAAAATAAGCAATTGATTCGTATTGTTACTTTTGATCAAAATATGTGTCATTTTGAATCAATATCACTACATTTTACACAAATTAACACTTTTCCCCTGTGTATCTGCACTTTTACCTAAGTAACAAAACTGAGCACAGTATTTTCTGGACTATAAGTGTCACTTTTGTCATAGTTTGTCCGGGGGTGCGACTTATACTCAGATGCGACTTATATGTGAAATGATCCAAATATATAATTTCACATGTTGTCACAGTGACACGTGCATGAGGGCGCTCTAGACTTGACACACGCTGAAGCACATACACACGAACTTTTTTCCATTTTAAAAGCTGCACTATATAACTTTTCAGGTAGAGGTTATTGCTTTGCTTGGAATTTTCCACAGTATGGCATTACACAAACTGTAATTGTGAAGGAAGAGATGCAGACCAGGTAGAGCTGAAAGAAGTTTATCTGATCAGGGGAGTTTTTCCAGTACTTACAGCGTGAGAAAGGTACTATCTATAGAAGACTCATTTTACATACTGTCTGTACAAGGTCACACATGGATATACCCTTCGCTGTTTACAGGAAGGTAGAATACGTCACTAAAAGATGCTTACAGTCACTAAAAAGATGTATTACGAGGCGTCTTATCAAGATGAAGATCTGTCAAAGCAGCAGGTTCCAGTGAAGACGTCTTAAAACAAGTTTAACTCAATGTTTGTACCACACAGTATTCAACGCAAGGTTTAAGAGTAAATTAATAACACAAAAATACAGGTAATAAGCCAGATCTGCGCTCACGTGTAAAAAAAAAAAGAATGTAAATGAATAGATGCAAGTTTGATATGTTTAATGCATAATGTGGGATGCTCCAGGCAAAGTCAGAACCATAGAGACAATCAGGGGAGAAAATGACACGGTGCAGCTTTAGTCACATGTCACCAGATAATAATATATTCAAATAACTATGTCTGAATAACCAAATGACTTATCTGTGTTTCAGACTTCTTTAATCCAATAGATTTCACTTTCCATCCAGTTCACACGTCAATGCACATCCAAGTAAATAATTGAGCTGTGTGGGATTAACATATGTGTAACAGTCTATTAAAAATAAATCCCATGAATAAAACACAGCGCATTATTAATCAAGATGGCCGTCTGCGAAGCTTACTGGAATTTATATTCACTTTTATGGCGTTATATGGGGACCATTTCATATTTGACAAGGCGATATGCTTCAGATCTTTGATTAAAGCAACACTATGCAACATTTACCATAAACCGGGGACGAAAGCAGCTCAGTTGGTGGAGTGTTTGTCCACTGATCTGAAAATGAGCAGCTCGAGTCCCGCTCTCAACAAAAACACGACTGGACGTCCACACAGAGGGACATCACAGCGGTTACGTCTCTGATTGTGAGACGTTTATTGTTCTTTACATTGGAAATCTCCTGGATGTGCTTCTTTTCACTGTGGCTCAGAGATATGATGTGTTTTCTGAAACTTCAAAACATTAAATACACATTAAGACAGATCTGTCTAGACAGATTTTTCCAGGTGTCTCAGTGCTTTATCTCTTATTTTTCACATTATCGATATGAATGTGTGATGTCTGTGTTATTTGTGAATATTTAACTGGTGGTATGTGCTTGAAATGTTGGGCTGAGATGGGGGATGGGGATTTTTTGGCTCTTGTACAATGTTTTTGCGCTCGCACTTACTTACTACTCGCACAGTTCTTCCACACTGTGCTTGTGCATTTGAACAAAACTAAACAAGGACAACTAAACTGTATATTTCATTGTAGTTTGTCTTTCTGCCGCTGTTCCTAATTTGATTCAATTCATCTCATCTTTATTCTGGACTTCTGGATGGTGCATTTTTAAAACGACCACACCAGTGTCTCACATCTTAAACTAAAGCGGTTTGCACTGAATCTTATGTTTGTGAGTGACATTAATATTTCATTTTCTGACTTATTCAGCTGCAAAATAAAAGTGTATATTAAAGTTCTTAGTACAGCTTGTATCTCAGTCACACTCGTCCACTGCAGGCTCCTCAAGACCCCCCCTAAAGCGTCATTATAATCCTCCTGCAGCCTCTGGAGACGGGCTTTTTTAATAATGAGGTGGGCAGTGTAAAGTGATGCACAATATGATTTAAACATCAACTTTACATCATCAGAGCACGGACCAAACTTGAACATAAAGAGTGTTAGCTTGAGCAGAAAACGTCCTGCATAATAAAAACATTGGGGAAAAAAACATCTTTGGTAGAGTGGTCAGATCCACTGACCCAGAGGCTGGCTTTGTGATTCCATTGTCCACAGATGTACTGTAGTTGTGTCCTTGGGCAAGACACTTAACCCCCCCTCACCCCAGTGCCTGTGTGTGGGTGAGTGGTGCTTTGAGTGCCTTGAGGTTGTGAAAGCGCTATATAAAAATGTGACCTTGTGTTCTGCGTCCTGATTGGCTAAGGGACTGTAGACCATTGTGTTCTGCGTCCTGATTGGCTGAGGGACTGTAGACCATTGTGTTCTGCGTCCTGATTGGCTGAGGGACTGTAGACCATTGTGTTCTGCGTCCTGATTGGCTGAGGGACTGTAGACCATTGTGTTCTGCGTCCTGATTGGCTGAGGGACTGTAGACCATTGTGTTCTGCGTCCTGATTGGCTAAGGGACTGTAGACCATTGTGTTCTGCGTCCTGATTGGCTAAGGGACTGTAGACCATTGTGTTCTGCGTCCTGATTGGCTAAGGGACTGTAGACCATTGTGTTCTGCGCGTCCTGATTGGCTAAGGGACTGTAGACCATAGTGTTCTGCGTCCTGATTGGCTGAGGGACTGTAGACCATTGTGTTCTGCGTCCTGATTGGCTAAGGGACTGTAGACCATTGTGTTCTGCGTCCTGATTGGCTAAGGGACTGTAGACCATTGTGTTCTGCGTCCTGATTGGCTAAGGGACTGTAGACCATTGTGTTCTGCGTCCTGATTGGCTAAGGGACTGTAGACCATTGTGTGCTGCGTCCTGATTGGCTGAGGGACTGTAGACCATTGTGTTCTGCGTCCTGATTGGCTAAGGGACTGTAGACCATTGTGTTCTGCGTCCTGATTGGCTAAGGGACTGTAGACCATTGTGTTCTGTGTCCTGATTGGCTGAGGGACTGTAGACCATTGTGTTCTGCGTCCTGATTGGCTGAGGGACTGTAGACCATTGTCCATCAGTCTCCTCTGTGTCTCCTGTACAGTACAGAATGTGTCAGACAAATTTACATAAATGTTGGATCGCAGTGTGACTCTGAAGTGCTGTATGTTTGCAAGTTTTCTCCCCGACAAAACCCACAATGTCGAAGAAACGTTCTGCACCGACAAAGGCACCGACGAAGGTTTGAACTTTGAGAGAGTTTAAACAGGAGAGAAATGTGAGAAAATGTTCATGCCTGTGTGAGAAAAGTGTATAAAGTGTGTGGTGAGGGGTTTTACAGCAAAACATATAGAATATTTGTAAAAAATAAACCACTGTATTAACCTATTTTTGAACATTTTTATGTGTAACCTTGGCAACACACTCACACTGCTTATCCAGACAGCACTCAGCCTTCACGTATTTCTTCAGTTTTATGATTGAAAGGAAAGGCCAGTGGTCACGTGTCGGCCGTATGAGGAGGCTGCGGCATCATGAGACTACTTTACCTTCCATATCCCATAAATCACTGCAGGTGGAGGGAGCGGAGACAGTGCTCTAAGGTCATTCTCTCATGAATAGGCAACACGTCTGAAAGCAGCTGCCCAAACGGCCCCGTGTGAGGCTCTGACAGGCCACTCGTCCTTTAGTAAACGCAATAATAACTCCCATGTGACACTGGTTCATGCAAAAAATTAGGAAAAAGAAGAAACATATTTGTGCAAAATTGTGTGTAAAAGAACTTATGAATAAAAGTACATTACTGGTGGTTTGATCAAGACTGTCACATAGTAGATAGTAACATAACCACAATGATGAGCTAATGTTTTGAGGTTTTTTATGTTAACTTCGGACTTATTTCATATCTATTGTTAAAGAAACACTCCTATTTTTCTACAATAAAACTGAAAATGACCAAACACGGTTTAATCTACACAAAGGGTCATAATGAAATACTCCCAGACGCAGGGCAAGGGTCAGTTTAGAAAGTTTACATGGTATTTTCTTATGAGATATGCGTTAATTAGACCCCAGTATAAGTAATATTTCAACAAAAACCTGGATTTTTTAAATATTAGCTTTAGCCGCCCCCTCCTCTGTATTAATATTTCAGTGTTGTGACCTGTTCATCTGAAAACTTAGAAATAGTGTCATAAAACCACTGCACTGCATAAGAGCCAGTGGTGGAAGGTAATGAAGTACAAGTAGTAAAGTACTGTGCTTAAGTAGAATTTTTAGGTTTTTACTTCACTACATTTGAGAGCAGTATTTGTACTTTCTACTGCAGTACATTTTTGAACAGGACTCAAAGGTAAATAGTACTTTTCGTATGATTTGAGGGATTATTTTACCATGTTCGTGACCAAACTTTTCGAGTCCTAGCTTCAGATTTGAACAAACAAAACTAAACACAAAATTCATGAGAAAAATTAAGCAATTGATATGTATTGTTACAAAAACTATGTGTCATTTTTAATTAATATCACTACATTTTACACAAATTAACAGCACTTTTGCCCTGTGTATCTGCACTTTTAATCACGCCTTAAGTCTCTAAGAAGCAGCGAAATGTCTTTACTCCTACGACTTTTTGTCCACTTTATAGATTTAACTTTTGGCTTTTACTGTGGATCGGACCTGGAGGACTGAGGGACGAGCGGGGGACGACAGAGGGACGACTGAGGGACGAGAGAGGGACGACTGAGGGACGAAAGAGGGACGAGAGAGGGACGACTGAGGGATGCCAGAAGGACGACCGAGGGACGACAGAGGGACGAGCGAGGGACGACTGAGGGACGAGCGGGGGACGACAGAGGGACGACTGAGGGACGACAGAGGGACGACTGAGGGACGACGAGAGAGGGACGACTGAGGGATGCCAGAAGGACGACCGAGGGACGACAGAGGGGACGAGCGAGCGAGGGACGACTGAGGGACGAGCGGGGGACGACAGAGGGACGACTGAGGGACGACAGAGGGACGACTGAGGGACGAGAGAGGGACGACTGAGGGATGCCAGAAGGACGACCGAGGGACGACAGAGGGACGAGCGAGGGACGACTGCGGGACGAGCGAGGGACGACTGAGGGATGACAGAAGGACGACCGAGGGACGACCGAGGGACGACCGAGGGACGACCGAGGGACGACAGAGGACGAGAGAGGGCACAACAGAGGGATGACGGAGGGACGACTGAGGGACGACACAGACATCTTTTAGTTAAGTAACAGAACCGAGTACTTCATCCACCACTGATGTTATAGAAATATTGATGATAATAACGACGTGCCGATAATTCCCAACTCTGTCTGTGCCATGGACAAAAAACATGACAGAACCTCAAATACACTGTATAAACTAAAAACTATATAAACAACACGCTGTATAAACAATATAAACACACTGTATAAACTATATAAACACACTGTATAAACTATATAAACACACTGTATAAACTATATAAAGTAAAAACTATATAAACAACACACTGTATAAACTATGAACTATATAAACTATGAACTATATAAACACCACGCTGTATAAACTATAAACTATAAACTATATAAACACCACGCTGTATAAACTATAAACTATATAAACACCACGCTGTATAAACTATAAAAACTATAAACTATATAAACTCCGCGCTGTATAAACTATGACTCCTCCGTGACAGAATTCAGTCACATCCAGCTCCATTTGGCTCTGTGCCCAACAGCACCTGGCAGCCTCAGCGTTACGTCACTACTTCCTGTTCAGCTCTGTCTCTACGAGGATTTTACTGAGTCGAACTAAAATGAAAACATATTTAAAGATAAGACAGTGGACAGTAACTTCAGGGTGTGTGTCAATGCTAACGCTAATGATCATTTTGAGGCATAAAAATAATAAAATAACTGAATAAACTGAAATAATCTACATATAAAAATCATAATAATTGATATTAATAGGTTGTTTATTTTATATTCTATACATTTAATTAAGAGCCTCAATGATCATTCTGAGGCATAAAAAATATTAAAATTAAAAAAACAAAAAACAGAAATAATCTACATATAAAAACAATTGATTTGTCTTTAGTTTAATCAATTTTAATTTTAATAGGTTGGCTAGTTTATATTTTAAGCTTTTAATTAAGAGCCTCTGATTATTTCAAGGCATAACAAATATTAAAAATAACTGAATAAACTGAAATAATCTACATATAAAAATTATAATCATAATAATTCATATTAAAAAACTTGTTTATTTTATATTCTATACATTTAACTAAGAGCCCCAATGATCATTCTGAGGCATAAAAAATATTAAAATAAAAAAAAAAAAAACAAACAAACAGAAATAATCTACATATAAAAAGAATTTTTGTCTTTAGTTTAATCAATTTTAACATTTTAATAGGTTAAGACAGTTTATATTTTAAGCTTTTAATTAAGAGCCTCTGATTATTTTGAGGCAGCCATAACAAATATTAAAATAACTGAATAAACTGAAATAATCTACATATAAAAATCATAATCATAATAACTCATATTAATAAGTTGTTTATTTTATATTTTATGCTTTTAATTAAGAGCCTCAATGATCATTTTGAGGCATAAAAATATATTAAAATAAAAAAAAAAAAACAAAACCAGAAATAATCTACATATAAAAAGAATTGATTTGTCTTTAGTTTAATCAATTTTAATAGGTTGGTTAGTTTATATTTTAAGCTTTTAATTAAGAGCCTCTGATTATTTCAAGGCATAACAAATATTAAAATAACTGAATAAACTGAAATAATCTACATATAAAAATCATAATCATAATAATTCATATTAATAAGTTGTTTATTTAATATTTATGCTTTTAATTAAAAGTCTCAATGATCATTTTGAGGCATAAGAAATATTAAAATAAAGAAAAAAAATCTACATATAAAAATCATAATAATATATTTTAATAGGTTGTTTATTTTATATTTTATGCTTTTAATTAAAAGTTAGCATTAGCGTTGAAACACAGTGAGCAAGCTAGCATGCCCCTGTGCACCAAGCCTAAAAAAAAAAACGTGAACGTCAAGTCCAGCTTCATCACGCTTTTCTAAAATAACCTTACGCATGACCAGCGGCTCTGTTCCACCATTCAAAACTAAAACCTCTCAATAAAACCACGCACTGCCAGTCAATCATGTTTACTGCATGCACTGGGGGACTACTCCGCTCATTCTTCTCCACCTCCTGTCAGTTTGTGAAGCATTAAAGTAAACACAACAGCCAGTCATCCAGCAACGCCAACTTCAACGAGACGAGAGGAGGAGACTGGCAGCTCCGCAGATCCCTGTTTACCTGATACAAGATGGAGGATAAGACAATGCGCACGAAGCCATAAGAAATCACACGGATGCTGGAGATAGTACAGCGCTATCGGCAGGAGCGGAGAAACAAAGGGAGGATACGCCACAGCGACTGATAAGTAAACACGGCGGAGAGGGTGGAGAACTTTTTTCTTCCACCACCGCCCTGGAAGTTTAGGATTGGTTTTCGTTCGGTTTGGTGCCGTTGTTCCAATCTGCAGCTGGACGCTCTGGCAGGGAGTGATTTCATTTTTAGAGCATGTTTTTTTTCGTATTACTTGTTGAGTTCTGCCTCCTCGGGTGTGTTTTTTGTTGTCTATCGAGTTTATTTGCTTAGATGCATAGACTGTATATATAAATGGAAATCGCTAACCCGCTAGCCGCCGCGCTCTGAATAAGAAGTGAGCATGGGCGAGGTTACAACTCCATCGATTCTGGCTCCGATTCACTTTACATTGAAAAGCTGTGGACCAGTTACGACCCAGCTCGTTTAGGATCAGGGAAGTAACAAAAAAACAGGATGGAAAATGGTTGAGTAAGAGGTAATTTAATGAACAAGCTTGTCTGTGTGAACCCTCAGTCGTCCAGGTCTGATCCATAGCAAAGGACGAAGTTTAAATCTCAACTGGAAAAATCGTTGTAGGAGTGAAGACGTTTCGCTGCTCATCCAAGCTGCTTCTTCAGTGCTTGCTATGGATCAGACCTGGACGACTGCAGGCTTTACACAGACATCTTCTCAAGAACTATGGGCCTACCACCGTCAAACTGGCAAGAGAGCTGGAAAATACTGCCAAGAAATTAGCAAAGAATAAGAATCACTTACAGTTTAACCTCAGATTCACGCCTAGAATTTGTCCAGTTGACAGATTTAAACTTCTTCGTTTGCAATGAACAAGGTTGTAACAAACTAAACAAAGAGATCGAAAATATTGAAAAAAAAAAGGTAATCTGCAGGGTTTAAACGAAAGAAACAAACTTTATAATAACGTAACAAAAGTCGAGTGTCTCAACACACAGAGCCACTTCCACATGAAGTGACACGACAAAAGAGACACAGACAAACTGGCACCTGGCCCAGCTCTGAACAGGTGCCCTGAATCTCCTTAAATAACTGGGGCAGCTGCAGGTGAGACACAGGATTGGCCAGACGGGGAAACAGTCCCCCAATCTCCACAGAGGCCTCATACAGCCAAGAGTTCATGGGGAAAAGGGAAAGATTCGGCAACATAGGACAGATACAACAAAATGGAAAGAGCATAAGGGCCTGGGACAGTAACAGCTCCTCTCTCTGTAACTGCTGCTGTCAGACTCATCATGTTCATATTAACCCTCTACATGATTCTGGGGTTTTTATTTCATTATTGTGTCTGTAAATCAAGATATGAACATTAATAACAGACAAATCAGGCGCTTTCTTTCCCCGAGGTCATTAGCAACAGATTTGATTGACAACGTTGCTAAGTGCCCACGTTACTTTCATCAGCCTCGCTCCTGATTGGCTCTTTGGTTGCTATGATACTCGCTGTCGGAATTTCTAATAACAAACTTGGCTCCAAATTCAAAATGGTAAAAGGTTAGAGAGAAAGAGAGAAAGAAAAAATATTGTATATAAGGTTTTTTGGTTTTATTGGAATGTGTTCAGACAAATTTACATAAATGTTGGATCGCAGTGTGACTCTGAAGTGCTGTATGTTTGCAAGTTTTCTCCCCGACAAAACCCACAATGTCGATGAAACATTCTGCACCGACGAAGGTTTGAACTTTGAGAGAGTTTAAACAAGAGAGAAATGTGAGAAAAGTTAATTCCTGTGTGAGAAAAGTGTATAAAGTGTGTGGTGAGGAGTTTTACAGACAAGAAACATATAGAATAACTGAAAAAAATACAGCTTATACTTATACTTATATTGCGGGTTATTTTTAGAACATGATCTGGGACCACTGTAAAGTTTTTTTTGGCAGAATTTCTGTTTCCAAATTGACCCAAAAGACACTATTCCCTGTGTAAATATTCTTTAGATAATGTAATGGGGTTGTAATATTTTAGTTTTGCCACTTTCTAAAAAAAAAAAGTATTTATTTGATTCAGTTTGTAATGTGAAGCTCATTGTGGCATTTATTTTATCACTGTGTTACAGCACCCTGCAGGATGTTTGCAGTTGTCTGGGATAATTATTTCCATATCTGTGCATGATTTCCTTTGTGCCACTTCTGAAAAGACTTGAGTAATCGCTGGGGATATGAGATGCATTAATCATTACTGGGCTAAATAAAGACGAGGTGATGAATGGGAGAAATGAAAAGGCCTTTAGAAGGTGGGAAAAGTCTATTCTCTGCAATGATTTGTGTTTAACTGCACAAGCTGGACGCACAAAGGGACCCACTTCTGTCACGGAGAATGTGCGTGGGCGTGCACTGCATGGCCACAACAGGCTGATGGATGACAAGACAGGCTCTGGTCCGAAGAAAAGAAGGAATGAAAGACGAGGGAGGTGTTTGAAGAGGCGTGCGGGGAGGCAAATGAGAAGCACAAACAGTAAGGGAATTACCAACAGAAAAATACATTATAGTGAAGTTTGCGGTATGCCTGAGGAAGCAAAGACATAAAAAGCACATTGAGGGGCAAATGAGAGATGGAAGAGGAGTGAAAAGCTATTAGGATGAGGTGCAGACGATGAGTACAGAGCCAAAAACAAAAGTCTAATTGCCTGACTAATTGGCGTCTTTGTTCTGCGTTTCCCTTCATAGAGATAGAGGCAGACAAAAGGAGCACGTCCAGACCGGATAACACCAGATCGAGCTCACTCAAAGCTCAAAGTCGCACAGATGTGAAGGATGAAATATTTATTTGGGACATGGAGGCATTTTTTCTCCCGCTAAAAGAAAAAAAAAAATCTACGCTGGAGCATTTGAGTAAGACAATTGAGGGAGACTTAAGGATACCACAAAAATAGTTAGTCCTTGAGGAGAATGTGGCAAACTGTGCAACGAAGGACACGAGAAGAAGAAAGGAATGAAACGATGAATGGATTATCAAGCATTTAAATAATCAGAATTCAAATGCACAAACTGAATATTGATAACATCTCCGTAGAGAATTTTTAGATGTTGTTTTGAGTCCAGTCCAAGTTTGGGGCTGTTTTTCATTTGCAGGAGTTGGTTTGGTGGAGAAAGCATGTCTTTTTTCGTATTATTTGTTGGG
Source organism: Periophthalmus modestus (assembly GCA_019594935.1). NCBI lineage: Eukaryota > Metazoa > Chordata > Actinopteri > Gobiiformes > Gobiidae > Periophthalmus > Periophthalmus modestus. The sequence continues at coordinate 31,873,846 of JAIEZT010001390.1, forward strand.
TTCTGCTTCCTGGGAGTGTTACTGTTGTTTATTGAGTTTTTTTGCTTAGACACTGACACATTATGAACTGTCTGTAGAAATATAAAAGATAATAAATTACTTATGACATTTTGAAGTACAGGGCGTCCATAAAGTCTACAAGTTACAATTTAAAAACATTATTACAAAGGCAGTTGATCAGATTTATTAATGTCAGGGTTTTTTTTGTGTGTGTTTTGCATTATTTTCCCCCCTCTCTTCTGTATCTGAGCCTGGAGCTGGGTGGAGATTTGGGCTCCTCCCGTTCACACCTGGAGCTAATCTGCATCAGCTGCACCTGGGGCGGATAAAGGAGCCAGGACCTGACACTCGGGGCCAGATCATCTTGTCATCTTCATGTCATGCTCCGGTGTACTTGCTCGTCTATCCACCGTGATTCCACTCTTTGCAACTACCCTGCACCTCCGTCTCCAACCAGGTCTCCATGTCCGGTATGAACACCCCAGCCTTTGACGCCCCCACGACCCGCTCCAGGACGACTGCCTACAACACCGCCCCCGACTGTCTGTTATGACCTTCATTCAATTTCCTATATCTACAAATAAACTCTGTTCTAACTGCTTCCCCGAGTCCTGTCTCTTTGCTGTTCTCAGTGGTTTCCAAAGTTTTAATCTCATTTAATTCACATATATATGAGCTCTACTAGTCGCACGAAGCATCAAGACGGTACCGGTATTTCTTGCCATGTTTCCCTGCAGCAGAGCCTCATCTATTTCATTTATTTATTTGTCTCTCGCACATGTATCAGGTTCTTTTAAAGCTCATTTCACAAATTTGTTCTTGTACAAGCTCGAAAAGCAGTGGGAAGAAGAAAACGTATTAAATCCCACCCCTAACTTCTATTAGGACGTAAATGAAATGCTTTATTTAAACTTCATATTCAGTTAAAAACATATATTATTACATATATAGACACACATAGACCCATTCAATTCATGACAGTAAATGCAGCAAAATGTCACTGACAATAATTTTGATGAACAGTGTCACTATGAGTAACACGAGGCATTTCAAACAGAAAGAAAAACAGACTAACAATGATACGAAACAATAAGTATAAAGTATAACCAACACTGACACAGAGAAAGTGCAGTGTGACTTTATAGTTAAACTTTATATTTAAACTGGCCTCGCTCTGTATCGGACCATGTCTTTAAATAAAAACTTACATTTATGAATACTTTGGCTTTGCTTTTGTTTTAAATCCAGAGCTTTCCAGTTTCACCCCACACACAGTCACATAAAAATGTTTATAAGTGGTTCAATCTTATTTGTATCTTTGCTTTAGTTCAGTAAAGTCCTGTATCTTTGCTCGATTCACGACATCTTAACATAATCCCAAAGAAACAAACCCAGAGGTGTGATACTGGTCCATTCTTTCAATCCAACAGTCTGGAAATGTCACGAAAACGCAGACCCCAATGTGATTAAAAACTTACAGCAGAACAAATCTCCTGCATATGTCTCATCAACTGCCTTTGTAAGACTTTACGGACACACTGTATTTTTTCCTCACTAAAAGAGAAATTCTACCATGGAGCATCTTGAGTAAAACGATGAAGGACGACTTAAAAATACCACAAAAAGTCCGTCCTTGAGGAGAAAGTGACAAACTGTGCAACCAAGGACAGAAGAAAAGAACAAAATGATAAATGGATTCTTTAGCGTTTAAATAATCATAATTCAAGCTGAGAAAGTGTCTCAGTAGAACATTTTTATATGCAGTCTGAAGTCCAGTGCAATCCCCACCAAAAAAGAACAACTGTACTTGAATAAAAAGCACCGAGGAAAAGTTTAATGCCACACTGCAACATTCAAACAGAGCAATATCATCTCCATGGAGACGACGACACGATATCTAATGCAAATGGAAACAGTGGAGTAATTATGTACTGCCTCCGGCCACTAACAATCCAAACACAGATATTAATCTAACCTGAATCACATTTAGAAACTTCCACTGACTCGACAAATCTGAAACACGGAAAAATAAATTAAAAGGTCCAATATTACACAAAGCTGCCTCTTTTGAGCTTTAAGTCGTGTTAGAATCGTGTTACCTCTTCAAAAACAGACCTGGAGTTGTGTTTTGTTTGAGTAACTCTTTATTATTAGTCTGTAACATCCCCAAAGCTCAAAACGCTCTGTTCCACCTTGTGATGTCATGACGTGGTAGTTTTCAAGTTAACATCTAACTTTTACCTTTAGTTCAGTAGAGGTCAGTGGCAATTCCAAGGCAGAAATCATCCAAATGATTCTAGTGAAGGTGTGTGGAGTTTAAAAACACAGTCGAGCACCACATGATGACATCACAAGGTGCAACAGAGTGTTTTCAGTTTGAGAGAAGTACTATAATGCTGTTACATAATCAAAAACAGATCTGGAGTTGTTTTTTTGTTTCATTCAGACATGTTTGATTAACACTTTACTATTAGTCTGTCTACACCTACAAGCCCAAAATGCTCTGTTCCACCTTGTGATGTCATGAAGTGGTAGTTTTCAAACTGACAGTTACCTTTTATCTTTTTTTTTCAGTAGAGATTGCTTTACGGCATGTTAGAACGTTGTTACCTCCTCAAAAACAGACCTTCCATTCACATGTTTGAGTAACACTTTATTATTAATCTGTCTACATCTCCAAAGCTCTGTTCCACCTTGTGATGTCATGAGGTGGTAGTAGTTTCAAACTTAACATCTAACTTTTACCAGGTTCAGTAGAAACTGGCAACAAAGGTGAAATCATCCAAGTGAATCTAGAAGGTGTGTGGAGTTTAAAAAACACAGTGGAGCACTTCCTGCATCACCACATGATGACATCACAAGGTGGAACAGAGTGTTTTCAGTTTGAGAAAAGAACTCAGCCTAAATCTGCAGGTGTGTTTCTGTGTTAAACATGTGAATGAAACAAAAAAACACAACTCCAGGTCTGTTTGTGACGAGGAAACATAAATAGATCAGTGTAATATGAAACTTTAAACTCTTTTATGGAAATCTGAGAACAATCCACTCCACCCAGCCGCTCTCGTACTCACTACTGTCTCCTATCGACGTCCACGGCAATTTCCTTCTTGTATGTTTGAAGTGTCTCTTCTCAGTTTCTCATTAATGCTATCAGACCGTCTCTCTTTCGCCTGTGTCTAATACCCACAGGTTGCGTTGATATGAAAAGCCGGCTCTCCACGGCGAGTGCTCTCTTCTCAAGCACGTTAATGACACCAGTGTTTGCAGCTGCCCCAAGGAGACTCAAACTTCACTCTCCTCCCCGCCGCGACCCTCCCCTCTTCACCCCATCGCTCATGCTTTTTTCTAATCCATCAGAGATCCATCACGCCGCTCTACCCCGCAGCCTCCATAAATCCCCCTCCCGTCGGCACGCTCGCCTTGAATTTGTCCCCCTGCTCCCCATCATCTTCTCCATCCTTTTCCCTGTTTGTAAAGCACAGCGCAGAAGGGGAGAATTGTTTCCAAACTGCAGTGTCGTTTGTGGGATCGCTTGGGGTGTGATAGACTTTCAATATTTCATTTTACTGCTTAATAAAAATGAGTATTGTTTTCATGTGCTGTGGCTTTACCTTTATTAAAGCAGATCTATCCAGAAAACTCCATGTTCTACAGTTGTCTCTCACTAATTTTACATGCTTTTTTACAATGTAAGAACGTGCATTGTGTTCTGCGTCCTGATTGGCTGAGGGACTGTAGACCATTGTGTTCTGCGTCCTGATTGGCTAGGGACTGTAGACCATTGTGTTCTGTGTCCTGATGGCTGAGGGACTGTAGACCATTGTGTTCTGCGTCCTGATTGGCTGAGGGACTGTGTAGACCATTGTGTTCTGCGTCCTGATTGGCTGAGGGACTGTAGACCATTGTGTTCTGCGTCCTGATTGGCTGAGGGACTGTAGACCATTGTCCATCAGTCTCCTCCGTGTCTCCTGTACAGTACAGAATGTGTCAGACAAATTTACATAAATGTTGGATCGCAGTGTGACTCTGAAGTGCTGTATGTTTGCAAGTTTTCTCCCCGACAAAACCCACGATGTCGATGAAACGTTCTGCACCGACGAAGACACCGACGAAGGTTTGAACTTTGAGAGAGTTTAAACAAGAGAGAAATGTGAGAAAATGTTAATGTCTGTGTGAGAAAAGTGTATAAAGTGTGTGGTGAGGGGTTTTACAGCCAAGAAACATATAGAATAATTGTAAAAAATAAAGCTGATACTTCACAGATTTCGCCTATTGCTGGTCATTTTTAGAATGTAAGCCCCACGATAAACGAGGGACCACTGTAGTTAAAACGTTCTCTTTAAAAGTTGTATTTGGAGTGATCAGTGCATGTTTGAGCAATCTTTAATCACTTACTTTCAAAACCTGTATCCGTGCACTACTTAGTTCTCCAATTTTATTTTCTTAACCAGTGCAGGGTTCGGCAGTGTCGTGTAGTAATTTTGGTATAAATGAAAAAAAATCCACAGCTCGCTAATGTGATCTGCGGCATCTTTGCTGTGATGAGGTTTACAGCGTGGTTGTAGATTAAGTTTTTTTAGTTACCGTAACTCCACAATCAATTGTACTTCGTGTAAATTCAAACAGCGTGTCTAAAACCAGAGGCATGGGGCTCTTTAATTATGTTACTATCATTACGGTAATGTGCTTATGTCACCTTTGAAGAGATGAAGCGGGGATTCTCCCAGTTATTAACTTGATGCATCAAAGGAAAAATAAGGATGGGTAGAAGTGTAAAATAGAGGTAGTTGTGTGAAAAAAAGGCAAAAGTACATGCTGATACTTCCTTTAACATGATTTTTAGCTAGCTATAATGGTCTATAATGTGCTCAGTCCTTAAAGGGTTTAAAATGTGCAAATTATAACTTACCTAATGATCCACAGGTGTCAAAAATTATAGCTATATAGTAGTCGCCCTAAATGCACAGTTAGTAGGTTATTGGGGAAAAAAAAGTTTCTTTGATATTGAATTCAATGATTGTAGCTTTAAACTGCTGTTAATGTGTTTTGCTGTTTTAATTGCTTTTTTATACAGTGTCCATGGGTGTCCTCAAAGGCAGCATCAAATAAAATAAAATGAATTATTATTATTAGGCATAATCTAATATTTTAGGCACAAAACAAGCACAGTGACAGTGCTGCTGCTGCTTAGTATCCATCATCCATCATGTCTGGAACTCCCTGTCCAAACACATCAGAGACTCATCCACACTCACCGTCTCAAAAAAACCCCGAAAACTCACCTGTTCAAAACTGCCTTCAAAGAAATGGAAATGGTCACATTTTTATATAGCACTTTTCCATCTTCAAGGCACTCAAAGCACTTTACACCAGGGAAACATTCACAAACACATTCATACACCAGTGTGCACAGACACTGGGGCGAGGGGGTTAAGTGTGTTGCCCAAGGACACAGCGACAGTATTCATCTGTGGAAGTTGGACACCGTCAACCTCTGGATCAGGGATGTGACCACCTATGATGTTTTTTTTTAATTTTTTTTTATGTCAAGATCCCACCAACTTTCAGATCGGTGGACAAACGCTCTACCAACTGAGCTACTGTCAAGCTATTTTTTATTCTTTGAGTGTTACGAAAAGTGTTATTCATCCATCCATCCATTTTCTTCCTCTTATCCGGGGCTGGGTCACGGGGGCAGCAGTCTAAGCAGGGACTCCTAGACTTCCCTCACCCCAGACATGTCCTCCAGCTCCTCCAGTGGACTCCAAGGTGTTCCCAGGCCAGAGAGACATAGTCCCTCCAGCGTGTCTGTATTATTATTATTATTATTATCATTATTATTTTCTAATGCCCTCTCTGGGTGGGTGATGAGTCCTTGCCTCAAGTGGAGGAGTTTAAGTATCTCGGGTCTTGTTCACGAGTGAGGGAAGGATGGAGCGTGAGATTGACAGGTGGATTGGTGCAACGTCTGCAGTGATGCGGTCGCTGTATTGGTCTGTTGTGATAAAGGAGCTGAGTCAAAAGGCAAAGCTCTCGATTTACCGTCAATCTACATTCCTCCCCTCACCTATGGTCATGAGCTCTGACAGAAAGAACAACATCGCAGATACAAGCGGCCAAAATGGATTTCCTCCGCAGGGTGGCGGGCGCTCCCTTAGAGAAAGGGTGAGGAGCTCGGAGTAAAGCCGCTGCTCCTACACGTCGAGTGGAACCAGCTGAGGTGGCTTGGACATCTGCTCAGGATGCCTCCTGGACGCCTCCTTGGGGAGGTGTTCCAGGCATGTCCCACCGGGCTGAGGCCCCAGGGGCCTGGGACACTCTGGAGGGACTATGTCTCTCAGCTGGCCTGGGAACACCTTAGGGCTGGAGGACGTGTCTGGGGTGAGGGGAAGTCTGGGAGTCCCTGCTTAGACCGCTGCCCCTGCGACCTGGCCCCGGATAAGAGGAAGAAAATGGATGGATGGATTATCTAATAAATACCTCATAAATCATGTATTCAACACAATAGTAAAAAAAAAAACATTTATTTTGAAAGCTGGACTTGGTGACACCTGGACGACTGAGGGATAACACAGACATCAACACAAACAATATTATCGCCTAAAGTGACAGTCACGCATCAACACTGCATTTATTATACTTTTTAAAAAATCCTTCTGAGATGTCACACAGCACAGCACATAGAGAGGTCACAGCAGACACCTCTATTCTACACCAGCCTTCTTCATATGTTATTAATCTGATGATATTTAATACATCACGGCTTGTAACCTGTCAAATCTATAATATATGGACACCCGGGCTGCTGCATGTAATTCCGCTCATTCCTCACAGTGTACGACCTGCTGTCTCCATCATGCACAGAAGCTGGGTCGTGCCACAGTTCACTCGTATTTGTGCGTTTCTGCCAATCAAATGCCCGCCGCTTTTTCACAGGGCTGGAGTGGCGTTGGAGGACCTCATACGCCGCTACACATATAGGAGACATAAATTAGTGTCTCAGCAGGCCAGCGCCAGTCACAGAAACAGATGGCGTGGTAGAGGCCTGAGGGACACAGGAGCCATTGCAGGATTTTTAGCTTTATTTTAATGCAGCCACTACAGTGTAACAGCCAATTACTCCGAGCAGAGCGAGGTGAGCGTTCACTTAGGTATTTACTACAGCTACGGCTAAGATAATTTAAAGACTTTATTAACATTTGCCATACACTTACAAATGCTTGCACAACATAAAATTAAGCATGGTGGATTATCATTCATTTTCCAGGGAGACGTGGCTGGTTCGTTGGGTGTTTAGCAGATTACAGAAAATGCACACAAACCCTCGTCTAAGTCGTGGAAAGAACTTGGATCAAAACCTGCTGCTTGACTTCTGCTGTGAGCTGTGAGCGTTATAAGAGCAACAGATTTAAGTGAGACATAACGGTGAGCTGCACGGTGTGTGTAATCCCTCACTCGTCCAGGTCTGATCCATAATAAAAGACAAAAGTCAAATCTGTAACTGGACAAAAAGTTGTAAAAGTGAAACAACTTTTTGTCCAGATTTTGACAGAGTTTACTTTTGGCTTTTAGTAGTGAGCTTCATTGACTGATGTAATGTTAGCTGGATCTAACAATTCAAATTCTGACATTTTCCAAGATAAAAGCACATGGATGCAAACAAGCTGAAATCCCATCGTCTCATCTGGGAAACACGAACACCTCAGGATCAGAATAAACGTCCTATATTGTGCAAAATTGTCTCGTGAGCTTTAAAACCCGTTATAACTCTTCAAAAACCTACCTGGAGTTGTGTTTTGTTTCATTCACATGTTTGAGTAACACTTTATTATTAGTCTGTAACATCTCCAAAGCTCAAAATGCTCTGTTCCACCTTGTGATGTCATGAAGTGGTAGTTTTCAAACTGACAGCTAAGTTTTATCTTTTGTTCTATTGTAGAGATTGGAAATTCCAGGTCTGAAATCATCCAAATGAATCACTTCCTGTATTACCACATGATGACATCACAAAGTAGAGCAGGGTGTTTCTGTTTGAGAGAAGAACTCAGCCTAAATCTGCAGGTGTGTTTGTGTGTTAAACATGTGTGAATGAAACAAAACACAACTCCAGGTCTGTGTTTGAGAAGGAAACATTACAACACAGATCAGAAAACAGCGTAACACGGCTCCTTTAACGCGATAGATATGATACTTCATCTTATGTTATATGTTTTTTTTTCCCTAACTTTCTACCTTATTATTTATACAACAAACACAACTTCACACGCACTGGGCTGCATACAAAAAGCACGCAGAAGGTGGAGGATGAAAGTGAAGAGTCAGCTCCTCAGTATTCTTATGATGTCATAGCCACGAGTACTATACTTCCACTTGAAACGCTTGAGCCTCCACAGCAGCTAATAGCCAGCAGCGCTTAAGTGATTCAATTATAGATACTGAGAGATCCCATAGTAAAATAACTGGCTCTTCTCCAATACATTTTTCTTTATTGTTGCTAGGAGAGTCCTAGTTAACTCTCTCTGAACAACTATAATCAGGCTCTGGGAGGCAAAACATCAGGATCGGTTTAGACAAATAGAATAAGCGAGGGAATAAGCACATCGCCCACGAGTCTACGAGGACTCGGCCCAAATGCCATTTGCAGCAATTTGCAAAGAGCAGCCCGCTCCTTTAAATGCCAGCAGCAACATCTCGCTGCGGTGGGACCATCTTGTGCCCTTTCTCCTAACCCTCCTCTGGCAAAAGGTCAGAGGTCACTGTAAGTTTTTAGGACCGTCTGGTGCACTTTCTCCTAACCCTCCTCTGGCAAAAGGTCAGAGGTCACTGTAAGTTTTATCATTAGATGTGGACGTAAAAATGTGTAAAACTACTTATCTCTGTCTCACTTGTCAATAGTGCAGGTAATGTACTCCAGGGGCAAACTTTTGACACAGGGGCCTCAGTGATTTGAGATTTGGCCTGTAACATGTAGCAAAGCCTGAATATACAAGGCTCATTGTACAAATTGTTTTCCAAATGCATTAATTAATTAATGAATAATTAATTTATTAAATTTCAGTTAAATAAGCACAGCAGTAAAACAGTGAAAAAGGTTTACCTCATACATTTGGCGGGCCAGATTAATAAGCCCAAAGGGCCGTGTGTGGCCCCCGGGCTGTAGTTTGCCCATGTCTGAACTAGACTCACTTTAAATGTATTTACTTAAGTCCTAACCTCGTTCTGCTGTGAAACAAACTGGCTCATTTAAAGCTGATATCTTTTAACACATTTTAATCTTTAGATCATGTCAATCGTGCTGATCTGAGTTTGACAAATGGCTGACGTCAAAGATAGTGTCAGAATGACTAAATAGTCCTCAGACTGTTGGCAAACGCTGTCAGCCCATTCTCAGGCTCCTCTTGAGGTGTCACCCAATAAAGAGAACGTCGACACACTTATCAAGGGTTTTTATCTCACTGCGTCACTGTCACTCAACAGGCTGTTGTGACAGCAGCAGACCGCAGTGCCAGAGTAATCAACTCACAGATCTGAGCCGGGCTGCAGAAAGAGGGACACAGGTGCTGAACTTATGCTGCTGCTTCAAGTGATAAGCAAAAAGTTGTTTGTAAAATACTGCACAGAAGTCCCGCTGCTGAAGTCATCTCAGGGCTTCTGTGACAAGAGCTATTTTACAAAGAGAAGTTATTCAGAAAACAAGAGGGTCCTACTTTCAATAAATAAGACAGTCCACTTTAGGGACACTGCGGGTTGCTATGATTGTTAGATTTGACCAACATTGTGCGTTACATAATTTATTCTCCTAAAAACAAAAATAACTCCTTGTATCTTCAGGTTGCTACGAGACAAGAATCAAACTTTGAGCACAAACCAGGGCCTCAGACACTGATCACACTGTGTATTAAAGTTAGACACTGGTCAGTATTAAGATTTAGCTGCGTCCTTGAGTAGAATTATAGATCTAATAACAAAACCTCACTGTATTCATCTAAACTCTTCGCTTAAACAATTCATGTCCTTGTGATTTAAGGCGAAATGGAGAATTTTAGTGCAGACTTTACCTCACACATCAAAACAATCGTTCCTTCAGGCAACATCCAGAGCCGCACAAACGGGAAACTGCTTCCCACATGTCTGCAGTCTGTGTGTCTTTATAAAAGTTATGTGAAATACTTATCAAAATAGAAAATATATACATGTAACCGGTTGATATATATATATGTATCTGCATAATTACACAAAATGGTGTTTATGTTTATTACAGTTTTGCTCAGACCTGGCGTTTTAATTACTGTGCAGCCTTAGTCCTCCAGACACTTCTTCTGTGGTTTTGTTTCTTCTTCTTTTGACCTTTGCCCCTGGTATAAACTCTGGGTTTGGTCAGTCATCTGTTGTAATCCCACCCTTTTGTTATACATTTACATTTTTATTATATTTTACTTGTGTTTAAGTTGATATTGAGCTCTGATGTTGCTGCGGTGTTTTCATTTATTCTTGTGAACACGTGCGGGGAGATGCTAACTCTGTCCATTATCTTCTCTCCTGTAGTTTGGGCTGGACGGACAAATAGCGGCACATGTTGATCCCATTTTGCACTTTTGTGAAGCAGATTAAACTAAAAGTGCCTCCAAAAGTTCCCCCTGTGTCCCGTGGCTCCTTATTACATCACAAACTGCACAAAACAACACAACGCAGAAGTCCACCGCTCACATATACACAGCCAGAACTCTTTTCTTTTGATACTCTGCAGAGACGTCATGCTGGGGGTGCTCTACATGTATCTCTAATGGTGGAATATGCCTGCAGTTACCACGATGACACAATGCAGTCAGAAAAGTTTTAAACTGTCTGAAAACTCAAGAAAAAGAAAGCAAAATGTTCCTGTTCCTGTTTAAGAGTTTGATTTTCTGCAAAAAACTGGAAAACTGGCTAACGCTAGCTAGCTTGTGACTGTAATTTCTGTGTGAGAGACTTGTTTAACAGCACGAGTCACGTCACCTGTTGTAGTTCCAGTCACGTTAGTTCTTTATTTCTGTGTAATCCCTCAGTCGTCCAGGTCTGATCCAGAGCAAAAGACGAAATTTAAATCTGTCAACTGGACAAATCGTTGAAGGAGTGAAGACGTTTCGCTGCTCATCCAATATGTTTCTTCTTCAGTTCTGGTCAGATTACTGCTGGACACTGCCTTATATCTGTCTGAAGGGAGGAGCTAACGACACGGAAACTGTAAACCGCTATTGTCTCCAGTTTAAGCCTCAATGACCCTATTCAACGTGTAATGGCAGCCTATTGTTCTCTTTGTTCTTGTTTGTTCTGGGTCTGATGATAGAGTTGTAGATCGGTGAGAGATTATGTCTCAGGTCTCCATTCCTGTTTAAAGAAGGATCGTCTTTCCTAACAAAAATAGCTTCTTCTCCTCCTCCTCTCAGCTTCTTTAACTCCCACTCATCTAAATGTTATATTTGCTATCAGTTCTTTATGGTCATGTCACGCAGGTGAACTGGACTGTGAATACAACAGGTTCCTTTGAAATACAGAGCCTGCGTGTCTCTCTAGATCACATGTGTCAAACTCAAGGCCCGCGGGCGAAATGTGGCCCTCCACATCACTATATGTGGTCTTAAAATGTCATTTTATCAAAAGATACGCAGTTACAAACAGCCATATTTTTACATCCAGGCAAATGTATGTGCAATATTTGTACCTTGAATAAGTAATAAATACAGAAACAGCTAATTAACAAGTTAAAAAGTAGATCTGTTTTACATCGGGCCCATTGAAGGCAGCCATTTTGCGGATGTGGCCCTGCTCTAGATGAACAAATGAAAAGAAAAAATGACAATCCAGCAACACAAACCGAACAGAGGGAGAACATACAGGCTACACTCCTGATTAGTAAATGAACGGCAGGTGCAGGGAAAACAGGGAGGCAGCAAACGAAGGACCGGATCAGGCTGGGCAACGAAGCTGGACTGAGGATAAACAAGAAAACAGGCAGAACAGTGAGAGGTCAGAGCAGACAAAGATGAAAGTCTAATAAAGCCTCAGACAGAGCAGAGCCTACAGTTAGCATCACATCCCCATCAGCTGCAAAGTATCAATTCTTAACTTTGTTTTTGATATTTATGGTTAACCGGTCCTTCACAAAGTGGTTCTGAATCCCATTGAACTTTGATTAGTTGTATTAACTCAGGGGAAGAGCTCAAAGAAAAGAGCAAAGTTGAAATCCAAAGTTTGATCGGACTTCAGGGACGCTTAGACACAAACAGCACGAGTCATTAGATCCAGGTGGTTCCATCCAGGTGGCGCAGACTACACCCACATGCTCCCACTAGAGTGTTCAACCATCCCAGCAATTCAATTTACCACAGCGCCCCCACTCTCACGGCTCAAACTGTGACAAAAACACCATGCACATGTTTCGCAATCAATGTTAGCATTTTCCTATAGATCCTGTTACCTTTCCCATTCCTTTTAATAGCTTTAAAGTCACTTCTGCAAATATAATGAAGACTCCAGACTGGGAATGCTATAGGTAGACAGCCGTAAAAGAGAAGAAGGAAACTGCGAGTCAATGACACATAGAATGAGAAGCTGATGGGGAAAATATGGCACCATTTTCTGCGGATGAGTTTAGCACATTTCAAAGCGCGTCCATCCATGAAGCAGGGAAAGGCACAGGGAGTGTTAAGTGGAGGCCACCAGTCTATAAAGATAACTACAGACCTGCAAAGAGACGAGGGGACGGATGTGTCCTATTGTTTTGCCTCACCTTTCATTGCTTTGCACAGTGACCTCTGATGGCAGCAGCGCTTTAAATGAACCACTCAACAGCAATACGCTTCATCGTCTGACAATATGATTCAAGTCTGCAGCGCCATTAGTCACTGTTCACTCAGAGCGGCGGCAGTGGGTCACCCGGCTCCAATGAACCCAGACGTATAAATAACTGCAGTGTGAGGCCCGTGATGGAGGGAGCCGTGTCTGATACAACACAACACACTGTTTCTGTTCTATTTGGAGATGACAAAAGGTGATGATCAGTGACAAACAATCAGGGACATTTTCAACTGTTGTTTTTTTAAAGGCCTAAATGTAACTAAATTAGACCATATAATGCTGTACATATAAACCCCTAAAACATATGAAATGTACAAATATGAAGTAACAGCAGTATTGTGTTGTAATCTGCTCATAAACTCAATATGAATGAATTATAGATTATGTCCTGGTAATGTTTTATATAAACCCACGTTATTTCTGACACATTGTAAATGCTGTTTTATTTTGTAATTTTTTTTATTATTAACAATATGCTTCAAATCAGCCATATTCTCTCTGTTGGCTTCACAGAGAGAATATTTTACTTTCCTTCTGTGCAACGCAGCACCGAGGCTTTTCTGCTGGATTCTGAGTGACACAGTTAGTGAAACGTGTCTGTGTGACACATGTGTTTACTCGTCTGCACACGGAGCACACGGAGCACACGGAGCACAGGGTCACATGGTCACAAGGTCAAAGCAGCGGCTCAAACAGAGAACTGTAGACCGCGTCCTCTCGTTTGCTTGAGGACTAAACTAAATCCTCACATAGTCCAGTCCCATCAGCCCGAGAGTGTCTCTGTCTGGATACAGAGCTGATGCACAGACTGTTGAAGTCTCGACTTTCTCGTGTTTTCACTCAGTGTCACGGTGAAAACTTTTCCATGACTTGTTAGATCTATAAGAGGAGCTGTAGCCCCTCCGGTGTCGAGGGGATAGTACAAAGCCATTTCACTAAAATATCTTTCTGCCAAACATAAAAGACGCTCGTGTAGGTAAACACTTGTCTCTTTCCTCCTCGGGCTGGAGGAGGGGGCGGAGCCAGGGAGAAATCCTCCAGTCACTGCATTTTGGGTTTCTAATTATCAGATTAAAACATTAGGGCGAACTTGTTATGATCCAAATTATCGGTGTGACGTCATGAATGACATTATCGGCTGATAATTATCAGTGACCGATATTATCATGATGATGTCATTGTTTCAGATGGAGGGGCGGGGCCAGTATAACTCTGTGGGAGACTTAGTGTTTTTGAAATAAATATCCAAACGTATCCCATGTGTTATTTGTTTGGGATCCACAAACTAAAAGTTCTTTAAAAAAAATCCCGTCTTTGGGGATGAATAATGGCTCCACTTTATGAAACTATTGTGAAAACATAATTACACTTTCATTTGTTCATTTCATTTAGCTTAGTCCAGGTTTTGTTTCATGTGGACAGACTCAGTGATTAGAGACATTAACCACAAACCAGGACCATAAATCTGCAGGGTGAGAGTTTAACAACAAACACAAACCCAGCACAGAATCTGGACGTGTCTCCAGCTCAGAACAGCCCCGGACATCACTGGATCTGAACAGAAACGCTGAATGTGTCACTGCTGCTTCTTTGTTACTTTGATGAGAGATTACGAGAGGTTTAAGCAGATACACTTTAAATGTCAGCTGAAATGTCTGAGAAGTTATGAGCCAACATGGCGGCGAAGGAAACGGAGCCTAGATAAAGACAATTAAACAAACTAACTCGAAAGAAACTGTAATCAGGCTTTTGTGAGATAAGAACAATCGAAATCGAGCAATATTAGAAAAAAGATCTAGATTTTTTGTGTTTTGTTTTATTGCCCAGTCCCTGCACATACATCCACTTTTACTTCCATAAGGTTCAAGTCACTTATTGAATATTTAACCATGAAAAATGTATAAATCATAAGCTGCTGTTGTGTTTGGAGTTTGGATTCAAGCTGTTCGTTCTTTCCCTGCACAGCCAGAGCAGCCGGTGTGTGGCCGAAGCAAACGTCACGGCAGAGAAAAGAAAAATGCAGCTTTTTTATCACAATGTTTTATCCTAATAATGCTGAGATTAGACACTGATAAAAACTGAACTGATATAATCTTTGAGTTACTAGACCTCACTGTGCGATAATGGACTCCTCTGCACAGCTCCTTTTCCCTTTGAAATTTCATCTCGCTGCATTTAAAATAAATAGTTAAACAGGCCAGAGGAAATTGTAACTGATCAAATATTGCATGGCTAATAGAACAAGGAAATGCATGTTTTTTGCACTTATGTGACAATCAGAATGACCAGTAAATGGGATTTTATTTGACTAAATGTGCATATTTATGTGTTTATTGCCAAAATCACAAACTCAACTCAACTACGACAAAGGGTCCACGGATATTTTCACTAGAGCTGCACCAATCCAGCTTTTTCAGTTCAATTCTGATACTATGGCTTCACGTAACGGCCGATACAAGATATTAACAACCAAAAAAAAATATAAATAAAAATAAAAAAAAAAAAAAATATATATATATATATATATATATATATATATAATAATATATATATATATAAAAAAATATAATATAATAATCCTAATATATATATATATATAAAAAAATGTTAAAAAAAAATAAAATAATCCTAAACTGATCCAAATGTTTTATTTAGCTGTTATTTATCGCTCAAGAACAGCTTTGTATAAAAAAAATTCAACATTATGAGACTTTTTATGCCGACAGTGACCAGTTAAGTGTTTTATTCCATCAATGTAAATGTGCAACCAGGATATCGACGGAACCGATATTTGGAAGACGATATCCGATCTAGCAAATGTTTCAGTATCGGTGCATCCCTAACTTTCCCCTGAGTAACATTTAAGTAACGTCTGAGCATTTTTAAAACCACTTTTCCGATAAACTTACGATATGTGCGTCGTGTCTTGCTTAATCCTGTATTTCTGCCGTTTATTAACAATAACCGTGCGAAGATGCTGTATATTTGCATCTTTTAGTCTGTTCAAGCTGCAAATAAATCATTTCGCTGTGTTATTTCTCTGACTGTTCTCATATTTCTACTTCCTTGTGCTCGTTGTCATCTTTCTGTTTTGCCTCGAGCCTGGTTTCCTGTGGAGCAAGCCAGGCTCAATTAATCCCACGCACAGATAAACACCAACAGGTCCTGGCCCGCGTTCACGCCGCTCTCATTGTGTGGTGTTGTGGGCTCACAACTGAATAATAATACCACTAATAAACGTTATACACATCGATACTTTAAGTAACATGGCACAAAATGGCATCAGCAAATAGTAGTAATGGCAGAAAACATGCATAACCTATAGAACATTTGCATATAACAGGTAGTAACTTGAATCGTGAGTTTTTTGTTCTTTTGTATCAGAAAAACTTGATTCCCTTTTCACCAATTTCTTGTTGTGTTGTGGTTCTTTTTGAAAAATATGTAAAAAGCACTCTCATTCTTAGTTAATCAACCCAAAGTGATATCAAGTTCAATTTTTCTTAGAAAGCTCTTTGCAGTTAGAGGAAAATGTTGAGTGCAGATAATCTGTTATTAAAATCTGTGATTTTAGACACCTGCTGTTAGTCCAATTTTAGAGCTAAACCAAGACCCTTTCTCCTTCACATCTACAAATGTTTTGTGAAGCTTAAAGTTTCCTTCTTTGGCCAGAAATGTTTTTATTTGTAGATGTAACACTGCAATGGCAAGTCAAGGCAAGTTTATTTGTACAGCACAATACGTACGCAAGTATGTTACGCAACAATCAGTCTAATGGTTCTGATCCTTCCCAAAACATTTTTGAAATCCTTTTTAAAGAAGACTCCAGCAAACTGTCTCACTCCTGATAAACCCCATCTCCTACTGACTGTGGCTAATATCAGCATAGTCAGGTATTTAATGAAAAGAACAGAAAAAGTGGTACTTACTGCACAGATTTGGAGGACTGGGATCTGAACTTGTTGAACTCGCCGGGAGCGGTCCACTCCGTGCCCAGCTGCAACACACAAAAGTGTATAATTAAGCTTTTGCAAGCTAATAATCTTTCACAAATGTGTCAAACCTAAAAGCGATGGACTCAAAAATCATAAAATAGAGCTGCAGAAAAACATCTGTCAGGAGGCAAGTTCTGACGGTCAAACAGGCTACAAGCCGGAATAAATGAGAAAGACTAATTCTCTGCCAATTTGAGGTCTTAGAACAGGGTTTATGGAGACCCCCGAGGTTGGTGCTCCAGGCCTGTGGTCAAATCGGTCCATTCATGTGCACAGCACGCCAGCAGGACTAATTAGGGCCCCCGCTGCCTTGGCCAGCTCAGAGAGAGAATGGGGCGAGGATCACAGTGGGCATGCCCGCAATTGTTTATGCTGGCCACACTTGAGGGCTTTAAATCAGTCGGATTCTCAGTGGGGCCTAATGGCAAGACACAACAGCTCTTCCTGCTTGTAAATATCACTGATCCTCTCTCTGGACATGGACGATTTTGACACACAAAGAAAGAATTGAACAACATTTGGAGTGAAGAGTCATGTGTTCTGGTTGTAGTGTGGCCAAAGGAAAAAGATGGTCACCTACTCAGACGCTTTTAGGAGAAGGACCAGTTCTCAGGACAGAAGATAACGCTGCCATAAGACACAGACCAGGGAGTTTATCTGCTCAGATTTCATCCGTGTGTTTGCACTTGGCTTAGTCAAAAAACGGTCAAGTGCTGGTCAACTGCATCTCAGGAAAAGCTGTAGCTCCAAAAAGCCTGTGCTACATGAAAACAGAAATATGAAAAAAGTTGAACCAAAGAAAATCATTTATTCTGTCAAGTTCAGATCTCATCTCGTGCTCATGGACCCAGTCCTGAGCCTCGTCTCGTGGGAATTCTCGCTCCATCCCGAGACAATTTATGCATCATGTACAACCACACTAAAGCCAACAGAATATCACCGTTATAATCTGTGATCTGTTAAATGTTAAAAGAAACGGCACTATTTTCAAGCTTTAAAACCAAACAGGAAACAAACCAGGAAAAATCTATGACAATTTTACAGCCACCACTATAAGTGTTTTATGCCACTATAAAACACTACAGCCACTTTTACAAACTCGAAATTGTCAAAGATTTAAAATGTTTCTGTTTTGTGTTTTTTGTAACCACATTTTCACTATTTTCACACAAAGTTGGTCAATTCTGATCTGTTCTAATGTAGTTTCCTCGTCACAAACAGACCTGGAGTTGTGTTTTGTTTCATTTACACATGTTTAACACACAAACCTGCAGATTTAAGTTCTTCTCATGAACAGAAAACACTCTGTTCCACCTTGTGATGTCATGCGGTAATACAGGAAGTGCTCCACTGTGTTTTTTTTTTGATTTTTTTTTTAAAACTTATCTATTTAATGTAAGACACACAAACATAGTGAACAAACATACAATAGTGACACGTGGTGGTAAAACGTGCAAGACATAACAAGACGTGATAAATCTGTGTTGCGATTAACAATTATATCACGATAATGTTTAAAGTTGTTATGAATATGAATAATTATAACTTTAACTGAGAATATTAAGGATAAACAGGGCAGCTGACTGAAATTTGGAGGCCCGGGGCAATAAGCCTCACATGGGCCCCCTGTAATACAAATTAATAGAAAGAGGGTCCAATTCTGGGCCCCCTAAAACCCTGGGGCCCCCGACAATAAACCCCCCCCGTCCTGTCGACTCCCCTGTGGATAAGTCGTTTTTTTGCACATTCAGGTGATATAAAGGCGATTATCTTTGTTGGCGATTATCACGATTATATATGAACGATTATTATCAACTCTTTTTATCACGATATTGTTTATTGTACCATCCCTAGTGCTTCTGCTAGTAATTTGTGAGCAAGAAAGGAG
The DNA here is from genome assembly GCA_019594935.1 of Periophthalmus modestus. Taxonomy (NCBI): domain Eukaryota; kingdom Metazoa; phylum Chordata; class Actinopteri; order Gobiiformes; family Gobiidae; genus Periophthalmus; species Periophthalmus modestus. Next base: position 31,892,566 of record JAIEZT010001390.1, read on the forward strand.
GTTATAAAGAATATACATAATAATAAAATAAAAATAATTGGATGTTGTGCTCGGTGAAGATCGGTTGTTGAGCTCAGTTGTTGTCTGACCCTGAGGAGGCGGCTGGTCGAGCAGGTGCACCACCCGCACCTTCAGAGCAACCCTCCGACCTGGATCAGCTTGGTCGAATTACTATTTTATTGTTTAATCATATATATATTTTTGGCTTCACTGTGTTTTTAAACTCTATACACCTTCACTAGAATCATTTGGATGATTTCTGCGCTCAAATTGCCAATATCTACTGAAGGTTAGTGAAGGTTACTAAAGATAAAAGGAGCTGTTAACTTGAAAACTACCACTTCATGACATCACAAGGTGGAACAGAGCGTTTTGAGCTTTGGAGATGTGACAGACTAATAATAAAACATCTCAAACGCGTGTGAATGAAAGAAAACACGACTCCAGGTCTGTTTCTGAGGAGGTGACAGCATTAGAACATGACTTAAATCCATTTTGCGTAATATAGGAGCGTTAAGTCACCACGTAAGTTACACCGATGGAACAAGTATGAATGTGTTTTGGCACGAAGTCACTAAGGGAAGAAATCCCAAAGCAAGCAGACCCCAGGCAGCATCAGAGGCAGCTGTGAGCACAAAGCCTTCCCCTGTGCCTCCGCCTCACACAGTACATTTCCACTCCTTGAATTAACATTTACTTTTTCAAAACATACAAACAAACATCCTGATGTCACCTACTGGTTTTAAACACGAGTACCATCTTGTTCACGTTGCATTTTCATATTGAGTAAAGATCGCAGTGCATGCAGAAGAGGTTGTGGTTTCATGAAGATCTGATAAGAGTTTTCTTTTGAATAATGCGACGCTGACGACATCAGTGAGGTTTTACCAGTTAAGGTCAGATAACACTTCATGCACTTTTAAATGCCAACTATTTAAAAATGTTGAAGCTTTGATCAATTTATGTATTTATGTGTTGATATGAACCTGAAATATAATGGAATAAGTTTCACCACATTAGCAAAAGGCAGATAAAATAGTTTTTTTGGTCTAATTTAAATGTTAAAAGGTCCTTTATTACACAAAATCAACTATTGTGAGCTTTAAACCATGTTCCCTCCTCAAAAACAGAGCTGGAGTTGTGTTTTGTTTCATTTGAGTAACACTTTATCATTAGTCTGTCTATATCTCCAAAGCTCAAAACGCTCTGTTCCACCTAGTGATGTCATGAAGTGGTTGTTTCAAGTCAACAACTACTTTTTACCTTTAGTCAGTAGAGATTTGTAATTCCAGGTCTGAAATTATCAAAATTATTCTACTGAAGGTGTATGGAGTTTAAAAAGACAGAAAAGCACTTCCTGTAATACCACTTGATGACATCACAAGGTGGAACAGAGTGTTAAGAAATCTAAATATGCAGGGTTTGTGTGTTAAACATGTGTGAATGACATAAAACACAGCTCAAGGTCTGTGTTTGAGGAGGAAACATGTCTGCTGTGTCTTTATTTAAGGACAGGAAGAAAAAAAAGAAAAAAAAAAACGTTTTAGGTGCTCAGCTGCTGATTCAATGTTTAATCCCAACAAACCTGGCAACATCAATTCATTTCAATTTTATTCATACAGCACATTTAAAACAACTTCAGCTGCCCAAATTGCTTCACATAAAACAACAAAACAAATATATAGATCACACGATACAGGAAAAGAACAATAAAACAACAAAATCCTGTCGAGCTCGTCTTAAATGCCAGGGAGGAGAGGGCTCTGGGTGGAGTATAGAGCTGCAGTAACTCAATCAAATAAAGAGGACCCATAGAGTGCAGATATGTAAAGAAAAATGAACCAAAAGATGCATTAAAACTTTCATAATCGTAGCCAACTCAGCAGCACTCATCCGAACAGGCCCTTGCACAGTTTTCACCGCACAAACACGCACTTATCCAGCGTTCTTAGGTGAGTAACACTGATGAAATGGCAATCGACAGATCTGAAATATGTACAAAATATTCTCCAAGACACTAATGTATCCACAGTGAACGGCTGCCATGTTGTCCCTTCGCACACGATTAATCAGCAGCCTATGAACAAAGGACAGAACACCTGCAGGAGAGACGGGAGGCGGAGGAGCGAGCTCACGATGTGCAGGGAGACAGCCAAATGGAATACGACATGCACAGAGAGAGACAGGGACGGAGACAGAGACGGAGACAGGGACAGGGACAGGACAGAGGAGGGACAAAGGCAGAGACAGAGACAGAGGCGGCGGAGCGAGCTCACGAGTGTGTAGAGAGACAGCCAAATGGAATACAACTATTACATGCACACCTAGAGACAGGGACAGAGGGAGGGACAGGGACAAAGGCAGAGACAGAGACAGAGGCAGAGACAGAGAGAGAAGAGGACAAGGGCAGAACAAGAGGCAGAGACAGAGACAGAGACAAAGGCAGGACAGAGGCAGAGACAGAGGCAGAGACAGAGGCAGAGACAGAGGCAGAGACAGAGACAGAGACAGAGACAGAGGCAGAGACAGAGGCAGAGACAGAGACAGAGACAGGGACAGGGACAGAGGTGGTGGAGCGCACTCACCAGTGTGCAGAGAAACTACCAAATGGAATACGACAGTTACATGCTTAGATAGAGACGAAGACAGAGACAGAGACAGAGGAAGGGACAGGGACAGAGACAGGGACAGGGACAGGGACAGGGACAGAGGCGGTGGCGCGAGCTCATGGGTGTGCAGGGAGACAGCCAAATGGAATTAAACATGCACAGATAGAGACAGGGACGGAGACAGGAACAGAGGGCAGGGATAGAGACAGAGACACAGGCAGAGACAGGGACAGGGACAGGGACAGAGACAGAGACAGGACAGAGGCAGTGAGAGAGAGAGAGAGAGAGAGAGAGAGACACAGGCAGAGACAGGGACAGGGACAGAGACAGGACAGAGGCACAGAGAGAGAGAGAGAGAGACAGAGAGAGAGGCAGAGATAGGGACAGACAGATGTAGATGATTTCCAAAGAAATGAGTCATCGCTCAAATGAGACATCGCTCACACATGAAGCTCACATGAAACACATGAGACACAGCGACATGAGACACATGAGCATGTACACTGTGACATGGGACAGTGGGACAGTGACAAGAAGAGGGACAGTGGGACAGAGGGACAGTGTCAGAGGGACAGTGGGACAGAGGGACAGTGGTGAGGCCTGTGTATTGCCCAATTCATACACATTCCCATATAAATGTTTTTGTTTTAAATACATTTATTTGTGCAGGGAGCCAGTAACATTTTAGTACTGTTAGGCCTGTCACGATAAAACACTTTTAAACACAATATATATAGAGAAAAATATCACGATAAATGATAATATTGAAACAGCTTTAGTCACTGAAACAAAACAATTTTAACCTATTTTAAATATATTGCATCATTAAAAAGCATGAGCCAAGTTATTTATTCAACCTTCTACACACTCAAATCTTACATTATTACAAAAAACGCCAAAAAACCCCAAACAAACTCCCCACTTTCACAAAAAAATAGTACAAACAATAAAAACCACATCGTTCCCGCTGTCATATATCGAACTATAAGTCGATATTGTGATTATCATGATCGTGAGCCGTAAGTGTCGTCCTATTACACATAAAATATACAAAAAAATCCTTCAACGGCAACTGATCTTACACTTAGTATCGTAGTAGTACTTTAACAGTACACAGCCCTGACGCTGGTTGAGCTGCTTCATTTTTATTTATATCGTACATTTAAATACAACTTAAGCTGCTCAAGCGCTTCTCATAAAAAGTCAACAAAAAACAAACAGATATACAGAATAATGATACTTGATGGTGGTCAGGGAGGCGCTGGGAGCAGATTGGCAGCCACAATAAGTTCCAGAGACACAAAAACAACAATACACAAGACGACTGGCAGAGAATAGAAGCAGAAGCAGAGTTTATAACTGTAATAAACTGTAGAAAGAAGCATAATGGCTGTGATTGTGGCGGCAGCGGCAGATGTCAGCAATGCTTTAAACAACGGTCTTGGTTTTGTTTATGGAGCTCAGGTGAAAGATTTATCAGGCTGTTAGCATCAGACGAGTTTAGAAGCGAAGCCGCGTTCCACACTGTGCAACTTTTGAATGATTATGACTTGTGAGCGCCGCTATCAGCCGTCGTACTCGCTTATTAATACCATTTACTCACGTTAGCGCGCTCATCCATCTAGTCACACGGCCAACCTGCACTTTCTACCGAGTGCTAAAGTCTGTAATCCATCACCCGGTCCTCACGTCTACTTCCATCGCTGTCAAAGTGACGTTAGCATTGGGGCTAACGCAGCTGTTGGGATATTGAGAATCAAATGTTCTTCTGCTCCAATAACAGAACGAGGACAGAAATCAAAGTAGGCAAGCTGCGGCAGAGCGGCCTCAAGCAGTGTGGTAAATGTTTGGACGTCTTGGTGGCAAAACCATTTTCCTCACAGTTTGTGCCTGTTAATGTTCACAGTTCAACATGCGAAGATGTGCGGAGAATAAGCTCGGTAAATCATGTGGTCTCCCGTTGATCGAATTCTGACATGTTTTTACTCCAGTTACTTCTGTGTAGTTTAAATTTGCACTTCTTATTCAGCCTAAAGGTCCTATATTACACAAAATTGACTCTTGTGAGCTTTAAACCCTGTTCTAATGCTGTTACGTCCTCAAAAAACATACATCACACATGTCTCTGAAGCGCAAAACGCTCTGTTCCACCTTGTGATGTCATGAAGTGGTAGTTTTCAAGTTACCAGCATCTTTAAAGTTTAGTTCAGTAGAGATAAGTGGCAATTCCAGGAGCTGAAATGATCCAAATGATTCTAGAAATGAAGGTGTGAGGAGTTTAAAAACACTTCCTGTATTACCACATGATGACATCACAAGGTGGAACAGAGTGTTTTCAGTTTGACAGAAGAAGAACTCAGCCTAAATCTGCAGGGTTTGTGGGTTAAACACGTGAGAATGAAACTAAAACAGCGTAATAAGTTCTTTTCATTTGTTACGTTTCGTGTGTCCTGTCCTGGTGTGAAATCCTGTCTGTGTGAGTCCTCGCTGGTGATTGGACGACTGTTTCCTCACCTGGTCAGGCCTGTGTCTCACCTGTAAAAGATTCAGTGTCACCTGTCTGCAGCTGCTGGTCTTTGTCATTCTGTCAGTTTGTTTCGTTAGTCGTTTGTTCATGTGTCTAACTTTGTGTTTGTGTGTGAGACAGTAGTTTACCTTAGTTCTGTGTCTTTTTCTTTAGTCACTCGATTCTGTTCTTAGGCTGTGACTCGTGGTTAGTTTTTTTGTCTTTCGTTTTTATTAGACCACATGACCAACTTGTTATTTGTTAGTCGTATTATTTTTAGTTTCTTAGTTTAGGTTCTTACACTTTTTATACATGTTTTAGTCCACTTGTGTTACTTTGCCCTTTTACAACCCTGTACATTAAATTACATCTTTATTTTCTTTATTTCTCCATTTTCCATCTTTTTTTTTTTGTTACTTCAGTGACCCTAGACGAGCTGGGTCGTAACAATATGGGCCCTTTAAATCAAAATAGCAAAATACGATACTAAATTCGGTGATACAGTTTGGCATTAATGGTGTATCTTGCATTTATTCATTTAAAGCAAGTTTATTTCTAAAAACATGTATTCTTCTCTGAGAGGGGTCACCTTTCAACAGATCTGACCTGGAACAGAACTGAATCACATGAAAACTGAAGGTCAGTGTCATGTATTTGTGCGGCTGTAGTTGTTTGGCTCCATGGAGACAGAGAAAGTCACTGAAATATCGCGGAACATTAGAGGCAAAGCAATAACATCTGCGTGATAGTTGCTGCAAAACAGACAAAATTGGCAATAGGGAAGAGATTTAAAATGGGTCTGTATTAACAAAGCACAGTTTAGATAATTATGGGATATGCACCCAAGTGTAAATGGTGACAAACTGGTCTTTATTAGGGGTGTAGTCGACCAAAGACGGGGCAAAAACTCTCAAAATCATTAGGATCTCACACAAAACAGTACGAGACAGCATCTTCATAAGGAAAACCTGCACGTAATCATTTTTATATGTGTTTGGACTGTAGGAAACATCATGTATTGGAGCTAAATCTGGCAGAAATCATCTTTTCTTTTGTAAGATTAATTAATTTGTACATGGCCCCAGACAAATAAAGAAAGAAAGACAGATTAAAAGGTCCATATCACACTATTTTCGGTAACACTTTATAATAACTATAGCCTATTTAGCCTTAATAAAGCATGAACAAACACTTAATTAATAATGAAGAAACACTTAATTAATGATTCATGCTTAATAACTACTTAATTACAACCTTAATTAACACTGAATTAGCAATTAATTGGCCTGTGTTGTGTACAGTTATTCATACTTATTTCACACTTAGTTACTCCTTAAATAAGCATTTACAAATGGTTAGTTAAGTATTAACTCAAACACTAGTTAATGAACTGTTAATTAAGGCCGTAATTAAATAGTTATTAAGCATGACTCATTGTTAATTAAGTGTTTGTTCATTATTAATTAAATGTCTGTTCATGCTTTATTAAGGCTAAAGAGGCTATAGTTATTATAAAGTGTTACCCTATTTTCTATGTTATAATGTTGTTTCCTCATCAAAAAATGCCTGAACTAAAGGTAAAAGGTAGTTATTAACTCGAAAACTCCCACTTCATGACATCACAAGTTGGAACGGAGCATTTGGCGCTTTAGACACACTAATAAAAGTGTTACTCAAACATGTGTGAATGAAACAAAACTCAACTCCAGGTCTTTTTTTGCAGAGGTATCACAACATTATAACAAGGTTTAAAGCTACAAGAGTCAACTTTGTGCAGTATAGGACGTTTAAACCATCCAGTCACTCCCAAAAAACTGGTGAACGATGAAACGATTTACTATTAATTGACTAATAATAGACAAATTAATTAATCGATGACTTAATGTGTTTTCTTGCCAAGATGCGCAGCTTTACAGACGTTAAAATTTCTGCACAATGGTGTAAAAAAAAGCAAACGTGACCAGTGACAAAGTGCTCAGAGCCTCGAAGCAGACAGGCCGCGTACCTGTCAACTTCATTACGGATTACACGGCCATGACCTACTTTTTCTGGGGCATTTTGCTGCTTTTGAACAATATAAAACAACCATCACAGCACATGTATCAATGCCACACGTGTCACCAGCAAATACATGAGCACACAGGCCACACTAACAAACAGCTGGACACCGCCAGACCCCTGCAGTCGCTGTCTGGACATTCTGATTGAAGCAAAATCTCATTACAGATTAGCCCTGGGCCAGAAATATGATTAATGCCTCAGCAGGACAATGTAGATTCTTCTCACTTTAAGCACCGTCGAACACAGAGGAGGAATGTCCCAGCAGGTTTTTCCTTATTAAAAAGTCCTACATTTACTGCGCTGGATCGACCTGAGCTAAATGGAAAGTGTAAGCAACAGAATTGAAACACATGACAACTGAAGGTCAATGCAGTGTATAATGTGTAATGTGTGGTTGAAATAGCTGTCAAGTCTGCGGCGGTGATATAAACTCTCATCATTTACTGTGTGAGAGGATATTGAGGATGGCTTTTGCTTAATTCTAGGAGCATGTAGTAATTCATTCATTTATACACTGCCTCACCCAAAAAAAGGTCACAGACACTAATATTTACTTGGACCACCTTTAGCTTTGATTACGGCACGCACGATTTCGCTTCTGCAATGTCACAAGATTTATTTCCATCCAGTGTTGCATTGATTTTTCACCAAGATGTTGCATTGATGATGGTCGAGTCTGACGCTGCACAAAGCTTCTCCAGCACATTCCAAAGATTCTCAATGGGGTTAGACCTGACTCGTACCTATAGGCTCGGACCTATTTGGTTAGTTAAATCCAGGTGGTGACTTTTTTTTTCTTGGCCAGACAGTGTATCACCCATAGACTGTTTAAAAGTGGACCCAGGCAGCTCCAGTCAAATGAAGCTCATCGAGGCTAGAGTAGTTATAGCGGCGAATTTGGAGCCAAGTTCCATATTTGGGATTCTGACCGCGAGTATCATAGCAACCAAAGAGCCAATCTGGAGCGTGGCTGTTAGCGAGGACTTAGTCACGCTGTCAAACAAACCTAATGCTAGGAAAAATGAAAGAAGGTGCCTTGATTTGTCTGTTGTTAATGTTCATAATAGCGAAATGAGTAGTAGTAGTAGAGTATTGACAGTTTTTCAATAAAAAGTGAATTGGAGCCAGAGTCAATGGAGCTGTAAGCGTGCTAATTACCACTTCCTATTTCGAATGCGCTAGCTAGCAGGTTAGGTATGTCCTTTTATATATATACAGTCTGATATTGCCCCCATGGACCTGGGAATTTACGTAGCATTTTGTCAGAACAGGGTCATGTGTGAACGAAGCCAGAACAGATTTCCCTGCATTTTTTATCTGGCAATTTCCCGAGTAAATTACCAGGAATGGAGGAAAAGGTGTAGGTGTGAATGAAGCCAGAGATTTTCCAGTAGTAGTCTCGGTTACAAGATTCGTTTCCAGGTTACACTACATGGTTGTGCTCCGTTGATATTCAGTATAAATGGTGCAGCAGTGCGTTGCCATGTGAGAGAATGCAGCCAGGTGTGAACAGAGCAGACTCGGCGATGTTCTGGGACTGCTGCACACGTGAATGAGGGTCACTGCTGAGCGTTCTGGCCGTTTGTACACGACGATACTGGGATCTATGTGTGAATGGGGCGTACTACTTTTTACTGTTTTGACGTTTCGCTGCTCACCCAAGTTGCTTCTTCAGTTCTGGGCAGATTATTGGTGGTCTTATATCTGTCTGAAAGGAGGAGCTAGCAACACTGAAACTCAAAACACCCATTTTTGTTACAGTTTCTGTTTTCGATTTTGGTCCCCTGAGTGTCCACTGTGCCTGAGTCCTACTTAGCATAGTTATTCAAGCCCCTAATGAGTGATTTCACACCTATTAGCAACCTGGCTAGCCCTCTTGTTTTCTTGGTTTTGCTTTGGGTCTCAGGATGGATTTATAGTTAGGAGATAGAAGATGTCTGAGGCCTCTATTTCTGTTCAAGGAAGGATTGGCTTTCCACACAAAAATTGCTTCTTTAACTCCCCTCTCAAACCACTTTTTCTTTTCTTTGGCTAAGATTTGTGCCTCACTATCAAACACAAACCATCCAGGCTTGAGACAAGAGAGAAATCTAACCTTGAGGCCGAGAAACACACCCGGATCCAATGACAGGCATGTGTGGGGAAAAATAGGGATGTAATGATACCGAATACCAGTATTGGTGTCGATTCCATGATATTGGTTACGCCGATTCCCTGGTTGGGCCTTTTACTGGATGTAATAAGCTGATTTTGGCCCAGAACTTCTCATAATGTTTGAACTTTTATTCATACGAAGCTGTTCAGTTGTGATTCGGAGGGTAAATAACAGTTACATAACACAAATGCATCTCTTGTGTAATCAGTTAACTGTGTGCTCGATGCATCCCTAGGAAAAACGCCATTATCTTCAATTTATGTTAATTAAATTCCTCATGTGGCGTCTCAAATAAGTGCTCTAAAGTTAAGAAATATCTGAAGCAGCAGTTTTAAGTTGTCCACACCCTGGCAGCCCCGCGCCTGCCTGTCTGTCTGCCAGAGTAGAATGAATGATCCCGGGCCACATCACTGCTCCCATGCCATTACCCAGATGATATTTCTCTGCTGTTAAATGTCACATCAATATCCTTTGCCTGCTAATTAATCTCAGCTCCCTTCGGAACGAGACGACACCTCGCAAAGAGCTGGAATACTGATAGACCTTTGCCCCTGACACGTACGAGTCCACACACTGAGCAAATTCACATGTGGCATTTGTGTGGAAGAGATCTGTTAATGTCAGCAAGGCCACACCCCCGGTATACATTTACATCAGGCCAAACGCTCGGACTATGTGTCACGATTACAAAACTGAGCGGTTCACTTTGGATGAATGGGTTCTGCATATCAACTTAAAATGGAGGTCACCGAACATCATCAGTCTCCGAGATAGCCAGCTTATTTGGCATTTATTTCACACGCATTGCCCATTCTAACTCTGACACAACATAAGTCAAAACACGAGCTCTTTAAGTTGGTAGAAGGACCCATGATATCAGACATCTACAGCGGCTAAGTCACATCTATTATAGTCACCTTCAAACAAAAGCGGCGTGCGTTCTGGTGTAAGAATACTGTATAAATTTAAATAGCTGCGTGTTATAAAGGAGAACGGTACACACTGGTCGCTTGTCGTCTCACACTTGTCTGCTGTGATGAGCGATAGCCCCGGTGTCATGACGGTACCACGGGGCCATTGGTAGATTGCTAACACGGAACAAGGTCAAATCGCTCATTGTGCCTCCTGCTGCTGGTTGAGCACAGAGAGAATAAAGGGCTTACATTTCGAAGCGGTCACGACTGAGCATTTCAACACGTCTGTCAGCTCAGTGAATATAACAAAAGCGTCTGACCTTTGCAATCCCATTAACAGTCGTATTTATACAGCCATATTAGATTGCTCACTGCTTTCCATAGACAACTCACTGTATTTACACTGTTCCCGCGATTAAGGCATGACGGGGAATTGAAAAATCGTTTGCCTCTAATTATTTTGTCGTTTTCAGAGCGTGGGAAAACTATATTAGGATGATGATGAAGAAAAAAGAGGCTCTGAACCCAGTAGTTCTATAATGTAGAAACAGGTTTTAGTCACGCTGTGGTGTAGTCAAAATGACATAAGCCTTACCTGTCCCACATACACGAGCAGGCGAGCGTTAAGAGGACTCTCATCTGGGCTCAGCCAAAACTCTGAGTTATCGTCGGAGGACACGGAGAACTGGAAGTCACCTACAGGGCCAAAGAAGCATGATCAAAAGGCATTCTGTGTACAAAAACTATACACGGGTACATGAATATGGCACTGAAAACATGCACAGCCTAAATGTGGAAGTGACATTTCATAACATTAAAGCAGCATATTCTGTAAAATTGACTTTTCAGAGCATGTTATAGTTGTTTTCCTTCATCATTTACTCACACAAAGCTGAATTTGATCCCTGCATGATGCCATTTTGCCGATCAGTCCCTGTTTTCACCACCACAAGCATGTACCACTGTGACGTACCCACTTTGTTCTCCAATTTTATTTTGTTACTTGGTGATACGTGTAGGATTCAGCAGTCACTAGTCATTTTGGTACAAGTAAAAAGAAATAATTTGTGGCTCGTTAGTGTGATCTGCAGCTATCCATATGAAAGGCTGACAGCTACATGGTTCTTTTTTTTTCGTTTTAGATGAATATTGTGATTTAAGGAGGAGTTCAAGTATCTCGGGGTCTTGTTCACGAGTGAGGGAAGGATGGAGCGTGAGATTGACAGTTGGATCGGTGCAGCGTCTGCAGTGATGTGGTCGCTGTATCGGACTGTTGTGGTAAAGAAGGAGCTGAGTCGAAAGGCAAAACTCTCGATTTACCATCAATCTACACTTCTACCCTCACCTATGGTCATGAGCTCAGGGTAATGACCAAAAGGACAAGATTGCAAATACAAGCAGACGAAATGAGTTTCTTCTACAGGGTGGGTGGGCGCCCTCTTAGGAGCTCGGAGTAGAGCCGCTGCTCCTCCACGATGAGAGGAGGTGAGGCTGAGGTGGCTCGGGCTGTTCAGGATACCTCCTGGACGCCTCCCTAGGGAGGTTTTCTGGGCATGTCCCAGGAGGCCCCAGGGAAGACCCAGGACACGCTGGAGGAACTATGTCTTTTGGGTGGCCTGAGAACGCTAAGGGGTCCCCCACTGGAGGAGCTGGGGTACATGTCTGGGGTGAGGGAAGTCTGGGAGTTAGACTGCTTAGACTGCTACCTCTGTGATCCAGTCCCAGATAAAAGGAAGAAGATAAATGGATGGATTGTGATTTAAAATGGGTAAATTATAAAACAATGATCCACGGGTGTCATAGATTATAAATATACAGCACAATACGTCTTCTTTAATATTTTGATTGATGGATTGATTTTGATTTTGCAGTGGTGTTCAGCTCTACACGATACTGCTGTAATGATCATTGTCTCTGCCCATTATTTAACTGAGCATGTACCAAAAGGTGGTGTTAGTTGGAGCAGTGCGAGGGCCTCTTGTTGGTCACGTCAGAATCCTGGATATAGAATAACCTTTGAGCTTGAGTTAATGGTTCCGGAGGAGAGGTCAGGAGGGTATTGCGCTGAAATTTAGCAGTCGAACTCTGGCATTCACTTCTAATAAAAAGAGAAAATCCACTATATTAGCTACTCCCCAGCGCTTTCATTAGAAGAGAATTGGGAAATTGTCTTCTCCTAAAAAGGACATTTTTAGCTGAGCCTCGGGAGTGAGCTACTAATAAGACGAGCTAAGTTACCGTCTCTGTAAGGGTGAAGGAAGCCGAAGACTCTCAGGCCGTAGTTCTTCCACTTTGGTGCAACTGCCAGTTTCTTCACTGTGGTCCTAGTCTGTAAGAATGAACATTTTGAGAGCTAGAAAGATAGTTCAAGCTTTAATTTACAAAAAAATAAGAAAAACAGCTCTGGAAATATGTTTTTTCGTAGCACTCAAAAGACACAAGTAATAACACACCACTTCTCCAACATGGTTCACTCTGGACTAAAAGTAATAAAGTGTTGATGATGATGATAAAATGATAAAATTTGCTTTGGTTTAAAAAATACTTACATGGGGGTAAAGAGGAAAGTGCAAATTCTTTCGTAGTTGTGCCACTGATGAGCCACACCAGTCCTCAAAGACATGCAGATTGGCCTGGCCTTTGTACTGCAAAACACAAAATAACACAATTTAGTGCACGGAAAACTGTTATAACACACACAGAACCTCATGCATACTTGGTCAACACTAGTACGCCCACTTTGAACGTCCTATATTGCACAAAATTGACTCTTGTGAGCTTTAAGCCATGTTATAATGCTGTTATCTCCTCAAAAACAGCCCTGGAGTTGCATTTTGTTTCATTCATACATGTTTTATTATTAGTTTGTCTACATCTCCAAAGCTCAAAAGGCCTAAACATGCAGGGTTTGTGTGTTAAACATGTGTGAATGAAACAAAACACAACTCCATGTCTGTTTTTCATGAGGAAACATTATAACAAAGATCAGAAACAGCGTAACACGGCCCCTTTAAAAGAAACTATTTCCACAGCCACTACTGTAGTTTTTGTAGTTTTTGTGGTCTGTATCCACGACACTTTGCCTGGGAGCATGAAAAATGGATTCTGTGGTAAACTTGCGAGCGGAGGGAAGGAGCCTTGAATTTGGGAGCAGTCCTGAATGAGAGAGGTGACAGCGAGTGCACCAGAAGGGAACAGGCATTCAGAGGATGTGTGGAGTTTGCCGGCTCTCATCCCTCGTCTAAACTGTGACATTTGTCTGAATTACACTGGGAAAACACAGGACATGGCAAGGACAGATGGACAGAGTGGTCTGCCGTTAGAAATTATTGTGATGTTACTGAAAAATGTACTCTTAAAACACAGGACATGGCATACAGAGTGGTCTGCCGTGGGGTATACTTCCCCCCAACACACACACACACTGCTTACACTTGAAAATATGAGTCTCATATGGCCAGTGGGTTGTAAAGTTAGTAGAAATTATTGTCAATGATGTTACTGAAAATGTACTCTCTATGCACTAATGTGTGCTTTGTGTCAGGACATGCTCAAGTATATTTTTGTTTCAGACAGACTGTATAAAGAAGTGGACTAAGGGAGCGTGACGGGGAAAGAAGGCGCCTGATTTGTCTGTTATTAATGTTCATATCTTGATTTACAGACACAACAGTGAAATATAAAGACCAGGATCATGTAGAGCGGGTTAATATGAACATTTAAGACCAAAATGACGGCAGCAGTTACAGAGAGAAAGAATTGGAGACTTGACGAAGCCGGAAGTGCGCCCATGCACCTCCTATTTGGAACCCAGTGGCTAACAGGTTAGCTTTGTCCATTTACAGTCACTGACACTTTTAAATCTTCAGTAGCTCCTATAATTCATAAGTTATACTCACTAAATTTTAGCAGTAGATAAACTGAACCTTCCCAGATTTTTGGCAATATACACAGTTATAATTGTTCACTTACACTTGAACTTATCACTATATGACTCAAAGTACCACTGTACAATGAGGCTTCGTTAATGTCGGAAGGGTAATTCTAAATGCTCTGAAAAAATAAAAGAAAAATATTTAGAGACAAAAGAGTTATGAATTTTTTTCAACTGTCAGTGACTTTTGGGCAGTATACAGTCTCTGGTTTCAGCCTGTGATTGCACTGAGCTGACTTTATACAGGAAAGGTCTGAGTCAGTTGCCTGTCAGGCCAAAACCACACACTCTTACAATACTTTACAAACACGTGTGGGTCTGGAATCGTATCCTGTCTCATCGATTTCTGCTCGATGTGAGGGAAAGGTGGATTAACCAGTCAGAGAAATGCATGGACCACTCACGTCAAAACAAACGGCTCGCAAATAAATACAAAAAAAAAAAGTATATACATGTAACACACAGGCTAAAAGGAGTTAAAAGAGGTTATATACAAATGATGCAAGAGTATCTGAGAGTAGAGGTCTTCTGCATTTGAGAGACACGCCCCAATTAGCAAAGCTTGTTTGACCTACATTCAGAGAAAACGAGGGACGGGCAGGTCATGTGACTGAGTCGGAGATGAGAGACTGCAGCCTGATTCCTTAAGACCAAAGTGGCTTCCATCCAGAAATGGGATGAAAGTTTCCCATAACATCAAACTGACGTCCTATGATTTGGTAAGCCACTGCACGCTCACACAAACTCCAGCAAAAGTTGCAGTGGAAACATGATGGAGTAATAGTAATTACTGAAAACAGACTGGCTTTGATCAGTTGGGACCAGTTTTTCAAGTTTAAAGTAAAGGCCCCGTCGAGGGTTTAGAAGTCCACATTTGACAGACGGAGTCGCGCTCCCTCAGTATCACACAGGGACTCGAGCAGATGGTCTGACCCCAAGTGCTCCGATACATTCACTTCACCAAATCTGACCCGCCTCTGAACGCACTGTATCAGCGCCTCATGTATTAATGCATGAGCCAGTGTGTTGGGCAAACACGTCAGTCTAAAACACTGCAGCTTTTCAGTTGCTTTTGTGAGTCGATATATGCAGAGGAGAAGGTAGATTTTAAACAACAAAGTGGAAAGTGACAGTAAAGATGAAAGACAGGGGTTAAAGCAGCGCAGCAGAAGGCACTGTGTAAATATCCCTTATGTAAAGCTTTTAATAGATTTCCTGTGGGTTTTAAGTAAACCCATTTCAGTCTGGCTCTGTCCTCTTGTCAAACAGCAATAAGCAGACAGCTTTAGAAGGCTCTAATTATTCATACAACCACGTCCTTGTGGAGCTTAGGAGGCACCGCACAGCTCACTTTTAGCAGCAGCACTGGCGTTTTGGTTAGAAGGATGGAAGGAAATGTTCTTGAGAAGTTTGTTTCCAAAGTTCTAATATTTTACATTAGACTTTTCATTTCTAACTCTCCTGGTATTTCTTGATATACAGAGTTAACCGTCTCTGCTGTCGATCACCTGCTGGTTTGAGGACACAGCGAGAGAGCCACTTTAGACTGTTGCTAAGGTGAAAATGTGAAACTGAATGAGTTTGTTGCCAGGTAAAGAGGTTACACTCTGCAAAGGATTTAGTTTGATGCCAACATAAACAAAACAAAAGGTTTCATAAAATACCAAATGGTGGGCAAGTATTACATGTTTAATCTAGCACCTCGCCCACTACGTCGTGTTAAAATGATGAATATTGGCAATACACTTACATTTAGGTAGAGAGAACTGTGGTAGAACAACAATTACTTAAAATGTGACTGTTTATTAAAGATCTGGCAGCTTCAACGGAGACACTTTGATGAAAACACAAAAACTCGTGAGAATTAAAAGTTTGTAGTCTAAATCCTCACTTCGGCGTGAGCTTGTCACACTGCATCTTCCTCTTCCCTCTTCTCCCATATTACTGCTCCCTCACCCATCTGGTTCCACCAACAACTAGAGCTCCACTTCAATTCTCTCTCGTTCTCGCACAAATCTGGTGCAGCCTTCTGCGCTCCCGCTGGCAGCCAGGCTCTGACAAATGGACGCTCAGTGCTGCCCGGAGAGGAGCGAATGCAGGGACAGACAGTGAGACCCTCGGGAAAACACACTTAGACGTGATGTTCCTTGAAGAAGTGGACCTGGGTTATATTCCAAGACTCTCCAGAGACACGCAAGGAGGGAACGGGTCAAGTTTTATGTTGCTACACTGCAGCACCGATGACATCTTTGGATTGAAAATCAAAATGACATACTGCTCCTTGTTCTCTCTGACTTAAACCATCGCTCCACAGTTTCACATCCAGCTGAGGCCGTGTTAGCCCTCAAAACAGAACAATACACTTATTCTCGTCTGGCTATTTTTGCACAAATGCTAAATGATTTCTTGTCTGGCAACATTAACACAAATGAAACCATCTGATATGTAAATCGCCAGCAGCACTAAACTGTTTACTCAGACGAACTGTTGCTGCACATCGTCCATATTGACTCCAGCAGCAGCGTCTAGACCAAACAGAGGGTGTATATGAGCTTCTGAGAGGTGCAAAGACAATATTCCTCCAAGTGTCATTATTTAACCTGCCTAAAGTGAAGGTGGAAGCGTTTTAAAATGAGCTTATGATGCTCCTTTTGCAGCACCCAGGCCCTGAATCTAAGATATGTAGAAGAAATGTTATAAATTATAAAGCAATCAAATCAACCTTTTACAGCTTTTTACTGTGTTATAGTTGTTTCCCTTCACCATTTACTCACCCAAAGTTCTATTTGGAGTAATTCGTGCATGTTTGAGTCAATCTTTAATCGCTTATTTTCAAGACGCCATATTGCTGATCCATCCCCGTTTTCACCACCACCACCGATTTTCTTAATCAATGATATGCTCAGGATTCGGCAGTGTTGCGTCATTTTGGTACAAATGTAAAAAGCTGATGACATTTACGGTGACATCAGCTCCTACTGGACACCGCAGTTTTCTATCGAGGAAGTCAGCGGATTTGTTTCTTTAATTATGTCGTTTAAGATGAATATTGCGATTTAAAATGTGCAAATTACACTGCCTGGCCAAAAAAAAGTCGCCCAAAAAAAAAAAAAGGTTATAAAGTTGAATATTTTGTTGACCGCCTTTAAAAAAAATGTTCTTTCTTTCACTATTTAACACAGCCCTGAGTTCTATGTTGTTTTTCTTAGATTTTATTTCACCAAATGTTTAAGTGTCGCAGATCACGATCATTCAGGAATTTTGTCTAGGCGACATTTCATCCTCGAAGACGATGGGTCCCCACTGTCCTTCCAGTTTTTAATAATGCGTTGGACCAACCTTAACCCAATTTTAGTAGTTTCTGGAGTCTCCTTAGATGTTTTCTCTGCTTGACTCTCTGCTTTGACCTTCTCAAACAGACTAACATCTTTTCCACGACCACGAGATGTGTCTTTTAACATGGTTGTTTAAGAAATGAGAAGCAAATCACTGCACCAGTTGGACTAAAATAACTTGTTGCCATCTGAAAAATAATCCCCATGCAGTAATTATCCAACAGGAGGCTCGTATTTCGTATTTGCTTAGTTACATCCAACACTTTTTTTTTTGTATAACATAATGATCCACAGGTGTGACAGATTATAGCCGTGTAGCAGACACAAGCACAGCACCTCTTCTTTAACCCAAACCAGCATCTTAAATTGTCAGTAAATCTTAAAATCACGATATTCTACCTGGGTTGATGGCATTCATCTAACTCCTGTCAAATTTAAGCAGCCTAAAAATGTGTGAAAAAAGTGTGGTAAGTGTGACGGCTCCCTGTGCGGTTTGTCTCGTTTTTGGGAGGTCGTATAATGAGTTCATCTCACAGAGAGGGGCATAAAAAACAGAGGATGGGCTTCGTATGTGGCTCATCAACCACTTTAATGATGGTTGGTATAAGCTCCATCTGTTCCACAATTACATGTCTTCTGTCCTGCCAGAGACATAACATGAGGGGGATGGATGTGGCTCGTGCTTCCCCCCGACAAGCTGCCGACTTCTGGGTTTAGCATTTGGTGTAGACACGCTCAAAGACGGCGTACAGCAGGGAGACGAGCGGAATAAGACAAATAACAGGCTTTCTGGTTTCATAACTTACATGTTATTAAATCCTGGGAAAGGGAGGGGACTGGAGACAGAAGATATGTCACTCCTCCTCCTTCTCTTCCTCCTCTTCCTCCTCTTCCTCCTCGCTTGTCACTATACGTGTTATGTTTAAGGAGCCAGCTGTGAAAACTGTGAGTCGGCCGTTTACTACACTTGAAGCTGCTTCTTGAGAGCGTAATGACAGGATGTGTTCAGAGGAGGAAGGTGACGAAGTACAAGTAGTAAAGTACTGTACTTAACTAGAATGTTTAGGTATCTGGGCTTTACTTAAGTACGTTTTACAGAGGATACTTTTTACTTTTACTATAGTACATTTGAGAGCAGTATCTGTACTTTCTGCTCCACTACATTTTTGAACTGGGCTGAAAAGTAAAAAGTACTTTTCATATGATTTGAGGGAGTATTTTCGCGACATTTGTGACTAAAGTTTTCGAGTTCTACCTTCAGATTTGAACAAACAAAAATAAATACACAAAATTCATAAGAAAAGTGAAGAAACTGTTTCGTATGGCTACTGTTGACCACAATGTGTCATTTTTAATTAAATTTTTTAATCAATATCTCTAGATTTAATACAACTTAACGACACTTGCGTGAAATACTTCTACTTTTATTTCAGTGCTTAAATGCTTTTACTTAAGTCAATTTTTTCATGTTACTCTACTGGAGTAACTTTTTACCTCTGTATCTGTACTTTTATTAAAGTAACAAAACTTAAGCAACGAAGTACAAGTAGTAAAGTACTGCACTTAAGTAGAATGTTTAAGCATCGGTGCTTTACTTAGGTACATTTTACAGTGGATACCAAAAACTTGTGAATCGCAGCAGAGCCTGAAGCTGCGGAGTTTAAATCATTAAAACATTAATATTACACACTCAGCGTTTTGTCTTTCGCTTTTCCGTCTCTTCAAATCATCTGAAGTCGGAGCTAACGACCAAAATTATCTCGGGATTAATTCACGTTTTTACAATTGTTGCTGTTAAAATGACTTATAATATCGCGATAAAAGTGACAGCTCTAATTATTATATACGGGACGTTTTTATTAAGCTGCAACTAGAATCAGAATCTTTTATTCATCCCTAAAGGAAGTGGCTCTGTCGTCAGTAGATTGTAGAGTTATGCGCTAACTAGAGCTGTCACTTAAACTTTTACAGCGTAATAAAATAAAATGTCACTGTCCCCGTTTTCTAGTAGAAGCCATTTTTATTCTTTTGATTGTGTAAAGAATGTCTCACAGTGTTAGTTTTGTGATCGGTTTTACGATCAAAGACGAGCAACAGGGTAAATTTTACATTAGAGCGGAACATTGTGTTCTGCGTCCTGATTGGCTGAGGGACTGTAGACCATTGTCCATCAGTCTCCTCCGTGTCTCCTGTACAGTACAGAATGTGTCAGACAAATTTACATACATGTTGGATCGCAGTGTGACTCTGAAGTGCTGTATGTTTGCAAGTTTTCTCCCCGACAAAACCCACAATGTCGATGAAACGTTCTGCACCGACAAAGACACCGACGAAGGTTTGAACTTTGAGAGAGTTTAAACAAGAGAGAAATGTGAGAAAATGTCTGAGAAAAGTGTGTGGTGAGGGGTTTTACAGACAAGAAACATATAGAATAATTGTAAAAAATAAACCTGACTACTGCAGATTTCACCTATTGCAGGTTATTTTTAGAACATAACCCCCACGACAAACGAGGAACCACTGTATTATAAAAATAAAAGCTGCAGAATAAAGCACTTTAACCATTAGTTTGCATCTATAATGAGTCATAGAAGTTATTAAATCAACCTTTTACAACTTAAATCTTATGATATAGCCGAAAAAATAACCAAAAATGTCCCAGAGACAGGCCTAGAGGCAGAGCTCATGAGGTGGAACAGAAACAGTTTAAGTACTTACGTAGTGGGTGCCATATTTGTACTGTCAGCTGTCCCGAATCGAGCCAAGTGCAGCGTGGGAAACGGGACAGAGGCACAACGATTGCACTGTTGGGACAGAGCCGTAACACGACACCGCCACATGGGGTCAATGCAAAGCTCCTTCGGATTTACGGGATGAAACTCCAGCCCTGTACTACTGCTGCCATTGTTCTTCTCATCTTCAGTGAGTCACTATAGATTCAACACATACACTCTCCTTATTACCATAATTTCACTTATGGATTTACATTTTCCCAGATATTTCGTGCCATGGATAATCAAAGTATGTCCCTGGGGCTGCACTAAAGCATAAAGCATTCATGTGTTCTTTATTAAATGTCCCTTTTGATCCATTGTCTTTCATAGTTCAGCGACTTTTTTAACACAAAATACGATTCCTACAGTTTCATTTATGTTATATTATTCATGCTTCTAGTTCAAACTGAAGCTTGAGTTTTGATCGTGACAAAAGGTTTACGTCCAACTGGATTACGGCGTTGGATCTGGCAACCTGAAAGAGACTCGTTTGACTCATTGTGTGTTCTGATTAATGGGTAATTGTCGTAAAAACTAAAGCACCAAATGAAAATGAGAACAACTTAAGCGTGATGTAAATTGTGTTGTGTAAGAATAAGTGTTTGAACATTTACCTCGTGTCTGGGGAGACGGAGAGGTCATGTTGGTGAAATTTGAAAATGAAAATGCAACATAACGTACAGTAATGATCCGATATTTTGTGTTTAGCTCAGAGTTGTTTGAAATGATGACGAGTTGATGAAGCGAAGGTTCTACTCGTCAGTTGCTGGTCTGTTTTGGAGACTGGCTCTAGTTGAGTTGAGACCATAGTGTTAAGATCCCAGTCTGTTCTGTCTTTTTGTGCTGTCTCCCACCTCGTTCTGTGTCCGAGCCTGGAGCTGGGCGGAGACTCGGGCTCCTCCCACACACACCTAAAACTAACTGTCAATCAAGCTGCACCTGGGGAGGACAAAGGGAGCCGGGACCTAACACTCGGCGCCACATCGTCTGCGTATCCACAGTGATTCAGTTCTGCTTGGCTCAGTCTCTTGTTTTTACGTTTGTTGCTCTTTTCTAAGTTGGATGTTTTTGCTCCTCGTCAGATCTCGCTCCCTGGACCCACTCAGCTCCTCTGTCTCCGATCCAGCTAGTGATGGTGAGATGAAGCCCCATGAAGCATCGATACTTTCAGCCAACTGTGCCACTTCATAAGGACTCATTTACTTTATGCGCTATGAAGTAAATGAGTCCTTATGAAGTGGCACATCAAGAGATCAATAAAATGTACTACAATTTAGTTTCCACCTCAGCGCCATCAACTGAACAAATGTACAAAAGCAGTGACAGGACGACAGTGAAACACATTAGAAACAGGATGCACTGGTGTTACTTGTAGTAGTGCTTCTGATTAAATAAACAGATTTAAACCCCAATATTTTTTATTATTCTTTATTTAAAAAAAGAAGTTTCTCTAAAGAGTCAGGACTAAGGCAGTTCTGTTTTTTGTGAGGATTTCTCCTGCTTTGGAAAAAAAAAAATCCTCTCACAGGCCCAGATGAAGCTGGAGTCACAGGTTCATGAGGCCAGTGTGAAACATTTGGAAACTTATTTCTTTGCTTTCTCCAGTCCTGCAGTGGGTCCTCCTCCCTCATTTTATAATAACTATATAAGAAAAACCTTGTTGCAAGTGATCGAGTCAAAGTTCTCCCAAACAGGGGGCAACTTTCATTTTTTTCGCTGGTTCCATCTTTTAAACACACACAGATAAAAAACCAAACACCAAACACAAGTCGTGCGGGTCGACTCCATTGCGTTTCGTATATTTCAAATGACACACAGTTCACGCTAAACCAGCAAACCACTTCCTGTCACATGGTACGGTGCTTCAAGAAGGTTTGAACGTCATCGCTTACATCATCAAACCGAGCTCTGAACCACACTTCGCCTGAATTTTTTCCTGATTACTCGAACCACACTTCGAACAGCCTCGGCACAGACCGTAACATCACTAGACCCAGCTCTCCACGACCGGTCCGAACCTCACACCCTCCGACCCAGCTCACCTCGTCTCTGACCCCGACGCCCACGATCTCCTCCTGGACCAAACACCCCGCTCTCAACTGTCTGATCAATCTACCTTCATTTGCACATTTAAAAACTTAAATAAACTTTGTTAAACTGTTCCGTCTCTTTGGTCGTTACGACACATGAACTGTGAATATAAATGGACATAGCTAACCTGCTAGCCGCCACGTTTCAAATAGGAAGTGGTCATGGGCGCTACCGGCTACATCAACTCCAATTCACTTTATACTGAAAAACTGTGTCTCCTCTCTCTGTAGCTGCTGCTGTCAGACTCGTCATTTTGGTCATAAATGTTCGTATTAACCCGCTCTACATCATTCTGGTGTTTTTATTTCACTATTGTCTCTGTAAATCAAGAAATGAACATTAATAACAGACGAATCAGGCGCCTTCTTTCCCCGAGGTTGCTCCAGCTAGCGTTAGCAACAGGTTTGATTGACAGCGTTGCTAAGCGGAGGAACGTTACCTTCAACATCCTCGCTCCAGACTGGCTTTTTAAATATTATTTTAATTGAATTTTTGCTTCATACAAATAAATCTAAAAACACACACACAAAGAACACCAGCACAGCACATTACTCCAGCAAATAAATCACATCATAGTTTAATGAATCATATCGAACGCAGCAGTTTGGACAAGATGGAATCAACAAACAGTTATTGTCAGTATTACACCACCACCTTTTTAATTTTCAGACAGTCCAGTGCAGTTTCCCATTTTTTACACCTGAAGCAGGATCTTAACCGTTCTGAAGTCACCATCTCAGATATTAAATTCTTCCACATTTGGACAGAGGGGGCATCATTACCAACACATTTTAACATTATAGTTTTTCTACCCAGCATCAGGAGGAACTGTATGACATCTTTGTGAGGTTTCAAATCTACAGGTATAAACCCCATAAGACAAACAAAAGATAAACAATTTGGAGAACTTCCTGGAGATATAAATATTGTGTGAGATATTGTATTGCTTTTCTTTATGTCGTTTAAATATTGATATTTTAGATGATAATATCTGAATTTCTGATTGGCTTTTTGGTTGCTATGATACTCGCAGCTAAAATTTCTAACTTAAAACTCAAATTCGCTGCTATAACTGCTAAACTTTGGCTTCATTTGACTTGAACCGAACGCTGTGGGTGACGTCACACTCCCTCAGTCCACTTCTTTATACAGTCGATGGTTGTTTTGCTCTTGTTTTGTCGTAGGTTACAGCCGACAGGAGCCCTTTTGTCCAGAAAATAAACAACCGGGAGAAATTCGGCGTGTCTTCTTTCTCCAGAACGCTACAGTAGCTTTAAATCCCCACTAAAACTGTTCCCACTTAAGCAAATCATTTTTACTTGTATGTAAATCTCCTTGCGTCTTCTGTCCTTGAGCCTGTGTCCTTGGCAAAAGTGTCCACACACACAACCACTGCATGTTTGGGCTAATCTGCAGTCACCTCTAGCTTCGCTCAGCATCCAGTCATTCTCATTACGTCGCCTGTAGAGTCAGTAAACAAACTGCCAAAGCCTAATCTTTAAAGAGCCGATATTTACGCTGTTTTCTGATCTATGTTGTAATGTTGTGTCCTCATTAAAAACACACCTGGACCATGTTTAACGCACAAATCCTGCATATTTAGGCTTTAGAGAAGAAGAAGAGCAACAACAGCAAGAGGCTTAAGCTTTTACATTTCATTCATGGAGCCTGTGTGAAAATATAAAATGTGGAAAAATAAATACAGTAATGTATTTTATATTACAAATTCTGTGCAAAGTGAGTTTGTTTTCAGGGCTTTTGTGTTTGTGCAATAGTTTAAAGAAGTTATATAAGAGGAAAAAGGGATTGAAATATAACAAATTTGGGTTTCTGGTTAGAAAATTTACAACAATGAATATGACATTTTGATATTTTGGTATTTTGATAGGATTAGCATTAGATTCAAGATGTATATAATTTTTCCCGCAGTATCTTTTTCGAAAACACCAAAATGATATATATCTAGCATTGTGGCGCTGTGGCTTAGTTGGTTAAAGCGCCTGTCTAGTAAACAGGAGATCCTGGGTTCGAATCCCAGCAGTGCCTATTTACTGCAACAAATTGATTTATTATTATTTTTTTGTTGTTCTGATGCTGCTGTTGTATATAGTTTCTACCTCTAAGTATTTTATTTTATTTTTAAGCATTTCTTTTTTAACTTTATGCATGCCCTTATTTGTATTTATTCAGTGTTTTATGTTGCACTTTATCACCGAAGTAAGTTCGTAGTTTGTGAGCTGTGTTCACTGACAACGGCAATAAAAGTCTGAAAGATTCTGATCTGATTCTGATTCTGTTGTAGGTTTATATCAAGCTAACAAAAGAGTTCATCTCAAACAGCAAACACATTGTGATGTCATGAGGTAAAACAGGAAGTGACTCCGATTCACTGCCACTAGAATCATTTGGATAATTTCAGTGCTGAAATGAAAAACTGCACTAAACAAAAGGTAAAAAGTCAGCTGTGAACCTCCTGAGACCCGAGCTCTTTCATGACTTTATTCATGTCTCTTTGTTATTTGGGCTGATTGGACCTGATGAAGAATTATCTTTTTACATTATGTAGTTTCTGAGAAAAGTGATATCCACACAGAACATTTGAATAATGATTTGCTAAAACTATTTATTGAATGCCTGAACACAGCGACACAGGTGCAGGACGACATATGCCTTTATAAAAATACGACATATGCCTTTACAAAAAAAAAAAAAAAAAAAAAAATTTCTGAACATTATAAACTCTTAAAAATATTCTAAATTGAACATTTTTGCACTGTTGCTGTTCTTCTACTTCTTCTAAAAAATTGCATTGTGGCCTAGACAACCCAAAACATGTTGCCCACATTTAAGGTTAAGTTCAAAACTACCACTTCATGACATCACAAGGTGGAACACAGCATTTGGAGCTTTGGAGATTTAGACAGACTAATAATAAAGTGTCAAACATGTGTGAATGAAACAAAACACAACTCCAGGTCTGTTTTTCAGGAGGAAACCACATTGTAACATGTCTGAAAGTTCACAGGAGTCACTTTGTTGTAATACCGGACCTTTAACGATGAGTCTGTGAGTAGCACGGTCGTGTACTGTATATTTTTAGCTCCCCATGCCATGCGCTAACATTAGCTGGAGGAAACATGTGCATGCGCCTTGTTGATGTCCGCGTGACCTATGCCATTGTACGACAGCAGACATATGGTAACGCTCAGGCACTAGCAGCCCGCCTCCGAGCTTCTGACAGCGCGAGCTCAGCAGACCCCGGACCTCTGCCATCTTGGCTGTGCCACAAGAAAACAAGAGAGCTGGTAATTAGGACACATAGGCAGAGGAGAAGAGCTGCTGCACCAGTCTGTTCTGGCAAATCTGGTTCGTTTAGCAGGAAGCTAATACAGATAATGCAGTTTTGAAGGATGGTAATTAGATCCATAGACCGGATTTGTGTACGTTATTCAGACAAACTAGGACGACCCCTAAGCAGTGAATGGAGCGTCTAGACAGTCACTACATCAGCTTATCGAGAGTTGGAACAATATTTTTTTGGGATTAATATTTATCGTTTGTGCTTTTTCTTTGCGCTACTGGAGCATTTTTGGTTATTTTTTGGCGCTATGATCAGATTTAAGCCGTACAAGGTTGAAATAATAAGTTGTCTGACTCATTACAGATGCAAACTAAAGTACTAAAGTTTCATTCTGCTGTTTATTTATTGCAGCTCATGTTTTTTTTAACAGTATTGTAGATTTATAATAGTTTTTGTGATTTAAATCTGATCTCGGGTTGTGTCAGTGGCATACATGAGTTTTAATATTATCATCTATCGTCTATATTTACTTCAGCAAGATACATAACTTCAAAATTTGTTATTAAAGATTATATGTCCTTGCCTGAAATGTATATTAAGGGACATTTCAATAGGAGACTAGTTGTTTATTTCGATTATAATTAAGATTTTTTACATTAATCTGTAAATAATACATTGGTGAATGGCAGAAAATTGAGATTATTTTATTTTATTATTTATTATTTTTTATTTTTGTTATTTTATGTATTTTATATTATATTATATTATATTATATTATTTTATTATTATTATATATATAGGGTTCGTTCGTTATTATATTTATTTTATTTATTATATTTATTAATTTATATTAATTCATTAATTTATTTATTTAATTTCAGTAGGGTTGGAAAAAATGTAATGTTGCATTTTTTCTGACGAGGATTGCGACTACGATTTGAGATTTATGTTTAAATAAAAGGATTTTGTTTGAAATTAAAATGTGTCCAGAAGAATTCACTAAAATACTGAAATACTTTTCCAAGACATGTACAGATCGAAACTACAGGGTGAGCAGTTTTTACGCAGAATAAAACAGATAATCCTCCAGTGGGAAGTATTAAAAGTCTGCAGTAAGTACATTGTTATTGCATTAGTTTATCGATTGATACAGTCACAGTAAAATCCAATCCATAAAGTAAATTAAATATTAGCGACGCTCAAATCCTGCACTTTTGCACCAGATCTGGCGCCCGTGTGGAGCATATAGGCCGTGTTTTTACTGTGTGCCGTGAGGGTGATTGTTTTTGATCTATAGCGCTGCTGAGACAGAAAATAAAGAGGATTTGTGCTTCCTTCAGACACGTTCTGCCTCGGAGAATCTGCACAAAACAACTCCCATAAATAAATGTAATTAATTTGTTTTTGTCTCTTTGTTTCTTTTTGTTTTTCGAGGCTTTTTGGACTTAAAACAGGCCAGTTCTCTTTAGTTAGCAGGTTACTTGAGTAAAATGTACTGAAAGTAAGATTTAAAACTCTATTTTCCTTTGTTTGTCATTGATAATGTCTCAAAATGCATTTACGAACAGGAAAATGTCTGAAGTTTGTGCTGAAATGACTTTTTATATACCTAAATAGTTCTGTTTTCTGATTGGTTTGGGCAGATTGAACCTTACGACTCCAAGTTTGTCTCCAAGTTTTTTGTCTTTTCTATAAATCTGTTTTTTTTTGCTCAAAAACCAGAATATCCCATACATTCTATAACAGACAGTGATATAAATGAACCCCATGCAGTTTAATTATCCACATTTCACCCCAGAATATCCCCATATTTTTGAGGCAGAGCCAGGAATAAAGATTTTTACAGAAAACTGAAGGATTTGAACAAGTTTTAGATAAAGAAAAATTGATAAAACTTGCCACAAAAACCGACCTTTTAAAAAAACTGTAGGTGCAACATTCAGCTGCGGGGGAGATTTTTTCACTGCACTTCTAGACCGACCACAAATTCAAACTCACAACAGCCGTAACGAGCAAAACCGTGTCCAGATTTTATAATAAACCTACATTCTCAAGAAGTCAGCTTTTATTTAAAAAAAAAAGGATTTTTTAAAAGTGAAAAAGAAAAATGGAGGAGGCCCGAGGAAGACCCAGGACAAACCGGAGGGA
This sequence comes from Periophthalmus modestus, assembly GCA_019594935.1. Classification (NCBI taxonomy): domain Eukaryota; kingdom Metazoa; phylum Chordata; class Actinopteri; order Gobiiformes; family Gobiidae; genus Periophthalmus; species Periophthalmus modestus. Next base: position 31,920,394 of record JAIEZT010001390.1, read on the forward strand.
CTGTGTCTCTCTGGTCTGGGAACATCTCAGGGTCCCACCAGAGGAGCTGGAGGACATGTCTGGGGTGAGGGAAGTCGGAGTCCCTGTTTAGACTGATGCCCCCACGACCCGGCCCCGGAGGAGAGGAAGATGGATGGATGAAAAAAATAAATACATTTAATCACATGATCATAATTGTGATGCTAGCGCCTCATTTACGGCTTCATCCGAGAGTCATGGATCTGCTGTAAAAATGACGAACATAAACTCCACCCTGAGGAACAGAAACTCCACCCTCACAAACAGAAACTCCACCCTGACAAACAGAACCTCCACCCTGAGGAACAGAAGCTCCACCCTGACGAAAAGAAGCTCCACCCCGACGAACAGAAACTCTGCCCTGACGAAACAGACCCTCCGCCCTGATGAACAGAACCTCCACCCTGAGGAACAGAGGCTCCACCCTCACAAACAGAAACTCCAACCTGATGAACAGAAATTCCACCCCGACGAGCAGAACCTCCACTCTGACGAACAGACCCTCCACCCTGACAAACAGACCCTCCACCCTGACGAACAGACCCTCCGCCCTGACGAATAGACCCTCCACCCTGACCAATAGACCCTCCGCCCTGACGAATAGACCCTCCGCCCTCATGAATAGAAGCTCCAGCTCAATATGTCGCCATAGCAACCATGTGTCACATCCAAAAACAACAACAACAACACAAACACTGAGCTAAACACAAAATATCAGATCTTTACATTATTTAACTTTAAATTATTAAGCTCTGCCTGTACATGATATAAATAATCCGACAAAGGGCCATAGATTTTTTACTAGATTTTAACTTTATGTCAGGTTTTGCTTTCTTTCTTTTCCATCACATTTATATTCGGTTTAAGATAAAGTAAAATATAAAAGCATCATGTAAAAGTCTGATCACAGCACAACTAAGGGCGATAATGATCCAACATCCAACACACTCCTGCAGGATTCAGCTTTACCCTATGAGCTGATTAACGTTAAAGCATCAGACATGACCTCAGTAACAGCAGAAAGGACTGAGAGGTTTTTCATTTCTACAGGGACCGACTCAGACTGTCCTTTTCAAAGTGCACAAGTCCATTTAAAACATTACAAACAGGAGCAGGTGTGAGTGTAAATGTTGATCAGCACATTATTAAAGTGCTTTTGTGGCACCAAACTATCCAATTTCGCATGTCCTTGAAATATACTCCATATTTAGGAAGCAAATAGACGTGATGTGGTGCTAAGAGACTGATATGACACACAGGAGTCAACGTCTAGTACAGAAAAAGGATCTGCAGCCTCTAAAGAGCTTTAAAGCCTCTGAGCCTCTTTGATGGAGCAAAAAAAAAGTTTAGGATACTTTATTTATTAAGTCTGTATTGTTCGTAAGTTTGCAGCATACCAAATACTATTAATTATATTGAAATTTATATATTTTTTAATATTTTTCTACTATTTGTCTGAACAAATCCCAGAAATCAAATCAGAAATAATAATAATCATTTTGTAGAGTAAATATTACACATAAAATGCAGGAAATTACATATAATTTGCTCAAAACTCCCTAAAAACACTTCAAATGCATCCACAAAGTTCATGGATACAAAATGTTACAGCTGCAAACAGTCAATTTACTTCTTTTAAATTAATTCATTCATCACTTTGTCTCAAAAAAAACATACAGCTCTTTCTGAAGTTCACTTAAATGAGCTTACATGTTGCTCTTTTCCTGTTAAAGTTCGACCTCTGCTATAGAAGTATATGTAAAAAAAAAGCTGTTTAAACATACGTGATGTATTTTTCATGAGTTTGGTTTGACTGGAGCACAGCCGTGTTCAACATTACCCTAAAGGAGGTAAAGAACGAGTCATAAATCACCTTTCCTCGGGCCTGCTGCACACACACACTCGCCTTTAATTAAACCCGTGTGAACAGGTTACAAATCTAGACTCGCTTTTCTTATCACAAATTCGCCGGCTAATTGCCCTGTCTGCTGCTCCCTTTGTAACAGAAATTGTGCAAACTACATCAGTAAGTGAGCTGGGAAATTAGAATGAATCACATCTACTTGTAATCTGGAGGTCAGGGGGTGCCTTTAAATATAGCCCGCTAATGCGTCTGGAAAGAAATATTATTATCGTCAAGCAATAATTCATCATCATAACCTCGTGGACTGTTTTGTTCTGACAGAAAGCGTATCACAGAAGGAACGTGGATCTCTATTTGTCCTCGCTGATAGTGAAAATGCATTTGCACTTAAATGATCTCCGAAAAGAATGAAGATACAGGCACTCGGTTTCAAAAGATGGTGATAAAGCTGCGTTAATAAATCTATTCTCTTAAAGGGGAGTTGCTAATGGAGCGGGGAACATCTGAGCGGCCTTGACGGCATTAGCTGAACAGAAAGAGCTTAAAATTATTATTGTCATCAATCTGAGGAAGAAGTGAGAGGGGTTAAAAGAAGCGTAAAAAGGAAAGAAGAAGGAAAAATGACAGCATCTACCTCGGGTTTCCATGGTAACTTTTTGTGGTGCTGGTTGAGGAACTTTCGAAGGTGTGCGCTGCTCCTGCCGTCGGCCCCGCCTCGGATCGGCTCATCATCCTGGAAAAAACCCGCAAAGGAAAATGAGTTTCTAATTGAATTTAGAAGCAACAGTGCAGTTTTTAATCAAACACGATCATTTGTCTTAATACATTTGGGAAACTGTCACATTTTAATATAGAGCTTTTGCACCTTCAAAGCGTTTTACATCAAGGAACCGCTCACACATTCACTCACATTTATACAGGGTGGCCCAAAAGTCACTGACAGCTAAAAAAACTTCATAACTCTTTTGTTTCTAAATATTTTTCTTTTATTTTTTCAGAGCATTTAGAACGACTCTTCCGACATTAATCTGAGCAAATACAGCACCGAGGAACGAACCCCCTACAGTGGTACTTTGAGTCACATGGGTCAAATTCACAAACCCAGCGCTGTTACCATCGACATTTTAACACCAGAGATGCCCCAAACGTAAATGCCATTAAAGGAATAATAAGTGTTTTTCAAAGACAGGGGGCAGTATGTGATCTCCACAGACCTGACTAGTCCTGATTTCTCCCTGTGGGTCTATCTTAAAGAAAAGGTGTTTGTGAATAAACCTCAGACAATAAACCACTTCAAACGTAATATCCAGGATCAAATAAGAGACAGAAGCCCAGAAATGTTTTAAATGTTCTGTAAAGTGTGTTGGATCAGGCTGTTCAGAGACAAACCCAAAATGGTGGACACTTAAAAAACACTAACTTTTTTTTTTAAATTAGGTCATGTTTCTGTTTCATTGTTGATTTTCTTTCGGTTGGTTAAATCATTTCTCACATTCAGCCCAAAGAGGCGACGCTGTTGTGATTTTTGGCTTTACAAAAATAAATTGAATTGAATATATTGGTTTTTTTTTCCTTTACACTTTGTATAAACAACTATAGTGTTTCAAATGAACTAAAACGCTGAACTTAAACTGACCCGTGAGCCTCATCCTTGTATCGCTTTGGACTTTGGCGAGCGGAGTCTTGACCTGAATTTAAAAAATGCATTTGAAAAAAAAAAATCACTGTCACTAAATAATGAAAAATAAATATTGTCAAAATATCTGCATGAATATTTATTTGAGCAGGTTAATGTGAGTCTGCTCCTGACCCTCTGCACAGCGTCTGTAAATCAGGGCTCGATAAATACACGGCGCTTTGGCGAGTCCCGGCTTCTGCGAGAGTGACGCTTATTCTGAGTGACAAAAATGATAAAATATTGTTTAATTTTAATATTTCAAGGCCACAATATTCTTCCAATTTAGAACTACAATTAAAAAAGAACCAACACAAATAAATACGCTGCAGTTAAACACTTATAATTTGTTTTCCCCAAGGCCACAGAGCAGAGTGTAAAGATGAAGGTTTTTTTTTATTTGTTTAGTTTAGTTCTGTCATTCTTTATCCTAAATCTTTACTTGTATTGTTGTGTAATGTTATGTAATATCTTCGACCTAACCTACATGACACTATCTGTTATTACGCTCGGGTTTATCTCTCGGTACGACTGTTCTGATGGGATAAATACACTGTTTGTTGAGACGACACTATCAGGGACAACAGCTTTTTGATAAATAAATCTGACTTTTTGTTTGATTTTATATTGTTAAGGTTTTATTAATAGAAATTCCACAAGAGTTTTACATTTAGAACTGAAGAAAAATCCTTAAAATGCATTGCGTGGACTGGCTTAAACTCCAACTTTCTTACAACCAGCTCGCAGAACGTGGCATGAACATGATCTGCTTGGTTTCTTGATTGAGAAAGTGATCCGGACATCTTATCTCTACCTCCGACATCTTGAAACGCCTCCATTTTACCTCCTCGTGCGGCGTCTGAAACACCAAACCTCCCTCCTCTTCATCACCGCGGCGCCGCACCTGCTAACAGCGACGTTAATGTCAGTGCTACGAGGTGACAGGTAGGACGCATCATCACCGCGGCGCTAACGGCAGATAAAAAGAACCACGGTCCCAGCGGAGTAAAGGAGTTACGCAGCTGTTAAAACGAGTGCAAAGTATTCCCAATTTAGCAGCGGTGTCAGAGCCAGGCGCAGCTCCGCAGAGATTCGGAGCACCCTGAAATGAGGCTTTTTGTCGAGAAGGTGCCACTGTTTGCCTAAGAATAAGGAGCACGAGCCTTTGATTACTTTTAACTTTCAAGGGGAACGAAGTGAAGGAGCGGAGGAAAAGTAATGATGAGGAAGTGTGACAGCGACAAGAAGAAAAAGAGGAAAGAGAAGTGCCGCATCACCCCTCGCACGTCACGCCAAAACTGTTTCAGAAACGCCAAAGTGTTTCCAGATTTGCGTCATTTTGTTTTGTAATGATGGAGAGAAGTTGGACGCAGGACCTAGACAAATACTTTTACTGAACTTGAGTCAAAGTTCTGGTGACTTTTCCCACTATGAGTATCTGTGACAAAAGTTTTTTCACTCCGCTCCTTCATTTATGGTTTAGTTTGTCTCATTTTTGTATCTATCCTTTGAAAATACCAATTTTTTCTTAAGTTATTTCAAATTGGTTGAGTATTAGTTTTCCCAAATACTTTTTCACTCTTACATCATTTCTTGGACCACTACTTTGTACTTCGACTTGTGTAATATTATTTTGAAGTAACATTACCCTTTCAGTTACTCTTACTTGAGTAATGCTTTTCCCAAATACTTTTTTACTTAATACATTTCTTGGACCACTACTTTGTACTTCTAGTTGAGTAATATTTTGATTACTTTTTCGGTTACTCTTACTTGAATATTAGTTTTCCCAGATACTTTTTCACTCTGTTCATTTCTTGGACCACTACTTTGTACTTGTGTACTATTATTTTGAAGTGATGTTACTCTTTGTTACTCTTACTTAATACTTTTCCCAAATACTTTTTCACTCTTACATCATTTCTTGGACCACTACTTTGTACTTCTAGTTGAGAAATATTATTCTGAAGTAACATTGCTCTTTCAGTTACTTGAATAGTAGTTTTACCAAATACTTTTTCACTCTTACATCATTTCTTGGACCACTACTTTGTACTTGAATAGTAGCTTTACCAAATATTTTTTCACTCTTAAATAATACATTTGTGAGATCACTACTTTGTACTTTCAGTTACTCTTTCTTCAGAGTGAAAAAGTATTTGAAAAAGCTACTACTTGAGTCATTTCTTGGACCACTACTTCATATTTCTACTTGAGTGATATTATTTTGAAGTAGCGTTACTCTTTCAGTTACTCAAGTATGAGTAACTGAAAGTAAAGAGTACCAAATACTTTTTCACTCTTTCTTCATTTCTTGGACCATTACGTTGTACTTCTACTTGAGTAAAATTATTTTGAAGTAACATTCCTCTTTCAGTTACTCTTATTTGAGTATTAGTTTTCCCATATACTTTTTCACTCTTACTTGAGTACTTTCTTGGATCACGACTTTGTACTTTTAGTTGAGTAATATTACTTTGAAGTAACGTTATTCTTTCAGTTACTTGAGTATTAGTTTTCCCAAATACTTTTTCACTCTTACATCATTTCATGGACTACTACTTTGTACTTATACTGATGTAATATTATTTTGTAGTAACGTTGCTTTTTGTTACTTTTACTAGAGTAGAAGTTTTCCTAAATACTTTTTCACTCCTACATAATACATTTCTCGGACCACTATTTTTATTGAGGAAAACTATTTTGAAGTAACGATACTCTTTAATTACTTGAGTAGTACTTTTCCCAAATATTTTTTTTCAGTCTTACATAATTTCTTGGAATACTACTTTGTACTTCTACTTGAGCAACATTATTTTGAAGTAATGTTACTCTTTTTTACTCTTACTTGATAGTTTTCCCAAATACTTTTTCACACTTACTTCATTTCTTGGACCACTACTTTGTACTTCTACTTGTGTAATATTAGTTTGAAGTAACAGTTACTCTTACATTAGTAGTAGTTTTGCCAAATACTTTTTCACTCTTTGTTCATTTCTCGTACCACTCCTATGTACTTCTACTTGAGTACAACCATTTTGAAGTAACATTCCTCTTACTTAACTAAAACCTTTGTCTACCCCCCGTCTTTCATCGCAGTAATAAAAAGTAAAAAGTACGCAGTGTGTGGGCATAAACTTGACACATAGACACTAAAGAAAGTACATTTAAACTTGTGAGTAAAGTAGATTTCCAGGCTCTTCTGAGTGTGACAAAAGTTTTATAGATGCAGTTAATGACGTTAATGTGAGGAGAGGGTTTAATGTGGACGTGGGCAGGCCTCAGAAAGAACCAGAAGCGGCGCAGACTCAGCTTAAACTCTGATAATCGATGCAGTGCAGAAGGACCTCGACACCTCATTCTCCTCCAGATCCATCTACAATCTACAAAAACACAGTACGACAGTGATGGACTTTGACTTTAAAGTTCTATGTCACGTATAATTGACTCTTACGCCATGTTATAATCCTCAAAATCAGACCTGGAGTTGTGTTTTCACTCACACTTGTTTGAGTAACACTGGTTTATTAGTTTGTACATCTCCAAAGCTCAAAATGCTCTGTTCCACCTTGTGATGTCATCAAGTGGTAGTTTTTAAGTTAACTTTTACCTTTAATCCATCAATTCAACTTTATTCTGGGCTCATGCTGCATTTTTAAAAGGCAACGCAAGTTTTTTTGTACAGCATGATTTGTACACAAAGTAATTCAAAGAGCCATTTTCCAAAATAAGAAAGACGTTCAAATCATAATACAACAAATCGAAACATATCTGGTTTAGTCCTGGTTTAGTCCCGTTTTTAGTCCCGGTTTAGTCCAGGTTAAGTCCTAGTTTAGTCATGGTTCAGTCCTGGTTTAGTCCTGGTTTAGTCCTGGTTAAATCCTGGTTTAGTCCTGATTTAGTGCTGGTTCAGTCCTGGTTTAGTCCTGGTTTAGTCCTGGTTTAATCCTGGTTTAGTCCTGATTTAGTGCTGGTTCAGTCCTGGTTTAGTCCTGGTTTAGTCCTGGTTAAATCCTGGTTTAGTGCTGGTTCAGTCCTGGTTTAGTCCTGGTTTAGTCCTGGTTTAATCCTGATTTAGTGCTGGTTCAGTCCTGGTTTAGTCCGTGCTGACCTTTGACTTCATCTTTACATCGTTCTATTTCCATCGCTTATTTCTCTATTTCGTTTATGTTCTTTTTCGAAGTTGTAAGCACTTTCCAGTTTTCTGAGAGTTGGAAAAAGTTGACGCCCAACAAACCAATTCGGAATCCCATAATGAGATTGAATTAAAGCTTTAACAACAAAGCCAAGCCACACCGACGGAGAATTCTAATGAATGTTTGTGCGAGGAAGTTTCATTAGAGACGCTTATACACTCACGATTAAAGCGAAAGAGTCTGAAAATGAGCAAACACCTGTTACTTCAGTGATGCTCTGTTCCACCTTGTGATGTCATGAAGTGTAATATGGGCCCTTTAATGTTTGTGGGAGGAAGTTTCATTAGGATCACTTCTACACACCTGTTATTGAAGTGAAAGAGTCTGACTGCTAAGCTAAAAAGTTATATTCGAAAAGGAAAAGTACATGGTTCTGCACAGTACTGGAATTAAAGGAGAGTTATGGCTCAGCAACTACTAAGCAATTATTGTCAGCATAAAAAAAAAGTCTAAAATGGAGAGGACAGATACTATTGTTATTGTACTGTTCAAAAGGAAAATAATCGGAAACTTCAGCTGTATAAATAAATAACATTTTTACTCAAACTGAAAATGTGTGCTGTATTTTCTGGACTAAACGTCGCTCTGGAGTATAAGTCGCACCTGCCAAAAAATGCAGAATAATGAAAAAAAAAAACATATATAAGTTGCATTTTTGGGGACATTAATTTTGCAAAATCCGAGACCAAGAACAGACATTTTATCTTTAAAGACAAGTTATAATAAGAAGAATAAAACAGAGAAGAACAGGCTGAATATCAGTACAGCACACTAACACATTTATATTTATTCAGCAGATTTTCTTTTAGTGGTGTTTTTGTTCAGTCTTTCTCAGACGTCTTTTAAATTACCGTAATGTTGAAATTTTAAATGTTCAGTAGTTCAGGAGTAGCAGATACTAGATACTACCTTAAAACACAGTTTGAGTAGGTTTTGAGGTTTGAGTCACACTTTATTATTAGTCCGTCTACTTTCCCAAACCTCAAAACGCTCCATTCCACCTTGTGATGTCATGAAGTGGTAGTTTTCAAGTTAACAACTCCTTTTACACCTTTATTTCAGTCAAGATTGCCAATTCCAGGGTTGAAATAATCCAAATGATTCAAGCGAAGGTGTATGGAGTTTAAAAACACAGCGCAGCACTTCCTGTATCACCACCCGATGACATCACAAGGTGGAACAGAGTGTTTTCCACCTTGTATTTGCAGGATTTGTGTGTTAAACATGTGAGAATGGAACAAAACCCAACTCCAGGTCTGTTTGTGATGAGGAAACAACATTAGAACATAGAAAATAGTGTAATATGAGCCCTTAAACTCTCTATTAGTTATTATTTTTTATTACTAGCACTTTATTATTAGTCTGTACATCTCCAAAGCTCAAAATGCTCTGTTCCACCTTGTGATGTCATGAAGCGTATTTTTGCAAGTTAACAGCTCCTTTTACCTTTAGTTCAGTCAAGATCAGCAATTCCAGGACTGAAATGATCAAAAATGATTCTAGAAATGAAGGTGTGTGGAGTTTAAAATCACACTTGGAGCACTTCCTGTATTATCACATGATGACATCACAAGGTGGAACAGAGTGTTTTCAGCTTGAGAGAAGAACGTTAAACATGTGAACGAAACAAAACACAACTCCGGGTCTGTTTGTGACGAGGAAACAACATTATAACACAGATTAGAACATAGCGTAGCATCGTTAAAAGCTCGAGTCTTGGGGTTTGATTCATTCGTAGTAACTCGACTCGTCCTCTCTCGTGTGGACATTAAAACATGACCTTCTGCTTGAAACACAGGCCAGAATGGTAAAAAACAAACATACTAACGAGGCTGTCTATTCATCATATGTAAATCGCACAGCATTTAGTCCTCGTTGACCTCCACTCAAACAGAATGATAAATAGCTGCGTGTGTGGCAACTACAGAAGCAGCACATTGGAGAAACTAGAGGCAGAAGAGAGGAACCATTAATTAGATCTAAACGAACCTATTTGGAGTATAAACAAGCAGTAAATCTCTAAAGAACTGACCGATTAGCTGTCTGTTAATGCACCACACGCCTAAGCCCTGTCCATCCATCTGCACCACGAGCTCCCTGACTGACCGGCGTTCCTCTGAGGTTCTTCGCGCTCTCCATGTTCTTGCCATTTGAATCGATGACCTCAGCTCGGGGAAACAGCTGGAGCCGGTGTCCTAGAATACCAATGAGCTTAATTAATCTTCCTTATTAAGCGCAAACAAGCAAGAGTCTGCAGGGAGGATGCGCAGGTGGAGCACAGAGACCTCTTCAACCAGCACCCCCACAATTAGAACATCTCCCCCAAGTCCATAACTAATATATCCAGCGACCTGTTACATAAATGCAAGTAACTACCATAGTTTAAGGGAGTGATTTAAAGCTGAGGACCATGAAGGTGTATGGTAAGAACTTGGACTATACCGTCTACTGTTTGACCACTCAGCAACTCCCAGAAAAGATATTTGAATCGATGAAAAGGAAGTTTAAACAAAGCTTTTCATTGATGTTCTAATGGAGAATAGAGGTGGGATTTCAGTTTTCTTCTTCCGACGATATGAAAATTTAGACTCACGATTAACAATACTATCATGATAATTATTAAACCATGGCAGTATAATGTCCTCGTATGTGGACACTAGGACTGTGTAGAGAAAAAAAAAATGTGTTGTGGTCGAGACGAGCCAAAATGTGTTGTCCACATGTGAACGGCAGGTCCCAGGAGGTCATAAGTTCAGATTAATTCATGATTGTTGTAAAATTACGCGCCGCTGCTAACAACCTGTGCAATCAGCTGTGCAAAACGCTGTTCAGCTAGCGGATGTCTGCGTAAACCCTCGTTCGTCCAGGTCTGATCCAGAGAAAATACGAAGTTTAAATTTGTCAAATGTTGTCCAAGCCGCTTCTTCAGTTCGGGTCAGATCACTGCTGGACACTGCCTTATATCTATCTGAAGGGAGGGGCTAACAGCTAGTGCTAACCTAGCGATAGCAAAGTCGACACAAACAGTGATTCATTACAAATCCAAACTAAAACAAACTACATTCGATCTCAAGTCTCACAGTCTCAAGTTTGTCAAATGATGAAGGATGTTTGTCTTGTAAATGTGTAAGTTGCTGGTTTTGCCCTCGGTGGCTCAGATCGGTGGCTCAGATCGGTGGCTCAGATCGGTGGCTCAGATCGGTGGCTCAGATCGGTGGCTCATCTTGTTGATCTTGTTTTTCAAATCCATAATAATTCCACACATCAGACTTTTCACCTTCCTGAGTGGACGATATGTCACTGGGATCCAGATCCAAGGTCCACGGTGATGAGGTCATGACACAGAAGCTAAAAAGTGTCATTGTTCTGATAGAGGGCCCCCTTGTGGACAAACATCTAAACATTGCATTGAAACTGGGAATATGAGGCAGTCTGGTGCTGTAAAGGTGATTATAATCATGTGCGATGATCGTGATTATTAAAAAATGCCACAAACGATTAATTGCAGACCTTTTCTTATGGCGATTAACAATATTATCGTCCCTACTTCCCACTGCTTTTCGAGCTTGTATAGAAACAAATCTGTGAGATGTGCCTGATACGTGAGCTCGAAATGAATAAATAAAGTGTTTTAAGTAAGAAACTAAAATAAACCATTTTAATTTTATTTTCAGATTTTAAAGGGTCCGTATTACGCTATTTTCTGGTCTATGTTATAATGTTTCCTCATGTTTAACACAAACACACTTGCATATTTAAGCTGCGTTCTTCTCTCAAACTGAAAACGCTCTGTTCCACCTTGTGATGTCATCATGTGGTCATACAGGAAGTGCTCCACTGAGTTTTTAAACTCCATACACCTTCATTTCTAGAATCATTTGGATGATTTCAGACCTGGAATTGCTAATCTCGACTAAACTAAAGGTAAAAAAGGCAGTTGTTAACTTGAAAACTACCACTTTATGACATCACAAGGTGGAATAGAGCATTTTGAGCTGTGGAGATGTAGACAGACTAATAATAAAAGGTCACTTAAACATGTGAATGAAACAAACACAACTCCAGGTCTGTTTTTCATCAGGGAACAGCATTATAACATGACTAAAAGCTCAGAAAAGTCCATTTTGTGTAATATGGAACCTTTAAGACAAGTTAAATAATTTCTTTTATATTCAAACTGTAGAAAATCCAACGCCAAACCTCCACAGAGACGTTTGATATCACGTTTAGTTTTCAGAAAGTCCTTTGGTGCAGCGGCGTTTGTGTGAAGCGACTGCCAAAAAGTCCTTCCTCCGACGGCCCAAACAAACGTGGGCTCGCCGGCGTTCAGAGAGGAGCCACAAACCTCTCTGAAGTATTCGACTGTCTCCAGCGGGGGGGACGCCGGCTTAATAGATGGATTTTTCTGTTCTCAGCTCTCGAGATACCCGCATTGATACAGAAGCTCTCCGCCAGCGCTCGGGACACAGGGAAACGGAAAGAACGGCTCGTCTTGTGCTAGTACAGACTTTTGTGCTCACAGAGATAAAGAGCAGTGACATTATACAGATGTGACATATAATGAAATTGTCGAGTTTATGTCTAAATAACGTCTTTTTACTGAATCAGTACAAGTCTCAAGTGTAGAAAACAAAATTATACACATTCTGGGGCACAATACCATGCGGTTTTAATGAAATCTGTCATCTTTAACCTTTGTTTAGTCATGTGATTAAGTCTAGTTTATAATAAAATGTTAAAAATAATGAGTAATAGAGAGTTTAAGAGCTCATATTACGATATTTTCTATGTTCTAATGTTGTTTCCTCATCGCAAACAGATCTGGAGTTGGGTTTTGTTCCATTCTCACATGTTTAACACACAAATCCTGCAAATACAAGGTGGAAAACACTCTGTTCCACCTTGTGATGTCATCGGGTGGTGATACAGGAAGTGCTTTACTGTGTTTTTAAACTCCATACACCTTCGCTTGATCATTTGGATTATTTCAGCCCTGGAATTGCTAATCTCGACTGAAATAAAGGTAAAAAAAATCACTTTATCACATCACAAGGTGGAACAGAGCGTTTTGAGGTTTGGAGATGTACAGACTAATAATAAAGTGTGACTCAAACCTATGTAAATGAAACAAAACACGACTTTGAGTGTGTTTTTGAGGAGGTAACAGTGTTTTAACATGGCTTAAAGCACAAAAACAGTCGGTTTTGCCTGATCTAGGACCTTTAACTAACACCACGGTGAGCGGAGACGATGTTCAGTTTCTACCGACGCTGCTCATATCGATGCCTCTCGTACAGGTCCGTCTCCTCTGCTCTAATCAGTTAAACCACATTCACGACGGTTTGATGTGACTGAGGTGTAAGACTCAGAATATTTATTTAAGACGATACTTTGCCCTTCACTAAACCAACAAACTCACAGGAAATGATTCTGATGATTTCACAAAGACATAAGACTGATACAAGTCACCAGTTACACCAGGTTTGTACTGTGTGATTTTCATGGTTCTGTAGTAGTGGGAGTAGTAGTGGGAGTGGGAGTAGTAGTAGTGGGAGTGGGAGTAGTAGTAGCAGTTGAAGTTGTAATAGTAGTAGTAATAGCAGTAGTAGTAGTAGTAGTAGTAGTAGTAGTGGTAGCAGCAGTAGTAGCAGTAGTAGTTGTAGTAATAGTAGTAGTAATAGTAGCAGTAGTAATAGTAGTAGTAGTAGTAGTAGTAATAATAGTATCAGTAGTACTTGCAGTAATAGTAGTAGTAGCAGTAGTAGTAATAGAAGCAGTAGTACTTGTAGTAATAGTAGCAGTAGTACTTGTGGTAATAGTAGTAGTAATAGTAAAAGTAGTAGCAGTAGTACTTGTAGTAATAGTAGTAGTAATAGTAGCAGTAGTACTTGTGGTAATAGTAGTAGTAATAGTAACAGTAGTAGTAGTATTACTTGTAGTAATAGTAGTAGTAATAGTAGCAGTAGTAATAATAGTAGATGTAGTAATAGTAGTAGTAATAGTAGCAGTATTAGCAGTAGTAAAAGTAGCAGTAGCAGTAGTAGTAATAGTAGCAGTAGCAGTTGTAGTAATAATAGTGATAGTAGTAACAGTAGTAGTAGTATTCGCAGTAATAGTAGCAGTAGCAGTAGTAGTAGTAGTAGTAGTAGTAGTAGTAATGGCAGTGGTGGTAGTAATAGCAGCAGTAGTAGTTGTAGTAATAGTAGTGATAGTAGTAACAGTAGTAGTAGTAGTAGTAGTAGTAGTAGTAGTAGTAGTAGTATAGTAGCAGTGCAGTAGTATATCTCACAAAACCAAAGAATCAACTTCAAACTTGGCGGTTGGACCATGTCAAAGGACGAGTCGAGTCAAAGGTCGAGTCAGAGCAGATTTATAGATGAATATTAACAAAAGATGTTTCCTCCTGAAATCATAACTGGTCCCGGTTTGTGCAGAGGTCGTTTTACTGCAGTGTAAAGATCAGGGAGCGTCCATCACTCTGACACATCACAGAGGGTCAAACAGAGTCACTCGTATCTGTCCAGTTTGACAAAGAGACACCTGAGACCGACTGTCCTACACTCAGATTTATACTCTATTTATGAATACAAGAAAACACATGTGGAGGTTTGTTTTATTTACTCCTTTTCGACACAGAACTTGAATAGAAGCATTTGGTCTGAGTAACGAACCCTTTTTGTGTGAGCGCGAAAAGTTCAGTCACGATAACGACTTTTAAAGTGAGAAATACTGTGAAGAAACGATAATATTTAAACGAAACATGCAACACTTAATTAGTTTATCTATTATGAGTCATACAAGTTATTTATTCAACTTCTACAGCTCAAATCTTAAAATAACTAAAAATCAGCTTTTTTTTTTTTTTTTTTTTAAACAATTATTCTATGTTTCTTGTCTGTAAAACCCCTCACCACACACTTTATATACTTTTCTCACACAGGCATTAACATTTTCTCACATTTCTCATCGCTCTTAAAGTCCAAACCTTCGTAGATTAAAAAAAAAATAAGTGCAGTATTAAAGAATGAAACCAAAGACCCAAACATTTGTCACTGTTTCGTGGTTCACCTTTCGTGGTCTCGCTGTTCCTTGGATTTTTTTGTGTAATTTCGCCTGCTTTTTTACATCATATGAACGTGCATTGTGTTCTGCGTCCTGATTGGCTGAGGGATTGTAGACCATTGTGTTCTGCGTCCTGATTGGCTGAGGGATTGTAGATCATTGTGTTCTGTGTCCTGATTGGCTGAGGGACTGTAGACCATTGTGTTCTGTGTCCTGATTGGCTGAGGGACTGTAGACCATTGTCCATCAGTCTCCTCCGTGTCTCCTGTACAGTACAGAATGTGTCAGACAAATTTACATAAATGTTGGATCGCAGTGTGACTCTGAAGTGCTGTATGTTTGCAAGTTTTCTTCCCGACAAAACCCACAATGTCGATGAAACGTTCTGCACCGACAAAGACACCGACGAAGGTTTGAACTTTGAGAGAGTTTAAAACAAAGAGAGAAATGTGAGAAAAATGTTAATGCCTGTGTGAGAAAAGTGTATAAAGTGTGTGGTGAGGGGTTTAACAGTCAAGAAACATATCGAATAATTGTAAAAAATAAAGCTGATACTTTGCGGATTTCACCTATTGCGGGTTATTTTCCGAACGTGAACTCAGCGATAAACAAAGGGGACCACTGTATAAACGTTTTCCTATACTGTAAATAAAAATGCTAGCGAATGAACATTTATGTAAATTTGTCTGACACATTCTGTACTGTACAGGAGACACGGAGGAGACTGATGGACAATGGTCTACAGTCCCTCAGCCAATCAGGACGCAGAACACAATGGTCTACAGTCCTTTAGCCAATCAGGACGCAGAACACAATGCACATTCATACTCATACAAAATCATGCAAAATGGCACTATAAAAATCCACAAAACAGCCTTATAGCGAGACACAACTGTATTCACCCCCATAAAACGTCATTCCATCGATCTTGTACTGAACAATAAATCGATTTAATGATTATTGTGACAGGTCTAGTTGTGGCTCCATATTACGGTGTCATTTGCTCGACACTGGCACAGACAAAGAGATAATTCGAGCTTCCACATGGCCATATGCTCACACAGCAGCTCCTGGTCCTGGCTGGTGAGTGGGATTGTCCTGGGAGCCACCTCAATGATTCAGGATAAGCTTTCCACCAGCACGGAGAGGTTGAATAAATCTGAGGCTGATCTCACAATCAGCTGTTGGAGTCTATTTCAGTATGAATGCGGCTTTGGGAACTCCAATACCTTCAGATCCAAATCCCTATTACTTTTAACAAAGTGGCTGGCTGCAGTGAATAGAAATCTGACTGAGCCTGTTCACTTAAACCATTCCAGAACAAATCCTAGCCAAGAAAGCGAGAGAGTGCAACTATTTTTGTCCCTGCACTTGCATTATTCATGTACGAAATTACATGTCGGTCAATGGAACAACAGTAGAAGAGCAGAGCGAGGAGGAGGAGAAAAGGAGGGAGGGAAAAATGGAACATAAATAAGGCACGTCTGCAGTCGATAATGGGAACGATAGAGTCAGTGGCTACGATTCATGAGGCGGGAGATTAATGCTGACGAAATGACTGTGGCAGCGCGACAATAAGACACAAAGACGAGGTGAGTCAAATGAAGGAGTAAACTGTCTACCACATTGATCTTACGTAAAGTCGGCCTCTGAAGTCACTCATAAAACAGCAAAGCCTGAAGCGGTGAAGACGTTCAGCAGCCAACATCAACATCGGCGTTAATATATCAGATATTTAATCAACCCTGGGCACTGACACTGACAAAGATACGTTTTTGGATTTCTTTCCCAGCGTGTGATCCTAAACTTGTGTGAGGATTCTTCAAGGACCTGAGCTAAAGTAAAGGTGTGCACATGGCGGAGAGGGAGCCGTATTGATTTTGGTCTAGACGAGCGGACAGCAGAGGATTGTCATGCTATGTGCACGGCAATGGATTTAGCATCAAGAAACAAAAGCCTAAACAAGATGGACAGGCTTTAGTCTCATCAGCATCTCATTACGAGCCATTAATAAAACATTTGAAAGCTAATTTACATGTATTACAAGGGGTAACTAGGTAAGATTTGTAGATTTTAACATGGAGCAACCAAAATTAGCGAAAACAAGGGCTGAAACATTTGGGAAAAAGATCATTTTTTTCCTCACGAGCCTTGTTCTGTTCAAAGTTCTCCATTTAAACGTGTCCATAAGAACTGAGAAAATGACTGAAATGCAAACTGACAAACAAGCGGCACAGTAAGAAGGTTCCGGGTTCGATTCCCAGGCTTTTCTGTGTGGAGTTTGCTTGTTCTCTGTGGGTTTCCTTTGAGGTGCTGCAATTTTCAACCCAAAACATGCACCATCGATAAAATCCTCCAGCTAAAGTTGTCCTTTCTTTCTTTTCTTTTCTTTCTTTATTCTTTATTTGTCAGGGACCGTGCACAAATTCATTAATGTGACAAAAGAAAGAGATTTGTACCAGATTTAGCTCCTGCTGCTCTCCCTGTGCAGGTGAACACACATTAAAACACACATTTCACTACGATTACATTATAAATCTAACAGTTTATCTTTAACATTAGCAGGAAAATACAATAAAATGTCCAATACACGATGTTTCCTTCAGTCCAAACACATAAAAATCATTCTGTGCAGGTTTTTACAGTGAAACAGAACCAGACTGATGTGACGTTTGATTATCTAAAATGCACTTTTTCAAATTTCTAGTAAAATTATTCAAATCTACAGATTATTTCAGAGCTGATTCCACTGTCTGGTGGTTTGAAAAGAAAAACAACTGAGCAAAGGCAGAGAATCTTTCTGGAACTATGTGATTTCGGTTCACAGAGACTGAGTGGATCAGGGAGTTTGTTCAGAAGAAAGTTTAATAAATTTCTTCCAAATTAAGTCAAGCCTAGCAACAAGATCACTGAGACGCCCCTGGCACTGAAGGATGGGTCAAATGTAGAGGACAAATTTCCCTACGTGGACAATAAAGCACCTTAACCTTCACTTAAAACAAAAAGTATAATCCCTGAGGCGTTCAGGTTTGATCCATAGTGAAAGAAAAACTGAATTCTGTCAGCTGGACAGAAAGTTTTTTGAGTAAAGACATTTCGATGCTCATCCAAGCTGCTTCTTCAGTTCATTGAACTTTCACTCAAAAAACACTTTGTCCAGTTGACAAAATTCAATTTTTCTTTCACTGTTAACACAAGGACCACATTTCAGAAACTATTAGCCGTTTTTAAGCAGAAAAAACAGGATATTTTGTTGTTTGTAGAGGAAATGATGACTGGAAAAATCAGATGAAGTATGAAGTACCATTCAAACTGTTATTCTGATTCGATTGTGATTAAACTTGAAGCCCTGGTGAGAAAGAGAAGTGTCCAGACAAATCCTCGCTGTGACGGGTTAGTAATAGTTAAATGTACTTGATTATTAAACAGAACACTGGTTGCACATTTTCAATACCATCCAGCATGTTAAACAAGTTCATTAAAAAGAGCAATTTGCCACTGTGATGTAATTATAAGCCATGGATCACAATTATGCCAAAAAATCTGTCTAATTAAGGGCAGGATTTTGCATTAGCTAGAAAAGCTCCTTTGATGGTTTGTAATCTTTCTGCCGTAATTATAACTGGTAGCGAGGTGCCTCCGTCGGGTACGGCCAAATGAATGTGAGGAAAATAACTGAAGGTGGATGTTCTCTTTATGGATGCAGTCTGAGTCGCATAAAGACTCCAGACGTTTAGGTGAAACTGAAGAAATGGAAGGGACAAGAGAGCAAACCGGTAATGAGGTTCACACAAAACTCCTAGTATCAAAAGGTTTAAATACTTTTATGTTTACTGCTGTGGAGCTGAGGTAGTGAACGAACAAGGGGCATCAACAGTCACCCGAGTACTCTGCAGTAACCAGCGAAGGAAGAAGTACTCAGTTTTGTTACTTAAATAAAAGTACAGATGTCAACAGTCAAGTAAAAGAAAAAAAAAGAAGAAAAATAATCTGAAGTACTGTATTTTCCAGAGTATAAGTCGCACCAGCCAAAAAATGCGTAATAATAATAAAGTAAAAAACATATTTCACATATAAATCACATCTGAATATAAGTCGAAGCTTCCGCCAAACTATGAAAAAAGTGTGACTTATACTCAGGAAAATACGGTAACTTAAGTAAAAGTATTTAAGTACCTATATAAAGATGTATTTAAAGAGTAAAAAGGAAAAGTATTTCACACAAGGCGTTGTTCATTTGTTAGTGTAAATGTAGTGATATTGATTTAAAAATATGCATATTTTGTAGTTTTGCTCAAAGAAGAAGCTTGAACTTGAAAACTTTAGTCAGGATATTTCCACGAACATGGTCAAAACTACCTGTCAAAGCCTATGAAAAGTACTTTTTACTTTTCAGTCCTGTTCAAAAATGTAGTGGAGTAGAAAGTACAGATACTGCTCTCAAATGCAGTGAAGTAAAAGTAAAATGTATGAAAGTTAAGTACAGATACCTCAAAATTCTACTTAAGTACTGTACGTCACTACTTATTTTGTGTTACCTTCCACCAGTGACAGTAACCCGACAAATGAGAGTAATTAACCAAGAAATGGAAGTCAAAAACTGTTTTATAACCATCAGAACTGAATTTCCTGCTTCAGAAAGAGCCGACGTTTTAAATTCAGCAGTGGATTTATACCTTAAATGTTCAGTTAATATGCTGCGGCTCATCGGCTCTGCTCCATACACTTTTCAAACGAGTGCAAACACAAACCAGAGACAGGTTTACTCCAGATACACCACTGATTCACAGGATACAGTTAATGAAGCTTCTGTCTGTTCAGCCACAAATCGAGAAGAAAAATAGGTTTTATTCTGCAACTGTCATCTCCAAACACTCATGTGACCTACAGTAACCCAACAAAGAGACGGATTAACCAAATACTTCATCAAACTTTACACCAAGGAACCGCTCACCCTCTCACCGCATTCACCTGTCGGAGCTGGAATCACACCGCCAACCTGTGGATCGACGAATAAGACGCCTCAACCAATGATGCTTTTTATGTCAAGAACGAGATTCAAACCTCCAACCTTCAGATCAGTGGACGACCTCACTACCAACTGAGCTCCTGTCGCTCTTTTCCTCAAAAACAGTTTCATAACCATCAAATAACAGATTTTTTAACAACAGAATTTCCTGCTTCAGCCTTAATAAAAAGTTAATCTGATCCAGACAAAAAAGTGCAAAAAAGTCAGCCCCACGTCTCGATAAATCAAACGGACGTTACAATAGAAGAGACACTCAGCGAAAACTAATTTACTGCACATAAGGAGATAAGTGACCTCGGTTACAAAATGTGAAGAGGCTGAACCACAGAAAAACACTTTTCTGTGGCCATGACGTAACGATGTTTTACACAAAAGCACAGAGCGATATTAGGCCTGTCACGATAAAGATAAATCGACTTGTGGTTCGATACATGTTGGATGGGACAGTCATTTTTGGGGGGTCAAATTTATAGAGGGTATTTTTTTAGACATAGGGTGAGGAGCTCAGTCACACGGGAGGAGCTCGGACTAGAGCCGCTGCTCCTCCACGTCGAGGTGAAGTGGCTCGGGCAGATGCCTCCTGGACGCCTCCCTGGGGAGGTGTTTTCCGGGCATGTCCCACCAGGAGGAGGGCCCAGGGAAGACCCAGGACACGCTGGAGGGACTATGTTTCTTGGCTGGCCTGGGAACGTCTTGGAGTCCCACTGGAGGAGCTGGAGGACGTGTCTGGGGTGAGGGAAGTCTGGGAGTCCCTGTTTAGACTGCTGCCCCTGCGACTCGACCCCAGATAAGTGGAAGAAAATGGATGGATGGAATCTTTTTTGTTGTTGTAATAGTGGGGAACTTTTTGTTATTTTAAAGTTCTATGATTAGATTGGAGCTGTAGAGCAGAGGCGGCGCCAGACGTTTTTGGTTGGGGGCGCTAAGGAGGTGCTAAGTTTTCTCACTTAATATAGAGCCTTTTAACACTGGAGCAGACTCCTCCCTCTGCCATGTTTAGATGTGGTCAGGCCCTGTAGTGATTTACAAAACCCAATCTGCAATTATTTTATTTTTATTGTAGTAGTTTTGAACACTTTGTAGTAGCCATTTGAACATTTTTAATCAAGACTGGAGATGTTCTGGGCATGTCGCACTGGGAGGAGGCCCCGGGGAAGACCCAGGACACGCTGGAGGGACTATGTCTCTCTGCTGGCCTGGGAACACCTCGGGGTCCCACTGGAGGAGCTGGAGGACATGTGTGTGGGAAGTCTGGGAGTCACTGCTTAGAGCGAGACTGCCCCAGATAAGCAGAAGAAAATGGATGGATGGGGAATATGGGTCAAGAAGTCTGAAGGTTCTTGACATAAACATTATTGGTTGAGTGGTCAGATCCACTGAGCCACAGGTTGGCGGTACTATTCCAGCTCCCACAGATGAATGCTGTCGTTGTGTCCTTGGGCAAGACACTTAACCTCCCTTGTCCCCAATGTGTGTGTGAATGTGAGATGTTTTCTTGAAGAGCTTTTGAGTGTCTTGGAGGTGGAAAATGTATAAAAATGTGACCAAATGATTGTAGTGTTGTTTCGTTTGCGTGGCTGTACACATTTATTTCAGAAAAGGTGGATAAACCCGTCCTGAACAGTGAGAGTACGCGGCCGTTTCACCTTGACTACGCTGCATTCACATGAAGTACCTGAACGCATCGCCGGCCAATCTTTCCATGTGACGTTTTTGCTGACCGCCACACTCTGCAGCGTTCGTATTGATTTAGTAATTTGCGATTTTCTTTCCTCCCAGCACTTTTACTAAGAGATGCCATCTTTTTTCTCAGCCCTTTGAGACAAATACACTTAACTCAAAAGTCGCTTAGTGGCTCTAATTACTTGGTATTTAAGATCTTTAAGTGTTTTGTAAAAGTTTGCCAGACAATACATTACAGTCTCCTTATGGACACGACACAGCATCAGCTCGACCTGCGCTAATAGCTGGAACTGCGTAAGTACAAATTGTAATTAGAGATTAAGTCTATGGCTGCGGCAGTAGTCAGTATAGAAGAAGAAGAAATAAATAAAAGAGCTGGAGAGGCTGTGGATCTTTGGATTTCTTATTTCATCTTCACATCTCCGTTCTTGTTCATTTTTCCATTTGAGCTCACTCCTCTCACTTTCTGCATATACAAATGGACATGGCTAACTACCACTTCATGACATCACAAGGTGGAACAGAGCCTTTTGAGCTTTGGAGATGTACAGACTAATAATAAAGAGTTGCTCAAACATGTGTGAATGACAAAACACGACTTCAGGTCTGTTTTTGATGCATTAACAAGATTATAACATGACTTAAATGTCAGAGTCCATTTTGTGTCATACAGGACCTTTAGCTTGCTGATTATATCCTGTTAACCCTATGTATATTTGCTCTTTGGAGTTGGCCTATTCACTCTTTGGTCTCCTCTATACAGCCCTCATTCCTCTTTGTCACCAGCGAAACAAGACAGACTAATTAAAGCGGCCTCTGCTGCTGTCGTTTAGCGCCTCTGACAGCACAAAGAGCCTCAGAGCAACAAGTAGCTTCCATTTACTGCAAACAACCAATAGTGAACTTCTCCAATTACACAGACTTGTATTCCGCTGCATTTACTTTGTATAAAACCTATGGCTGGTTTTCTGCTTTGTGTTTATTGGTTATATTATTATTAACACTTTCTCCATTTAAAAAGATGTAATAGGAGGATGTAGACAGACTAATAATACAGGATTACTCAAACTAAACACAACTCCAGGTCTGTTTTTGAGGAGGTAACAGTATTTTAACATGACTTAAAGCTCACAAGAGTCAGTTTTGTGTAATATACGACCTTACAATGCAAAGCAACAGTGCTTTTCATCACTTTGAAACCAGTGGATTGTGATTTTTTATCATATGAAATAGGACAAGTATCTTATTTTATCTATTTATTTATTTTATTTCCATTTTTTTTTACTGAAACCACACTGACATTTTTTCTCCCAGATGATATGTACACTGGAGTATATTTTGCATGTAAAAAAGTCACTAAAAACATGCACTGCAGTTGTTTTCAAATTAACATTCGAAGCAAGGACGCTCTACGCACCCGAGAAAACTTTGCATACTTTCTTACTTTGCAATCAATCAAAAGTAAACAAAAATATGAAACCTGTTGAAACCTGTGCAGTTTTATTCAAATTACATCAAACTCTTGACAAAAATCCTCTGAGAAAGATACTGTTTTCACTTTTGGCATTCAATTTGAAGACCTGCAGATAAGGCTTGCAAAACAAGACAGCGCTTGTGTCAGAATGTCAGAATATTCATGGCTATATTTTTAGTTGTCATGACAATCGGAGCGGCAGATGGCTGCTGAGTGCTGCTTATCCAAAGCCACTGTCAGGAGAGCTTGACTTGTTTTTTCACCTTAAAACCCACAGCAGAGAGAAAGAGTGAGTTTTATGTGCACACAGATGTAAATGGTAAATTTTTTCATTCTCTTAAACAACTGGCCTGGTCGTCTAAACCTCATTTCAACTAATATTTGTAACTCTGTGCCCACTAACTCTGCATTACTTTTTAAACCATAGACTGTTTATAAGGCCCAAAAGTCACTGACACTTTTAAATCTTCAGTAGCTCCTATGATTCTTTAGTTATACTCAACAGATTTTAGCTGTAGATAAACTGAACCTTCCCAGATTTTTGGCAATATATACGGTTATAATTGTTTCACTTACACTTGAACTTATCACTACTTAAACTAGGGGAAGTAAAAATGACCTAACTTTTTAAAATAATGTTTTTTAAGTGTCCACCATTTTGGGTTCCACTCTGAACAGCCTGATCCAACACACTTTACAGAACATTTAAAGCATTTCCGGGGCTTATGGCTCTTATTTAATCCTCAATATTATGTTTTAAGTCGTTTATTGTCTGAGGTTTATTCACAAACACCTTTTCTTTAAGATAGCACCGCAGGAAGAAATCAGGACTAGTCAGGTCTGTGGAGATCACATACTGCCCCCTGTCTTTGAAAAACACTTATTATTCCTTTAATGGCATTTACGCTTGGGGCATCTCTGGTATTAAAATGTCGACGGTAACACCGCTGGGTTTGTGAATTTGACCCATGTGACTCAAAGTACCACTGTACAATGAGGGTTCGTTCCTCGGTGCTGGATTTGCTCAGATTAATGTTGGAAGGGTCGTTTTAAATGCTCTGGAAAAATAAAAGAAAAATATTTAACAAAAGAGTTAGGAATTTTGTAATGAAAAAATCGTAACTGCTCGTCATTTTGGTCTTAAATGTTCGTATTAACCCTCTACATGATCCTGGGTTTTTTTATTTCACTATTGTGTCTGTAAATCAAGATATGAACATTAATAACAGACAAATCAGGCGCCTTCTTTCCCCGAGGTCGCTCCCGCTAGCGTTAGCAACAGGTTTGATTGACAGCGTTGCTAAGCGCTCGCTCCCTGCTAAACTCGCGGCGCCGGTGGGATTGCCTCTTCGGATGCTATCATACTCACGTCGCAATTCCAAATATAGAACTCGGCTCCAAATTCGCCGCTATAACTGCCAGCGTCGATGAGACAAGGTGAGATTTTGAGCTTCGGTTTACAATTTTTAGCCTCACCATATGTGTTATACTTTATTTTATATTTTTGCTGTCACTGCAGTGCGATTTGGACAGCTTTTCAAATACGCACCTCAGCAGTTTAACCCTTTTTTCCCAAACCAAAGTCAAACACATGGGGAAAAAAAAAAATCTCACATGATCATTTTTCTCAGGTGTGAACAATTTTGTTGCAATTTTGTCCCACGAGATATTGTCCCAGGTTAAGTCCATAGCAGCTGTGCACACGCCTGAAACGTGCACAATTCACACACAGAATGGAAAAAACCTTGTAATGCTGCTTTAATCTCATCTCTATACTGTCGTTTAAGTCGCCAAATACACCCACAATGCCAAGATATGAGTCTTAATTTGCATTTCAGATCTCATCCATATTTGCCTACATCTCTGTTTGTAATGCATTTATTCATCTGTCTATCCAACTGTCGATGTTCCCACCGTCGAGGCACCTGGAGAGTCATTTATATCTTGCTTCAGACACTAGCCTCCACACATCACTCCCACATTGTTCCGTGCCCTCGTTCTTCTGAAGCAGGTGATTGGATCATGAGTGTGTGGACGACTCGTGTGACATATACAACGACGTGTAACGAGGCGAGGGTCCTTAAGAAACCCACTCGTACACCGGGGATCTCTTCTTCTATTGACCTTATTCCGCCCTGCCCACTTTAGCTGTAAATGCGACAAAACTGCACCTCCGGGATTCACTTCAATGGAGAATTTGGGAAAAGTTTGCAGCTAAAATACGATGTAAAGTAGGTTGATTTGAGTACTGTATTTTCCAGACTATACACTGCTCTGGACGCAAAAAAAAAGCATAATATTGAAGAAAAAAACACATATAAGTCGCATTTTGTGGGGAAATTTATGTCACAAAATCTAAGACCAAGAACAGACATTTTATCTTTAAAATCAAGTTATAATAAGAAGAATAAAATGTCGAAGAACAGGCTGAATATCAGTACAGCACACTAAACTAACGTAACACATTTATATTTATTCAGCTGAAGCACAGACAGAACTGAACATGTGTCTGGTTTGTTAACGTCAGATATAACAGTTAACACAGAACTAAAGCATAAAAAACAAGCAATTTTAGTCTGGATCTCACTCCAAACCACTAAATGCATTGAATTTGCTTCCTCTTGTGCATGGCTGTCATCACATTCAGCAGAAAATGATTTTCTTTTAGGGGCATTTTTGTTCAGTCTTTCTCAGATGTCTTTTAAATTACTGTAATGTTTTTCAGTGTTACAGGAGGAGTAGATAGTGGTGCACAAGCCCAGAGCGCCCTCACGAGGTCGTCAGTGTGACAATAACGGAGATGTGCAATAATGTACTTGAATAATTTCACATAAAAGTCGCATCTGAGTATAAGTCGAACCCCCGGACAAACTATGACAAAAGTGCCACTTATAGTCCAGAAAATACGGTAAAATGTTCTATTCTCATGGGACCAAAGAATCAACACTGCATCGATTCCCTGGAGGCTTTAAAACTTAATTGCTGTCAAGATCGTAGCCCAACCCGAATGAAAATGGCGGCGCAAGAAGGCGACTACTTCAATAAACCCCAACTGACGATGGAGGAGATGACATTCATTACTCGTGATTTTAATTTGATCAAACATTTGGCACAGAAAAACATAATGGGATAGAATATTTGTCTTGTCTTCAAAGTGCTTTTAGAGAAATGGGATCAGTCTAATTGTTGTTGTACTGTT
Organism: Periophthalmus modestus; assembly: GCA_019594935.1. Classification (NCBI taxonomy): domain Eukaryota; kingdom Metazoa; phylum Chordata; class Actinopteri; order Gobiiformes; family Gobiidae; genus Periophthalmus; species Periophthalmus modestus. Next base: position 31,946,594 of record JAIEZT010001390.1, read on the forward strand.
TTCTCCGCCAAGATATGTTGTTGAGTGAGTCCATTACTTGGCTGTTCACTCGTGATGAATTGTGGCTAAGGTCGATAATAAAGAAAGAGAATCAGAGCGCGGCCGCCTTCGGATTACACTCACACCTGCCGCGTGATTTTAATTAACTCTGCACACACCTCCCAGAACAATTACTATTTAGATTAGACTGCATTTTAAATTCAGCAGTGGATTTATACCTTAAATGTTCACTTAATATGCTGCGGCACATCGCCTCTGCTCCATACACTTTTCAAACGAGTGCAAACACAAACCAGAGACAGTTTTACTCCAGATACACCACTGATTCACGGGTTACAGTTAATGCAGCGTCTGTCCGGTCAGCCACAAATCGTAAGAGCAAATAATACTAGGTTTTCTCCTGCAGCTGTCATCTCCAAACAAACCGAAATGTCCCCTCTCCTCATTATTCGAGCTCCCATCCCATGCTGCAGCGGTATTGCCTGCTGCGTCGCTTCACCTGCAAATTTCAACGATATTAACTCTATTTTTAAAAGCTCAAACCAGCGTATTTTACAGGATCATACAGATGCTTTTAACACTTTAATATCTTTAATCTGCAAATGTTTGTGTCATGTTCTGACTCACTGTTTCACATTATAATCGATGCGTGAGTGCTTTTGCGTGTGCTGTATTGTATTCTCCATTGACTTACCTGGTAAAATACTGAATAAATCAATAGAGAATAGATAAAAACTTCAGTTGAGTCTGTGCCTGGTTTAATGACTGAGCAAATCTGATTTCACATCCTGATAATATCTTCACAGAACCAAGTGTTCTGTCTCCTGCTGCCAGACTGAGACACTTCTGGGGGACTTTTTATTATTCGACTTGATAAAACGCAGCCTGTTTTCAACAACAACAACTGTTTTCTGTCAAATCCTTTTTTACAAATTTAAGTGTCACAATTTGTTCATTTCAGATTCATTTTGGCTCAATATTAAACACAAAATAGTGCAGTTTATTCCTCCGAAGTCTGAGCTCTTGGTGGCGGTGTTTGTCAGTGCAGCACGTCGGATCTGACCTTGACAGATCTGGATAAATAAAATACATAAAACTGAAAGGACCATACAACCTACAAACTAATCCCATGGGGCAGACACACAGAAACAGTACATTTACTAAAAATCCATCTGCTGAACCAACAGAGCCTCGCTGCTGGAGGATGTGCACCTGACACAGAGGCTTGGTTACTTCTTTTCTTGATTTTAACAGATTTTTGACGATACAAATGTCTGAGTGAGGGACCAGAGGGAGAAGGACAGGAGGAGCGAAGAGGCTGAACGAGTTGGGGAAATACTCTCACTGTGATTTGTCTGACAGGCTTGTGATTAGATTTGTTTGATAAAAGGATGATGTTCAAAGTTCACAGTTTAAACACGTCCAGAAGAATTGACAAAAAGAATAAAGTTCTTGAACATCACACATCTAAACTGCAGGGTAAGTCGTTTTTCTGCAGAATAAAACAGCGTATTTTGTTGTCTGTGGAAGAATTTATGGCACTGCAAAACTTATAGCCCTGGTGAGCTTATAATTGTAACAAATGTCCATCCAAATTTCAATTTTGATTTGATTGCGATTCATCTAACAGCCCTGATGGACACACGGGATTGTATAGAAACAGATTTTTCCGTCTGTGGTGGATGTTTGTGACTAGTGTCGTGGATCACCTTTAACTCACACATATGTTTTTTTCCTGCCAAAGTCCTTACGTCCTTTTGGCGCGTTCACTTTGATGCCATGTCCAGAGAGCTGTTAAGAACAGTTGATGTTTCTCTGTATGTGGCTGTCTTTAGTCTTTCAGAGGACTTCCCTCTTTATTCAACTTTACAGCTACAGGTTTTGGTGTTTACCTCTCCTGTTGCAAGACGCCTCTGTCGTCTTACAAACAAGACGAAATCAACAAATTCCCCATCCATGACTCAACAGATTAATGAGGTTATGTCTTTTTTGACAGTAGAGAAGATTAGATATTCCAAGAAGAGTATTGTAAACTAATTTTATAGAAAGTGGCAACAAATTATTGACTTTAACCCAACATCCCTTTTTAAAACTTTTTTTTTCCTATTTTTTATTTTCATTATCATTATTATATTTTTTTTTTTATAATTTATAATATGTTTTATTATTAATTCTGTGATGCTCTCGAGAGTTGTGTGATTTATTTGTTTTAAGCCACCCTCCCTTTTTATTTTAGTTTTACTTTTTTTTTAAAATTTTCCTTATTATTGATATCATTAATATTTAACTTCTAATTTATAATATTTTTTATTATTTATTGTGTAATACTCTCAAGATTTGTGTGATTTATTTGTTTAATTTTATTTTTTAAGTTTTTTTTTTTTACATAAAAATGGAAAAAAAAAAAAAAAGGGTTTAGAGTTAGGGTTAGTGTGTATGCATTTGTTGTCTAAATGACAGTAGAATATTTGATCACACATCACTAAAAACATGAAAAGAAACAGCATGATCCTGTGACGTGTCCAAGGGCCTCAGAGCCCGTCCTTCTGTCCTGAGCTGCACTTACCCCAGGAGGGCCCGTACGACACAGGAGGCAAAACAATCCCAGCCTCACTCAAAAGCAGGTTGAAAGTAACAGGGAAAATAGTGTACTCTGAGGAGAAAATAAAACTCCAGCGGAGATTGTTTCTGCGTGTGCCCAATAAAACAGCCCAAGGGAGGAGTGGTCCTGGTAAATCACAACACGATTACATAAACCTCTCCACCTCCTCCAAAAGTAACCTGTGATTTGTATTTTGTTTTATCACAGCTCTGTTTTCTGTGGCTTCAAGCGTTTCATTCACTTCACTCAGTCGGTTCGCCCGGCACATCACTGCGTTACTGGCTGATGTTTCTGAGGCTGCTGACAACATGAAAGGCTGCAGTCAGTTGAAAGCTGGCACCTATAGAAAGTCTCCCCCCAGAGACAACGGAGACTACGGGGAAAACAGAAATTCCTTTCCAACTCTGGTAAACAGGGAAAATGATGAAAGCTGGGAGTGGTCTCACAGGAACGCAAATGGAAGTTGGAACTGCTTCATCTGACAAACAGAAACGAGCAGATGATTTTCCCAAACAATGGTCAAATTTTAACTAGAGTGGGGGTTATGTTCTAAAAATAACCCGCAATAGGTGAAATCTGCAGAACACAATGGTCTACAGTCCCTCAGCCAATCAGGACGCAGAACACAATGGTCTACAGTCCCTAAGCCAATCAGGACACAGAACACAATGGTCTACAGTCCCTTAGCCAATCGGGACGCAGAACACAATGGTCTACAGTCCCTCAGCCAATCAGGACACAGAACACAATGGTCTACAGTCCCTCAACCAATCAGGATGCAGAACACAATGGTCTACAGTCCCTTAGCCAATCAGGACGCAGAACACAATGGTCTACAGTCCCTCAACCAATCAGGACGCAGATCACAATGGTCTACAGTCCCTTAGCCAATCGGACACACAGAACACAATGGTCTACAGTCCCTTAGCCAATCGGGACGCAGAACACAATGGTCTACAGTCCCTAAGCCAATCAGGACACAGAACACAATGGTCTACAATCCCTTAGCCAATCGGGACGCAGAACACAATGGTCTACAGTCCCTCAGCCAATCAGGACGCAGAACACAATGGTCTACAGTCCCTCAGCCAATCAGGCCACAGAACACAATGGTCTACAGTCCCCTAGCCAATCAGGACGCAGACCACAATGGTCTACAGTCCCTTAGCCAATCAGGACACAAAACACAATGGTCTACAAATTTTAGCCAATCAGGACGCAGAACACAATACACGCAAATACGCTGTAAAAAAACATGTAAAACTGCACACAGAAAAATCTGTGAAAAAGCAAGACCGTGAAAGCTGGACCATGATATAGCGAGGGACAACTGTACAGCGCTTTTCCACTTTCAAGGCACTCCAAGCTCAATGATATGAAGACCGCTGAAGACCGCTTTCTGAAGACGCCACTTTTACTATGGAAATAAGGGTGACAGTAGCTCAATTGGTGCGATCTGATCCACAGGTTGGCGGTTCGAATCCCGCTCTCACAGATGAATGCTGTCATTGAACGAGACACTTGACCCACCTCAGTGTCTGTGTTCACTGGTGTAAGAATGTTTGTGAATGGGTGAGTGGTTCCTTGATGTAAAGCGCTTTGAGAGCCTTGAAGGTGGGAAAGTGCTGTATAAAAACGTGACTATTTACCCACCGGGACGACTGAGGGATTACACAGACTAGAGCAGATCACTAGAGTACATGCAGAAGGGGTATTATGCAAAATTTATGAAGCTTTCTACCATGTTATAGCGTTGTTCCTTCATCAAAAACATACCTGAAGAGGTTTTAGATGTTATATATGCATGTTTGAATAATCTAGCTCCTCTCCCGGGCCCTGTTTGAACCTTCCTTAGGGTTAGCTGCACGAATCTGTCTAATACTCAGCCCATAAGCCTCCCACACACTTCAAAAACCTGATGGAAAAAAAAACATGTGCAGTGTGAATGGTATCAACTGGAATAGTGCTCTGAAGGGGCAGTGACTTAGCAGAGAGAGCAAAAAGAAGGGAGACTATGTTGTTTTCAGCCAATAGAGCATTTTCCATAAAGGTTAACACTGTGATCTAAATGTGTTATGTGCGAGTAATTAATATCCCATAGTGTAATCCCCCCTCGGCAATACTTCATCTGTGAATCGACGTGAAGAGATATTACACAAAAAATGATAAAATGATGGATTGATATTAATTTTGTCTGAGGTTAGGTTCAACTATATTCGCCTAGATCTCTTTCTCACTTTAATCAAGGATTTGTCTGGGTGTATTCAGTATTCTGTCAAGATGAGGCGCAGCGATATTACATTTTTTTAACCCATGCAATAATGATTGATTTAAATGAATGTCAAGTCAACTGTTCTGACCAGTTTATTTCCTTAATTAGGGCTGTTGTCTTTAGATCATATCTGAGAAAGTTTAAATGTGCAGAATTATCTTTTGCATTGCTTTAGTTTGCCTCAGACTTCACCAGTATCTCACCTGAAGCACAGTGGATGCATTGTGCTCAGTAGAAGCGAACCCCTGTGCGGCCTGGTCCATGTTTCATAAGTTAGTGACCTTCGCCTGTTGTGGTCCCAGTGGGAAGCTAACCGGTGTCAGCTAACAGTCAGCTGGTAACTGCACACCACTGATCACGGCTCAACAGAACCAGCTGCTACAATCAAGAGTGTACATTGTCAACGGGGAGCCGTAAGAAAGGAGGGCAGGGTAGAAAAAGCACAGGTCAGCATCTGGTGAATGTGCCGCTGTGTGACGGGTGTAAGCTATACCGGTGTGCTCCCTCGTTCGCTCGTACACTATTCAAACTCTGTAGGGACGATTGTTTGCAGTTACCGGGGAGTAATGAGAGTTCCGACCCCTCAGCAGGAAGCGGGCTAGGTTGTTTATAGTACAAGTTGGATGGGCAGCCTCTGTGAACCAACGCTGACAAATGCCTGAGAGGTGATAGAGGAATGAGTGAGAGCAGTGAGGCGCCCACAGGAAAAACAATCCCGGGCTGAATCCTCAAATAGCCTCATATAATGGGAGCTGTCAACACCTCGCTCCATGAAAAATGACAGAGAAGATTTCACTGTTAGTAGGTTTACAGGCGGTTGTAAAGGCTTTTGGCTCGGCTAAATAATTTGAGGTAAATGTAAGGGTAGGTATTATCATCACAATGGAGGCGATGAATTGTGCGTGTTGACAAGCGTTTCTGGATATAAAAATTGTGTTAAAATAGCTGTCAGATATAATAAGCCGCGCTATTTACGTGCACCTACTTAGCACTGGTTTTATGATTCAAGTGACCCTAACCTGGAATGCTAACACACACTCTCTATTTGGTGATTTTGCAAATAAGCACAAGTTTAAAGGTCCTATATTACAGAAAATGTACTCTTGTGAGCGTTAAGCCATGGTATAATGTTGTTACCTCCTCAAAGACAGACCTGGAGTCAGGTTTTGTTTCATTCACACATGTTTGAGTGACTCTTTATTATTAGTCCACATCTCCAAAGCTCAGAATGCTCTGTTCCACCTTGTGATGTCATTAAGTGGTAGTTTTTAAGTTGACAGCTATACCTTTCACATTTTGTTCAGTAGAGATTGGACATTTCAGGGTCAAAATAATCCAAATGATTCCAGTGAAGGTGCACAGAAGCTGCACACTTCGTCGGCTGCATTTGAAGGACACTTACGTCGCTTCCGGTGCGACTAGACCTGCCCCAATTTCATGCTCCCGACCGATAAAAATGTGTCCTGTGTTTCCATGGTGATCGGCCGTGAATGAAGCGTGCATCTGAGCGCAGTTTGCACGCTGCTATATCCCATCATGCACCACCCGTCACTTCTTCTATGGGAGAAACAAGGTATATTTTCTTAACGTTATGTAATGCTAGCTACAACTGAGAAGAAATCACCTCAAACGTTACATTTCTCTATTGATATTCAAAGGGAAAGATGAATAAACACCTGCGACAACACCTGGATTCTTCTTCTATTAAATAATAAAGAATGTCAAATGAAACAGTAATTATTTCAGTGTCCATTTTACACTTTAGGTCATGAGTCAACAGCCGTACAGCTCATTAGTCAGTGGCCGTCACGGTTGCTAGGTGACATAACGAAAGCGCACAGACAGCGGTTGAAGTACGCTCCGTGGTGTAGGCCTGTACACACCAAGGAGCACCCTTCGTCGGCTGGGTACTTCGAACGGCGCAACCATCGAAATTGGGACACGGCCACAGTTTAAAAACACAGTGCAGCACTTCCTGTCTTAGCACATGACATCACAAAGTGGAACAGAGTATTTTCAGTTTGAGAGAAGAACTGAGCCTAAATCTGCAGGGTTTGTGTGTTAAACATGTGTGAATAAAACAAAACACAACTCCAGGTCTGTTTTTGATCAGAAAATTGCGTAATACCAGCCCTTTATGTAGTTTAAACCCTAAACTTTCCATACCTGTAGGAAGCTAACAGTAGACCTATTTGGATATTGCTTGGCTCATTCAGCTAGTGACAAAAACCCACCATAATAGCTCTTTTATCTCTCAATTTTCTATTGAAGCACCTCTGGCTTTTTCACTTCACACAAGCGCGTCTTCCAGCACCGAGCGACAACACACTCCTTGATTAGAAGATTATAGTCTTCCACAACACCTTAAAAGCAGCGGCACGGAACGACTTCACAGCACACACTCAGCCTGTCTGGCCTTATGTCCCCGGCATCACAGGAGATCAATGTCCACACGGTTCAGTGGACATCCAATCAGCCTGCCCAAGTGAACTCTTTCCAACCAGCCGGTGGTCAGGGGAAGGGGCCAGTGATTCACGATCAACAGGGCGAAACTCTGACTCATCGACTAGCCTTTTCACATGTATTTACTATTAGAAATGACCTCGATGTATCTGATTAAATGTCACTGAGCTAACTCTGAAGTCATACAGACATGCGATGATACAGACGCACACACGAGTTACACTTGGTGGCGACAGGAGCGGGGCGTAGTCGTGTTTATTTGGCCAAGAGTCGTTGTCTAAGCCTGATCTCAGAAGCGAAGCAGGGCCGGGCCTGGGTAGTACTTGGATGAGAGACCGCTGGGAATTCCAGGTTCCAGGCAAAAGCTGTAGTTGTGTCTTTACACGAGGCACTTCACCCACATTGTCTGCTACACTGCCTGGCCCCAAAAAAAAGTTGGCACCAAAAAAAAGGTCACACACTCACCGATTTTAGCTTTGATTATGGCACATTCGCTGATGAATCCTGGTATTGTCATCTTGGAATATGCCCGTGCCACCAGGGAAGAAAAGATCCATTGATGGAATAACCTGGTCATTCAGTATATTCAGGTAGTCAGCTGAACTCATTCTTTGAGCACAGACTGTTGCTGAACATAGACCTGACTCGTACCTATAGCTTCGTACCTATTTGCTTAGTTAAATCCAGGTGGCGACTTTATTTTTGGCCAGGTAGTGTATGAATGTGGTGTGTGAGTGTTGATGGTGGTCAGATGGGGCAGATTGGCAGCCTCACTTCCGTAGGTGTTCCCCAGGGCAGCTGTGGCTATAATAGTAGCTCACCACCACAAGTACGAAGTGAATAATAATGCACGAAACTGTAAAGCTTTGTAAAATTTGAGTGCTCAGAAAAGCCCTATATAAGACTAATACTCCATGCAGCACAGCGCAGTGTCAAATAATGTTATTTTAATTAGTTTTGAGCCCTTTTTATTGCAACCAATAAACTCGATATTCAAATTTTTATATATTTGTAGTAAAATAATCTCTAAACTAAAGCGTATTTTGTGAACACACTTTTCACACCAATTAGAGCACAGCTTGAGCCTAAGGCGAGTGGTTATTTACTGTCCCGTCTACGCTCTCCTCTCTCTGCTCATCACTCTCGTACAGGTCCCAGTGTCCTGTCCCATCCCCCATAAACTATCAGCAAGGCCATTGCACAGTGGGGCAGCCATATTTACAGCCCTGTGAGCAATTGGAGGTTAACAATGAGGCCGAGCTGCTGTAGTTTATGGACTGCAGTAAAATTGCCATAATGATTAAAATCTCCCGCAAAGTAAAGACAAAGGTTCAGCCCCATCTCCCTGTCCAAAATAACTGCAGGACTACCCTGATCCCAATGACCTAATTTGTAAAGCATTACCCTGTTTAACTGGCCAATTACATGACTCTATGTTTAGAATATCTAAGAGGAGTCTGGGGCCAGTGTGTCAGGAGGCATCAGGGTGTGTTTTATAAAGCCCGGCTCCACAGTCATAGATTCACTGTTTGTGTGACAGAGCTGGATTTGTGTGGATCAGAGCTCAGACCTGTGAGTCCAGCGTCACGGCGCAGGTCAGTGTTAATCAGGGATGTGGAAACTCATTATTTTGCTAAATTGTTATTTGAACCAGAAAGAAAGCCGGATTGGATTTAACTAAGCAAATAGATCCGAGTCTATAGGTACGAGTCAGGTCTAGGTTCAGCAACAGTCTGTGCTCAAAGAACGAGGTCAGCTGACACCTGAATATACTGAATGACCAGGTGGATGACACGGGCATATTCCAAGACGACAATGTGTCAGGAGTTGGGTTTTTTGTGTGTTCTGTGCCGTCTTCTCCCTCCCTGGAGCTGGGCGGAGATGGTTCCTCCCACACACACCTGAAACTCATTTTCAAGCTGCACCTGTGAGGACAAAAGGACTGAGGACCTGACACTCGGAGCCAGATCATCTCGTCATCTTCTGGTATTTCTACAAGTCATCCTTCTTGTCAGCTTCCGGTATTGTTGTAAGTCGTCCTTCATGTCATGTTCTAATTCATTTGTCAGTGTATCCTTGTGATTTTGTGACTTTTTTTTTTTGGTAGTGACTTTTTTTTTGGCCAGGCAGTGAATAATCTACAAGAAAATGTCAAAGTTGTTGTTTTGAAGATAATAAAACTTTGCACATTAATCTTTCAAAAAGTTCATTAACTTTTTGTATGAAACACGGCCAAGACTTTTATAGACGCAACTAATTATTGTTATCGAGATAATCCATGGGCGGAGTCATTTTCTACACAAAAGATTCTTTCTGGTGAAGCAATGTTTGTAGAAACACAAAACTCGAACATCGACTTCTACAAGTCTGGACGAGACATGAGATCAGGACGAGATCTTGACATAATTAAAAATATGTAAATTCTATGAGAAATTTTTGCCTCACCATTTATGATTTGCTTTATTTGATATTTTTGGCTGTTATTGTAGGATTGTTTTGTGAAACTTGTGATGAAATGTAACTCGCTTTAACCCTATTTGTCCAAAATCCAAATGTAATCACAGCGACAGTGGTGTTTACAGTGACAGTGTTTCCTGGGCGGCCGTGGCTCAGTTGGTAGAGCGTTTTGTCCTCTGATCCCGGCTTCGCTCTCCTCTCAAAGGCGATTTGAACCCTGCTCTCGACATGAACATTACTGCTGGACCCACTGTCCCACAGGTTTCAGCGCGATTCAAGCTCCTACAAATGAACACTTTACTTTTTTCTTTTCTTTCTTTATTCTTTATTTGCCATGGACCATGTACAAATCCATTAATCTTACAAAAGAAAAAATGATTTGTACCAGATTTAGCTCCTGCTGCTGCTCCATGTGCAGGTGAACACACATTAAAATACACATTTCATTATAAAACTAACAGTTCATCTTTAATATTAGCAGGAAAATACCATAAAAATGTCTCCAAGTCCAATACATGATGTTTCAGTCCAAACTAATATAAAAATCATTCTGTGCAGGTTTTTACAGTGAAACAGAACAAATGAACCAGACATTTGACGATCTAAAATGTACTTTCTAATAAAATGATTCACATCTACAGACAGTTTCAGAGTCTGGAGCTGATTCTCTGTCTCATGGTTTGAAAAGAAAAGGCGACTGAGCAAAGGCCGAGGATCTGATTTGAACTGTGCTGTTTCTGTTCACAGAGACCGAGTGGATCAGGGAGTTTGTTCAGAACAAAGTTTAATAAATGTTTTCAGTGTAGGTGGAGCTGCATTATTAATAATTTTGAATAAATATTTTAGCTTTGAATACAAAATTAAACTGTCGAAACTGAATATTTTGTATTTACTTAAGATATTACAGTGGTGATAAAGAAGAGGTGTTTTATCGAGTCCCTTTGCTGCCTGATTCTAGCTGGATCTGAGGTTTGAGCCGCTCTCATCGTCCTGACACCAGCAGGTCATGTGTGGGATCATCATGGCATTGAAATATGTGAGAGCGCCCTCTACTGTCAGGCTGTTCCTCATGTGTCTTAGAGAAGAGCTGTTGTATTGGATTGAGTTACTTTTGGAAAGACAAAATCTGGTCCAAATGAACCCCTTGGTACTTTGCCTCTGTTACAATATTTATTTTTACTCCGTTAACAAAGATGTTGGGCGTGTCTTTAATTTAGTCTGTTTAATTTCCCTTACACTGTGTCGTTGAGCAAGACACTTAACCCCTCTCGCCCTCAGTGTCCGTGTACACTGGTGTATGAATGTGCGAGTGAATGTGTGAGTGGTTTCTTGATTTTAAAAAAAGCGTTTTGAGTTCCTAAAAGGTTGAAAAACGCTGTATAAAAATGTGACCATGACGACAAAGAAAATTTTGTCTCGCACAAGATCTTGTCGTCAGCACTGAACCTTTGTGGTATTGAACACAGACCCAATGGCTATTATCCTATTAGGTTATTTAACACAATAGATTTAAAGACACTTCATAACCACAGAATTAATCCTAAACTAGCAGACAGAGGCAGACATATTGAGGATCTGTCAAACAAAAGATGAATGAGCCATAAAGGATCCCTGTAATGGCGGGTGATGACACTCACTGTCAAGTATTTAAAGTGCACTGATTTAGGGCAAAGAAAGAGGCAAACACTGGCTGCTCATCATCCCGTTAGCAGCAGAGCAGAGTAATTACTTCCTGCACAAACGCCGTCGCCGAGCTCCACTATTTTCGCTGGTACTTTCCATCATCATGTACTTCCTTTTGTCCCTCTCTCCGTTTCGCCTCAGTCCTTTTTCTTCCTCCGTCAATTGATTAAAGCTTCTTTAATGTCACCTGCCTCTCCAGCTGTCTGACTTCAGACCCCAGAGGACTGACCATAAATGTATTTCCTGTT